>CM032448.1:43342832-43662832 GCA_019049505.1 Pachyrhynchus sulphureomaculatus
TTCGACTCTCCCACAGTACCGTGCATCATATCATAGCTCTCTCCCAACGCATCATCAACAGCTTTAATCGCAAACACCAGGTTGGAGCTGTCTCTTTTTGCCGGCAAGCCTGACCCTTCAACGCACCAAACTCCAATGAACCAACAGCATCAAGTACTTAAGCGTCCCACCACCAAAACCAATCAGCTCCTCGGCAAGCTATAGCCTCTTCTAAACAAGTCCAGTAAATTGTCAACAAGCAACAAGTTGACAATTTTTTTCTACAGACCTAGCACACATGCTGCAAGGAAATCCCTAAAGCGTTACAGGAGCGACACGTGTAAGTAAAAAGCAATTCACATTGGTCTTGAATCGCTGTAAATTGTATTCGGTCGGAAACGCAGTCCTAGGCAAATCAGTCTAAAGGGATGAGGTTCTCCATACAAAAGATTGCTTGAAAAGGGTTGTACGAGAAGTAACAGGCTTAACTTCACACGGATGTGAAGTATTAGAGCAAATTGAGTGACGATGCTAAAGGAGTGGAGTGCCCCGACACAACTATGTCGGGTTCAGCTACGTTAACTTTTTTATACAAAAATTTCCGCCTGGGTTTGCGTAGCGTTAAATTTTACTTGGTTACTGTCACCCTAAGATGGAATTTCTTCCAGGTCTTTATAAAGTTGAACGACATCCTGCTGTCTGCGGATATTTCCATGAGTAGCCGATGTTCGAGGGTTCAAAGTGAATAAATAAATAAGCGTACTGGCATCTGCAAAGCTGTAGATTGGATTCCCAGTCCGTTCTGGCAGTTCGTTAATGTAAATAAGAAAGACAGTAGGAGACAGTATGGACCCCTGGGGCACACCGACGTTGATAGTGAAGGTGTTAGAAAGAAATCCGACTGCCACTCGTAAAGAACGCTCTTTGAGGAAACATGACAGCCACAAACAAAACTTTTCAGACATACCAGAAGAGCGTAGCTTAGCCGACAATCCATCGTGCCAAAAACGGTCGAATGTCTTGGATATATCAAGAGCAACCGCTTGAGATTCTCCAAAGTGTTCAATTGCGTTGTTCCAAACATATGTTACGTAAGTTGGAATATCTACTGTTGATCTATGTTTATGAAAGCCATATTGATGGTCGCTAATAATATTGAATCCTTCAAGATATTTTAGAAGAAGCTGATTGATAGCATTTCCCATGGCTTTCGATATTACTGAAAGCAGTTCAACTATTCGCTAGATGTTTGGCAACGTCTTCTTGCCTTTTTTGGGTATCCGCTGAACTGTCGCGCATTTCCAACAGGAAAGAAAGATTCCCTTTTGGTAGGATAGTTTGAAAAGGCTGCAGAAAACTGGAGTTAGTTCTCTCGCGCAGTTTTTAAGTACTATGGCGTTAGCGCCAGATGCTTTTTTTGGTGTCTAGCTTTATTAAAATACGTTTTATGTCTGAAAACAATATCGAGCATGTTTGACTGCACTATGGAAATAGTAGGTGGTGTTTTTCCTGGAAACCAACAGTAGGATGTGAAGCAAAGAGTTCAGTAAACAACTTCGCTTTCTCAACACGTGTTGTTGCAATAGAATTATCTGGCCGTGTGAATGGTGGCTTAGTGGATTGATGAAATTTTGACTAACTGCCTTACAAAGTGATTATCAAAGCTAGCTTCATCAGGTCCAGTCCGGTGTGTCCGTAACACCCAGATTCATCGAGACCTTCAACTGCTCAGCTCAAATTCCTAGATAGAGTCATTAACCGCCCCAACCTCACAGTTAGAAACGCCTATGGCCCTGTAGCTAACGCCAGACGTCATTTCTTAAGACCCTCCGACCTCCTACCACAAAATTAGCTTTACGTTAATCTTAAGTAAATTGTACGTTTATACTCATGAAATATGTTAAGTTCTCTCTCACCACATTTATTTTTTTTTACTCATTACCTAGGCAAAGTTATTTAGGTTACTGACACGTACATACCTTAAGACACAAATGTATAATCATGACTAGTTCACCACATTGTATAATAGTTTTAGGTAAACCTCTCTAATTGTCAATAAAAGATTCTAGATTCTAGCAATTTGGCAACGTTGCCTGTGATGCGCTTGGAAGACTAGATTTCCATTTGACTTTAAACCGTCATAAAGAAAATTAGGTTATCTGTCAAACGGAAAAGCAGAAAATTGCGTAAACAAGTGTAAGTACTTAGGCAAATAGTAACTAATTTAAAGTAAATATTCTAGTTAAAAATTTTCATATTAAGTGGACTTTACCGCTTACACACTCTGAAGGTATAAAAAATTATATTTTTCTAAAATAGTTCCAAAGCATAAGAAAAAACTCGAGTTTCGCTTCCATCACTTTGTGAGGCTACTAAAGTTAAAACCATAAATCATATTTTTCATTAAAAACTATGAATGAAAAATGGGTTCAAAGAAAGTTTTAAAAATTCTCATAAATTTCTCTGCTTTCAACAAAAAAAATTGTGGTTTATAATTTGAACCTTAGTAGATTATAACCCCACAAATTAATATGAGCCAAATTTTGAATTTTTGTTTTGCTTAGAAAACATTCTAAAAAATATAATTTTTATAGCCTCAGGGCATGCAAGAAGGAAAATGAACACTAGACTAGTTTACAGAACATTTTAGTGGAGAAAGTAACAATTTTGTATTTCATCATTTAATTTTGTCCAAAATAATAATCCAATTATAGTACTAAGAAAAACTTCATATGCATAGTAAGTTAAAAAAAAAAACTAAAAAAAGATCATAATACCGCCGCAATAATGTTAAATAAATACAATCCTTGCTGTAGTGAAGATAAATTTAGTAGATCGTAGTAATACCTATATATGAGACGAGGAAAATATCCTTGCACGTCAAGCAAAAGTGGATTTCTGGAATTTAACTTAGTTGCAACTACTTTAAAAAATCACGAAGGCTGTTTCGATTTGATGTTGATAGATTTTCTAAAAATTATGCAGAAACATAAATTCTAAACTTTGCCGCGTAAGGGTAGACCAAATTCTTAACAGGACACAATTGGCACTGTCTGGCGTTAGTTCACCAAGTTATCCTGTGGGTGTGTCTTTTAGTGTTGACCAACAATGTTTTTTAAACATAGACAATAGCTTAATTGAATTTAGGCCTTTTAAAGAAATAAAAAAAAAATAGCAACTCCGATACTCCAAAAAAATATTTTTTTTTTTATTTACTGTATTTAATAAGAACAGGGGGATTTTAAAACGCTTATTTTTCACATGTCTTTGTCCTTATCGTTATCTCAAGCATGCGCAGTATTAATGCAGAGAAATTGCAAGGTTAGGTTAGTATTCATCTTCTATTTTTTTTCACTAATTTCATGGTTAAGCACACCGGCTATTAGTATTTATCAATACACAGTTTCTGAATTAAAACTGTGTGTAGCAGGTTTCTATCATCTCCTTCAATATTTCCAAGCTAATATGAATGTACAATAAATAAAATTTCAAAACAGGCCCTACCATAATAGCTATAAGAATAACGAACTTCAAATAACCTCTCTTACAAGTTCCTAAATAAGGGAAATCATTATCCTTAATAAAGGATTCTCTTATTTTGTTTCAATACTGCGCAAGTTCCAAATGGTGAGAGCATACTTCAAATAACGATAACAGCCGAGTCCTTATATTTAATTTCTTTCTTTACTGCTGAGAAAGCTCCAAACGGTGGGCGCATGCTTCAAATAAAAATAAAGATAGTGGCTTACCAAAATAAGCGTTGCAAAATCTCGCTATTGATACAATTTAAGTCAGGTTTTGTTAAATTGAGAATGAAACCAAGTAATTAGAAAAATTATTAAACCAAAGACAAATGCTCATTAGTTAAACTATATTAAAAATAGTTTTTATTTAATGGAAAAAATAAGACAATAAATTTATGGTAACAACAGTTTAAACTGGTGGTTCTCAAACTTTTTAGCAAATTATGTTGGAAAATATACATGATATTTGAGTATTTGATAAGAGTAAT
This sequence comes from Pachyrhynchus sulphureomaculatus, assembly GCA_019049505.1. Lineage (NCBI taxonomy): Eukaryota > Metazoa > Arthropoda > Insecta > Coleoptera > Curculionidae > Pachyrhynchus > Pachyrhynchus sulphureomaculatus. The sequence goes on from CM032448.1 coordinate 43,346,824, forward strand.
TATTATTACCCGATATTTTAGAGAGGGAAAGTATACCCTATGGCAAGACATTAATCACAAATATATTGGACCCTACACTTAAGTCTTAAAACCTCAACTTACATGTTAATGAAAATAATTACTCAGTAAGATAAAACAATTTGAATTTCTGGCTGCCGTAAGCCTGATTTTAAAGGCATATTTGCCTTCCGTCGAGGGTTGTTTATGACCACAGGCCGATAGGGAAATTGTTGAGCGACTTGCTAACAATTATCGCCCGACAACACAATTGTTTGGGTTCTACCTTACGTAAATAAAAATCAATACCAATTACTAAAACTGAACAAAGTCCATATTTCAGCAGCTATTTGCTGTTCACTCGCCTGTCTTGTCGTATCACGACTCATCAGTCGATCTAGGTTCGCCAGAGAAGAGAACAAAACTCAAAGTACCTCTCATAACAAGGCTTACAGCAGTCAGATACAAATTATACTTATCTTACTGAATCTTTGTACTTGGTATTCTCTTCTCTGTTGATCCTAGCTCGGCTGATGATATAGTCTTTGTTCAATTTGAGCATTTGATATCGATTTTTATTTACGTGGGGTAAAATCCTAACAATCGCGCTGTCTAGCAGTAATTGTACATCTGTCAGTCTGTAGCCTTAAACAGCCCCCGACGGAGGGCCTTCAAAATTAGATTTACTGCAGCCGGAAAGATAATTTGTTGTATCTTACTGGTTCTTTGTGCTAGTACTGTGATCAATATTTTAAATTAGAGGTTCCTTCCCTACTGTTGAACCGTTTCGTTCGATAGTTATGGCAGCAAGAGATTAACAGACAGACCAAGATAATTTGCAAAATGTTTTTCATGTTATACCCATTCTGGATGTTGACGTTAAAAACTAACTACTAAATTTTACTCTCATACTAAAATATAAATTAATGGTTCGGGGCCTTTTATTATGGAAAATAATGAAAAAATAACACAATTTTCATATTCATTGACTCAAAGAACTCTGAAATTAATGTACGACACGATATATCTATATATATATATATATATATATATATATATATATATATATATATATATATATATATATATATATATATATAAAGTAACTTCCTAGCTCCCTTCCCTGTCTCTTTTACCCTTTATACATTTTCCTATAACAAATTGAAAATAATGAAAAAAATAACACACTAACTGGACTCCAAAAACCCTGAAGAGGACATATAATACGACATACTTATATGAAATAATTCCTCCATGCCCTCTCCTCCAATACATTCTTATATTATGTTATTGTCTACAAATATTTAGGCTTAAATTTAGGCATTATTCAACTAAATATCAGAAGAAACTCTCATAATAATATTGAAAATACATAAAATTTATCAGAACACCTGGTATATAGGAATATTTATTGCTAGTTGCCAGCCTCGGTAGCTTGCATATGAATTGTACGGTGGCGAAGTGTTGTGTATCTTTATATGAGTAGATATAGTTAATGTAAAGATAGAATAACGTTTGTGGTAGCACTACCACATTATCTTAAAAATATGTTTCGACTGCTGTCAATATATCTATAGAGATATAGTATAAAGGGTAAAAATTTCCATCGAGAGGGGGACATAAATGATAAAAAAAGGTTAATTATTCTCTCTTTCTTAAAGTAAGTTAAATATAATGTATCATTTTATTTTAATGTTTGAAAACTTTAAGCAAAACATACATGTAATGTAAAATAAGACGAAATTTACACCCGAGCCTAATTTATTCTATTTATTTCACATATAAAAATCCTACAAAAAGTATAGTCCTAATAAATATATCGTACCTGCATTGCTAAGTTCCCTATTAATTTGCATAGTATCGATGGCCCTAGTTCTAAAATCCCCTTCAAAAGCGTGACTCGACTGAGTGTTGGAACTACTACTAGGACTCTGATTTCCTATACTGAGACTATCGTTCGATAACGAATCATCTGAGTAACAGGAGCTTTTATCTGAGTTCCTCCTCAGAAAAAACTCATCGGAATGTTGTGGATGGGTCTCAGAATCGGCTGAAGCGGGTTTACTTTCGTTTTCCTGACTGGTTTTTCTACCGATTCCCCTCGTGATACTGGGTGTGTTTTCGGAAGGTTCAGAAATAATAAAGGATGGAATTTTCGAGATCTTCTGGTTATCCAAACTATCCATGGAGTCTTCTGAAGTATCTGATCCGGCTACTAAGGTAACTTCACTTCCTGCAAGAAAAAATGTGTGATGTTACAATCTTAACTTTTATTTTTAATAAATATTATGTACCATACCAGTAATAATTGAAAAATAAATGTATTGGGAAAAACACCCGCATTAATCTTTAATGATTACCTGAGTTACAGCGTCTAATTACAATAGGTCCTTATGTGCATTTTTGTTTTATTAAATTTCTAATACCCGATCCAAAAAATGGTTGTTTACTTACAATGAATGAGTTTAAAAAATAACTTCCCATTTAATCTTAGCTTTTATACTCGAGCTTTTAAAGGCGAGAGTTGCAATTTCTGAGTTTATTGTGCTTCAAAGCGGTAGTGCAGATGTTTAGTCTCAAATTTCGTTTTAAAATGGCACTAAAAACCCAGCTGAGTGTCGAGTAGCAAAGTGTTACCTGTACTTTACATGAGAGGGGTTATATTGAACGACAAATCGCAAAAAAAAAAACAGGTATTTTAAATAGAGACGTACACTACATCCTTCACAGAAAACAAGTAAAAGAAACAAATTAAGGTAGAAAAAGGTACGGTCGGTCAAAAGCCACAACAGGATGAGAAAATCAATCTTAAACAGTGATGTTTAAACGAAACTCACGCTTAACTGTTCCTCGAATTAGCACTGCTTTAAATGAAACTCGTGTTAAACCAGTCTCGATTACCACTGTTAAGAAGCGATTGTTGTCTGCAGGCTTAAGAGGATGTGTAGCTATCAGGAAGCGGAAACTAATTATCAGACACCAGTAAAACAGATTGTAACGGGCTAAAACACATAGAAACTGGTAGATAGAATAATGACCTAACCACCTTGGGATGGACAAATTGAAATTCAAAATTTTTAGACCTAGTAGAAGAATAGAATATTTGTGCGGCGCTCAACTAAGGAAAAGGCTTATGGCAATATGAGTGTCGAATCTATCTTCCGTATTAGACATTAGAAAAAGTTCATTCTAGCTTGAATAAGAAACTATGAACCTTCGAGATTTAATCCATCTAATCAATAGTTTATCGGAAACGCAGAACATTAGCCTTTTCAATTTTCCAGGCGCGCCCCGGTCCACTATTGTCCCGATATTGTAAAATCGCGTCGAGTCGCTTCGTAATATGTTGGATAATTCAACATGCGTTGCCCAATGTAGGCCATAATCAAGAGTTATCCCGAGAATAGTGGAGTGCGGTGAGACTTGTAAATAGTTTAGTAAGTTCTCAAATAACGTAAGTTTGAAATTTTCTTGGGCTCTAGTAGCGAAAGCAGCAAAATGTGTTTTACTTTTAAATTTCTAAATGAAATGAAACGAATTACTTTGTTATTTGTCACTTATTTTTTTATTTATCTGCTACTGCAGTTCCGTAGGTTTTCTACATTTTCAAGCGTGATAGATACTATGTAGAAAACCTACGAAACTGCAGTAGCAGATAAATAAAAAACGTCACAAAGTAACGGACAAATTAATTTCGTAAAGTTTGACAATACAACTTAATAGCCGTATGATTAGTTTAATCATTAGTATTTCCTTCCTTATAGAGCAGAATTACTGTTACCAATTTAAATCGTTCAAGCAATACACCTCTTTCCAAAGACAAATTAATTAAGAAGGTTAAGATGCTGTTCAAGGCGTATTTACAATTATTTAATACCATCATAGCCTAGTACCTTTGAATTTTTCAAACTATTTAACATAGGTGAACAATATTTTTTATGGACAAAGAACACGAGCTGCAGGGAAGTCCCCAAAGTGCTACAAAAGCGACGCGTCTGTGGAAAAAGCGATTCACGTTGCTCCTGAATCGCCGTAAATTCTACTCGGTGGGAAACACCCGCCACCTGGGCAAATCACTCTAAAGGGATGAGATTTTCCACATAAAAGAATACTTGAAAAGGGTTGTACGAGAAATGACAAGCTGAACCTCATACGGGTGTGAAGTAATAGCGCGACATGTATTCCTAGCATACACCGCTCTGGGAGGAAATAGGTGGGCTACATCCATCGAACACTTTCCTTTAAAATGTTTGTAGAATAGACTCAAGCTGGCAACCGTTCTTCGACCTTCCAAGGAATCACACTTGCTGGTGAGGTCTGAGTCCCCAATCAGGCAAACAGCTCTTTTCTAAATAGAGGGGGAGGGGATAATGGGAGCAAAGTCTTAAGCATTGGAGCAGTATTCCATCGTTGGTCGAATTTGAGCTTTGTACAGTATTAAAAGTTGCTGTGGACAGTAAAGCTTTCTAGTGTGAAACAATATTCCAAGCTTTTGAGAAGCCCTCTTTGCTATGCATGCATCATGTCCATGCCCAGACATTTGCTCCCAAATTAACACCCAGCAAATTGAGTGATGAAGTAAAAGGAACGAAGTGTCCCGACATAACCATGGCGGGTTCAACAACGTTAACTTGTTTGGAGAAAACTGCCTTCTGGGATTTTCAGAATTAAATTTTACTTGGTTACTATCACCTCAAGATACCATTTCATCCCGGTCTTTTTAAAATTGAACGACTTCCTGCTGTCTGTGGATATTTCTATGAGTAGCCGATGTTCGAGCATTCAATGTGAATAAATGAAATAAGCATACTGTCATCTGCAAAGCTGTAGATCGGATTCCTGGTCCTTTCCAGCAGATCGTTAATGCAAATAGGAAAAAGGATAGGACACAGTATGGAGCTTTGGGGGCACAATATTGTTGTTATTGAAAGTATTAGAAAGAAATTCGTCAACTGCCGCTCCTACAGAACTCCCTCGGAAGCACAAGAGCCATAAACAAAAGTTCTCAGGCATATCCTAAGAGCGTCGCTTAACCAAACACCGTCGAATGCCTAGGATATATCAAGTGTAGCTGCGCTAGATTCTCCAAAGCGTTCAATTGCGTTGGTCTAAACACGTATTGATCTTTGCATACGAAAGCGGTCGTTATTATTGTTATTGAAAGAAGTGCGGTTGGTCCGTAGTTGTTTGGCAAAGGCCTTCTTGCCTTTTTTGGGTATCGGTTGAACTGTAAGGTATTTTCAGCAGAAAGGAAATATTTCCTTTCTGTAGGATAGGTTGAAAAGTTCACACACGCTCGCGCATTTTTCAAGTACTATGGCAAGTGATTAATTGTGTGTGTATTAGAACAAAGTGGTTTTTGGAAACATATATTAAACATTTTGTTCAGTAGAGCAGGAAGAAAAATGCTTATTAAAATTTTCAGCTCTATCATCGACTTTTCTAGTATTATTTTCAAAAATATGTAAGTCACGTCTAGAACTGTTATTCTTCTGAATGTTCCTTACGATTGACATCCAATTGATGTTGTATGCGTTTTCGAAGTTGATCCGTGATAATCAAAATTATATAACCTAAAAATATTTCATAGGTACAGAAAACCCTTGAGTGTAAAAGTTCCCGTTTACAATTTTAAAACGAAATGACGGAAGAAGAGCATCGTAGGCACTGCATGATTTATGAATTTCAGCTGAGAAGAAAAACAACGAATACTGTAAAATAGTTGCCGTGTGCTAGATGAAGCTGCTGTTGACGCTCGGAAATAGTAAAATGGTTTAAAACAATTCGCAATGGAAATTATTCATTAAAAACCTGACTGCGGATCCAGTTTTGACCAAAAGCTTTTCTAGTTCTAAACACTCAATCAATCAAACCAGAACTTGCTGAAACGTTAAATTCCGTTCAAAAAATCATTTGCAACCGGGTACGGTCGTTTGGTAAGATTCCAATGTTTGGAATGTGGGTTTTAAGGGTAATCAGAGAGTTGCCACTTGGCATTTTCTGCTTTATGTAAATTTGAAGAAGCAATCTCAAGGGTTTGATAATGGTGGATCTTCCAAACCCATCAACGAAGGCAGATTTACACCCAACCCAAGTGATGCTGTAAGACTGGTGAAGGCTTCATTTCGAGCTGCTACTAAGCAAACAAACAAGAGACATTATTAATATGTACCCCCCTCCCCCACCCTTATGGATATAAAAAAAGAAACAGGGTTTATTTTATTGGGGGTTCTATTTAGTAAAAAAGTTGTACTCCCGGTTAAAGATTTTTAAATGGGGTCTAAGTTTCCAAAATTCCGCGGTATGAAAGGGATCGTTTTGTGAAAAATCTCCCCTCTTCGTTTATCGATTTTTCAATTGGGTTAGATCCGCTGTATGCAAGGGTTCATTATAAATGAAAAATTTCCACCCTCACAGGTATCGCTTTTTAGGTTCGTGTGTGGAGAAGGATCTGAGCTTTTAGAGTTTTAATGAAAGAATACTTTTTTCAATAAGTGGCATCGCATCCAGTTGTCGGTTGTCACCCCCTCTAGAGGCAGATCCACGGTACTTTTTTAATTTTTCTTAAAAAACGCCCGTTGTATCCATATCTCTCCCCCCTTGAATCAGGCAGAGTCACTATAAGTAATATATAAGTTTTAAAAAATAGTAATTGGAAAAACAAAGTGTAATTGAATAAACAAAGTTAGTGACTTTATATAAAGTCTTCAATTTTATAGGTTTTTATACGTAAAAAACAACAAAAAAAATTATCATATGCAATACCTTCTCAATTACGGAATTAAAATCCTTATAGCTTATATATAACTCCCACTTGATTTACATATTCTCAAAGGAATTTTTATTGCATATTTAACATTAATGTTATTGTTTGTCGTAATTGCAAAAAGGAGTTCTGACACAGTTGTCAGCTCTTTTTTCCAGCCTATTTACTTAGTTTTTGGTAAACAATATCAGTTACACATTTTTTTAAACCATCGTGAAATTAAAAAAAATCGTATTATTCAGACTGCCCTCTCGAATATAGGTTATAAAATCAACATATTTTTTCGAGGTTGCTCGTTCTATAATTACATCCCTTTATATATTATATCTGTTTTCTGGCTGTACAGTAGAACTCCTCAAGCCAAAAAAAATCTGTTAGGGTATTAGATAATGAAAAAATAATATAATTCTCAGAGTCTAGGTTCAGAAGATTGCACACAACTCTGTATTACAGTCGGTCAAGTAAAAAACTTGTTGCCTATAACTTGTCGGTAAAAGAAATTCCTTTTTTTTTGAGGTTATTGTTGACACAATAATCTCAAACAATAATTTATGGAAAGAGATTCATTTATAACTTTATTTATGATTAGATAATATATTATCGAATATGAGCTGCATACGCTTCTCGCTTTGACGCTGTGTTCCTACGTAATCATCAAGTATATGGGCACTCGTTAGCAAGTGGGTGAAATGATACTCTTAGTTAAAAAAAGTTTATGACCTACCAGAACTTAATTGGAGGAGAAAAGTTCGGACAATGACGAAAAAAAATCTATTATTAACATGTTTTCCCGAAATCCGCAATTAACTTTGCACCACGGCGCAAAAACTAAAGCAAAAAGGTTTGGATATATCATATGCAATGATTCGCATTCATCTCCGGGCTAACGATTTGAAGGGTCGGAATACAATCAAGAAACTATTGATAAGCGAAAAACAAAGAGAGAAAAACGACTCACGTGGGTAGAGGAAGACATAGATCGAGACAGGAGTAAGTAAATTTTTCCGATGTAGCTTCATTTTGGGGTTGTGTTATCACTCCACGAGCCTGATCAATTTCTACTAACCGATTGGTTCAGTACACCGTGAAATACCCTGGGAAGATCCATGTTTGGGGATGTCTTTCAGAAAAAAGTTTTGCGAGACTGATCTTTACCTAGAATTTAAAAACTAAAAAAGTTCCAGATTTACAAGAAAGCGTTAGTACCGACTTTTAAAGGTGTAACCAGTGGAAACGAGCATTCGGTATCAACACACTATCGAGAATCTGTGATTATACATCAAGCAGAAGCTTCGTGATAAAATTGTATACACAGTGAAGCAGCTGTGACGGCAAATTCGGGCAATTTGGAAACCATTGCCCCAAGAACAAGCAGAAAATCTCGTCGAAACTATGCCCCGAAGATGCCAGGTAATCCGCGCCGCATCGACTGGACGAACTACTAAATTATTAGCCTTTTAATGTCAAGCCTTTGCTGTCGAATGATGTAAAAACCTATAAATAGATTTTTTAATGAACAATGCGAGGCAGGTTCTTACTTGACCGACTGGACATAAAAAAGAGCTGGGGGGAATCTGTTCAAACAAATACCTGGAAACCCCGCTTGCCCTAGACTAATTTAGAGTATGTTTTCAATCGTAAGAAATTGTAAGTCTCGTAGGGCAAAATTAGCCAAATGACGTTTAAATTAGTCTTACGTGTTATAGTAATCATTAACCTTTTTAATTTGAGCAGTTCTCACTAGAGTGCGTTACATATGTACTAAATCCTCGAATATTATCTTCAACTATGTAATTCACTAAAAAATAACATAGAAAAAGTAAGAAAATTGTGAAAATTATTGTTTTTCATTAGAAATACGAGCAAAATAGTGTTTGACAGAACACGAATTGACCGTAGAACAAAGGTAACAAATCCTAAAATAAATAATTAAAAAGTAATAATATAATAATAATGAGTCCAGAAAGATCGCAATAATTTTGAAAATATAAAATTTTACAACGTGAGCGTTTTCAAACATGCATAACTTATACTTACATACTTAATTGTCTACTCCTTCGTCAAGAGAAAGTCAACGTTCGACGAAAATAATGAGTAAATTATCCGTTATCGAAAAAGGTAAAACAGTAACAAATATTCCTAAACTTTAAACTAAATTTTCCTAAAGATAGCGGCATATTAGACTAATAACGGGCACCGCCCTAAGCCACGTAGGAGCAAAGAACAAAGGAATAACACTTAAACAACACAATATCACTCATCGAAGTCAACTAACGGAATGCAGTTCGTTGAAAGTCGACGCGAGCCTTGCATCCTAACAGGTAAAATTACCAAGGCTAAACTTGAAAGAATATAAGCGAGGTTGCCAGATCAACAAAGGTGTTTCTCCTGGAAATCTCAATATAAAACAAATTGATCAGTATGAACTAACACCAAACTTTAAAAACGGAACTTTTTTCTCGATGACTTCACTTCTAACTTCTTTTTATAATATAGGCAACTTCAGAATAATAAAAAAAAACTTATTTAAAACAAGATGTTCAATTAAAAAAATATTTTATTATGTACTTCTTCTTTTGTACACTCTGTGTATTTACCTTAATTAAACTTAAGATAAAATTATTCCCTCCTATTTTAATATACCCTGTGTAGTATGAAATAAATTAAGAAATTTTGATTCTTGAAATTCGATCGAGTCAAATTGGAGCGACTTTCCGACGTCTCTCCTACTATTGCAAGGGAGTCTCTAACGATCTCAATTATTCGAGATTCGAATCAATCTTTAAGAGTATATTTCCCTCATGCAATCATAAGCGAAACGTCGTAATCGTAGTTTGACCCGGTCTAATACCGCAAAACCCGATTCTCATCTGATCAAAGCGCTGAAAGCTGAAAAGATTCAATCAAAAAAGTACGATGAGATGAAAGTGTAAAAAAAAATTATACTCAGCATAAATATTACATAAAGTATTAAATTCAGACGTATTTTGTTTCCTAAAATTGTAATACCAAAAATAAGTATGCGTGTTCTGTTCATTATACTTTTTTGAGTCACCGAATATAGGCTGTTTTTGAATTTGTTCTCTCTAAAAACCTTGAACTGATCTAAACTACGTTGAGACGTGCGTTTCGCGAACCACTGACCAAATATAAAATTGCAAATTAGTCTATTTATATTAAAATTGTAATTTCCTCAACCAAACGGCCCAATAACACACGGCGGTTTATCTCCGATCGACTAACAAGTACAGAAAACTGTCAAGAATAAGTCCTCTGTCCTTAGTAACACTATTTTTACTATAATTTGAGTACCCTCGTATGCGTGTAATAATTTCTAGTCCGATACATTTTAATTAACCTTAAATTATCTGTTATATCATTATGTTCAAGTATATGGTTGGTAATGATTGATTGTTTAAATCTACCATACGTCAAATAAACTAAATATTCTTTATATCTTGCTCGATTCGATCTTCTTGTTTGCCTAACTTACTTCTTGTTACAATCAATACAACTTATCTCATATATTCTACTTCTTTCACGTTCATGAATTTTATCCTTTGGAATAACTAAGATATTTTTTTGATAACTTATTAAATTATCTCCAATATTTTTAATTATATACCAGGTGTACCAGTTGAAATGCGGATTTCAGACAGCAGATGGTGCACCAATGCAGTTTGTGCTATAAAGATTTGACACTGCGCCATTTTGTTGTGTCATCAACAAGTGTCAGACGCGCATGAGTCATAAATTGGAAAAGTGTGTGCATAGTGTTGTGTTGTTGTGTTCAATATGTCGAAATTTATACCGAACAAAGAGCATTCGCGGACAGCATTAATTTTTTGTTTAGGCGTTAGTCAACAAGCTGTTTCCAATCGGCTACGAGAGATGGGAAAGATTCAGAAGACCGGTAGATGGGTACCACATGAGTTGAGCGACAGAAAAATGGAAAAGCGCAGAAACACGTGTGACATATTGCTCGCTCGGTACAAAAGGAAGTCGTTTTTGCATCGTATAGTTACAGGGGATGAAAAGTGGATTTATTTTGAGAATCCCAAGCGCAAAAAATCATGGGTAGACCCAGGCGCACCATCCACATCGACCGCAAGACCAAATCGCTTTGGCAGAAAGACGATGCTCTGTGTTTGGTGGGACTAGAGGGGTCGTGGTCTATGGCCCGATGAATGGTTCGCAGCAAAAGGGGAAGATTTTTACTAGCGTGGTATTCACAAATTGCCCGAAAGATGGGAAAAAAAATGTATAACAAGCGATGGAGCATACTTTGAATAAAGCACTTTTTATCATTCTTCCGAAGTTAAAAACATGTTTTTTTAGAAAAAAAATTCGCATTTCATACTTGTACACCTGGTAGTACTGAAACATATTTTGTCTAACTTTGCTTTAGTAAGCAGGTTTGCAAGTTTATTTACCGGCCGTCGATAGAAAATAGTTCTGAATAGCATTTAAAATATACCTAGGTTATTACTAATGTTCGACCGAAGCTTCGGCTTCGGCCACCTTCGGCCAAAAAAAGCACCTTCGGCCACACATCCGATTTCCTCCAAAATCATCCGAAGGTTTGGCCGACGCCGAGGTTTTGCATCCAGCCGTCAAAAAGACGAAAACTAACGAACTATTTCGAATGACGTCAGAGCAGCAGATCTCTTTTCTGTAAAACTGTAGAATATTTTATGTTAAATAAAATGATTGAAGTTTGTTTTTTTTTACGTTAAATAAAAATGACAGTATTACTATATATAAGCTAACATAAGAAAAAATAATATTTATTTAATTGACCAAGGCTATAACTCTAAATACTTAATTAATAATTTACTCTATGAGACAGATTCTAATCTAATTAAGACTTGTTACTGTTAAATTTTCGTATATATATATATATATATATATATATATATATATATATATATATATATATATATATATATATTTTATTGTTGCTAAATAATATCATTTACTTTAGCTAAATTGCATTGTTCAAAACCTGGTTTGGTACTATAATACTGTTATCATTTTTGAAAAGGTGTAATTTATTTTATGTATTTACAATTATTATCAACACTACATAAAACAAAATAACAGTACAGAATTTGCATTCTGATGTGCCATTATTCTAAGATTTCTCTAAATATGATTGAACCTTCCACTTCAGCTTCGGTTTCGGCCGAAGGTTATGCCAGAAGCCGAATAATCGGCCTCGGACAAAAACTGACCTTCAGTCGAACACTATTACCGGTCAAATCAGCCGCATCCGTATACAAAATCACTTTTAATGGAAACTTGAACAAACGGCAACATTGCATAAATATAAAGGCGAACTTTCACGGCGACCGATTATGACCTCCTTTCAACTGAATTGGAAAGCGACTGGAAACAGCAGTTGCACTGGACTGATTTTTATATACATAGATTTTTTAAAGGATATTTTCATATATATCCTGTAAGGTTAAGAATAAAACACATAGGTTTATTATAAATGTTCTCTGATTGCTAACAAAAATTAACATTTTCTCAATAGATCAATATTTCAAATTAGTGCAGTAAAAAAAAAGGTTAAAATAATGATGAGATAGGCATTAGTTTAAATACAGCAATATTATGATTTTATCCTCTTTGGGGTATCACCAGGAGCTACGAAATAAAACGGTGAAATACGCCCCAGTTATTACTATATATATGTAATTCAAATATGCAACACTATCTGAACATATGGGAATTTGAATTATATTTCCTGTAAAAAACCGCAGTTTTGAATTAATTTCTAGATTCAAAGCTGCTAAAAGTTATTAATAAATAAAATATAATACAATTTTAACAATAACGACGAATGTTATTAACAATTATCAAAAACACGCCGTGATGATGTTAAGATAAGGCGCGTTAACAAGAAGGGTAATTTAGCGCCAATATTTGTTGGGTTTATATCTTGAAATAAAGGTTTGATACTTTCAGAAATTCTATTAAATTCCTTATGGTTTCTTCGTTTGGGGTCATTATCTCTTTAAGAGGTTTTTGTAAGTTGCATTTTACTCTGAGATGGGTGTAGTCTTAGGATGTGTTTTATAGTGAGTGTGGTTTGTGATTGGCAAGTGGGAGATGGTTCTGTATTGAGTAGGTAGGAATGGGTGAGGTACGTATTGCCATTCTCCTCCATACCAGATTTTCCCTGCGTGTTAAATTTGAAAGGTGAAACGGCGGGTATACATTTGGTTTTGATTCCCATAGTTTATTTTCATCCTGTAGGTCCCAAGAGAGTTGGAACATACTTTTTACTGTTTTTAAAATGGAGGTGACTTTGTTTAATTTGTATTTTACTATGTAAGTAGGAGAGATTACGGCGGCGCCCGTCCCCAGGTTGGATTTTGAGCCATCCATGTAGTAGTGTGCAAAGTTTTGATATTTGTCCTGTAATATTTGTGTAAATATTATGGAAGGAGTTAATATCTTATTGTATTTCGTTAAGCTCAGTTCAATTTTTAGTGGCTGAACTGTCCATGGAGAAAATAATTGGTATTTGGATGTGTCTGGGAAATTGAATGTAGAATTATGTGTGGAAAGAAAAGTTTTCGTTCTGGATTGTATGGTTTTTGGATTGTATGATTTTTGGTGAATGTGTTGTATGTCTAATAATTTTGTTGTGCGAGTTCTAAAGAGTGAGATGGAATAAAATCGCATTAGGGAAAGCTGTCTTTGTAAAGTGAGGGGTAATATTGATGCTATGTTCTATAGGCTCGAGACCGGATGTGTTTTGAATGTCCCTGTTGATAGTTTTATAGCTTGATTCTGGATTACCTCGAGTGATTTTTTGAGGGAGGGACCGGCTGCATCATAGATAAAATCTCCGTAGTTTATCTTTGATAGGATGACTGATTTGTATAATTTTATTAGTGAGGGAAAGTTTGCTTCCCAAGATGTATTTGATAATTGTCTTTTTATATTCAAGTCCTTTGCTGCTTTTGTTTTGAGGTATTCTATATGGTTTTTCCAATCTACTTTATTATCGAAGATTAATCCCAAAATGGAAACACTGTTCTTCATTGGAATAATGGAGCTTGCTAGGGAAAGGATGTTAATCTTTGAGCAGCCTCTCTTTCTGCAGAAGTGGGTGGAGGAAGATTTCGATGGGGAAAAGTTGAAACCTGTTTGCCTTGACCAATTTATTTTGTTGTTCAGTGCTGTTTGCAGATTATTAGTAACGGTGGTGTTTTCTGATGCGGAGCTATAAATCATGATGTCATCTGCAAAGGGTGAGAATACGCTCCAATAGTTGCAGCCGCAACTTTAGAGGTACTCTAAAACTGAAACCCTACGTCTATTATAACACAGCGTATGGCCACGTGGTATTGAGGGATACCGAGGGAAAGTAAGACCTACTTCGTCTGTGCCATGTAACAACGTCACAAGTGTCATCGAGAGAATTTTATTTTTTAAGGTTATCAGCTTTTTATTTTGACAAACGGTATTGTGTGTTAATTATTATAAAAAAAAATCGCTAAAGTGATTTACCCAGTACTTGCCTTACAAACACGTACTTTCTTTTTTAATCAGTACTGAATTTAACTTTCTCAAATAAAAAGTAAGTAACTTCCCAGCTCCCCTGAAACGATGTCGGTTAGGAACTCTAGGTTTCATCCATTCTTCATATAGAGTTATTGTGCCAACAGATCGACAGATAGATAGGTCTACAGTCAGACAGACAGACCGACGAAAATAAGAGAATGTTTTTCGTGATCTAAGACGTGAAAAAAGCAAACATTTTGTAAGGTTTTCTTACGAATACTATCCTTCCGTTAGTAAGGGAAGTAACACGTAGACTGAAAAGTTCTTGGTCCAGCTACTTAAAACACATTTTTTTTGCAAAATTCGAGTTTATTCATCAACATAGTATCCTTTAAGAGCGATATAATCAGCCCAACGCTTTTCTAACATTTCTATACTTTTCTTGTAGAAGGATTTGTCTGCGAATAGATAATAGTCGCTGGAGGCCAAGTCTGGAGGAAGAGGAAGCAATTTGAACTTCAATTCATGCAATTTTGCCATCGTAACCATTGACTTGTGACACGGTGCGTTGTCTTGATGAAACAGCACTTTTATCTTGTTCATTTGGGGCCGTTTCTTTGCGATTTCTGCCCTCAAACGCACTAATAACTTTATATAATATTCGCTATTGATGGTTTTTCCCTTCTCAGCATAGTCGATAAAACTTATTCTATGCGCATCCCAAAATACAGTGGCCAAAATCTTCCCAGCTGAGTGATATGTTTCTGGACGCTTCGGGCGGCTTTCATCAGCTGCTGTCCACTCAGTTGACTGCCGATTTGATTCCGGCGTGTAGTGGTAGATCCATGTTTTATCCATTGTCACATATCGCATGAAAAAATCATTTTTATTGCGCTTAAACAGGTCCAAACAGCACTCAGAATCATCAACAAGCTGTTGTTTTTGATCCACTGTGAGCAAACGCAGTATCCATTTCGAACAGAACTTTCTCATGCCCAAATGTTCATGCAAAATATGACCAACACGTTCTTTTGATATTTTTAGGGTGTCAGCTATCTCACGCAATTTCGCTTTACGGTCATTCAAAACGATTTTGTGAATTTTTTTGATGTTTTCCGCTGTAACCACCTCATTTGTGTCTGTACGACCCCATTTAAATTCAGCATACCAGTAAATGATGAGTCATTTTCCAGGGGCAGAGTCCCCGTAACACTTATCAAGCCATTGCTTTGCTTGAACAGTATTTTTTCCCATCAAAAAAAGTGTTTAATCAACACACGAAATTCGATTTTTTCTATTGTTTTGAAAGTAGCGTCACTAAAACCAGTGTAGTTTGTAAATAATCGTTAACATGTCATGAAATTTTGACATGTATCGTTTGAAGGTTGGTACTTCCTAAAAATCGTATGGATTTTTTGAAAAAGATGATATCTATGTGTTCGACCAAAAACCTTTCAGCCTACGTGTCAAATACAACAATTTGCCTGCTGTGCCGTAAGTACTTTCACCCTAACTTAACTGCATGTATTTCCAAAATTAATTATTTACTATCGAGTCAAATAAAAGCGTTTAACGTTGATTTTGCCGCCCCTGTGCCCTGGAATGACCAGATAAGGCCCAAAAGGCAACATCAAAAAATGGACTGTCGTTTAACCACTTGAATCAAGTACCATAACATTTGTTGACATTAAAAAAGTCAAGCGCCCCAAAGGGCAAACGCCACCGAGATCAGACCAAAAATGGACTGTCATTTAATCATATAAAATCAATAAATTTAGTTTTTGATTGGATAAAGCGGGTCCAGCGTCATCCTCCGGTATAAGCGGCGTCTGTCTTTCGCAGGTTCTCTCATATTTTATCAAGAACAAACTGATTTTATTTGGTTAAATGAGTCCATTTTTGGATCGATGTTTTTTTGGGCCCTAAAGCTGGGTCCGGTCTCGGCGGCGTCTGTTCTTTGGGGCGCTCAACTATTTTAATGTCAACAAATGTGATGGTACTTTATTCAAGTGGTTAAACGACAGTTCATTTTTGGATGTAGCATTTTGGGCTTTATCTGTGCATTCCAGGGCACGGGGGACGCAAAATCAACATTAACAGCTTTTATGCGTCTCGTCGATAAAATGAACAACTAGGCAGACAGTCAAAATTACAGGTCGCCCTTGGTCTTTTAATTAATTAAAGTTAATAAGGTGAGGGAGGGGGTTAGAAGGAATGTTTCATATAAAGGGTGCCCCATATATATGGAATAATGATTCCACAGCATTTATTAATCAGTGCATCAAAAAAATGTTTAAATAAAAGTTATAGGGTATTATACGGCGCACATGCCGACGTTGACAATAAAATGTTTTGAACTGCCAGTTCGAAGAAATTACGCCATCTTAATTTTTTTTAAAATGAAAAGCCCTGTATATTATTTTATTTTTGAGTCCTACTACAAATTCTAGATATTATTTGTCTAACATACCATATGTCTAAATTGAACAGTTTTAAAATTATTGATATTTGAAATTAAGGAGATCAAATTAAAAAAAAAAAATTAACATTTACTGTCAGGTAACGACTTACGCGTCAAAAAATGATTTATTGACGAAAACGTTTATTGCTGCATTTTGGGAAACTGCAATCTGAGCGTAATATCATAATAGTACATTTAACAGAAACTGAAAGAATCATTTTGTTAATGATTGTTGGTTACGGAGACCGTAGGAGAACACAACAGGTGGTGAGTGATCTTTTTAACGCAGAATATCCGAATCGAGAACCTATTACCCAATCCGTAGTTAGCAAAACATTAAAATGATTTAGACAATCAGGCCATGTTAAGAATCGTTCTAAATCTGGACCTAAAAGTTAAAACAACCTAATTCATAATATTGTTTTTTCTGACGAGGCTACATTTTAACTTAACGTGTGTTAACAGGCACTACTGCCGGTACTGGTCTACTGAGAATCTCCACTTGATAATCAACATCTCAAAGACCACAAAAGATAAACGTGTGGGCAAGGATTTGTGGACGTCATAGCATTGGTTTCTCTTTTATCGATGGAAATCTTATAGGACAGCGGTATTTACAGTTACTCCAAGAGAAAATTATTCCAACTTGGGTAGGTCTTTTTCCCGATGAAAATAATTTGGATACCCCTAACAGGAATCTGTGATATCAACAGGCCGAGCACCTACTCACTATAAAATTAATTTTCGTAGATATCTGAATGCGATTTTTCTCAATCGATGGATAGGCAGAAGAGGTGGTGTAAAATGGCCTCCAAGGAATCCCGACCTTACGCCACTCGATTTTTTTTATGAGGTCAATTGAAAACCAAAGTTTACCGAAGTTCACCTGAAACTGTAAAGATTTATAACAAAGAATTCAATATGATTTAGCACAGGTCACCCCGGATTCTCTGCAAAACTCCATTCAGGCTATTTGTGACCGATTGGGTCATTGCCTCACTGTTAACGGAAGACATTTTGAGCAATTGTTACCTTAAAAATAAACCTAGAGTATTTTTTTTTTTTTTTTTTTTTAAATTTTAAATTTCAAAAGACAATAATTCCAAAACAGTTCAATTTAGATATATGGTATGTTAGACAAATAATATCTAGAATTTTTAGTAGGACTCAAAAATAAAATAATGTACAGGGCTTTCCATTTAAAAAATATCAAGATGGCGTAATTTCTTCAAACTGACAGTTCAAACCATCTTATTGTCAACGTCACTATGTCCGTCGTATAATACCCTATAACTTTTTTGATACACTGATTAAAAAATGCTGTGGAATCATTATTCCATACATGTGAGGCATCCTGTCTATGATATTGTACATCGTTTTCAGAGCTGGGAAATATAAAAACTTTTTGATTATTTTCAATTTTAGCAAAAAAATGGTAAGTAAAGAGAAATAGAATGTTTCGGTCAAAGTCAAATTACGTATTGGCGTAAATCCCTCTGGCGTAAAAAAAAAATATTTCGAACTGTGTATAATACTCAATTATAGCACAGATAACCCTCTTCGTTGGAAGAATATTTCTCCCCCTCCCTCAAGCCAATTTTTGAGGTTAGGGCACAAAAAAGTTACTTGAGGCCTAATCTGAGAACTAAACTCCTGGACAAAATTAACGCAACAATCTGGCAATTAATTTATCTTTTTCTTATGTCAGTTTTAAAGTTTATCGAGTATTTGAATAGTAGGCTATGCATATTTTGTTTCGTTGTTCATGACAGAAATCAAAACAATTCGTTTAGATTTACAGTTTTAAAGAATTTTTAAAAGATAAACAATTTTCTGTAATAATGCGATAGATTTTCTTTAAAAGTAAGCTTATAAATTGTTTCCTTTTTCAAAGTAATACGTTTTTGTGGTAGACTGTTTTATTTTTGACCCCGAAGAATTAGAAAAATGAATCAAACAAGAAATTTAACTGAACATGAGGTAGTGCGAGCCTCAGTTTTATTGGACAAGGGATATTGTCAGAGTTATGTTGCCAATTTGTTAGGCAAACATCGTTCAACAATCAGTCGTATGATAAGACGCTTGAATGAAGTAGGAACTTATTCTAGAAGGCTAGAGCAAGGGCGAAAACGATGCACTAGCGACCTAGATGAACGTTTTATAAAATCATATGCTTTAAGAAACAGGACTGTCACTAGTTCTATAATAAGAAACGAACTCGAAGGTGTTCGCAACGTCACAATTTCTTCTAAAACAGTTAGAAGACGGTTAAATGAAGATGGATTAAACAGTAGGAGACCAGCCACTGCGCCCTTGCTTACTAGAGAGAACAGAATTGCCAGGTTACGTTTTGCTCGAAATCACGAAAACTGGTCTGTGGATGATTGGAAACAAGTTTTCTTCACAAATGAAACTAGAGTTAGTCTAAAACATCCAGATGGTCGTGAGCGAGTATGGCGAAGACCAGGAGAGAGGTTTGCTCCTTGCAATATCTCTGCAAGGATTCCATTCGGCGGTGGCTCTGTTATGTTCTGGGGTGGCATCTGCTTTGATGCTCGCACAGAGTTAGTTCCTGTCCGTACGAGATCCATGAATGCTGACTACTATCTTGAGAACATTTGTAATAGAACATGTGATGCCTTTGGGTCATTTTGTGGGGCCCAAATTCCTGTTTATGCAAGACAACGCTCGACCTCACGTGGCTAGGGAGGTACTCGATTATCTTAAGTTGATATACCGATTATGCAATGGCCACCAAAAAGCCCGGATCTGAATCTGATAGAACATGTATGGGATCACTTTAAGAAAAACGTGAAACGTCATATACCTGCACCTAGAAACCTGAGGGAACTTGAAAATGCAGTTATAACATAATGGGAGCAAATTCCTCAAGATTTTATACAAAATTTAATTAGAAGCATGCCTAGGCGCATAAACGCTGTCATCCGAAGTAGAGAAGGCAACACACGCTACTAGTGTCCCCAGTTACACCATTAATTTTGCTACTAGTGTCCCAGTTTATTTTTTTCATTATTACATAATTTCAACGATTTTGTTAGTAGGTCTTAAGAATAATTTTAATTCGAATCTTATAGAGAAATTTGGTAGCTAATTCACTTTTAAAGTATCCGAATAAGTTTTTTCTAACTTTTAGTGTAACCAATGTTCATAAAAAATTATTAAAATTAATTCATTATAGAGATTTGTATGATTTAATATATTGTTGCGTTAATTTTGTCCAGGAGTGTATTTTATCGTCCAGCTCGTGCACTTCGGCCAAGGTAACGGTCGACGTATGAGCAGGTGCATTGCCCTGGTGGAGGAGCATTTTTTGCGCGCTAATCTTGGTCGCTTGTGCTGCAACTCATTATACAAACGGTCCAAAATTGTATTTCCCTTTTTTTCTATCGCAAAATCCAAATAAGCGAATTTTTTACGCTAAGTTTAACACTGATGTTGCCCAGTGAGCTGCCTTACTTGAATACTCCATTCTGCAGAGTTTTTGCTGAAAAGACACGCAGGTTTATGGCTTTTGTATCGTTTTCTCGCCTGTCTGAACACTCGCTAAATCATTTCGGCAGGTTTCAAATTAGGCTCACAATTGATAAATACACAAATAAAATTATATAAAAACAACACTATGTTTTAATTTCCAATATATTTAAAGTCACTTGACAATTGTTTCACCATACAATGGCTTCTTCAGAAGTAAATAAGAAAGAAAAATATTTGGTAGTAATCCTGGTTAAATAGTGCTTAAAACTATCCTTAATTACCTAAGATTATGCTAATCATTTTATTATATTATTTACAGACAGAATTATTTTAAGAATGCAAATCTGTGGTACAATTTCCGAGAACTAATAAAGATTAAGTAAGGGTGAATGGTTTAAGTCTACCTGTTCGTTTAATAATTGATTGGAGTTTTTCCGTTTGTTAATTTCAAGACATTCAAGCAAATTTAATTTTTTAGATTTATTATCTACATGTAGGATTTTTAACGTATCATCAAAATTATAAGATTCGTTTATTATATGAGTTGCGTAATGTGAATTGTTTTTATTTTTTAAATAACTATGTTGATGTTCTTTAATGCGAGTTTCAAAAGATCTACCAGTTTGTCCTACGTAGGTTTTAGTACAAGATCCACAATTTAATAAATAAACTCCTGATTTTAAGGAAGGAATAATTAAATTTGCTTGAATGTCTTGAAATTAACAAACGGAAAAACTCCAATCAATTATTAAACGAACAGGTACAGTCCCTGGCCAAATTATTAGACGCACTGTATTTTTTTTAGTAATTTTATGTTTCTTAAGAGTTTTTATGCAATAATGGTATTTTAAACTACAATATTATTGATTTTTATTTAAAAGAATTGTTGTAGACTACATATTTGTATTTATTTTTAACATATGGCAACACTGTGTTGACAAAGTGATACATGAACGTAAATAAGTACAAACCTGTATTAGTCGCGATCGGAATCGAGTCAGGTACGGACGTGTTTCTGTGGCTTTATGGACTGTGATTGTTTGTTTAACAGTTTTATACTACTCAGTTATTAGTTTATTTTGTATGCAGTGTTTTAAAAAAGCAATTGGACTATTTTCATTATGGGTAGAAAAGGCGATCTTTCACCACGTAAAAAAAGCTGAAGTGAAGGCCCTTGTGATTGCGAAAACATTTACAAACCGAGAAATATCACGAAGATTGGAGGTTTCTGAAGCTAGTGTACGACGCATAAAAAAGAAAATTGAGTCAGGGAAGGAATTAAGCCCGAAAAAGAAAGAAAAGATGCGGTAGAAAACCAATTTTCACTCCACGGTCAGAGAGATGTTTGAAGAAAATTTGTGTAGAAAACAGATTTGCTACCACAAAGGTAATAAAATCACAACTCCAGGATGCTAGCGTAAATGCTTCTGAGCGCACTGTTCGAAGAAAATTAAAGAAATTAGATTTTAAGGCCTGTCGCCCCGCCAGGAAGCCCAAGTTAACAGCTGCAATGAAAGCAAAGCGCCTGAAGTGGGCCAAACAATGGCAAGACAAAGATGTGGACTTCTGGAGATCGGTAAGATACAGCAATTTAATCAATAATTGATACATTATTATCATTTTCAGTTAAATAAAGCAAATAAACATGGAAGTTTATATATTTTTCCTATTTTTGACAGGTCTGCTTCAGTGACGAAAGCACATTCGAAATTTTGCAGAATAAAGCTCAGTATGTGCGTCGTCGTCATGGAGAAAAGTTTCATCCTGATTGTGTCGTCCCGACGGTTAAACATCCCACCAAAGTGATGATTTGGTCAGTCATCAGCGGCAAGGGCACTGGGCGTCTGTACGTCGTCAAAGGAATAATGAGGCAAGATCAGTACAAAGAAGTATTACAAAATCGGTTGATTCCGCAGCTCAGAGAATGGTTTCCAAATGGGGAACCATTCACTTTCATGCAAGATGGAGCTCCCTGCCACACTGCTCGGTCTGTTAAAGCTTTTTTGGCAGAAAAAAAAAATATCCCTCTGTTGGATTGGCCCCATTGAAAATGTGTGGGAGCTGATGAAAAGAGAAGTGGCTAAAGATGTGATTACCAACAAAACCCAGCTCCTAGAAAATATTATTCATGTGTGGAATCATCATCCTCAAATGCAGGAGATAGTACAATCTTGCATTGATAGCATGCCGCGCAGAATTAAAGCTTTGATAGCGGCTAAAGGTGGCTCAACCAAATATTGACTTTTACTAACATTAATTTCACTTTTCTTCAAAACTTAATAAACTTATGCTTTTCTAAATTAATGCTGTTTTATTTATGTCAAATAAATAGGTAATTGATTGGATAATATAAAAATAAAAAACAAATCAATTTAAAATAATAAAACGGTACAATATCACTCGGTAATTACTATTTTACATGAAATCTTGCAGTGCGTCTAATAATTTGGCCAGGGACTGTAGACTTAAAACCATTCACCCTTACTTAATCTTTATTAGTTCTCGGAAATAGTACCACAGATTTGCATACTTAAAATAATTCTGTCTCTAAATAATATAATAAAATGATTAGCATAATCTTAGGTAATTAAGGATA
Organism: Pachyrhynchus sulphureomaculatus; assembly: GCA_019049505.1. Lineage (NCBI taxonomy): Eukaryota > Metazoa > Arthropoda > Insecta > Coleoptera > Curculionidae > Pachyrhynchus > Pachyrhynchus sulphureomaculatus. Next base: position 43,369,660 of record CM032448.1, read on the forward strand.
CTTTTAAGCACTATTTAACCAGGATTACTACCGAATATTTTTCTTTCTTATTTACTTCTGAAGAAGCCATTGTACGGTGAAACAATTGTCAAGTGACTGTCAAGTGATATATTGGAAATTAAAACATAGTGTTGTTTTTATATAATTTTATTATGAATTTCCAACAAGTATCGGCTAACAGAATCAAAGAAATACACAAATATTGAATCACTAATTTGTTCGATTTTTTATTTATCCGTACGAATATTATTATGGGTTATTATTCAAATATATTTCTACACAATATCAGATAATCATAATACATTAAAAAAAAAAATACTTACCCAAGACGTCCGTAACAGAGATCTGGGGATGACCCTGCCCTTCCCCCTTTCCTTGGAATGGCGCCAACTGTTGAGACGCTTCTTCTTGTATCATATCCAGGCCCGGACTACCTGGATTACTTATCGGCGAATTAGTCAGACTTCTATGGCTATGTACATTTAGCACGTGCATATGGTGAGGCACCTGTAAAGAAGTAACACATATTTATTTTTTTTTAACACTGAGTATTCTGATCATTTTTAGACGCCCGGCCCCGATTTATGGAAAATTGTTGGATATTATTTTTTTTAAATGTAGTGCATGTCAAGGAGCATACTGACGTATTTGATATTTGGTAGTGATAACGACGCTGGGCGCCGCGACACCAAACAACTTGATTTCCACCGACCTATCTTTTGTAAAACGGCATTGGAAAGCCCTAATTTTTTTTCAACATTTTTTCCTTACATTATTTTTTCTAATTTGTTTTTCAAAAAATTTATGCAGCAAAAACCCTCTAAAATATTATTTCTTGGTCATCGTGGTTATTTATCATGGATCGTATGCCACGTTTGGCGGTTTTCAAACAATTTATCTAGTAGGCAGGTGTCACACTTTAATCTGACAGTAATTATAATATTAGTTACTATGCTGTTGAGGTTTTTTCTTTAATAAAATATCTTTGGACAATAAAAAACAAGAATACATTATTTTTATTAAAACCACAAAAAAACTATATACAGTAAAATTTCCCTTCGCGGTCACCCCTCTTACACGGACACCTCCCTTGAACGGGCAGTTTCTCATGGTCCCCACCGACTCTCACATAATTAGCATTATGTTAACCCCCTTTTGAACCGATATTCTCTTGAACGGATATTCTCTTGAACGGACCTGGACCCAAAAAAATGTTATCCTAACCGGACAAAAAAAAAAAAAAATAAACGCCTTGTCTCGTTTTTCTGTGGCGTGTATCGCTGTTGCGTTTCCCAATCGCGTCGCGCGCCAACGTCGCTGCCTGCCTTCACTGAGGGGCTTCCCCGAGTAAATCGGGGATTTACCGATCTCAATTTTTCGATACACGCGGGGATTTAATATTAATCTAACGCCTTGGCGTGGGCGACACATTCATTGTAGAAATGGCTCCAAATAGAAAAATTCTCACGCTTAAACAAAAAATTGAGATTGTTGAAGTTCACAATAAGGAAAAGTTAAGTGTAAGGGACTTATCCAAGCGTTTTAATATCGGAAAAACACAAGCTGCTGATATAATTAAACATAAAGAAATCCTTCTAAACAAGTGGATGTCGAACAGCAATTTGAATGAAAAAAGAAGCTTTTTGACTGGTGATGGTACCAAAATTGACAAGTTGTATTATAAATGGTTTATAGCAGCTCGCCATAAGGGGATTCCTTTGACAGGTATGCACATGAATTATTTTTTTTAAATAAGGTTTTCTGGAATTAGTGCGTTGATTTTCTTTTCATATCAATTCAAAGAATGGATAAAAGGGGTAAGAGTATTAGTAGGCTTGTCGTGACAAAAATGCAAAAAACTTATTGTTAATGTTTTTTTCAGGTCCGCCAATACGATGTAAAGCAAAAGAAATAGCCGAGTCTGTGGGACATTCTAATTTCAGTGCTTCTTCTGGTTGGCTTAATAAATTTAGAATCCGCCACAACATAAGTTTTAAAGCGGTTTCAGGAGACGAAGCTTCGATTATTGCTGAAGATGGTTTCATCATTCTGGGAAAAATAACCTTCTTTAATTAAAGAATATTTCCCGAGAGACATCTATAATGCCGATGAGATAGATCTGTATTTTAGAGCTCTACCCAACAAAACGCTAACATTAAAAAAAGAAAAATGTGTTGGTGGTAAATATCCCAAAGAGAGGTTTATAATTTTGCATTTTGCAAATATGGCGGGAGAAAAAGAAAAACTATTAGTCATTGGTAAGGCAGCTAAACCCAGAGCATTTAAAAATATTAACATAAACAACCTGCCTGTAACTTGGAATTATAATAAGAAAGCTTGGATAAAAGGAGAAATTATGACAGAGTGGTTGCAAGATCTTGATTGAAAAATGACAAAAGAAAAAAGAAACGTTTTATTATTTTTAGACAATGCAGGATCTCATTCAAAAGACGTCCGCTTAAAAAATATAAAAATCTTGTTTCTGCCCCTAACTATATATACATCAGCTTGTGAAGCACTTGACCAGGGAATTATAAAAAATTTTAAAATTTATTACCGAAGTCTAATACTAAAACACCTGATAGTAAACATTGAAACTGCTGGTACAGCTTTTGAGTTAATTAAGAAAATTATGCCACTGGATGCAGTTTACTTTGCAAAAACCGCTTGGGAACAAGTAACCAAGGAAACAGTTAAAAATTGCTTCCGTAAAGCGGGATTTAAGCATGAAAATATGCAAAGTGAAGACCAGTTAACTGAGGATGTTACATCTGATCCAGAAGATGACTTACCACTTAACGTACTTGCAGATATCCTCAAAAATAAGAGTTGACTGATAATGAAAACCTTAATGATTTTTTGAACATAGATGAAAATTTGTATGTTGAAAATCCAGATTCAGAACAAGAAATTGAAAATCCAGTTGAAATACAAGGACTTTCCGAAGATTCTGATGTCGATGAGGTTCCAGTACCAACAGATGCTCTCCCAAATTATGGTGAAGCTATTACCCTAACCAAGCAGCTTGAAAGTTTTGCCGAAGATCACGGAGATGCAGAGTCTTTAGAGCTTCTTTCCAAATTAGAAATACGATTTGTGGACGAGTGTGGAAAAAGAGGAGAGAAACAACAATATATGAATTTTTGCGTCATTAAAGTGACCTTTCATTTCATATGCATAACTCTATCCTATTATATTTTATATGTATCTAAAGGTAACAGATTTCTGTTTTTTCCCTTAAGTTTCAAGTTTTTTGTTTATTTTAAAAATATATACATACATAAGTATACGTTTGAAATGTCTCAAATTCTTTAATTACAGTTTTCATTAAGAAACGTTTTTTGTTTGTTTTTCTTTTAAGCGCACACCCCTCTTGAACGGACACTTTCGGTCGATCCCGTTGGTCTCCGCCCAAGAGAGATTTCACACGCAGTTTTGTTACAACATTCATTCAAATACTCTCTAACAGCAGCAGTTGTTTGAGGTGATGCTCTGTCGTGTTGATACCATATAAATAAAATAAGAAGAACATATTCTAATAAAACTTGTAGAATATTAACCAAGAAATTAAGGTCTCTATTTCTAGTTAGTGTTCCCTCAAAAAAGTACCATATAGTCCAACCAAATATCTCCTAATTATCCGACACCATACAATAACGCCATAATAGCCTTGATTCTGACTTTGATTAACATTGTATGGTCCAGTAATGATAATTTTTTCTGTTAGATTTGCCGTTGCTGACAAAATGACTTTCATCTGTCCATAATATATGATTCAGAAAATAACATTCTTCGTCATATTTAATCATCATTTCTGCTAGAAAACTCAGTTGACGTTCTAAATCAAAATAATAAGATTATGCATTTTATAGTCATGGTATTTGTTAGCTTCAAGAGATTTATAAATAGCCCAATAAGATATATTCAATTACCTGTTTGCTTGTCTAATTGAATGGAATGGATGGTTTTGAAAATGCTGAATAATTTCGGCTACTTTTTGATCTGTTAAAACAGTTTTTCGTTTAAAAATACCTTTCTGCCCAGAAAATGCATCCATATTGCTCCCCAAATTTCGTTCTAATGACAAAACATACTGTGATCCGGGATATACCTGTCGGGATAACATTCTCGATACAGTCGAACGGCTTCCCGAGAATTTATTCTTGCTTCTCAATAAATAAGAATCATATCTACTTTTTTAGCGTGGAAAACCACTTCAACCAGAAGCTATTAACACACTGTTTACTTAGTTTAACTCTACTGAATTGAATAGGTGTGCAAACAAGCGCAGTCAGATTAAAGTATGACAGATGTCTACTAGATAAATTGTTCGAAAACTGCCAAACGTAGCATACGATCCATGGCAACCGCAATGACCAAAAAATAATATTTTAGAGGGTTTTTGCTGCATAACTTTTTTGCAAAACAAATTAGAAAAAAACAGTTTAAGGCAAAACGTTGAACAAATTTAGGGCTTTCCAATGTCGTTTTACAAAAGGTCTGTCGATGGAAAAAAAAGTTATTTGGCGTCGCGGCGCTCAGCGTCGTTTTCATTACCAAATGTCAAATACGTCAGTATACTCCTTGACATGCACTATACCATTCTACATTTTTTTTTAAAATAAATATCCAACAATTTTCCATAAATCGGGGCCGGGTGTCTAAAAATGATCACCCTGAACTGACGTCATTTGAATCTTTTTAGTTTTTTTTGTGTGCGAGAAACTTCTGAAATTTAATATTAAAAAAATTCAAATTTAGTCAGCATTTTCTCTCTACTACGGAACAAAGTTTTCAGTCATGCTTCGCCACAAAGTTTTGGACATGTTGCGATGAATGAGCAAGCGTATTATCGCGATAAGTTAGTTACCACTTTCCCAAAGATATCGTCTACTTTTTACAGCGTCTTTCAATCTCCTCCATAGTTGCAAATGGCTCTTCATTGACTGTCTGACTTCGTGGAACATACTTGTGGGAGACTAAACCTTAATAGTGGAAAAAATAGTCAGCGTGGTCTTGACATTACTTCGACTCTTCACCAATAATGACTTTTTTTAGGAAATCAAATTGTGAGTCATTCTCAACAAAGTGTGAAAGTTAGACGCATTATGACACGACGGGTAACATTTGGTTTTGGAGGGCCAATTCGAAATGTTTTTATAGAAGGATACCCCAATTTACAAAAAAAAATTGGTGCATATGCGTTGTTCAACGCGCTTGGTCATTTAACAGAAAATTAAAATCGTGACAGTCAGGGCACGTATCTCACGTACGGCACGAATGCCGAGTAAGATCCCTTGTAATAGATGCCGAAAGTCTATTTTAATATTTCCTTATTCAGATATTGTGGGTCGGATATATACCAGACAAACACCACCGAAGTTTCAGACTTTTATTTTGACAATTAAGGGCGTAGCTACTTGTATCCGATTTTCGTGGTCATCCGATAAACTGCAATTACTCACCTGATGTAGGAATGGTTGACCAGTCGGTATATAAGACGACATAGGAAGAGGACTCGTATCCATTTTGTTATCATCAATGGTAGGTCCCATTTGTAAATTGACTGAGGGAGTGCCTTGTGTAATCGATCCACTTCCTGTTGTATTTAGGCCACTTAAACCTGAAAAGAATAAGATATAAAGACACCTAGTAAAATTTCAGAAATGGCAGTTTAGTTTTATTTTTATACTATTCCATACGCTCCGAGCCTATAATTTCTTCACAATTTGATTACCTGTCTTAACAGTAAAATCAATATCTATTGCTAAGAAATGTTTTAGTCTTAAATAAGGGGCCCCCTTATTTAATGTTAAAATCTTTTTAGTACAAAAATAAATTGATCTATGAGATAAATCTTTATTGTATATGAAACAATTATTGGAAAATTATTTCTTGAAAATAATGCTGTCTTAACAGAGACCGTTACATTCCCGGTAGTCTAAGCGAGTGGTAATAATATTGATCACTGCTCTTCACGTCGTTTCCACGATGGCTGCCATTTCCTATCATATAATTAATATAACTTTAGTTATAATATAGAATATATTAATATAATACAGAGCTACGGGGAAGCCTACTTATGTCAGCTCCTTGGAAATCAATTATCCATATTTGATAACGACGTTGAGTCTGTCAGCAGTGTCAGTTGACTTTAATTCTAATTCTTGTACCAGCTGTAACACGATTCTCTACATGCCCTAAACTACCTCATATCTGCCAAAGATAAAATTTCCCTTGAAAATCCAGGAGGCTACAGTAGCTATCGTAAAGCCCCTATGGGCGAAACTAGCAGAAAAATATGTACTAAAATTACAAAGCATCAAAGGGTCTTCGTAACATTTCCACTTTAGCACTTGCAGACACCAGCCTGAAACAGAGCACCAGATTCTCTTTAACCAATCAAAGTTCCTTATGATAAATTCCTTTTTCTATCCTAAGAAAGTTCGGGAGTCCATTGAAATTGAAAGATCTAAAAATCCCAACAACCTTATTCGTGACACTAGTCAGCAATTTAGGAACAGATCATCCACGAAGCCCCGCCTCCCCACCACCCCGGTCCGCTAATATACGAGGCTGGTTTGAAAAGTCCGTGCAAAAATAAAAACTACTTATGTGTTTGGGGTAAACCTTTTTTATTTTTCGACATAGTCTCCTTTTAGGCTTATACACTTCGTCCAACGATGTTCTAGTTTGTTGATCCCTTCCGAATAATAGGATTTGTCCAAGTCTGCAAAACATCCATTAGTGTCTGCAATCACTTCCTCGTTTGAATAAAATCTTTGTCTCGCCAGCCATTTCTTCAAATTGGGGAACAAATAGTAGTCCGAGGGAGCCAAGTCTGGAGAATAGGGGGGATGAGAAACGAGTTGGAATCCTATTTCCATTAATTTTGCGACCACAACTGCTGAGGTGTGTGCTGCTGCGTTGTCGTGATGGAAAAGGACTTTCTTGTGGGCCAATCGCGGGCGTTTTTCTTGCAGCTCGGTTTTCAAACGGTCCAATAACGATGAATAATATTCACCTGTAATAGTTTTACCCTTTTCCAGATAGTCGATGAGGATTATCCCTTGCGAATCCCAAAAGACAGTCGCCATAACCTTTCCGGCCGAAGGAACGGTCTTCGCGTTTTTTGGTGCAGATTCCCCCTTGGTAACCCATTGTTTAGATTGTTGTTTGGTCTCAGGAGTATAGTAATGTATCCATGTTTCATCCACAGTGACGAAACGACGCTTAAAGTCCTCCGGATTCTTGTGGAACAGCTGCGAACCATCCTTGCAACACTTCACACGATTCCGTTTTTGGTCAAGCGTGAGCAATCGCGGCACCCATCTTACGGATAGCTTTCTCATGTCCAAATGTTTATGCAAAATATTATGTACCCGTTCAGTCGAGATGCCCACAGCACTAGCAATCTCACGCACATTAACTCTTCTGTCATCCATTACCATATCATGGATTTGATCAATGATTTCTGGAGTCGTAACCTCCACAGGCCGTCCAGAACGTTCAGCGTCACTTGTGCCCATATAGCCAGTCCGAAAATTTTGAATCCACTTATAACCTGTTGTAATCGAAAGTGCAGAGTCACCATAATGTTTATCAAGCTTCTCTTTAGTCTCCTGAGGCGTTTTGCCTTTCATAAAGTAATGTTTAATCACCACACGAAATTCTTTTTCGTCCATTTCTTGAAAATCACTCGACTTCCTTGATTCACACGAATGCCAAACACAAAGAAATAGATCAATATGGCTGAAACTTGGTGTGCGTTCATTCAAGAGATGCTACTAACTAAACATGACCTCGATACGCGCCGGTGGTGCCATCTCTCGGACTTTGCACGGACTTTTCAAACCAGCCTCGTATAAGACATGCGGAATTAAATCAGTTCCGTGCCAGATTACAAAGAAGTCAGTTCTCGAAACAAGCTCTGAAGAAGACGGCAAGATGATCGGCAGAACGTCAAGATTAATCAACCTGTGGAAGTTTCCTATCCAAGTCGCATATCAAAGATCGTTGAAATTTGGTTACAGTAATACCCCGCTTAGCGCGACCCCGTTACGCGCGGTTTCACTATAACGCGAATTTCAAATTTCGCGCTCATGTAGTCATTAACTTCTCTATGGTCGCGGGGGGATCCCCGCTTTCTCTGAATATTCTCTTTGAAGAATTGGGAATTCCCTGTCCTTCGACTTTGTTCTATGGGGATTTCCTCGTTCGTTTCGTGTGTTCATTTGTTCCGTAATGTTAGTTCGGTCGGCTGGCAGTTTTGTTTTAATATTTATTGGAGATACATACATACATAATTTAACCCTACGTTAAAAATGCCGCCTGTAAAGAAAAAAGAGCGTAAAAGCGTCACTTTGGAATTGAAGATGAAAGTGTTAAGAAGAATGGAAAATGGAGGCAAAGCAACAATTGTTGGGAGAGATTTTGGACTCTCAGAATCGACTGTGAGAACGATTTATAAAAATCGGGAAAAAATTAAAATCTCCAGCGAAGGTTCAACACCTATAAGTGCAACAAAACTTTCTCGTTCGAGATCATCTATCTTAGAAAGAATGGAGAAATTACTGTCAGTCTGGATCGAAGATTTGAATAAGAAGAACACACCACTAAGTCAAGATCTCATATGCACAAAAGCAAAATCTTTGTATGAGATGCTGAAAACAAAAGAAGGAGAAGGGAGTGCCACTCCGACTTTTGCTGCCAGCAGAGGCTGGTTCCATCGGTTCAAGCAGCGTTCTAATCTTCACAATATCCACATAACAGGCGAGGCGGCCAGCGCGGACATTCAAGCTGCAGCTGAGTTTCCAGACAAGTTTCAAGACTTCGTTAGACGAGAGAAAATTCCTGCTTGTCTCATCTTCAATGTTGATGAGACCGCACTTTACTGGAAAAAAATGCCATCTCGAACATTCATTTCTAAGGAAGAACGTCAAGCCAGTGGTTTCAAAGCTGCGAAAGATCGACTAACACTTCTGCTGGGTGGTAATGCCACTGGTGATTTCAAACTGAAACCTTTACTAGTGTACCATTCAGAAACACCCCGTGCAATGCGAGGCACAGACAAGACAAGTCTACCAGTTGTGTGGCGATCAAACAGAAAGGCGTGGGTTACACGGGAAATTTTTCAAGAATGGTATTCTAATAGTTTTTGCCCATCAGTCAAATCATACTGTGACAGAAATGGGCTTGAACCTAAAGTTATATTACTCTTAGACAATGCCCCAGGACATCCAACCTCACTTGATACGCCCAGAGACTTAAAAGTGTACGTAAAGTTCCTTCCACCAAACACTACGTCAATATTACAACCTATGGACCAGGGAGCAATAGCAAACTTCAAAGCTTATTACCATCGCCGCACTTTTAGCCAACTAATTCATGAAACTGACGGGGAAGGAAGACAGTCTATGCGAGAGTGGTGGAAGTCATACAACATTATGAAGTCTATTCACAACATAGAAGAGGCTTGGAAGGAAGTTAAAATGAGTTGTATGAATGGGGTGTGGCGTAATCTTTGGCCAGATGTAGTGGAAGCACCTAGAAGAATTGTCCAGATGCAGAGACAAGTGCTTGAAGACATTGCTGCAATGATTGAGGGGTTTGAACTTGAAGATGTCACGGTAGAAGATCTCGTAGAACTTGTAGCAACGCACGACGATCCTATTAGCAATGAAGATCTGATCGAGTTACAGAATAATCCTATCTACGATGAGGAAGAACAAGTAGAAGAGAAAGTTTTATCTTCAGGGGAAATACAAAATGCACTTTCAAAAATTTATTCAGGTTTGGACATATTGCAGAGTATAGACAATAATGATGACCGTGTCTTGACCGTGTGTCAAACAATTAAAAACAGTGTTGGGTGTTATGAACGTATTTTACAAGACCGTAAACAAAACGTTACCCAAAAGACAATAGATGTATTTTTCCGTAAAAAATAAGAGTATGTATTGCATAAAGTGTTCTTAGAATTAAAGTGATTGATTAAAATGATTTGTATTTTTTTGTATTAAATTTTGACTATGTTTAATCATAAACCTCGATATACGCGAATTTCAGTTAACGCGATTTTTTTCGGAACGTATCCCTCGCGTAAAGCGGGGTATTACTGTACTTGGATTCATTTTTTCCTTGAAGCGTGTTTAGGAAGGGTATGTAATTGGTCAAAAAAGAGACTTATTATCGTGAGCTTTAAACTACCACTTAAATTGGAGTAAATGAAAATGAGAATTTTAGGTATAGATATTTCTTTGTTGTTACCACTAAGCCGATGGTCTGCCTATAAAATTATCAACAAGTATATTTAACTCACAAAAATTGAAGAATCTGACAAATAAAACAAGATATTTGCAAAACAATGCAACTTTTTCTAATTTTATTTACTTTTACATCGTAAAAATATTAAACACACACACTTTGTATAAATAGTATTAGTCTCAAAGCCGATGATATGATTGGTAACGGTTCCAGCTTAACCCGAAATGACACGGAGTTTTCTAAGCGTTCAAAAAGAACATCTAATTTAACCCCATAAGATTTCATATTAATTCTTTTTTATATTAAAACGGCTACTTGCTAGTAATTTTATTGACAAATAGTATACACTTACATATTTACATAAAAAAGTTACCTTGTGTAATGGACGATACACTACTCCCACCACCAGTGGGTGTAGAATAACTACCAAAAACGGGAGAGGCACTCGGACTTAGAAGAGGGTTTAACATAGGAGTCGGAGCACCAGGAAACATACTTAATCCAGGCACCTAAAAATATAAAAATCATTAATAATAATGATAATACACATTTTTCTCTTAATTGAAACAAATTATTATATTTTATAACTTTTATTTTTATATATGAAGTTAATACCAGACATATTACAAATGCAGATTGATGATAGAAGTGGACGAAATGGCTGCCAGGTCTGGATAATAGTACATAGCAATTTAAATCTCTTTCAAACATCTAGTCCTCGAAAGTATCTTTCACGTGGACTAATTTACCAAATTGCTCGCCTGAAAATGGTCTATGGCAGTAAATAAACAGGAAGCCTTTTGGTTTAGAGCGGTAGAAGCCGCAGCAAAGTAAACTTTAATGGCGTTATTAAACAACGAAATGACGTAACTAATATTTTGCTTAGACTAAGACAGTTATTAAAAAAGCAGAACAACAGCTTCATTGAAAACCTCTACTGAAATACCGATTCGCTGCAATTGTGAAAACAAGTTTTACTTTCCTAAAATCAGTGCAGTCATATGGCTTACATACAACATCAGATAGCCTTCAAATCTGTTCCCCATTGTTAGCTAGATTATGTCATAATTTATATTTTATTTATAACTCGGCCCAATATAATAGGGCTGTATAAAGCAATAAATCTATATTTAACCAAGTAAATAAAAAACCGTACACTAAACACACGTGCATATGGCACTGCCGCTCGAAACAATACAGTATAAGTTTATAAAACCATAACAAATCCGTGAGGTCACGAACGAATTATTAAAAGAGCATGCCAAGATCACATTGAGGTGCTATTCAATATAACTTTCGTAGTATCTCTCGGTAGACAGAAATAGTGTCTTGATCTACGAGGACCTCTTCGAATAACAAACTTGAAAGAAAGAAGGACAAACAACACTACCATTAACGATTTTAAACAAAAATCTTATTGAATAAAATTCTCCGCGTTTCTGAAGCCTATCTGCATTGCCTATCCTTCTCTGCGGGTACACTCCATCTTCTTTTAACGAAAGATATTTTAAAACTTTTTTTGCACTTTCTCCAATACTAAATAGGTAAATTTACCATAAATTAGTGGCCATATTAAGGCATCATATTTCAATTCGCTTCACGCTAAGAATGTAAACAAGGTTTACTTGCAATTTCTCAAGGTAAATCCCAACATTTGTATTTGCCTTGCTATTATTTTTGTCTATGTGAGCCCTAAAACTTTTCTTAAAGTCAAATAGAATTCCCAAATCACATGTATTTTCTACTTTAACTAAATCGATCCATCAATACAATAATCATACAGGAGAGAAAATTTTTTAGTAAACGACTGAGCATTTACTAGCGTTGTGCATCAGTTTATTGGCCATACACCAATTATAAACTCTATTTTGTATTTTTCGCAATCCTCAAGTCTTTCTACCAATAAGTACAGCTTTAAGTCAGCAGCAAATATTTGATAATGGACATGTATAACTCCAAAGATACAGTTTATAAATATTAAAAAAAAGTAGGGACCCCAGGTTAGTTCACCCTGAAGCACTCCAGATTAGGCTCCAAAAGAAGATGACCCCTTATATTGAAGACATTGAGATCTATGTATCAGATATGACTGGAAAAAGTGCACAAATCTTTCCAGATAAACCAAAGGCTCTACGCTTACCAAAATGATTATGTGGTCTATTTTGCAAAAAGCTTTAGAGAAATCGGTGAAAACCACATCAACCTGGCCCCTATTGTCAATAACACTTGGTAAAAATTGTGCGAAACATGCCAGATTGGTGGTAGCTAAACGTCCCCTCAAAACGCCGGATTGTTTTAGAGTAAGAAGCGCGGTTCAATTTTACTTATTAAGTACATAATACCTCAAAAATTCTGAAAAAAAACACGAATTAATAAGACCGGTCTGTAAATACATGTTCGACTTATCCCCTTTTTTAAATATTGGACATATTTTACTGATCTTCCAGCAATGGGAATAAGTTCCCTCACTTAATGATAAGTTAAGAATTTTTGCTAACAGTTTGCCAAAACTCTAGTAGGATCTTTCACAAAAAAAAAGCTGGGAATATCGTCCGGGCCTCTTGAGATTTTAGGTTTTAACTTTTTTGGAACATTTATTAAATCCGCCTCTGTAAATACCGATAAGTTGATATGATTATTATTAAAATTCTTTATATGTATTATGTTCCAAAATACCATTTTTCCAGGGGTACTGTACATCAAAATGAAGCACCGACTTAGTCCTAAAACACAGGGAAAAAGCAGACGCTGTAAATATGGTTTTTTACATAATAGAGTCAATTTAACAGCTTACTGAGCTACTGAAGACTTACCGGACCGAACGTCGTCTGCCCCGTAGCAGCCCCATAAGGCGACGCTCCAGGACCGTGCAGAGGATTCCTATCGTACCCTCCCAAAGCCCCCGGAACGAAATTTTCTGGCGGTAAACCTAGTGTCGGATCACGTATAGTGGAAAACTTGCCGTAATCTTGTAAGTTGGTTTGTTCTGTAGGTGGATTACTGTAGAACTGATGTATGGGTGAAGCTCCTTCAGATGATAACTGATGGCGAAGCGATTGATCCGAGACTATTTGGTGGATGGGCGAACCTAAAAAGAAGTGAAAAATTACCTTCAAATTTTGCATTACTTTTTATAAGTGATAAGATAAATATTGAGTTAGTTATTAGTTATTTAAAGAATTAAATAATAACCAACACTGAGATACTATTCACAAAAAATTTGAACATAGGAAAGGCGTTAGAAATATTGAGATTGGTAAATATTTACAAGTAGGGCTATAGTCCTAATCAACTTCAAAATTTTTTCCACGTATTGAGGATCTTTTCTACGGCTTCAAACATAGATTTTAAGGCGGGGGAGACACATTTTTTCGATCACGATAGATAGTTTTATATATAGAACTTAAACTAACCTGAACTATTTACATCTAATTGATCACTCACATACATGCATACATACATATAGGCCACACATATATTTATTTTTCAGGTTACAAGCACCTTACTGTCAACCAGTCCTACCACTTTGTTGATCCTAATTCAGGGAGATACACTCAAAATATTGAGAGAGTATCGCAAGATGCTCGTGAGGGAATGCCCAAATATGGACGTCCCGAATATCATATAGATTTTCTATTCAGGCGGCATTTTCCGCATCATATCATGCGAGTGCATGAATTGGCTGTTGCCATAAAAAATTATTTTACAAATATTAATAATAATAATAATAATAATAATTACACCCCAACGCATGCAAAGAAAGACTTACCATCGAGAGGAAGGCAGGAGGAAGAGGAATTATAGACATCAGATCATTACACACAAAACAAAATACAAGCACTTAGGAAATTCTTTCACACCAAGCAAACCAGCCTCCATACAGCAACAGTCAAAGCAGACAAAAACTATACCCCACTCGACTTATCCCGGGTAGACCACCCGGCAGATACACACAGTCACACCCAGTTACAACAGGAAAAGATGAAAACGTGGTCAGAAAAAACACTCCATGGAAAACACAGATACCACATAGAACAAGACCACGTAAATAAAAAACAATCATACACCTGGTTGCGGGATGGGCAGCTATTCCCGGAAACAGAAGGCTTCTTACTTGCCATCCAGGATAAAGTCATATTAACCAGAAACTACCAAAAGCATATCATCAAAGACCCAACTATTACAGAAGACAGATGCAGAAAATGCCACCAGCAGAAAGAAACGATCGAACACATAACAAGCGGATGTAAAATATTAGCCGGAACGGAATACACAGCCAGACATGATTCAGCGGCAAAAGTAGTTCACCAAGCACTAGCCACAACATACAGGCTCATAGAAAACACAGATCCCTACTACAAATACACACCAACATCCGTACTTGAAAATAAAGATTACAAACTCTACTGGGATATCAGTATCCATACAGATAAAACAGTCTCCGCCAATAGACCCGATATTACTTTTCAGTGCAAAAAAGAAAAAGTCACCTATCTAATTGACATAGCTGTCCCCAACGACACAAACATCCAAACGAAATACACAGAAAAAATTTTCATTCAACATTCAGAAGTCAGTGATTTTGAAAACATGTAACATTGTCAGGTCATTCCTTAATACACAATGGTAATGCGTTTGTGCTGACTTGGTTTGCGCCCGTCAGCCAAACATGGAACCACATTGACCAAATGTGAGAAAGTAGCACTTTTTTGTAATAATAATGTAAAATAATGATAAATAATTTGTAGATAAAAATAATTTTTTTTTGATTTTTGAAAATATCGCATTTTTTTTTTTTTAACAAATATAATTACCTTAAAATGCATTTTCTTATATAAAAAATGAACCTTAAGATGCGGAAATTTTTTTAAAGTCGATTAGGGCTGGAGCCCCACTTGTACATATTTACCTTGAGATTAATTAGAAATATCAAAGAAAAATGTACTGAATGAACTACTATTTTCATTTTTTAGACTGTAACAATATTGCTGATTATTCCATACGAATTTCCCAATTTATGATAGGGATGGATCGGCGACAGAAGATTTTGTAAAATTTATTTGCAAATTAGAACCTTTTATTTAAAGAATTCATATAACGATATACAACCAATATTAAAATTAATAAATACAAGTGACCACACTGCTACGATATTTAAAGCTATTTGTACTGGCGGTCGATTAGTTTTTTTTTTTTTTGCGGCGTTGCCATTGACGCAGAATAACGTAACTTTTTGCATATAGTCAGGAAACCCTGAATGTCAAACCGGGTTAAAATTCAGTTTAATATTTTTTATATATCCTTACGGCACTGCACCAAATTTTAAATGGATTATTGATTCGGCAGGATTGTTTAAATAACATGATTTGGCATAGATTGGAAAATCTGTAGTTTCGACTAATTTAAACTTTTAGATTTCTAAATTTGATTTTATTATCTTTCAAAAATGCAGGTGTAAGTGATATTCTATTAAGTATCGTTTAAATTAAAATTTGGTTCAAGACTTTATACCTTTCTCCATAAACTAAAAGAAACCTCTTTATGGTGACCCTTTTAGAATAAAAAATCAACATGAGTTGCATATTCCTTTACTTCAAGAATACTATAAATGGTATATAAGATGATGTGTTAAAAGCTACCCCCTCTACTATACCAAAAACACAGAAAAGTTCGCTTAATGCAATGGAAACTTCTTATGTAAATATTTTTCATATAAGTACATTACATACTTATCGACCTCCACTCCTTTAACGTCCTTCTCCTAAAACGACATCGCTCTAAAACTTATGATTCTTTTCCTATCTTAAGTACTATGGTATATGTGTACCAAGTTGGAAGTCGAAAGTTATCATATGTTAACAACAGACCGACCAAAATTGGAAACTACCTATGTTTTTCGTGACGCTGGAACTAAATTAATGTCAAAATCTCGGAGGGTAATTTATGAAACTTGCTAAAATTGTTTATTAAATCCATATGTCTAGAACGTTACGTATATGTATATATATATATATATATATATATATATATATATATATATATATATATATATATATATATATATATATATATGAATCTTGGATATCAGAAAAGAACAAAAATGGCATATGCTTAGAAGTATTCAAGATATAATGCTATAGACCAGGAGTCGGCAAACCACGGCTCGCGAGCCGCATGCGACTCTTTCAAGAAACAATTGTGGCTCTTCAAGTTCCCCTAAAAAAATTAAAATCTAAAGCGGACAGATACGTAGCCCGCACATACACATAAAACAAAAGATCTCGCTGTACGGCCGCGATTACGCGCACATGTCAGGCATCCTCCACCCACCTCCGCCCGCTACTACGGGATGGAAACAGTGCTTCCATTGACACCAGTTACTTCACAAGAACGATCAAAGCAATGAAGGATGGCTTTGCTGAACGATTTGATCAGGTCAACATGAATAAGCCTACCTTAGCTTTCATTGAAAACCCTCTCAAGGCAAACAGCAAAGAACTAAATTTTGCCCCGTTTAACATTAACGCTGGTTCCTTTCAAATCCAATTACTAGATTTAAAAAGCACCGATTTGTGGGGTTCGAAGTTTAAGAATCTTAGTAGTAGCTTAGAAGGGCTAGAAAGGCAGAAATGTAGTTTGGTATCGCAGCATAAGTGGACAGCTTTAAAAGAAATGTCCAAGCCTGAGGCAATAATTTTCGATACCTGGAATGCTACAACCAAATAAAAAAAAATGGATTTGGTGTGCTGACGACCTTTGGGTCAACATATTCATGCGAGCAAATTTTCTCTTCCATGAACAAGCTAAGAAGCCAAATAACAAATCAAAATCTAGAGTCAAGTCTTAAACTAAAAACTACTAGTTATGTGCCGGACTTACGAAAACTTTCTAGAGAAATGCAAGGTCATCGTTCGCACTGATTTTTGAAAAGAATTTAATTGTTACTTTTCTCTAGCATACCATATTTTATTACGAATAAATAATAATATGTCGTCTTTTAATTAATTACCGTTTCTTTATCCGATTTATTTGAAATTGAGCCAAAGACAGAGAAATACCTAATCGAGTCTGTCAAGAAACGAAAAGTGATTTATAGAATCATACAAAAACTTGACGTGATGATTAAATAGATAAGATAGAGTAAGATCTAGAAAAGCTAAAACCAAATAGCAGCTCAAAAAATTGAACAAAAAACACTTCCACTCGTTGAAACTGTTAAAATAAAAAATAAAGACTTTAATATTGCTTCGGATCGTTGAATGAGACTCAATTTGTATCTTTTATTACCTGGTATAGATCTAGGTGGACTAGATCGGTTCTGAAGACCTCTTTGAAGCCTCTGACATTCTTGCTGAGGTGTAGACGGACTTAAAGTTCTAGAACCCCCTGCGGATCCTTCACTGCCTCTTCTTACCGGCGAGAACCTTTCTATCGATTTTTGTTCACGACCTACAAAGTATATGAGATTTTACTTTACCAGAGAGAAGAAAACTAATATTTATTTGAGGTGAATATTTTATGTCAAATTTATATTTTTAAAAACTGAATTGAAATAGGGTAGAATAGGGTTTGCTAATCCACTTTTTTTTTTAAAACCTTATAATTCCTAATAGCTAAATGTAGTGCATCATTACATAGTTTAGGTACTGTCGTAATATTATTTATTAGAGTATTAGATCAAAAACATGAAATAACCTGTAATTCTGAACAGTGTCAAAAAGGATAGCTCAAATTTGAAAAATTTTTATCACATAAAAAAATCTTATTTACTTATTTAAAAAAAAACTTTTTTATATGTACTGCACAGATGTATATTTTCAAAGAAAAAAGAATTAAAAAAAAAACTTCAAACTTATTTGAAATGTCAATCAAATAACCCACTGCTCATACATTTACTCTCTACTCTTTTGTTGTTTTATCAAATTTATATTAGTATACAGAGTGTTCTTTGTCACCAAATACCTTCTACGCCAAATTTAAATTAAAATTTAATATGTTATCTACTTTAATGAATCGTTCTTTCGGACAAAAAAAAAATTTTCCCTTTATAATATTGTTTACGATATTTTGGGACAATACACATTGTGGAATCCAAATGATAACTGGGTTAATAAGAGATGATATTTTTAATTACTTGTGGCCAGATTAAATAATAATTTTGGAGGTTCTTTTAGCAATTTAATGGGCTATATTTGGCGAAGTTATTTATTTTAGTGAGTACTTATTATACAAACAACTAGAAAGCTGTTTAACTTAACAAAGACCTGGAAGAAATTTTATCTTGGGGTGACAGTTACCACGTAGAATTTAACGTTACAAAAAATCCAGACGAGTTGAGTTTCGGATCGCGAAGTGTGTGCATGTGAATCGAACGCCCGGCAATAGCAAACTCGTTCAACGAGCATTATTACGATAGTGTTTCGATCTATTTAATTGTTTTCTCGATTACAAACGAGAGGGACTAGAAATAAAGCAGAGTGTACTGTTGTGAATTAAGACAATAAGTAAAAAATTTATGAGAATAATTCTGTGAAATTGTATGGAGCTAACGAAACGATAAGCAACGACCTTGACCGTTTTATTGCGTATAAAGTGAGCGAATCACCGGAGAACGGCGATAAGAAGTATAAACAACAGTTTTTTCTTTTTCTCTCGTGTTTGAAAATGGAATATACGAGGAGCTCACGTAAAGTTTTTATAACGGAAAGAACATACATATGGATAGCGATGATTATACGTCAGGAGACTCGAAAAAAGGAAGAGTCGAAGAAAAAGAAGAGCCAATGGGATTACACAAGTAGAATAAAAAGCTGATAAGAACACCACAGAAAGAGAAAAACGAAAGCGTAGATAAGATAGACAATTTGATAGAAATGATCAGAGAGCTAATGTCAGATATAAAGCAAATAAAACAAGATCAGAAGGGATACCAACAAGAGTTGAAGGAACTAAGAAAAGAGAATGAAGTACTGAAAGAGGAAAATAAGATAATTAGAGAAAACATGAGAAGTATGGATTTGAAGATGAGTAAGCTGGAAAAAGACAACGTAAGGAATAATATTGTAGTATCAGAAATGAGATTTGAAGCAAATAGCCAACCAGATCTGAAAATGGGTGTAGAACATTTTATGGAGAGTAGTATGGACACAAAAGTACAGATTACAGACGTGATAAAAATAGGAGAACGAGAGAAAGAATGAAAAAAGAGTGAAAATAGGATATCAAAAAATCATAATCGAACGAAGAGAAAATAAATGGGACATTGAGGAAGAAAAACTGAAAGAACAAACAAAGAACACTACGATCATTAAGTGAAAAAACTGAGAAAAAGGAGAGAGAGATAGGTAGATTGACGACGACCCTGGCAAGCATAAAGGATACGGAAGAGAGGACTAATCAAAGCAATACAAATATATAGATAATCAAAAAAATAGATAGAAAGGAAGAAATGGAGAATAATTACCGAGTTATTAGATTAAGAACATGGAATAATAGGGGTATAAACGGAAAAGAGGATGAACTGACACAAGAACAACAAATGTACTATGTAGGAATTACAGAAACAGAAAGGAAAGGAAATAGATGCAAAACATTAAAAGGAAATGTCATAAAAGAAGAAGACAAAATTATGGAAAGTGGAAGGGAATACTAAAAAGAACTATCAGATGGGATTGACATAGCATACAAAAATCAGCAAAGAGATATAATACCGGAACAAGTTACAGAACTCACACAAAGAGAAGAAACTAATACAGAAGAAGCAAAAGAGGCAATCGGCAATTTAAACAGGATAGAAAGATATATGGAAAAGACAAAGAATAACTCAACTCTACGGCCCTTACACTCCTAAAAAAGGAGTAGAAAAGCATAAGGATTAATTAAGTAAGTAAGTAAAAACCCAGACGGCAGTTTTTTCTAAAAAAGTTAACGCTGCTGAATCTGACATAGTTATGTCGGGGCACTCCATCCCTCTAGCGTCATCACTTAAGTTGCTGGGCGTTAACTTAGAGGCAAATATGTTTTGGCATGAACATGTTGCAAGCATAGCCGACAGAGCTTCTCAAAAGCTGGGAGTATTATTTCGAACTAGAAAGCAACAACTACTGTTAAATCTGTACAAAACACAAATTCGCCCAACGATAAAATACTGCTCCCATGTTTGGGGCTCTGCTCCCATATACTGCATTTGTTGGATTCTATTCAGAAGAGAGCTGTTCGCGTGACTGGAGATCCAGAACTGACCAACAACCTTGAGTCCTTGAAACATCCAAGAACGTTTGGCGCCTTGAATCTATTCTACAAGTATTTTCATGAAAAGTGTTCGATGGATGTAGCTCGCTTAATTCCACCCAAAGCGGTGCATGCTAGAAATACACGTCGCGCTAATCCTTCACATCCATATGAAGTTCAGCTTGTCATTCCTCGTACAACGCTTTTTAAGCAGTCTCTTATATGGAGAACCTCATCCCTTTGGAATGATTTGCCCAGGACTGAGTTTCCCACCGAGTACAATTTGCAGCGATTCAAGACCAACGTGGATCGCTTATTCAACACACCCGGCGCTCCTTAGCACTTTAGGGATTTCCCTGCAGCACGTCTCCTATACCCATAAAAAAATCGTTTATAAAAGTTATAATTAAAAAAAAAGAAAACAATATTTTTATCAGTTTAAAAATAGACAAATAAAATAATTCAATGGCATGTTTTTTGACGGGCTTAAACACTTAAAAAATCAATTGTGTGCCACCTAAGCAGTAAATTTGGAATGTGTTTGTGTAGGCAACTAACTTGTCCCATCTCAACAGTTCTTAAACATTTTATACTGAAAAAAATTGTAAGTCGCAAAAACCTTCAACAAACTCTGTCTATTAAAGTCGGTTAAGCTAATTCTTGGAGAAGCGAGTGAGATTAAAATGCATAATATATCCTTGTCCAACGACACAATTCAGAGACGCATTTCAGACATGTCCGTAGACGTGATGAAACAATTTTTATTTGAAATAAAAGTATCTCCTGTCTTTTCCTTTCAACTTGACAAGTCTACCGATGTCGATGTTAATTCATGCTCCCAGTTACTCATTTTCGTGAGATAGATTCGCTTGGAGGAAAAATTAATGAACATAACATACTTTTTACGAGAGCGGATAAAGGCAAAACTGTAATAACAGTAAAAGAACAAACCTACATTGAAAAAACAATGGGTTTCCTAAAACCAGATGTATCAAAATCCAACAACTTCAATACAACAATAATTTTCCAAAAATAAATTAAAGATGTATTAAAAGATTTAAGCATTTTCACAGATAATAAAAAATTGATACTCCTCTCGATGAACCCTCAAGTTCAAAAACTATATTCTTTTATCAAATTACCAAAAAATAACTCACCATTTCACCCAGTAGTTTCATACATAACAGCTCCACCTTTTTCTTTATCAAATAAATTGATTGTAGTTTTGAGAAAATATTGTAAATTCACACCTAAATTTAGTATTAAAAAAGGTTGGGAATCATTGCTTTAAGTATTTTAGACGTCACTTAACCAGACTGTCTGGTTCACCTCACTCTACCCTAGCATAAAATTGATAAAAACCTAAGTGTTGCAATACGTTAACAAATGATTCAAAGGATATAAATAATATTCTATTTCGTTATAGTTTTAATAGTAATATTACATTGAAAAACTCTCTAAATCTATTTATAAAATATTACTTTTTATACTATCACTAGAACATAAATTTGTTAAAATCTGCAACTAGGAACTTTTTTTGTAAATATTCTAACATAAAACATTTTCAGCAAAAATATGTGTAAAAACTACAAACACTAGCAAAGTGCAAAATTTAGGATACCCAGTAAAAAGAATAAAAGAAAATCCTAATACGTCAGTCAGCAAGTCAATTAAAGTCTCACAATTCCGAGAAATTTGGATATGATTGTGATTACATGAAATAGATCATGTAGGAGCATTTTTTTTTTCTTTTGAGTAATCTAGATAATTAAATGGATTCATTTAAATATGCCAATACAGATCAATTATTATGGCCGCAAGTCAACTGAACCACTTTTTTAATAACAAAATTAAAGAAAAATAAGTAAAGTCTTTAAATACGAGTAGTACTTCCCTAGTGTTTTAAAATGAGTATTAAAGAATGACCGCAAAATTAGCCCGTTTTTGAAACCTCCATCACTTCGAGATAAAAAAAAAGCAAATTTAACGTAAAAGGTCTTAAATTAAAAATCTAGAAGGATGTATTTTTCCATTTTGTTATTTAGGGGTAACTACCTCCTATTTTGAGGGTTAAAAGGGTGAAAGTAAATAAATTTTTAACAGAAAATAAAAAGAATATATATGATGTGTAATTCATGAAACTATTTACATATTCTCTACTCAGTATATATCATCACTACACCAACA
This sequence comes from Pachyrhynchus sulphureomaculatus, assembly GCA_019049505.1. Lineage (NCBI taxonomy): Eukaryota > Metazoa > Arthropoda > Insecta > Coleoptera > Curculionidae > Pachyrhynchus > Pachyrhynchus sulphureomaculatus. Next base: position 43,392,343 of record CM032448.1, read on the forward strand.
CTTTATTTTTGCACTCAACGCGCGTTTCGATAACCATGTTAGCTTCATCAGGTACGACAACTGACTAAAGCTAAACTACAAATCTACCCTATTTATACTTAGCCTAAACCTTGAATTACTCAGGCGGAACTAATAACATAGGCGAGGCCATCAGTTCCGGTCAAGTAACCAGTAGAGGGGACTATAAGGAATAGGCTCTCTGTCTTTATTTAAACTACTTTTACATTTTATAATTTCCATACTTTCGTATGCATTCCACAATCTCCTATCACCTTTTAATTAATCTTAAATTATCTAATGTTACAGTATGATCAGCTTCAAGGGCATGTTCGGCAATGCTAGACTTTTCTGTTCTACTATATTTTAAGTGTGCTGAATATTCTTTAAATCGTGTCTTAATTGACCTTTTAGGTTGCCCAACATACTTTTTCAAATATAGCAGGAGACTCAAAAGGTATTTAATAAGGTAGACCTCATCTTAGTCTATAAGTCATCAGAAAATCTGAGGAATATCTTAGGAAATCCCAAAGATAAAATTCCTAATTGTGAGAAAAGTAGAATTTATGAAATTAGTTGTAATGACTGCGACAAAAATATGTTGGGTAAACTAAAAGGCCAATTAAAACACGATTTAAAGAACATTTAGCACACTTAAAATACAGTAGAACAGAAGAGTCTAGCATTGCCGAACATGCCCTTGAAGCTGATCATATTGTAACATTTGATAATCTAAGATTAATTAAAAATGTATCTGACAGAAGATTGTAGGACGCATACGAAAGTATGGAAATTATAAAATGTAAAAGTAGTTTAAATAGACAGAGGACCTATTCCTTACAGTTCCCTCTACTGGTTACTTGACCGGAACTAACGGCCTCGCCTAAGCCATTAGTTCCGCCTGAGTAATTCAAGGGTTAATCCAAGTACAAATAGGGTAGATTTGTAATTTAGCTTTAGTCAATCATCGCTCCTGATGTAGTGTCACTGTGCCAAAGATTCCACATTCCCAACTTAACAAAAATAAAGAAAAATAAGTAGAGTTTTTTAAATAGTACTTATCTAGCGTTTTAAAATGAGTATTAAAGAGTGGCCGCAAAATTAGCCCGTTTTTGCGACCTCCACCACTTTGAGACAAAAAAAGCTAATTTAACGTAAAAGGTGTTAAAGCTAATTAAAAATCTAGAAGGAGATATTTTTCCATTCTTTTATTTAAGGGTAACTACCACCTATTTTGAGGGTTAAAAGGGAGAAAATAAATACATTTTTAACAGAAAATTAAAAAAAATATTATATAATATCTCCCAAAATAGGGGGTAGTTACTCCTAAATACAAAAATTGAAAAATATTTCTTTCTAGATTTTTTATTAGCTTTAATTTAAGACCTTTCACGTTAAGTTTGTTCTTTTTGTCTCCAAGTTATGAAGGTTGCAAACACACAAAAAATTCACAATTTTTTGCGGTTACTTTTCGACTTTCTCACACTAAAAAATAACTATAACATTGCTACTAGATATTTTAAAGAAGGAAATGAGAACTTATGGCAAGACATTAATCACAAAACATTGGTACGTAGCCCTACGTTCCAAATCCGTTATATCGCTAATATGTAAGAAAGGCCAAACTAACCAAAAACAACTTCAAACTTTGTAAGTCTATCATACTCACATTCCAGTCGCCTCTACACACTAATTCTATCAAGATTTGATCAATACACTTTATCAATCGCCACCCCTTTCCACTAGCCTAGTTCCGTAATTATCGCGGCAACATAAGAAACAGAGAAACCGCGGAAAATTCGAAATAAATTTTTCTTCAGGATTTAGAAAACTTCAAACAGGATGTTGTTGTTTAGAGAAATAAGAAGGTTACATACATATTGCGGGTTCACATTTTAAAAATTATGGTAAGTAAAATATTAATTGTAAAAAGTTCAGACATCACAGATATTTGCAACTGAAACCTGATGATTCTACTACATACATATATGTCAGATTCTTGGACTGCCAAGGACTGCCAAAACTTCTTCCTGTCCCATGTATTCACGTAGGGATCTCTGTACCATTTCTTCAGGTTATATTGAGGTTGTTATTCTCTGCTAGTCGAAAAATGGACGCAGCGTCCGAAACTCCACACCAGCCCAATATTCCGGAGCAACAAGTGCTGCTTTCTACAGGGTCCTCGCCAACCCTGCATTTTTCCCTGAAGAATAAGTCTTAGAATCGAGCAGCGGTCACCTCTTAATATATGTCTCAAATAAGACACCTTTCTTTGTTTTACGATATTAAGTAGTCGCCTCTCCACCTCGGTCCCCTGAAGCACTTCTTCATTGGTTAGGTGCTCTGCCTAAGAAATTCGGAGCAAATCCCGCAGTATCCGTAGCTCGATACGACTCAATGATCTCACCTTTAACGACCGCGTCTCTACACCATATAAAAGGACCAGCCCGACATAGCATTTTATTACTCGTAGGCGCAGGGCCAGAGCAGTTGTCTTTAAAGCAGCATATTTTTCAACTTTAGAAAGGTATCCTTTGCCATGCCAATCCACAGTTTAACCTCCCCATCACAATCCTATTGTTCGTTGACGAGAGAGCCAAGATATTTGAATTGAGTAACACTCTCAATCTCTTGATTGAGAGATGATTGAGAGGGGATGTCTACTAATCTTCATCATTTTGGTTTCCCAATACGTAGACCATATTCCTCGCCAATATCATTCAGCTTATTGATTAGAATTTGCAGATCTTCCAGGTCATTGGCAACTATCGCGGTATCGTGCATACCGAATATTATATATAGGCTTTCAATTAACTTTTATCCCTCTGCATTCATCTTCTAGGGCAAGTTGAAATATTTTCTTTACGTAGATATTAAATAATACTGGCGTCAGTATGCACCCCTGCCTAACACCTTTTAAGACAATGAAAGGTTTTGTTGAAATGTCCTTATTAATTTTGATTTCGACAGATTGATTCCAATATACCAAATTTCAATGTAACTGCTAAAATTTAATACCTAATTAAACTCTTTTATTATATTAGGTAAATTTAATTGTTCTTAACAAGTGTCCATCATAAAATTGTTTAGTTAAGCCTTTTTGGTGAAATCACAAATTAAAAACCAATTAGAACAAATTTCCAAGTTTTGCATGATAATCGTTTTGAGGCTATTTCTGAGAATTACAGTTGAAGTAAGAACTCATTTCAAGTTTCTAGGAATTATGGAAATTCTTAGTGACATTTTATGATAAAAACTATGCTATAAATACCATTGCTCTTTTGGAAATTAACCATTCGCAAACAGTACTTTGTCATTGATACAACCAAAAACGTTCAGGAAGGCCTCGAAAAACGACTCCCACTGAAGACAGAGCTATAACAATGTCCAGCAGACGTAATCGTCGCCTAACCGCACCAGAAATCATGGCTCAAGTAAACCTGGAGCGACCCATCCCCATCAACGAGAGAACTATGAAAAACAGGTTAACAGAACGTGGGCTACACGGGAGAGTTGTAGTGTTCCGCACACATAGCTCCTGGAGCGCTTTAGGGACTTCCCTGCAGCACGTGTGCTAGACCCATAAAAAAAGTGAGGAAACCACTTCTTAGAAAAGTGAATAAACGTAAACGATTAGAATGGGCCCGAGAACATGAAAATTCGACATCAGAACGGTTCAAATCAACGAGTTTACGTGCAGCGGTCAGCTGGAGAGGATGTTGGAAGTCTGTCAGTTGCCTACAGTAAAACAGGGTGGAGGTTCAGTAATGGTTTGGGGTTGTTTTGGCAACGGTAAAGTTGGAAAAATTTTTAGGATAAAAGGAATCATGCGAAAAGAACAGTCATTTTGCTAACTCAAATGCTTCCTTCTGGAAGAGATATTTTTCAGGAGAAATTTATTTTTCAGCATAACAACGACCCTAAACATTTTGCTAAACAAATTAGAGAACTTTTGGACCAATGGGAATCCAATGACGTCCTGGAAGTGATGACTTGGCCTCTACAATCACCCGCCTTAAACCCCCTCGAATTTCTGTGGGATCATGTGGACAGGTGTGTTCGAAAACTCAATCCAACATCAAAAAATCACTTGTGAGAACTTTTACAAGCAGAAGAATGGGTTAAAATAACCGAAAAAACTGTGAAGAAACTACTAGACAGAATGCCGAAACTCTGTTAAGCGGTAATTAAATACAAAGGAGGTCACATAGATGAGAAAAATCCTGGAAAATCATGAATATTTATCTGATTTTCTAAACTGTAAATAATGTGAAAATAAATAATAATTCATTAAAATTTAAAAAAAAATCTGGGTTTTTCTCGTCTTGAGACTGAAATAACTAGGTGGGCAAATACTTTCTGACGATAGTGTAGCTCTCTTATTATTCGTACATCTTTATCATCTATACCAATCTCGTGAAGCCGCTGTATTAGAAAGTCATGCTTCATGTTGTCAGATGCCCGTTGATAGACAATAAAACATATGAACACATCTTGTCCTTGGTCGTAATATTTTTGTACAAGAAGTTTCATTGGAAAAAATGCTTCCCTCGTTCCCAAACCTTTCATAAATCCAAACTGTGTTTCCCCACTTACTTCTTCACATTTACTGACAATTCTGGAATGAATTATTCTCAAAAAAGCTTTGAGGGCGTGACTCATTAGGCTTATAAATCTGAAATCTTCACAGTGTCTACGATTATGTTTTTTAGGGAAAGTTACGAATGTTGATCTTAGCTAATCATTTAGAATTTGTGCGGTTTCGTAGATTCCGTTAAAAAGGTGTGTGATCTATTTTATGCCAAGCTGCTTCAGAACCTTAGCGTACACCTTGTCATGTCCTGGTGTCTTGCCGTTTTTTTTTCAGTCTGCTCATTGCTAATTTCACTTCAGCATCCATTATTGCAGGTCCACTTAATTGGCTGGTGACTAGTACATTGTTTTCTCTACTGCCGTTAAAGAAGAACAATTAAAAGGACATATAATATAAGCCACTAGCGTAACTTATTCACTACTTATATATTTGAGTATAAACAATTTAAAATAATGAAATAACACAATGTTCACTTTCTTCGACTCCAAGAACTCTAAAAAGGATATATATGAGGATATATATATATATATATATATATATATATATATATATATATATATATATATATATATATAAAGCAACTCTCCTAATCCCATCCCTTACACACCTTTTAATGTTTAATCATAAATAATTTAAAATAATAATGAAAATGACACACTTCTTAAATCTCTCGACTCCAACATCTCTGTAATACCTGTAACTCCTCTAACACCCTCTTCTACTCCTTACCTAAAATAATTAGGCTTAAAAATTGGTCACTATCGCAGGCAAAGGCCAAGAAAAATTCTCATAATGTTATTGAAAATTTACAAATTTTATCGACTCCACCCTTTTCCCTAAAGTACTATGATCCAAAGACAATAAGTTTCATGTGTGTGTGAAATATTACATCGCATTTCATTCGAGAGTTATAGTGCCAACAGACAGACGGAAGGGGGGAAATTATAGGATCTAGGGACCCTGAAACGTAAAAAATTGTAAAAATCTCGGATTGTGTTTTTTTCAGGAATACAATACCACAACAACAACTTAAAGTATTAATATTTGCTCCTTGTAAGTAACGTATAATATTTTATACATCATGAAATGATAAACAAAAAGCAATTGTATGGCATACAGATTCAATTTCATTCTTTTTAGGATTTTCAAATTTATTATATTACTGAGTGACCCCAACAAGCTCTACTTACCTAATTCTTGTACAGTTGGCAACTGTGGTTTAACATGTCTGTTGTGCTTACGTTGAGACATAATGTTCGGCATATAATTACGCTTCATACGAGCCTCGACCTCCATTACGATTTCGGGTGGAATAACTAAATACAAGTGCATGCAAAAAATAAAATAAAAAAACAACAAAACAAAAATAAAAACAAGCAAAAGTACTAGTGGGAACGAAAATTTAAGCAATTATTTAAGGTGACCACTTATGTTTGTTGTATTAGAGCTGACAATTGTTTCGACACACTGTGTCTTCTTCTGGAGCAAGAACTACAAGGTGAGGCAACGATAGAATAAAGTTAAATGTTAAATACAATAGTTTTAGGGAATGTTAAAGTTAATATAGTAAAACGACTAAACATGTGTATTCAAGTAGAACATTTATTACGTCATAATAATTAATCATTAGATAAGTTAAACTAAATTAAAATTATTATTAACTATTTGTTTATGTTTTCACAATAGCGTAAGTGTATTAAAAACAAGGGTAAAAATTGAAAAATTCAAAATAAATCGAAAACTATTAGAAACAGGTATATGACATGCTTAATAAAAGTTGGAGGGTTTTGTAAAATCTATCAGAAAAAATAGTAATATACAGGGGGTGCAATTTAAAAAATTTGAGATTTTTCAATTTAAAATAGTCGAAATGTATAAATTTATTTTGAACACCCTCTCTTTCTCTATAGAATGCTCGTACCAATTATGAGTATTCCACCTTCAGAAACAATGACACTACTGACAATTTTTTACAAAACTGAAAACTAGTATTTTTTTTTTAAAAAAATTGAAATATTAGAAAAACTACTAGGTTTAGGTATATACAAAGGATACTAGGAAAGTTTTGCAATACAGCTGTGTTTATTTAATTTTTTCAAAGTAATTTCCTCTACATTTAATACACCTCTCCATCCTCCGAAATCAATCTTTAAACTAGTTCTGCCAAGTTTCACTAGGGAGTAAAGCACATTCGTTGTCCCAAGCCCGCTCCCTTTTAGTTTCATTTTCACATGCGGGAACAGTGCAAAGTCGCAGGGAGCAAGGTCTGGACTGTAGGGAAGGTGCTCGAGAAGTTTCAGTCCTATCGTGGTCAAGCTTTGGCGCGGTAAGCTGGAGCATTATCGTGATGGAGGAACCAGGTGTCTCTTGACTTTGGCCGCAGGTTCTTCATAGATCCAATGACTTTAGGCAGGCACTGTTCAGTATACCACTTAGCTGTGATTGTCTTGTGTGTCCAAAACGACACGTTCCACAATTCCACTCGATTTGAAAAATACAGCTATTATTTTCTTCTTTACAGATCGGGATTTTCTGACAACTACAGGTGTGTCCTCATCATCAAAGACCCAAACTTTGTTTTGAGCCTTAGTCGACACATCATAATAGTACAGCCAAGTCTCGTCACCTGTCAGGATATTGTTCACATACCGAGATTGTCCCTTATCAAACTTTTTTAGCCTCTCCCGGCACCAAGTCACACGTCGTGTCATCTGCTCTTCAGTCAGTCGATGCGGCACCCAGAGAGAACAAAGTTTCTTCAGGTGCAAATGATCATACAGAATCGAACGAATTGCTGGTGCATTTAGGTCTAAAGTACCCTCTATCTGTTGGTAGGTCACTCGCCTGTCCTCGTCAAGCATTTTCCTCCATAACTGACGTTCGTGGCCTTCCCGGCCTCTCAGCATCCTCCAGAGTGAAATTTCCCCTTTGGAATTCTCTATACCACCTGAATATCGTTGTACGATGTGGACAAACATCACCTAGTGCAAAAGTCATTTCTTCTAAGGACTGGTCTATGTTTAAACCACGCACGAAATTATAACGCAAAACTGCCTTTATCTCATTTCGTGACCACGATGCCATCGCAAGCACTTTACACTCTCACTGCTAATGAATAACTGAGCCCATCGACTTGGCGCGGCGACTACTATGTACGTATGAATATGTCTCAACATACAGCAACAAGCAGCTTCCTGCGATTCATTGTTGCGTCATATTGCAAAACTTGCCTAGTACCCTTTGTAACATTATTAATTAAAAGTTATAAAATTGTACGCAGAATTTAAAAATAAATTAGAAAATAGGATGTTCCATTTAAAAAAACATATGTTATATCGGTCACACTTGTTTGAAGTACCCTGTATACTCAAAAATAATTTTAAACTGTGCATCTTAACATTCCCTAAAACTATTGTATTTAACATTTTTTCGTCATTCCCGAAACAAATGAGATAATGTACTGAACTCTATCGTTGACTCACCCTGTACATTAATTAATAGGTAGTTAATTTACCTTTTGATCGAGAAGAAGAAACAGTGTGTCGAAATAATTGTCAGCTCTAATACTTCTAATCTTAAATAGTTGTTTGATTTTCTGGTTCATAGTTATTATGGATCTCCATCAAATAAAGGCTAAACCAGTGCAGTCAGTACTAGTAATAGAATTTTTGTTTTATAATAGTTTGATAAAAAAAATTTGGCGGCATATTAAGATCTTTGAACATTACAGATATTCACAGAGTAATAGAGGCTGTTCTGAAAATTTGGTTGTAGACCTAACGTCAGAAAAAACCTCAGCAACAGAATGCAGGGCATATGTCGTCTCGTAAAGAATTGGTACGTTGAGAACGGGTTGTTTGTCAACCCTGATGGTTCTCTTCAACAGAAGGGAAAAGCTAGATGACTTCAGCGAGCTAAGGATATTTTTGCTAGGACTGTTCAGTTTTCCAATTTGGAGGCTACGGCGGAATATGTACTGATGTGGGATTCTGGAAAGGTACAGGCGACTTAGGACTCACAATAATAGCTCCGAGGACGGAAAAGCTGGTACCGCTGCTATATTTTAAAGCGATGCCAACAGGTGATTGTTTAAAGCTTAACAGGTACTTCTTCCTTAAGATCTCTAGCTAGGTCACTAATAGGTCGTGAATGTCGGAATTGGGTAGGCGGGGACAGGTGTTTATTTAGAAACTGCGGATGTACCAAAGAACTTCCCTGTGGAAAGGTAGACTACAGTTTTCAAAGCAGAGGTTTTTGCCGTTTTGAAATTGGTTCGTATCTTAGCGGGTGATGGACATCTACTCTGACAATCAGGCAGCCCTCAAGACAAATGAGCTAGATAATTTGGCTAGGATGCAACATATTGATTTGTGTCACAATCAAATTTTCAGAATAAAATTTTTTGTCTCCGATCTGAACAACCCTGTATATATATATATATATATATATATATATATATATATATATATATATATATATATATATATATACCGGGTGACACAGCCAACATGTAATTTTTTTATTTTGAAAGTTACATATTTGCATTTTTAGATACCAGAATGGGACATTATTAGGCTTTTTTATTACTTAAGAAATATTTTTAACTACTTCCGGATAGAATTTAAGACTATCCATTTATCGTGCCATTTTCACGAGTCTATGTGGCTCCTACAAAATTTTATGCTTTACATTCGGTTACAGAATTTTCTCTTTAAATAATAATCAATATCACCGAAATTAAGATAGGAACACATCTTTTTTACTTAACTTAGTTACACATTACAGGTTTCTTGCCAATATACACCTAACAGAACTATCTAACGCCAATTGGATTTAATATTATTTTCTGAAAATAAACCGTTTTATTATGCAATAATGTGATATCAACAAGTTCCATTACGAACTTAGTAGGCTGTGAAAGAGACGAACCGAAAGTTATGGTTGCTGCGTGTTACCAAAATAGCCATTAGTACTGTTTACTTTACGTCAAAAATAATTTTTCGTTAACAAAAATGTATTCAACGGATGAAAAAGTAGACCTGTTATTAATTTATAGAGAGTGCAGAAAGAATAGCCGACAAGCCGTCGAGTTGTACATGGCAAGATATCCCGATAGGAAGCACCCACCCAACAATTATTTTTTAAGGGTAGAGCAACAGTTTAGAAAGCAACCGATTGAATTGATATAATTATTGGTGAGGAAGAGCCAAAAATCAATGTATTGGTCAGTGTTCAGGTAGATCCTACAATTTCTATAAGACATGTTGAAAAACAAACCCGTATAAATTGTGAAACCGCTCGCCGCATTTTAAGAAAATATAAATTCAGGTTCTACAAATATTAAATAAATCAACATTTATTTCAAAGAGATTACCAAAGAAAAATGGATTATTGTAATTGGTTTTTGCAAAGATACCACCTTGATAACCAATTTCATTACAACATTCTATTTTCAGATGAATCTAGATTTACCAATTGGGGTCTATTTAACCGTAACAATATTCGATATTGGGTTCAAGAAAATCCTAGAATTATACGAGAAAGTGCCTATCAAGAAGGATTCGGCTTTAACGTGTGGTTGGGTATCCTTGGCACAAGAATTATTGATCCTATTATATTTGATGGTGCATTAAATGGAGACAGATATTTGGAGTTTATCCAAAATGATGTTGAAGATTTTTTAGAAACTTTACCTTTAAATCGTGGAGACATTATTTTCCAGCAGCATGGGGCTCCAGCCCACAATAGTAGAAATGTAGTAAACTACTTAAATCAAAGATCTGGTGCAAATTGGTTAGGTACCAATGGACCTAATAAGTAGCCTGCAAGATCGCCAGATCTTACACCTCTTGATTTTTTTAATATGGAACCATCTAAAAGAAAAAGCTTACAAAAATCCACCAACAGACAGAAATGATTTAAAAATGCGTTTAAGAAGAGCAGTAAATCAAATTACTGAAATTCAGTTGGAGAACGTTACGAGAGCCACGGTGAGAAAAACAAGATTGTGTAGGATTAACAACGGACAGCATTTTGAACATTTATAATAAATATCTAGCTTATATCTAGTATAAAATAGTTTAACCTATTTATTTTTATTGTGTTACTTATTTTCTAATAATAATTAATTGCAATTATCGGTTTTGTTGTGTTATTCTTATTATTAAATGTTTTAGTTTTATTGTTTTTATTTAAATATTTATTTAATAAATAAGTTTCTTACTTTCTGAAAATAATAATCCATCCAATTAGTGTTAGATAGTTCTGTTAGATGTATGTTGGAAAAAAACCTCTAATGTGTAATTAAGTTAATTAAAAGTATGTGTTCCTATCTTAATTTCGGTGATATTGATCATTATTTAAAGAGAAAATTCTGTAACTGAACGTAAAGCATAAAATTTTGTAGGAGCCACCTAGACTCGCGAAAATGGCACGATAAATGGATAGTCTTAAATTCTTTCCAAAGTAAGATAAAACGAACAAAAACAATTGCTAGTATATCCGTCATGGCCGCCTAAGTCTAAGAGTTTAAATCAGTTTTTGCCGGTCACCTGTCAAACAAATGTCAACTTGTGATACATCGTTGGAAAGAGAATTTCAAAGCGAATTGAAATTGATAAAAAATAAGAAAGTTGCAGTCACTTCCGGTCAAACCAGAAGTAGCTAAAAATATTTCTTAAGCGATAAAAAAACCTAATAATGTCCTATTCTGGTATCTAAAAATGCAAATATGTAACTTTCAAAATAAAAAAATTACAGGGTGTTACATGTTGGCTGTATCAGTATGTGTATGTGTATGTGTATGTAACACATGGGCTGAAAAGTCCCGAGCCTAACAAAGAAAACACGGTTTTTTTGGTTCAAAATTAGCTTTATTCATCAACGTAATCTCCATCAAGAGCAACGCAATCATTCCAGCGCCGCTCTAACATTTCAATACCACTTTTGTAGAATGATTTATCTTTTGCCTCAAAATAGGCCTCAGTTTCAGCGATAACCTCTTCATTCGTGCGAAATTTCTTACCGGCGAGCATTTTTTTCAGGTCTGCGAACAGCCAGTAGTCGCTGGGAGCCAAATCTGGCGAATACGGTGGATGTGGGAGCAATTCGAAGTTCAATTCATGTAGTTTTGCCATTGTTTTGATTGACTTGTGACACGGTGCGTTGTCTTGATGAAACAAAATTTTTTTCTTTGCCATATGCGGTCGTTTCTTTGCAATTTCGGCCTTCAAACGCTCCAATAACGCTATATAATATTCACTGTTGATGGTATTTCCTTTCTCAAGATAGTCGATGAATATTACACCACGCACATCCCAAAATACCGAGGCCATAACCTTTCCAGCCGATTGTTGTGCTTTCGGGCGCTTTGGACGAGGTTCACCAGTTGCTGTCCACTCAGATGACGATCGTTTTGATTCCGGAGTGAAGTGATGGATCCATGTTTCATCCATTGTCACATATCGACGCAAAAATTCCGGTTTGTTACGTTTAAACATGGCCAAACACTACTCAGAATCATCAACACGTTCTTGTTTTTGATCAACAGTGAGCAAACGGGGCACCCACTTTGAACAGAGCTTTCTCATAGTCAAATGCTCATGCAATATAAAGCCAACACGTTCTTTTGATATCTTTACGATGTCAGCTAACTCACGCAACTTCACTTTTCGATCATTCAAAATGATTTTATGGATTTTTTTGATGTTTTCTGGTGTTACCGCCTCATTTGGACGTCCACTGCGTTCTGCATCATCGGTGTCTCTACGACCACGTTTGAAGTCAGCAAACCAACGTTTTATTGTTGTTTCTGATGGAGCGGAGTCCCCATAACACTTTTCAAGCCATTGCTTCGCTTGAACGGTATTTTTTCCCATCAAGAAGCAGTGTAAAATTAAAACACGAAATTGTTTTTGATCCATTGTTTTGAAACAAAAGTAGCGTCACTCTTAGCACAATAACTCACAAACTAATGAATAGAATATCATGAAATTTTAACAGCTGTCTTTTGAAGGTTAGTATTAACTGAAAAAAAAGGTGACTGTAATAAAACTAGCGCCATCTATGTGTTAGGCCCGGGACTTTTCAGCCCATATGTTATATATATATATATATATATATATATATATATATATATATACAATAATCGTATGCCGTTAATAGCCAAAACTGTAAAAAATCCATAAATAAGCAGACAGACTGTGATCACACAAAACGATTAATTTGATCGCAGGAGTACGTGAGACATTTTGGGCCTTAATTCAATCTTAAATATGAAAAAATAAGAGTAGATTTATGCACTTCTTAACTGAATATTTTTTGTCAAACTGATTATTAGCATCGTACAATAACGTTCGACATTTAAAAATAATTCAGATACATTTCTGAATTAAAATTTAAAAAAAGCCCATGAATATTACATACTGTTTAACTTGAAAAAATAAAATAAAAAATAAAAATGACATAAAAATAGCATAACGTGCAGAAAAGTTTTATGGTGTCAAGCATACAAATATCGCATGAGTAAACTCTGTTACTCTCAGAAGTGAACTTGCTATATTTTATACTTTTAATTTCAATGAAATACAAATTACCTCTAAATGTCAAACAAAAACAATATATAGTTTTGTTTTTTAATTCCGAAGAAAGAAATATTTTAATTTGAAAATACACACAGTTATATGGATGTCGTGTGAGGGTCGAGCAGTGGATCACCACTTGAGTGATTGTTTTTATCTGTCGTCTTTTATAACAGAGTAACATAGTTTTTAGGAGAGTACACCAAAGTACTTACCAATATTAGCATTGTTGTTACTGGGTTATTGGCAGGGAGAATTAGTAAAAAGAACATATAAACAATTAATTATCCGAATGCCAAAATTGCCAACCTGGGCGACTTGTCCATGTCCACAACATCAATTGGCTTAAGTATTCAAATACAACCGGTGAACAAGGTCGTAAATTATTTTTAATCAGTTGAAGCTTTAGTCAGCTTATTGTTCGCCAGTCTTCTTGACCTGTTCCTAACCACCAATCAAAAAATTTCCACTGTCACCGTAAATCCGCCGGTAGGTTCTTCCGACCATAAACTGCTTTCGACATTGAGTATCCTACCGATCAGTGACAGAGAGGCGTCTAAATCGCGCAAGATTTAGCACTACAAATCTGTTGAATGGGAAGAACTGGAAAATTTTTGAACTTTCCCGTTTGTTTTAGATCCAACTACTCATCTGACTGCACTAAGGTTTCCGACAGCTGATCTCTCTTTTCTAAGAAATGTCCTTCCAACAGCAAGCCTAGGTTCTACCGAAAATGCAAAGCTGTTGCTTCTAAATACCTTGCCTTCTTAATCGAAACATCTTTGTTCGTACCCGAAACAGATGTAAAGAAACTATCGACGAAACTAAGAAGACACACAACCAAAGAATTAAAAACAAATTTCTTGTCTGCCCCAACAAGTGTAGGTCCTTTTGGTTGGTTGTTAAGACCATTAGTCAAAATTTCACTAAATCCACTATATCACCACTCACATGATCTGATAATACTATTGCCACAACACCAGTTGAGGAAGCCAACTTGTTAGCTGAACTTTTCGCTTTACATTCTATTGTCAACTATTGTCATAGTGCGGTCATTGCCTGGTATTCAAATAGTGTATTATAAAACGCATTTTAATAACTTAAGCACCACAAAAGCTTCAGGCGTTGACGGAATACCCTCTATATTACTCAGAAATGCGCACGAGAACCAAGATCAATTCTCTGTAGACTTTTCAATCTATCCTACAGAAAGGGAATATTTCCTTCCTACTGGAAATTCACTATAGATCAGCCGATACCAAAAAAATGACAAGAAGGCTATCGATCAGCATCTTCTAAAATATCTTGAAGGACTGAATATTATTAGCGACTATCAATATGGTTTTCGTAAACAAAGATCAAGGGCTATCTTATGTAACACATGTTTAGAGCAATGCAACTGAATACTTTGGGAGAATCTCGAGAGGTTGCACTTGATATATCCAGGCATTCGACCGTGTTTGGCACGATGGATTGTTAGCTAAGCTTCGCTTCTATGGTATGTCTGAAAAGCTCTGGTTACGGCTCTAGCGTTTCCTCAAAAAGCGGTTTTTACGAGTTGCAGTCGACGGATTTCTTGTTAACATTTTCAATATCAACGCCATACTGGTTCCTACAATCTTTCTCATTTACATTAACGATATGCTGGAAAAGGCCAGGAATCCAATCTATAACTTTGCAGATGACAGTGCGCTTATTTCTTCGTTCACTTTGAACGTCCGAATATAGGCTGCTCATGCAAATATCCGCAGATAGCAGGAAGTCGGTCAATTTAACGAAAACCTGGAAGAAATTCTATCTTGGGGTGACAGTAACCAAGTAGAATTTAAGACTACACAAACCTAGGAAGCAGGAAAAGTTTGGGTTGTTAAACCCGGCATGGTTATGTCAGAACATTCCATTCCTCTAACACCGTCACTCAATTCGCTGGGACATAATTTGGGAGCAAATATGTCTTGGCATAAACATGTTTCTTCGGCTGGATATATTACTTCGTACTAGAAGACTTTACACTCCATAACAAGCTCAAATTCGATCTACGATGAAATACTACTCTCATGTTTGGAGCTCTGCTCCCAAACATAGACTGCATTTGTTGGATTCTATTCAGAAGAGATGTTCACCTGATTGGAGACCCAGAATTAAGCAGCAACTTTGATTCATTGGTACATCCAAGAACGGTTGGCGTTTGAGTCTATTATACGAGTATTTTCATGGAAAGCGTTCGACGGAAGCACGCCGCTTAATTGCTTCCAAAGCGGTGCATTCTAGGAACAAGTGTCGCGCAAATTCTTCACACTGGTATGAAGTTCACCTTGATACTCCCCATACAACCCTTTTCAAGCAATCTTTTATATGGAGAACCTCATCCCTTTGGAACGATTTGCCCAGGACCGTGTTTCCTTCCGAGTACAACTTACAGCGATTCAAGACCAACGTAAATCGCTTCTTCTGCACACGCATCGCTACTATAGCGCATTAGGGATTTCTCTGCTATACGTGTGCCATTTTTGAAACAACGAAACCAAAATTTAGGGAAGAATATATGCTAGTATATTTATAAATAGCCATTAAACACAAAAAAAGTGACATAATTCCAAATGTTTCAAGAATAATGCAAAAAATCTGGTATACTTCTAGAAAATACTTTCTATTTTTATTTTGTTTTATTCTGAATAAAATGATCGGATATAATACCATATTTCTCCCGTAAATTTTTCAGAAAGTAATCACTGCACAATTTTGTAAATTAATTAAGACTTCTTAGATTATGGTCACAAAAAATATCGAGGAAATTAAAATTAACACAAATACAATTTTAGAAAGTACTGCGGCACACTTTTCATATTTATTAGCTTAATACACACAAAAATAATGCAAAACATTAAAAAATGTATATATCAAACCACATCCAGAAGGAATATCCAGTCTACTTATGTTAGCGCTGTGGTATTTACATTACTGTACCTACCTGGAGGTCGTTCCATAACTGTTAAAAGACCCGTCCTTCTGGTACGACCACCAGAACTGGAACTAGATTGTAAGGAATGTACGTCTTCTGGATTGGCCATAGTGTGACGTTTTGTATTGCCCCTGCCTTGTAGGTATCTGTAAACAGATTGTTTTTATAGTTTGGCTCCAGCTCTGTCAGCATTAACACACAATTTTTAGATTTATTAAGTTTAAGTTATTTTAGACAATTTACCTTGCGGCAGCTAAATCATCAAACTGCTGACTAGGATCTAACGGTTGTGTGCCAGTACCGCTACTTAAACTGCTTGGATTCCCGCTGGAACTTGTGGACATCATAGAAAGTTGTTCGTGTGATCCGGGTGCACCCCAAGCCATGTGTAAATTGGCACCACCATCTGAAAATAAGTAAATAAACTGATGAACAATCAATCTTACTTACACCCCTTTCACTCTCCTTCTATAGAGCGTTATAGTCCAAAAACGATAGGTTTCGTTGTTATTTAGGACTTGAAATAACGAAAAATGACCTTTGAAGCCCTCGGTTACAAGAACCAGGAAATAAACCTGGTTATACCGGATGTCCCATTTAACCTGAAAAATATGAATACCCGAAAAATAAGCTTTGTCGAAACAAATGTTTCAAACAAAAGTTGCAGCGTTCAAAGGGACACATACAATGGTAGTACGAAATTTGCTCTTAAGTGGCGTTTTCAAGGTCAAATCAAGGCCAACTTAGTTTTTTTTTTAAAGAAACCAGTATATTTTTTTACAGGTTCGTATTCTACATGAAAAAATAAGAAACTTTTGTTGGAAACACTTTTTTTAAAAATGTCCTTTTTTATGGCACGACAATTTGTAAACTTAAGAATTTTTAACACAAAAACCATCAACTTTTAAAAAAAAAACGTATGAGGCAAAATATGCTTAAATTTAAGCAAAGAATCTTTTAGAATTAAAAAAATTAATTTTTTTTTCTCATAAAAATAAAAAAGTAGGATAAAAAAGTGCATCATTTTTTTTGATTCTAAGATTCCTTGCTTAAATTTAAGCATATGTTGCCTTTTGCATTTTTTCTTAAAAGATGATTTTTGTGTTTTTTTTGCCGTACCATAAAAAACCAACTAGCCGGACCGATTGGCGCAGCGGGCCAAGGAGCCTGCTGTTGATTAGGAGGTAAGCGGTTCGATTCCGTGTGTCGACTGGGTGTTGTGAGTGTTCATAGGTACTAGTTGTTTGCAGAAATGCAAAAATAACGTCCGTGGGAGCACTACCGCGTTGACTAAAAGTCGTGAAATCCAAAAAATGTATGTTTCGGAACTTCGACAACGTTGACGGGTATTACGACATCCTCGCCGATATCCTTGGGATATGGAAAAGGGTAAAACCCCTAAGGCGGGGAGGTGAGCGATAAAAAAAAAACCATAAAAAATTGACATTTTCAAAAGTTTCTTATTTTTTCTTGTAGAATACATATCTGCAAAAAAATATATTGGTTTCTATTTAAAAAAATTGAGTTGACCTTGATTTGATCTTGAAAACGCAACTCAAGGTCAAATTTCTTACTACCATTGCATGTCCCCCTTTGAACCCTGCAACTTATGTTTGAAACACTTTTTTCGAGTTATTCATATTTTTCCAGTTAAATGGGAAACCCGGTAAAATTTATTCTCTCAGCCCATAGTTCAACCCCTTATATGAATAGTGATAAATTATATTTTAATCTGTCTGCTTTTGCACTCGGAACTAGTAAAAGTCAAATGATCCAGGGTAATACTACAAAATATATCGATCCCCTCCCCACACTTCTTTCTTATGTACAAAATTTTAAATCAACATATGTTGTATATTTAGAAGATATCATGGCAAGAAGGCGATAGAAATTGGAAACTTATTTCGCCGCGTAGTAGACCTGTAAAAATCGAGGAGGGTGAGTTTTATAGAGTAATTTTCTTAGAGAGAGGTAAGTAAAAAACGTACTTGCTACAGGTATTATTAATACCATAAACTTATTATATATTACCTGAAGCTCTTCTTCCAAAACCCCCAGCCACGCTCAACACCGTCGGTGGCTTCAGTAAATGAGGATCTTTGCCACCGAAAAAGTGTGGATTTTGTTGACCGAGCATGGGCAAGTGTAAATTAGTACTGGGTAACATTTTGGTACCATTGGCTGCATCCTGAGGAGACATTTGACCCATGTAATGTTTTTCAAGAACCTGAAAAAGTTTCATTTGAATTTCGAGAAAGAAACTACTATGTTTTAAATACACGTTTTTACTACAAGTACTTACAAAAATAGTTTAGTGGCTGAAATTGACTAAAATTCTTTCAATAAAATCCTCATCATCTTGTATTTGTTTACAGCGTACCTTTAGTGAACAACTACTGATTTTTATATAAAAATAAAGTTGTATTTGGAAACTTAACAGTGATTAAGGTTTTTGTTGTGGGCAAATTACTATATGGAGTGAAAAATCCCGAGACTCTTGAAGAAACATCAATGTTTTTCCCAAGAATTGATTTTATTCTTCAACTTAATTTCCTCCAAGAGCGATACACCAACATTTAGATACCTTTCGTAGAGTACAATTTGTCGAGTTCTCTAAAATAAGCCTCAGTTTCCCATTCAACTTCTTTCTTTGAGCTAAATCTCTTTCCCTGGAGCGACCTTGTGAAATTGGTCGTTAGAAGACAGATCTGGTCAATACGGCGGATGAGGAAGCAATTCCTAGCCCAACTGGTCCAATTTCACATGATTTTATAGACTTGTGTGTTGGTGCATTATCTTGGTGAAACAACACTTTTTCTTCCGTAAATGCGGCCTTTCTTTTCTTGATTTCACCATTCAAACAGTCCAATAAACGAACGTAGTCACCGGTGATTGTTCGCCCCTTTTCAAGATAGCTTATCAGTATTATTTCATGCTCATCCCAAAAAACCCGTACCATAACCTTTCGAGCAGATGTTTGTGTTTTGGGCGCTTCGGTCGGCTTTCATGCGGTTCCAACCACTCTGCGGACTGACTGTTGGACTCAGACGTGTAGTGGTGGATTCATGTTTCGTCCATTGTCACGAATTGACGCAGAAACTTCTTTGGATTACGCCGAAACAGCGCTCTGAATCTTCGATGCATTGCTGTTTTTGATCAATAGTAGAAGGGTGCGGTACTCATCGATCACATAGCATTTTCATATGCAAATATTCATGCAAAATATACCTCATGCGTTCTATTGATATCTTCACGATGACAGCTATCTATCTCACTTTCACTTTGCGGTCATTCAGAACAATATAGTCGATTTTTTTGTGATTTTGAGGTGACTGGCCCATTTGGATATCCGGAACACGGTGCATCATCGGTGCATACGACCGCCTTTAAGTTCACTAAACCATCGACATAACATATAGTTGCTTAGTTGTTTTCAATGGAACAGATGTGCCATAATACTTCTCATGCCATTCTTGGATTCTGGCTGTACTTTTTTCCTTCAAAAAGCAATGATGAATTAATACACCAAATTTTTTTTGTTACGTCGCACAGTGGGCAAAAATAAAAACATTACCGTTCAAAAATCCCTACAGACCTCAAATTTCTTCGGATCACTATGTTTTTTTTAAGTCATTGTAAGAAAATTTAGAAAAGAACTGGCGAGCCACATTTTGGAAATATATATTTAAAATGGTCATTTTACGCAAATAGTGTGATAAAAAATGGATCAATCCAAGAAAAAAATACTATTGACTTTACTATCGACTACATATATGTATTCCTACGATCACTGAATCCAAATATGATATCCGATTTACTAATAAACCTATTTAATTCGAGTAATGATCCAAAAACGGCCTTAAAGTGGTCAAAAGTCGTCAAGTAAACAATAATAATGAGAAATACATATTCCGATGTATTTTTAGTCACTGGATCCAAATATGATATCTAATTTGTTCGTACACCTATTGATTTAGAATTAAGGTCCAAAAATTGCCTCACAATGGTCAAAAGTGGGTAAGTCAGGAATCATATTTCGATCTATTTTCGGTCACTGAATCCAAATTTTATAAAAAAAATGGCCAAATATGTTATATCGACGTAATATTGGTCACTAAATTCAAATCTAACGTCTGGTTTGCTCATGTATCTATACTATTTCAAGGTCATAATGGAGCAGAATTAAATATATAACCGTCAAGTGCAAGTTGAACTTGCGCAATTAGTGTTCCGTACGCTGATTGCTTCTGACATAAACATTTTTCGGAGGTATAAAATGATCAGTGACTTCACAAAACACACCCCAAATGAGTTTTCAACAAAGTTTGTTTCCGATCTTTACTGAAAACTGATGACCTTAAAATTTTTGTTTTTTTTATATACCAGATAAATTACTAAAGGTAATGCACTCGTGATAATTTTCGTTCAATCTACACCCCGTGGGGAATATTCCAGAATTTTTTCAAAATTTTTGTATCAGTACTTTTCGAGATAAGGGTGATTTTTCTCGATTTTTGCAAAATAATACAAACAAAAGTGTGCGCATGTAAGACATTACATATATTTTTGAACTCGTGTTTTTACAAGCTTTCATTTGACACCCCACCTAGCAAAAAATTTTTTTTCACTTCCGATTTCACCCCCCAAAACTAACCCCTTAAGTCAAAATTTAACTTTCAAAACTATACGGCTCTGATGAGGCCATCAATTCCTATATTAGTATCAAATTTCAACTTTCTACGTCAAATAGTTTCGGAGAAAATCGGGTGTGACAGACGAACACACACCAAAGTGATCTTATAAGTGTTCCGTATGGATGGATCCAGTGACTAAAAATACATCGGAATATGTATGTCTCGTTATTATTGTTACCTTGACGACTTTTGACCACTTTGAGGCCGTTTTGCACCATTATTCGAATTCAATAGGTTTATTAGCAAATCGGATATCACATTTGGATTCAATAACCCAAAATACGTAGGAATATATATGTATGGTCGATAGTAAATCAGTAGTAAAGTTAACAGGTTTTTTTTTTTTTCGGATTGATCAATTTTTACCTGAGTATATGCGTAAAATGATCATTTTTAAATCATATTTGCAAAATATGGCTCGACAGTTCTTTTCTAAATTTTCTTACGATGATTTAATATATATATATATATATATATATATATATATATATATATATATATATATATATATATATATATATATATATATATATGATAATCCGATGAAATTTGAGGTCTGAAAGGATTTTTGAACGGTAATGTTTTTTTCTACCCACTGTGCATCGTCTTGCAAAAATCAAAAGTAGCTCAAACAGCTGTAACTCGTAAACTAATAAACAAAATGTTATGATTCGACACTAAAGGGAAATCATATGGTTTTTTTGTTTGCGCTGCCATCTCTCGTGGTCTCGGAATTTTCACCCCATATAGTTTTTAAGCAAAAAGGTTGTTTTTATAACATTGCTGGGCGATAAACAACAAATACACTCCTTGATACAAATTTTCAGTTTTAAGATGTAAAGCAACGTTCTAAATAAAACACATAATTAACAAAAAAATCTCCTATTTAGAATTCTTTCTTCAATGAAAATAAATTTTGAACGTAATTGTACTGCATCTGAGAGACTCTGCAGCGAATAAATTGTTAATTCTATAACGACAGATATGAAATATCGGTGCACGAGTATGCAAAGGCATTACTTACTTGTTCATGTGCAGAATCACCAGGTCCTACAGTATGCCTTCGTATAGTTAAATATCTATCACCAGATGTAGAGGAATAACTGCTGTAACCTGTAGAAGAGGAAGGTACTGCCAAAGAACAAGTGTCGTCGCTCTGGTCCAAGTCCATTTCTCCAAACTAAAAAAAACTCACGTTATCGTATAGGATTCTGTAAACAACTGTTCATTTTACATCTTACACGTCCTGAGAATATAAAAATTTTATTTTTTTAGAATATTTTCTAAAAAGATTCAAAATTTAGATCACATCAATTTGTAGGGCTTACTAACGTTAAAACTAGAAATCACAATTTTTTTGTTCAAACTGAAAGACGCTTATAGAAATTTTTAAAATTTTTCTTTTGACTACTTTTTCAGTTTTTAGAGAAAAAATGTGATTTATGGTTTTAACCTTAGCAGACTATCAGCCTCACAAATTGATGGGAGCGAAACGTTAAATTTTTTCTTATGCTTAGGAAATAGTCTAAAACAGGGGTGCTCAAACTTGAACTGCTGGCGATCTACCTCAATACTGTTAGACTACGATCGATCGACTCTGAGAGGCTGCAACTAAGTGTGATGCAGGATTGTCGTCTAGGTAGGGTGTATCGTGGCATAGATATTAGTTTTCCGCACAATATGCATTTTTTAGTCAAGGTAAGTGTAGGTCTGCTCTAAAATGTCAATGAAAAAACTCATAATTATTCAAAATTGCGAGTTTATTGGTTCTTACAAGACAAACGAGTTCTAGTGTCTAAACTTAACTAAAGAGTGACTTTGGATGTTGAAGCGTGGCACTGCATGTCCTCAGCATACTTTTCATAAGATGGTTTGTAATTACCGAGTGCTAATCGCAAGCATGATGACATATGTTCGTCAGTTAGTCGATTGCGATATTTTGACTTAATTATCTTCATTTCAGAAAATGCAGACTCGCATAAGTAAGTTGATCCAAACATTGCCGTCAGTTGAAGGGCGATTTGCCTTAGATTCGGATATTTATCTTCAGATATAAAACACCAGAATTTTGTATCAGATGCTCTGGCTTTGAGATGTATATCTGATATAATCTGCACTAACTCATTTTCAACAGAACATGAGTCCATGTTAAACTAACTTGCTATTTCAGTAGCTAATTCCTCAATGTTTTTACACGAAAAAGGATAACTCATAAATGATGCGATATTTGCCAATTTACTGAAATCATAAAAACGTATTTCGAATTGGCCCAAATATTTGATAATTCTGCTTCATAAATATCATAATTCAACTGAGGAATCCTTGCTTTCAAAGACCGAAAATTTTTCAGATCCTTTCTTTTCAATTGATCTATCATAAGTTGCAATTTACTTTTGAATGAGTTTATTGCGCTAATCATCTCAATAATAGTTTTTCCTTTACCTTGAAGCTCCAAATTAATGGTGTTTAAATGCATTGTGATGTCTATCAAAAATGCCAAATCAGTCAGCCATTTTCCGTTTTTCAGCATGTGAGTGTCATCACCTCTTTCGTCCAGAAAAGCTGTTATTTCGGGCAATAATTCTTGAAACCTTTCTAGGAATGTTCCGCGACTCAACCACCTGACGTCCGTGTGAAGAACTAAATCAGTGTGTTCAGCTGACTCACTATCTTCCAACAGCAATTTAAAGAGCCGTCGTTGCAAGCTACGTGCACGGATAGAATTCACAATTTTTATTGCAATGCCCATAATCTCCTCCATGTTTAGAACTTTTGAACACAAAACTTGTTGATGTATAATGCAATGGAAGGAGAAAAAATGAAGGGAAATCATCATTAGCTCGACACAATGCCATAAAAAACCGTTTTTGTTTCCAGTCATTGCTGGTGCTCCATCGGTTGTAATGCACACTAGTTTATATATTGGTAGCTTGTAGTTTGTTACAAAATTGAAAAAAAACGTCATATATATCTTCGCCACGGGTCTTTCCTTTCAGAGGAATCATTGTCAAAAACTCTTCCTTAGCCGACATGTCATTGAATACCATTGGAATAAAAATACACAGCTGAGCAATGTCTGTCATATCGGTGGATTCGTCGAACTGTAAAGAAAAGTATGTACATTCCATGATATCATGTTTTAGTTTATCTGCCATGTCCTGACTCATGACTTCAACGTTCCCACGCTTAGGTATTGCAACTGACGCACGGCAAATGAGACAAATGCACTTATCCTTTACCACACAAAAGAAAAATTCTTCCTCCCAATCATTATTAAAATGATAAGTTTTACTTTTTTTCGCCGCACTCATTTTGGACTATTTATTAATAAACTTTGTATCGATGTATCGCCTTCAAGTTACAACTCAGACTGACTCCTATTCCTGCAGGCGCAACATTTGTATCGGCGCGAACGAAGTCTCGAATGTTCCCGTCAAACACGCCGCCCGAAGTTTCTAGAAAAATCGGCGGGAATCAAAAACGCGGCTTTTCTTTGACAAGTACCGCGCGTTCCTTTGATAAAGCCGCCTTTTGCCGCTAGCAGGGGGTTATTACGATAAAAGAAAGTGATGAGGGGGTTATTCTGGCCTAATTGTGGATCGAATAAATTTTAGTAGTTTATTCATTACATTTTGTTTTAGTTACCTAAAACAAAATCTGTGAATAGTTCTATATCGGAATTTTTTTCTCGAGATCGACTCAAAAGCACTCGCGATCGACCGTCTGAGCACCCCTGGTCTAAAAGAATATTATTTTTATACTTTCAGCCTGCAAGTGGTAAAGTCTCCTTGATATGAAAATTATTAAGTATAAGTACTTAAAATTAATTATGTAAATAAGTGGTCGTTTACATAATTTTCTTCTGCACTTCCGCTTGGCAGATAACCTAATTTTTTTCCATCGTAAGCCACTATTTATTTACAAATCACGGTTTTAACCAATAACCGCAAATAATAATTCACAATGGGTAATATTAACAAATAACGTTAAGCCGCTTGTTCTTACAGTTTTGCGCACAAGTCATACCGGAAGCACACCTAACGAGCGCGTCACGGGCAACGTTGCCAAATTACGGCGTTTTTTAAGTAAGGAAGGTTTGCAAATAATGCTTTTTTCTTTCCTTATTTTAATATTAACTGTATATGGTGATCATTTTTAGACGCCCGGCCCCGATTTATGGAAAATTGTTGGACATTTTTTTTTTAAATCTAGAATGGTATAATGCATGTCGAGGAGTATACAGACGTATGTGACATTTGGTAGTGAAAACGACGCTGGGCGCGTCAAACAGCTCTTTTTCCATCAACATACCTTCTGTAAAACGGCACTGGAAAACCCTAATTTTCTTCAAAAATTTTTCCATAGTGTTTATTTTGCAAAAAAGATATGAAGCAAAAACCCTTTAAAATATTATTTTTTGGTCACCGCGGTTGCCATGAATCGTATGCCGCATTTGGTGGTTTTCAAACAATTTATCTAGTCGGCTGTCATACGTTAATCTGACAGCTCTTGCTTATACACCTATTCAATTCAGTAGAGTTAAACTAAGTAAACAGTACGTTAGTAGCTTCTAGTTGAAGTGGTTTTCCACGCTGAAAAAGTAGATATAATTCTTATTTATGCAAGCCAGAAGAAATTCTCGGGAAGCCGTTAGACTGTATCGAGAACGTTACCCCAACGAGTATATCCCGGATCACACTATGTTTTCTTGATTAGAACGAAATTTGAGGAGCATTTTCTGGGCAGCAGGGTATTTCTAAATGAAAAAACTGTTTTAAGAAATGAAAAAGTAGCTGAAATTATACAATATTTTCAAAACCATCCATATCATTCAATCAGACAAGCCAGCAGGCAATTGAATGTATCTTATGGGGCTATTCAGAAATCTCTTAGAGCTAACAAATACCATGACAACAAAATGCATAATCTTTAGTTATTAACACAATTTAAGTCGGAACGACGACTGAGTTTTGTAGTAGAAATGATGATTAAATATGATGAAGAACGTTATTTTCTGAACCATATATTATGGACAGCTGAAAGTCATTTTGTCAACAACGGCAAACCTAACAGAAAAAATTATCACTACTGCGCTGACAAGAATCCATACAACATTAATCAAATCCAAAATCAAGGCCAGTATGTCGTTAATGTATGGTGTGGGATAATTGGGAGACATTTGGTAGGACCATACTTTTTTGAGGGAACACTAACTCGAAATAGATACCTTAATTTCTTAGTTAATACTCTACCAGTTTTACTAGAAAATGTTCCCCTTATTTTAGGAAGGCATATGTGGTATTAACACGACGGAGCACTACTTCATACAACTACTGCTGTTGGGGAGTATTTGAATGAACGGTTTCAACGAAGATGGATAGAGGTTCACAGCTTAGTTATTCAATATGCACCTAAGTCACCAGACCTCACGCCGTTAGATTTTTTTCTTGTGGGGGACTCTTTAAAGATATTGTATATAAAACTACGACAAATGATATTAAGCAATTAAAGGCAAAAGTATCAGATGCGTGCAATAGTATATCTGGAGAAATTATTTACAAAGCTGCTCATTAAACGCTAATGAAAAGAATGGAAAAATGCATGATAAAAGAAGGAGATATATAGAAAATTTCTTTTGATGTTTTTTTTAATTTTTTAAGTTTCAAACATTTAATGTTATAAATATGTAATAAGTTATGTAATGTTAATAGTTATATAATTTTTAAAAATAATGTATTTTTGTTTTTTATTGCTCAAAGATATTTTATTAAAGGAAAAACCTCAACAGCATAGTAACTAATATTATTATAATTACTGTCAGATTAAAGTATGACATCCGCCTAGTAGATCAATTGTTTGAAAACTGCCAAACGTGACATACGACCCATGACAACCGCGGTAACAAAAAAATAATATTTTAGAGGGTTTTTGCTGCATAACTTTTTTGCAAAACAAATTAGAAAAAAGAGTTTATGCCGTTTTACAAAAGGTATGTCGATGGAAAAAAAATTGTAGGGCGTCTCGGCGCCCAGCGTCTTTTCACTACCAAATGTCCAATACGTCAGTATACTCTTTGACATACACTTTTCCATTCTACATTTTAAAAAAATAATAAAGATCCAACAATTTTCCATAAATCGGGACCTGGCGTCTAAAAATGATCACCCTGTACAGTAAAATTAAATATCTACGTGTAGCCAGGATGTATATGTTTAATTTATTTTTATATTTCATATGAGCGGAATATTTCCCTTTTTTTTTAAATTATTTTATTGTAAGCTATAATCTCCAAATGGCCCCTGCACGGCAAAATTTTTCTTTTTCTTTCATACTCTTACATGACAAGCACAAGTCAGAGACGGATTCCAGTTATTTATGAAAATAGTGAACATTTCAATAATCTAATCTCTGAATCATGCTCTTAATATTGGTACCTGAAAGATTGTTGTTGTATATGTTGTTACTCTGCCAGTTGAAGCGAGAGTTTAAAATCTAGGATGGTAGATGGCATCGCTTTTTTGAAAAATTAAAGTGCATAATTTAAGTTGGTCTTAAGAGGCTCAACCTCTATTTAAGAAGGTTTAATGTGAAAAAATTAAATAAAGCCATATTATTATTAAAATTACAATCTAACCAAGTTGATAAACTACCTACTAAATATCCTTAATTATAAAAACATAACAGATTAGGGCTCCTAAGAGTGTACAGGTTATACATAATTAAAACACATTAAAACGAGGCATAGTTTTTAAGAAGCCGGAAAATTAATTGTACTGTTACTCTATAACCATAAAGATGCTTGAAAAAAAACCTTTTATATTTTTCGCTATTCTTGTAAAAAATATTTATAACTCCTTTAAATTAGCTCTTTTTGAAATTTGTTTTATTAAAGAATATGATGAATAACCAAAATATCATCACAATAAAATAATTTCACTTCAATTTGCACAGAGCCACAGAAATAGAATTTTCAATAAATTAATTAGGTCGTAATGATTCCTTAATTGGGCATACTATTTATTAGAATATTGACTACTTGCTCCTGAT
This sequence comes from Pachyrhynchus sulphureomaculatus, assembly GCA_019049505.1. NCBI lineage: Eukaryota > Metazoa > Arthropoda > Insecta > Coleoptera > Curculionidae > Pachyrhynchus > Pachyrhynchus sulphureomaculatus. Next base: position 43,420,216 of record CM032448.1, read on the forward strand.
TAAAAAACATCTATTCTATATCACCATTTGTAGTACGAGGCTGGTTTGAAAAGTCCGTGCAAAGTTCGAGAGATGGCACCACCGGCGCGTATCGAGGTCATGTTTAGTTAGTAGCATCTCTTGAATGAACGCACACCAAGTTTCAGCCGTATTGGTCTATTTCTTTGTGTTTGGCATTCGTGTGAATCAAGGAAGTCGAGTGATTTTCAAGAAATGGACGAAAAAGAATTTCGTGTGGTGATTAAACATTACTTTATGAAAGGCAAAACGCCTCAGGAGACTAAAGAGAAGCTTGATAAACATTATGGTGACTCTGCACCTTCGATTAGAACAGTTTATAAGTGGTTTCAAAATTTTCGGACTGGCCATATGGGCACAAGTGACGCTGAACGTTCTGGACGGCCTGTGGAGGTTACGACTCCAGAAATCATTGATCAAATCCATGATATGGTGATGGATGACAGGAGAGTTAAGGTGCGTGAGATTGCTAGTGCTGTGGGCATCTCGACTGAATGGGTACATAATACTTTGCATAAACATTTGGACATGAGAAAGCTATCCGCAAGATGGGTGCCGCGATTGCTCACGCTTGACCAAAAACGGAATCGTGTGAAGTGTTGCAAGGATGGTTTGCAGCTGTTCCAGAAGAATCCGGAGGACTTTAAGCGTCGTTTCGTCACTGTGGATGAAACATGGATACATTACTATACTCCTGAGACCAAACAACAATCTAAACAATGAGTTACCAAGGGGGAATCTGCACAAAAAAAAGCGAAGACCGTTCCTTCGGCCGGAAAGGTTAGTTCAGGTTGGCCCACAAGAAAGTCCTTTTCCATCACGACAACGCACCAGCACACACCTCAGCAGTTGTGGTCGCAAAATTAATGGAAATAGGATTCCAACTCGTTTCACATCCCCCCTATTCTCCAGATTTGGCTCCCTCGGACTACTATTTGTTCCCCAATTTGAAGAAATGGCTGGCGGGACAAAGATTTTATTCAAACGAGGAGGTGATTGCAGACACTAATGGATATTTTGCAGACTTGGACAAATCCTATTATTCGGAAGGGATCAACAAACTAGAACATCGTTGGACGAAGTGTATAAGCCTAAAAGGAGACTATGTCGAAAAAAAAAGGTTTACCCCAAACACATAAGTAGTTTTTATTTTTGCACGGACTTTTCAAACCAGCTTCGTAATTATCAATAGCTTCAGCTTAACTTCAGAAAAATTTAAAACATTAATTATTAATTAAGTTATGTAAATTATTTAAGAATAATGAATAACGATGATTTACCTTGGGATTCAACCGTAAAATTGTAGCAAAAACATATTTCTAAATTTTATAAAAATTAAATTTAGCGCCACGTTCTTGATTAATAACACATATGGCAGCACTGGTTCATATGTAAAAAGTACTGGGGGTTTCCCTTATTTGCTTGATACGAACCATGTATCATTTAGAATTATATTATTTTGTTCAGTCATTACGAAAGTGACTTGTGTTTTGTTGGTTTTACAATGCCAAGAATTTTAAAAAGAGTGCTGTAGATATATCAAAGTATTATATTTTATAATTTTTGATAGGTTACCTTCATATACATATTTCGATATATTACAGATATTACCACTTATATCTGAAACACAAATATTTATAGCAGCTCCATTTCAGGAATAAAATGTCAGCAGCACCTATAAAGAAAAAAAACAAAAGTGGTGCAAAAAAAAAAACGGCCCAAAAAACAAGAGCAAATAAATAAGCTCAATGAACAATCGAAAAAGGTACCAAAACTTTTTCAATTTGGGTTCACTAGTAAATCAACGGAAAATTAATCTCATCAAGCTTCTCTACGCACGTCTACCAGCACAATAGGTCTAGAGTCAGTAAAAATTCCATCCAACTTCCTTGAACAAAGAGCCAGTTATGTTAGAGAGTGCAGAGGAAAGTGAGGTTGAGAAAGAGGTCCATATACTTCACCCAAACACTACCCGTCTAGAAGTAGAATACCAGAATAACATCGGCTTATGGAAAAATATTACCAATGAAGTGCAAGATGCTCTAAAGACACTAACGAATGTCAACATTTTGGGTGCGATTTTTCTGCCTCAAGACGACAATTTAAAGAAAGTAAAAGAAATTTTACTCGTTCTATGTTTTTCCGGACACATGTAAATGGTGGTAAAATCAAAAGAGAGTGGCTCATGTATTCTCCGTCTACGGGAAATGTGTCCGGTTTTCCATGTGGTTTATTTGGAAAACCGGAAAGCTGTGTACTCGTTACAAAATGGATTCTCTGATTGGAAAAAAATGCGTTGCAACAGTTTAAAGTCCATGAGAATAGTGCACTGCACCGAGTATAGTATGTTTACAGATGCTGATTAGTAGACGACGCATTCTTGGACGAATCGACAGCTCTTTGGAGTCACACTTGAACAAAGAAAGAGAGTATTGGATGAAAGTCCTTCAACGAGTGGTGTGAGTTATTAAATTTCTTTCATCGCGTGACTTAGCATTTGGTGGTAGTAATAACCTGAACTAACCTGAACTTCTTGGTTCTCAACATAATGGCAACTACTTGGACTCTTAGAGTTAATAGCAGAATATGACCCTTTTCTCAGTTCGCATTTAGCCAAATATTGTAATGAAGGCAAGGAAAAACCATCATATTTAGGTTATAAGGTTTTAAATGATATTGTTAATGAAATTCTTGAAGCCAAGTATTTGTCACTGGGTGTCGACAACACCAGAAATATCTGATACTGATCAGCTGACTATAGTGCTAAGATATGCTGCTGCATCAAACTACGAAATGAAAGAACGTTTATTCACATTCATTCTTATAGAGAGCCATAGTCGCCACAATTTTTTGAAAAAGTGCAACATTAAAATAAAAAATTTGAGGTCAGTCATTCGACAATGGTTTAAATATGTCTGGCTGTTACAACGGTCTTCAGACGCATATTAGAGTAAATCCACTCGCACACTGTGTTCCATGTGCAGCACACTCTCTTAATTTGGTTGGAATATGTGCTGTGGAAGTTGCGTTGGAGCTATCTCATTCTTTGGTTTTATACAAACGCTGTACAACTTTTTTTCAGCGTCCACTCATCGTTGGGGGATTTTACTCAAATATATCGACGCGTGATTGGTTCCAAAAACAGTTTCCAATACAAGATGATGTGCAAGGGCCGATGCAACTAAGGCAACACAAGGATACAACAATACTTACAAAGCCCTGTAGTCTATTGCTGGAGATGAAACCAATAAATCAGAAGTGCTTCAAGAAGCCAGTTGTTTAATTAATAACATGGAAAGAAAGAAAATTCCTTAATGGCTTCTGGGCTGTTGTATTAGATCGGCTTAATGGTAGCAGTTTATCGCTACAAAAAGAAACAACTGAACTTCGAACGGCAGTCGATCTTATGAAATCGCTTTGAGATTTCTTGATGTCATGGAAGGAAATCTGACTACTACTATACGAAGGCAAATGAGAAAAGAGTTGTGCTAAAAGGAAAAGAAAAGTTCAAAGTAGAAACATATTTGCCTGTGTTGGATATGTTGTGTACAGAACTGTCGCGGTCCTTAAAAGCTTATCGGTATATTAATCCCCTATTTGGATTTTTAATAGAGTTCTTGACAATGTCTGACGATGAAATTAATAAGGGTAGTGACAAGTTTTAAACAGTATTATTCTGATGACATTGAGCTTGAATTTCTAGACGAAATGGTGCAATTTAAGTACTTCATCTTGCAATTAAACGACGCTGGAAAAGAAAGAATAGTGTCTGCAAAGAAATCGTATCAACTGATTTTTGATAATTCTGTACAATAAACTTTCCTGAATGTAATGACAGGATTGCAAATCTATAGAAGTCTAATGATTACGAACGCTACCGGTGAACGTAGTTTTCAAAACTGAAACTACTAAAAAACTGTCTACGATCATCAATGGAAAAAGCTTGAATGTTACTATGGCCACTGAATATGATATCTTGGAAAATATTAATTTTCAAGATATATTAAACTAGCCGTGCCCGTGGCTCCGGTCGCGTGGACTTGATTCACTACTATCACTGCTTATTCCTTATGTTACCTAACGTAATAAAATATCTGCCATTATTTCCCCTTATCTCCCATTATTTCTCCTTATCTCCCATTATCTCTACATAATTTCCATTATCTAGGCTTATCTCTGCTCATCTCCCATTATTTCTCCTTATCTCCCATTATTTATACTTAGCTTCCATTATCTAGGCTTATCTCGACTTATCTCGCAATATTTCTCCTTATCTCCCATTATTTCTCCTTATCTCCCATTATCTCACCACAACTCCCATTATCTAGACTTATCTCTGCTTATCTGCCATTATTTCTTCTTATCTCCCATTATTTATATTAATCTATCATTATCTCACCTTATCTCCCATTATCTAGGCTTATATCGAATTATATAGAACATATGTATAAATTTATACAAACACGTAAATCGGATAAGTGGTTCTCAAGTGATAAGCACAGTAACGGACAGACAAACAGACAGAGAGACGTTGCATTTTATATATATTATATTCTTTGCAACATATTTGTTTGTTCCATATTTAATGGTTTAGACGGTGTATTGCAAGAGAACGCGCTAACGATAACATTTTTTCCGACTTGGTTCACTATTATCGTCACTGCTTATTCTTTATATTACCTAACGCAATAAAATATATCCTATAACCTGGCCAGAAAACATATGTATGTTTTAAAAAAAAGCACGTAAATCGGATAAGTGGTTCTCCAGTGATAAGCGCACTAACGGGCAGACAGACAAACAGATCGGCAGAGAGACAGGCAGACAGACAGACAGACAGAGACGTTGCATTTTATGTACATTATAGATAGAAGATTTTAGATAACCCGGCCAGAGAATAAATGTATGAATTAAAAAAAAACACGTAAATCGGATAAGTGGTTCTCGAGTGATAAGCGCACTAACGGACAGACAGACAGAGATACGTTGCATTTTATATATATTATAGATGTCATAAAATATATATCTATAACCTGGTCAGAGAACATATGTATGAATTTAAAAAATCACGTAAATCGGATAAGTGGTTCTCGAGGGATAAGCGCACTAACGGACAGACAGACAGACAGAGAGACGTTGCATTTTATATATATTATAGATATAGATTATTATTATTATTATATAACCTGGCCAAAGAATATATGTATGAATTTAAAAAAAGATACGTAAATCGGATAAGTGGTTCTCGCGTCATAAACGCACTAATGGACAGACAGACAGAGAGACATTACATTTTATATATATTATAGACTATAGATATTCTCTGCTACATAATATTGTTCCATATTTAATGGTTTAGGCTGTGTATTGCAAGGGAACGCGCTAGCTGCCAACTTTTTTCCGACTTCATTCACTATTATCGTCACTGCTCATTCGTTATGCTACCTATCGTAATAAAATAGAGCCTATAACCTAGCCAGAGAATATATGTATGTTTTAAAAAAAAAGTACGTAAATCGGATAAGTGATTCTCCAGTGATAAGCGTACTAACGGACAGACAGACAGACAGACAGACAGAGAGAGAGAGACGTTGCATTTTATATACAGTAATACCCCGCTTTACGCGAGGGATACGTTCCGAAAAAAAATCGCGTTAACTGAAATTCGCGTATATCGAGGTTTATGATTAAACATAGTCAAAATTTAATACAAAAAAATACAAATCATTTTAATCAATCACTTTAATTCTAAGAACACTTTATGCAATACATACTCTTATTTTTTACGGAAAAATACATCTATTGTCTTTTGGGTAACGTTTTGTTTACGTTCTTGTAAAATACGTTCATAACACCCAACACTGTTTTTAATTGTTTGACACACGGTCAAGACACGGTCATCATTATTGTCTATACTCTGCAATATGTCCAAACCTGAATAAATTTTTGAAAGTGCATTTTGTATTTCCCCTGAAGATAAAACTTTCTCTTCTACTTGTTCTTCCTCATCGTAGATAGGATTATTCTGTAACTCGATCAGATCTTCATTGCTAATAGGATCGTCGTGCGTTGCTACAAGTTCTACGAGATCTTCTACCGTGACATCTTCAAGTTCAGACCCCTCAATCATTGCAGCAATGTCTTCAAGCACTTGTCTCTGCATCTGGACAATTCTTCTAGGTGCTTCCACTACATCTGGCCAAAGATTACGCCACACCCCATTCATACAACTCATTTTAACTTCCTTCCAAGCCTCTTCTATGTTGTGAATAGACTTCATAATGTTGTATGACTTCCACCACTCTCGCATAGACTGTCTTCCTTCCCCGTCAGTTTCATGAATTAGTTGGCTAAAAGTGCGGCGATGGTAATAAGCTTTGAAGTTTGCTATTGCTCCCTGGTCCATAGGTTGTAATATTGACGTAGTGTTTGGTGGAAGGAACTTTACGTACACTTTTAAGTCTCTGGGCGTATCAAGTGAGGTTGGATGTCCTGGGGCATTGTCTAAGAGTAATATAACTTTAGGTTCAAGCCCATTTCTGTCACAGTATGATTTGACTGATGGGCAAAAACTATTAGAACACCATTCTTGAAAAATTTCCCGTGTAACCCACGCCTTTCTGTTTGATCGCCACACAACTGGTAGACTTGTCTTGTCTGTGCCTCGCATTGCACGGGGTGTTTCTGAATGGTACACTAGTAAAGGTTTCAGTTTGAAATCACCAGTGGCATTACCACCCAGCAGAAGTGTTAGTCGATCTTTCGCAGCTTTGAAACCACTGGCTTGACGTTCTTCCTTAGAAATGAATGTTCGAGATGGCATTTTTTTCCAGTAAAGTGCGGTCTCATCAACATTGAAGATGAGACAAGCAGGAATTTTCTCTCGTCTAACGAAGTCTTGAAACTTGTCTGGAAACTCAGCTGCAGCTTGAATGTCCGCGCTGGCCGCCTCGCTTGTTATGTGGATATTGTGAAGATTAGAACGCTGCTTGAACCGATGGAACCAGCCTCTGCTGGCAGCAAAAGTCGGAGTGGCACTCCCTTCTCCTTCTTTTGTTTTCAGCATCTCATACAAAGATTTTGCTTTTGTGCATATGAGATCTTGACTTAGTGGTGTGTTCTTCTTATTCAAATCTTCGATCCAGACTGACAGTAATTTCTCCATTCTTTCTAAGATAGATGATCTCGAACGAGAAAGTTTTGTTGCACTTATAGGTGTTGAACCTTCGCTGGAGATTTTAATTTTTTCCCGATTTTTATAAATCGTTCTCACAGTCGATTCTGAGAGTCCAAAATCTCTCCCAACAATTGTTGCTTTGCCTCCATTTTCCATTCTTCTTAACACTTTCATCTTCAATTCCAAAGTGACGCTTTTACGCTCTTTTTTCTTTACAGGCGGCATTTTTAACGTAGGGTTAAATTATGTATGTATGTATCTCCAATAAATATTAAAACAAAACTGCCAGCCGACCGAACTAACATTACGGAACAAATGAACACACGAAACGAACGAGGAAATCCCCATAGAACAAAGTCGAAGGACAGGGAATTCCCAATTCTTCAAAGAGAATATTCAGAGAAAGCGGGGATCCCCCCGCGACCATAGAGAAGTTAATGACTACATGAGCGCGAAATTTGAAATTCGCGTTATAGTGAAACCGCGCGTAACGGGGTCGCGCTAAGCGGGGTATTACTGTATATATTATAGAAGCATCTACATCAAAAAAACTAAGGAAAGTTGACATTTAAAAATGTGACTATTTGAATTGTATTTTCTATGTAGGATGATTTGTAAATATTTAATTACATTATCTAACTGGTTTCAAAAGTATAATAAATAGATAGATTGTCCCAATATTACATATTATTTGTAAGTGACGAGCCCCGAGACTTGCATTGCCTAGGGGCCCATATCTAGGCTAATCCGGTCCTGCTCATGGTGTAAAAAAACATTTATTAACTTTAACTTATGTGGCGCGTACTACATTTTAGGTTGTTAGAGACATGTTCTGTGAATTTTATTCGTGTACTTAATTCCTTTTCTAGACCAATTTTAATCACCTTACAGTCAGATCAGCAAGGTTGTAAGCAATTCACAAAGAATATTATTATCTCCAAAATTCGAGTGCTGGGACTTAGCGGTAAGATGTTATATCTTCGATTTAATAGCAAACAAGATACATACATTCAAATGACATATTTATTGGTAAGAAGTTTTCAACCAATGCCAGGTCGTTTTATTTATATTTTTTTTAGAAATCTAGTGTTCATTATAAATTTGTAAATTAAGAACCACTATTTTTGACTTAAAATGTTGAAAAGGATGTGTAAAAAATAAAAACGTTATCTGACAAAATCAAAACAATCTGAAATTCGAATAAATTAGCTAGAAAATGAAAAAAATACAAATTTCGATTTATTTGGCCCAAATATCTCGGTAATTAAGCTTCTAAAAAATGTTACTACACTTTTTACTTTCCTTTTCCAGTTTAAGATTTTTTTACGTTGTTAGATCACTTTCCCTTAATTTTTTTTTTATCTTGTATAATTTTTCAGAGATTTTTTCAAGTTAACAATATATTTTGCTTCCACATCCAATTACTACAGATATACTCGGAGTTTAAGACGCTGTGATTGTTAATATGAATTACAATTTGTCATTAAATCTTGACCTAAAAATCTGGTCAATTATATTTTATCATTCACGTAAATTAGTTTAAGTAAATAATTTAGAGATACCAATACCAAAATACAAAGAAGGTTTATTACAGCTTACCTTTTCCAACGGCTGCCCCTCTCCATCCGCAGCCATATACACAGCAGGAAGAGCGGGCATAGATACAAACGGGGACCCTGCATCTTCTCCTTCTTGCAACAACCTTGTCCGTTCCGCGTCTGATACGTAGCCTGTGAACGTTCCCCCAGCTCCTCCACCTCCGGCGAAGTTTCCACGTAGATAGTTCTCATTAAAACTCTCGCGGCGCCAATTGAAGGGAGTTGGGTCGTTGCGTAAGTACGCTTCATTAAAACTGAAAATTTTAAGAGTTTTAATAGAGTACTTTAAAAAAGGGTTGATTGATAAGTCTGATAAATTTATACGAAAAGGGGGGAAATTTTGTTAAGCGGCATGACTGTTGGTAAGGGTGATTCTTGTAACGGTTGTGTTCAAAGATTCAAAAAGATGTAAAGCGCAGTTGTTTGTTGGCAGCTATCGTAAGTCGGTGTTACACGTTTCGTAGAAATAGAGTATCGTGCAGTAATAAAACATTTTTATTTAAAACGGTGGACTGTGGCCAGAGAGAAACTGAACTGAAGGAATTACAAGGGGATTTTGCACCAGCACTCAAGACCATTTAACACTGGATAAATAAAATTAAACGTATAAGCAATGCAGATTCTGCACGTTCAGGGCGCCCGATGGAGGTTTCTTCTGAAGAAATGGGCAATAAAATTTAAGGTTTTGTGATGGAAGATAGTTAGGACTCTGCACCAGCACCCAAGACCACTTATCACTGGATAAATAAAATAAATGTGGTCGAACGAGCAATTTTTTTTTATGGGTCTAGCACACGTGCTACAGGGAAGCCCCTAAAGCGCTACAGGAGCGACACGTGTGCGGAGAAAGCGATTCGCGTTGTTCTTGAATCGCTGTAGATTGTATTCGGTGGGAAACACAGTCCTGGGCAAGTTATTCCAAAGGAATGATGTTCTCCATATAAAAGACTGCTTGAAAAGCGTTGTACGAGGAGTAACAAGCTGAACCTCATACGGATGTGAAGAATTAACGCAACGTGTACTTCTAACATGCACCGCTCTGGGAGGAATTAAGCGGGCCACATCCTTCGAACACTTTTCATGAAAGTACTTGTAGAATAGGCTCAAGTCGCCAACCATTCTTCGATGTTCCAGCGAATCAAGACTGACGGTCAGTTCCGGATCTCCAATCAGACGAACAGCTCTTCTCTGAATAGAATCCAACAAATGCAGTGTATGTTTGGGAGCGGAGCTCCAAACATGGGAGCAGTATTCCATAGTTGATCGAATTTGAGCTTTGTAAAAAATTAACATTTGTTGTGGAGTGTAAAGCTTTCTGGTTCGAAATAATATTCCCAACTTTTGAAAAGCTCTCCTTGCTATGCCTGCAACATGTTTATGCCAGGACATATTTGCTCCCAAATTAACGCCCAACAAATTGAGTGACGAAGTTAGAGGAATGGAGTGCCCCGACATAACTATGTCGGGTTCAGCAACGTTAACTTTTTTAGAAAACACTGCCGCCTGGATTTTTGTAACGTTAAATTCCACTTGGTTACTGTCACCCCAAGATAGAATTTCTTCCAGGTCTTTGTTAAGTTGAATGACTTCCTGCTGTCTGCGGATATTCGTCTGAGTAGCCGATGTCCGAGCGTACAAAGCGAATGAAGAGTGTACTGTCATCTGCAAAGCTGTAGAATGGATTCTCGGTCTTTTCCAGCAGATCGTTAATATAAATGAGAAAGAGGGTAGGAGACAGTATGGAACCTTGGGGTACACCGGCGTTGATAGTGATGTTAGAAAGAAATCCGTCGACTGCCACTCGTAAAGAACGCTCTCTGAGGAAACATGAGAGCCACAAACAGACATACGACATACCATAAGAACGTAGCTGAGCCAACAGTCCATCGTGCCAAACACGGTCGAATGCCTTGGATATGTCAAGAGCAACCACTCGAGATTCTCCAAAGTGTTCAATTGCATTGTTCCAAACATGTGTTACATAAGTCAGAAGATCTCCTGTTGATCTATTTTTATGAAAGCCATATTGGTGATCGCTAATAATGTTGAATCCTTCAAGATATTTTAGAAGATGCTGATTGATAGCCTTTTCCATGACTTTCGATATTATTGAAAGCAGCGCGATTAGTCGGTAGTTATTTGGCAAGGTCTTCTTGCCTTTTTTAGGTATCGGCTGAACTGTACCACATTTCCAGCAGGAAGGAAATATTCCCTTTCTGTAGGATAGGTTGAAAAGTCTACAGAAAACTGGTGTTAGTTCCCTCGCACAGTTTTTAAGAACTATGGCAGGTATTCCGTCAGCGCCAGAAGCCTTTTTGGTGTCTAGCTTCATCAGAATACGCTTTATGATACGCTGTCTGAAGACAACATCGGGCATCCTTGACTGCACTATGGGAATAGTAGGTGGTATTTTTCCTTGAAAATCGACAGTAGAATGTGAAGCAAAGAGTTCAGCCAACAAGTTCGCTTTCTCAACAGGCGTCGTTGCAATAGAAATATCTGGCCGTGTAAGTGGTGGTATGGTGGATTTGGTGAAATTTTGACTAACTGCCTTAGCGACCGAGCAAAAGGACCTTGAATTGTCGGGACAAGCGAGAAGTTTGTTTCTAATCCGTTGATTGTGTACCTTCTTGGTTTCATCGATAATTTCTTTGCATCTGTTCCTGGCACGAACAAATGTGTTACGATTTATGGTGTTAGGATTTTCACGCCATTATCGGTATGCAAGATGTTTAGAAGCAACAGCTTCTTTGCATTTTCGGTCAAATCAAGGCTTGCCGTTGGAAGAGCATTTCTTCGAAAAAGGGATGTAAGCCTCCATACCGGCCAAAATAACATCGGAAACCTCCCTCGCGCAGTCAGATGGGTCGTCGGATCGAAAACAAACGTCTAACCAAGAGAAAGTTCGAAAATATTCCATGAGATCTTCCCATTTAGCAGACTTGTAGTGGCAAATCTTGCGCGGTTTAGGCGCCTCTCTGTCATTGATTGGTAGAATACTCGATGTCGAAAGTAGTTTATGGTCGGAAGAACCTAACGGCGGATTTACGCTGACCGTGTAAATCTCCGGATTGGTGGTTAACAAGAGATCAAGAAGACTGGCAAACTCTCCGTCCCGATCAGGGATCCGTGTTGGTTCGTCAATAAGCTGAGTTAAGCCACAACTGATTGAAAATAATTCGGCTTCACGACCTTGTTCGTCGGTAGTACTTGGACATTTAAGCCAGTTGATGTTGTGGACATTAAAGTCGCCCAGGATGGCAATTTCGGCATTTGGATAGTTAATTTGTAAATAATCGATGGTGTCTGCAAGGGAAGCGAAAAGTGTTCTAAAGTTAGTATCACTTGGTGGTCGATAGAGGATACAGATGAACCTTGTGGTTGGTTGAGTCGTTATTTTTAACCACATAACATCAAAGTTTGGGGGCTCCAGAGCCTCTTCTCGTTGGCAAGAGAGGTCGCTTCTGACATAAAGACAGATTCCAAAGTTACGCCTAAATCGGGAATAGAAGTCGTACCCAGGATAAAGATAGTTTACTGCGGTGGTCGATGAACTGACCTTAGTTTCACAGAGAGCGAGTACATGAGGTTTATTTGATTGCAGGTGTGGGTGCACTGAATTTATGTTCGTGTTTAAACCTCGTATGTTGCAAAAATCCATTTTGAAATTCTGATCTCTGCATGTCGACGCCCCTGAACCAGCCCCCACCCGGAGATCCGAACGGGGGGCTATTTTACCTCCGGAATTTTTTCTATCCAGGTGCCTCATCATGCTATTTGGGCCCACAGTCCGGGACATCGGCACAGCCACGAAACGTTAAGAAACTTCACGCAGCCTAAGTCGATGCGATGGTATCACCCGGGCGATGCTGGTGGGATCTGGGCATCTACCATCTAGGAGCAGCAATGCCGATGCTGCACGTTCAGGATGCCTGATAGAGGGAGGATTCATCTGAAGAAATGGTTAATAAAATTTATAGTATCGTGATGGAACATCTTATATGAACTGGTAAATAATATTCTGCATAAAATTCAGAAAGGAAAAAACGCCGCGTTTGTTGAATCCAGACCAAAAATGCGCGAGGACGGACGTTTTAAAATCATATTTAAAAAGTTGCAGTGTAATCCGAAGAATTTCTAGCGTCATTTGGTGACTGTAGACGAAACGTGGATCCACTATTACACCCCGGAGACAAAATGGCAACAGTGAGTTGGTGAAGGTGAAAGTTGTGGCGGCCTTTGGCTCTGTGGCGTAGTACTTGCTTGCCGTGCTGAAGGTCTCGAGTTTCAATCCTGGCAAGTTGGTATACTTATTTATTAATTTATTTAAGTATATTTGGCCTGGCCATGTACATAGGTAGTAGTTCTTTGCAGAAATGCAATAACGTCTGTGGCAGCACTACCGCGTTGTCTAAAAGGTGCTGAGAAATACAAAAATGTATGTTTCGGCACTTGGACAACGTTAACGGGTATTAGAGCATCCTCGCCGATATTCTTAGGATATAAAAATAGATGTAAAATCCGTACTCAGGCGGGAAGGTGAACGTTAAAACAAAAAAAAAAAAAAAAAAACGAAAAAAGCGAACAGTTTGCAATCGGTTACGAGAGATGGGAAAGATTCAGAAGAGCGGTAGATGGGTACCACATGAGTTGAACGACAGGCAAATGGAAAAGCGCAAAAACACGTGTGACATTTTGCTCGCTCGTTACAAAAGGAAGCCGTTTTTGCATCGTATAGTTACAGGGCATGAAAAGTGGACTTATTTTGAGAATCCCAAGCGCAAAAAATCATGGTTAGATCCAGGCGCACCATCCACATCGACCGCAAGACCGAATCGCTTTGGCAGAAAGACGATGCTCTGTGTTTGGTGGGACCAGAGGGGCGTGGTCTATTATGAGCTGTTAAAACCCGGGGAAATGGTTAATATTAAACGTTACCAACAACAATCCATCTATCACATACCGTAAAACCAGTTTGCGACACGTTGGAAGCACTCAGCTGGGAAGTTCTACCCCATGCGGCTTACTCACCAGACTTGGCTCCTTCCGATTACCACTTGTTTGCATCGATGGGTCACGCACTTGTTGAGCAGCACTTTGGTTCGTACGAAGATGTGAAAAAAATGGCTCAATGAATGGTTCGCAGCAAAAGGGGAAGATTTTTTACTGGCGTGGTATTCACAAATTGCCCGAAAGATGGGAAAAAATGTATAACAAGCGATGGAGCACCTTTTATCATCCTTTCGAATTTAACATATTTTTTTTTAGAAAAAAAATCCGCATTTCATACTTATACATATATATATATATATATATATATATATATATATATATATATATATATATATATATATATATATATATATATATATATATATATATATATATATATATATATATATATAATTTCTACTGAATGAAAAAAACTAATTAGGCAATTGAATAATCTTATTAATAAGTTCTATTCAAGATGACATTCTTTGCTACATATAAAGGTAGATATATTTCTAAACCACTTTAACAAAAATATATTTAATTAATAACTGATAATTTTAATCGTTAAATAATATTTTTTTAATATTTACCTCTCTCGCCTCCAGTTATTTTGCATGGAAGGATCTTCAGGTTGGAATGATAGTCTTTCTTCGATAGAGACTGGAGTCGTAACAGTACTGGAACCAAGTGGAGATTCTAACTGTTCATTAAATGATTCGCTACGCTCTGTATATCTAGGATGACGTGTTTGTAGGTACCCCTCTGAATCATCGGGAGTCTAAAATATAAAATTAAAATTTTACTATTATAAATTTGATAAGGGCTGAGTAGACAGTGTGTATCTTTATTGGATGTTAATATTTTAAAATAAGAATTTTACAACTGACACTAAAGAGAAAGGTTTTTTATATAAACATTGCCTATAGCAGAGGCTTTACCTGCAACTCTTATTGTCCGTGAGAGATTATCGTATAATAAGAATATTTTAACCTAGGCTGCTGTGTGTGATTCATAAATATTGCTTGAGTAAAAACACAATAATAAATGTTACTTGCAGTTCTTTATGTATTGTATGGTTCAAGTTTAGTAACTGAGAAGGTGTTTTTCCTCAACGATTAAAAAGTTCATATTGAGAAATGCACTGATGTTATGCTGGTTAAAAATCAGATACAACACGCAACATAAAAATATTACTAATTAGGTAAACTGTAATGAAAACTAATTGTCACTAAACTTTGGCAACATCAATAAAATACTTAGGAGACCTGCACTTGCACTGCAATGCATTGCATCATAAATCTGCGATATTTCCCGAAAAAAAAAAACATTTATTTTTGCAGCACGCTTTACGACATAAACAATACGGATTGTTTTTGACAGTTAACGGTGTAATCTCAATTCAATTCAATATATTAAACTATCTTTTATAACATCCTGTATATATACATATATATATATATATATATATATATATATATATATATATATATATATATATATATATATATATGTATATATATATATATATATATATATATATATATATATATACATATATATATATATATATATATATATATATATATATATATATATATATATATATATATATATATATATATGTATATATATATATATATATATATATATATATATATATATATATATATATATATATATATATATATATATATATACATATACCAGGTGTACAAGTATGAAATGCGGATTTATGACAATAGATAGTGCACCAATGCAGTTTGTGCTATAAAGATTTGACACTGCGCCATTTTGTTGTGTCATCAACAAGTGTCAGACGCGCACGAGTGATAAATTGGAAAAGTGTGTGCATAGTGTTGTGTTCGATATGTCGAAATTTATACCGAACAAAGAGCATTCGCGGACAGTATTAATTTTTTTGTTTTAATTTGAAGAAAACTGCTGTTGAATCATACCAATTACTTCGAGAAGCTTATGGTGAACATGCTCCATCGCAAGATACATGTGAACGATGGTTTCGGCGTTTCAAAAGTGGTAACTTCGATGTTGCAGACAAGGAATGTGGAAAACCGCCAAAAAAATATGAAGATGTGGAATTGCAAGCACTGTTGGACGAAGATGATTCGCAAACACAAAAGCAACTCGCCGAGCAATTGGGCGTTAGTCAACAAGCTGTTTCCAATAGGCTGCGAGAGATGGGAAAGATTCAAAAGCCGGTAGATGAGTCCCACATGAGTTGAGCGACAGGCAAATGGAAAAGCGCAAAAACACGTGTGACATTTTGCACGCTCGGTACAAAAGGAAGCCGTTTTTGTGTCGTATAGTTACAGGGCATGAAAAGTGGACTTATTTTGAGAATCCCAAACGCAAAAAATCATGGGTAGACCCAGGCGCACCATCCACATCCACCGCAAGACCTAATCGCTTTGGCGGAAAGACGATGCTCTGTGTTTGGTGGGACCAGAGGAGCGTGGTCTATTATGAGCTGTTAAAACCGGTTAATACTAAACGTTACCAACAACAATTGACCGATTTGAACAGTTCGATGCTTAAAAAAAGGCAAGAATACCGAAAGGGGCAACACAAAGTCATTTTTCTGCATGACAATGCTCCATCACATACGGCAAAACCAGTTCGCGACACGTTGGAAGCACTCAGCTGGGAAGTTCTACCCCATGCAGCTTACTCACCAGACTTGGATCCTTCCGATTACCACTTGTTTGTATCGATGGGTCACGAAAAAAATGGCTCAGTGAATGGTTCGAAGCAAAAGGGGAAGATTTTTACTGCCCGAAAGATGGGAAAATGTATAACAAGCGATGGAGCATACTTTGAATAAAGCACTTTTTATCATTCTTCCGAATTTAACGTGTTGTTTTAGAAAAAAATCTGCATTTCATACTTGTACACCTGATATATATCTATATATATATATATATATATATATATATATATATATATATATATATATATATATATATATATATATATACACATACATATAGCCTTGACCAAAAGTATTTGCCACCCCTTTCAATTGTTAGAAACTATAGTAGATGTCTGGTATTTCTCACCGCACTTAGGTTTTGGCACATCAAATAACGTAACCAATACAATTAATCCCATTGAAGAAAATGAAAAAATAAATTCTTGGTAGTCAACAATCGCTGACCTGCTTTATACTTGTAATTATTCAGTTTACTTCGAGATTTCGTAATGTACACATCGTTAATAATCTGTTAATTTTAGTGGTTTCCACTAAAAGTTAAGTATATTTTTAGATAAGAATACCAATAAAGTGTGAAGTGGCCTTAAAAAAAGTATGAAGTTGTTTCTGAAAGTGGAAAAAATAAATTAGACATTTCCAAAAAAATTAATTTCCATTCCAGTGAGATATACTATAAATCGTTTTAAAAAGGTAAAAAAGCACAAAAACTTAAATAAGAGTGATCGAAAACGCATTACAGATGTGAGAGGTTACCGACAGTTGATACATACTTTTTTGCAAAACCACAAAAAAAGTCTTCTGAGCTATATGCTGATTTTTCTGGAGACATTGGAAAGAATATTTCTGCTCGAACAATGAGAAGAAAGCTTCAACAAACTAGAAAAAAACCCTGCCTATCGGAGGAGAATAAAAAGATGCACCTGGCATGGACCCAGAAATATAAATCTTTCAACGATGAGGATGTATTGTTTATTAATTCTAGATATTGTTTAAACCATTTATTTGAGTAAATGAGAAACCTGAAAGTATTTTTTTTTTTATTTTCCTCCAAAATGTTTGTTTTTCCCTTGTTTAAGATTTTTGGTACTCCTGATGCTACATAGGTAAAGTGTCGGACAGCAGACGAGTATCACGCCTTGCGTAGAACCCTCTATAAAACACGGGGACAGCAATAGTAGCAAAATAGTAGTTTGCGAGGGTCGGATGAATTCACAAAAGTATACAGAAGTTCTAAGTACTGCACTAGAACCATCATTTTGTAAATTGTATACAAACTTGGAAAATGTGAGTTTCCAGCATGGTAACGCCCAATATCACAAAGTGTGTGAACATGTATGGTCGATCTTCAAACGGAGCAACAAGGAACACACAATCACATCAAAAGATACCATACATATATAGAAGAGGAAGGTCAGTAAAAGGGCTTTCTGGTAACAACCGAAAGGGTTTTTTTTCACTTAGAGATAGCCCTTAGGATTACAGAGTGAACAAAAAGGTCTTAAAGTTCTTAGTAACTGTAGTTTTATTCTAAAATCGAGCTTTCGATGCCAATTCGTACATCTTCTTCAGGATCTAGGCGCCACAGAAAGAATCCTCATCAGGTAAAGAACCAATTGAAAGAATATATCATATTTCAGCAAGAAAAAACAGAAGGGGCCATATCATACTTTATGATATTTATAAAAATAGAGGTATTCAATTAGAAAGGTTACTTACTGAATAATCACAGTTGGCCCTCTGTCAAAGGAGAACACGATCTATGCCGTGGAGTGACACATGATTTTTAAAAATAATAACAATAACTGCCACTGAACTTATTTTTCTACACATAAATTCACAACACTTAACATAAGTTTGTCAACCTCGCAAACAGTTACGGGAAATAAAATTAAACTCGCAAGACCTATGCGTCTTTCAGATTCAACATACTCCAAAGATAACGCTTCCTTGCATGAAACACTCCATAATTGTTTTCCCAAATATTTTAAATTCACTATACGGCACTTTTATCATTCACTGGTTCTTCTGAATTTTCAGATGCCATAGACTCATCAAACTTAAGTTTTTTACGTAGCTCTGTTAGTTGTTGGCCAAACTGACTTTGCTTGACTCGTTATAAATAAACTTTTTCGCTGACTATTTTCCCTTTCCAGCGGATTTTTTTCCAGTTTGCAACATTGTGGTAAATTATAAATAAACACGTTTTTAATTGTACATACAACACTAACCTCGAACGGCATCCATATTATAAACGTAAACAGTCATACTAGTGCGCAACCTGCTTTCGTTCTGGATTTAAATAAAATCACAACTACCAACTATTAGAATGTTACGCTGTTGTCACGTTTCACTAGTTAAAAACTAGACTTACTTTATTTAATTTATTTAAATAAAATCAAATTTATAGTTTTCTGAGGTATTTTTCTGTCTTCTAATTTTTTTTAAGTATATTGAGAAAATTTGTAAAAGTGATTTCTGATGTAAAAATTTTACGTATTTTTTTCTTTTTAAAGTTAAATTCAAGGTACAGTCCCAACCAATTTTTTTTTTTATTATTGTTAAAAATATTAAAAATTTCATTGAAAAATTAATTAAAGTCGAACGAATTTCGATTTTAATAAAAAGTTGATACGAAAAACAAGCTTGTGAAAAAAAGACGTTTTGTTATAATGCCGTATTTTAAAAGATATTGAGGTAAGAATTTCATGTACTTTTGTATCCCATTGTACCTACAAATCATCCTTAAAAGTTACAACATTACTTTTTGTCTCAGCTGACACGTGCTCGGCCATTTTGAAATAATCTAGTAATTTTAATTTGTAAAGTTGTCAATGCTGCCGGAAGCTAAAACTTACGTATTGAAAAATTATTAACAAAAGGTCAAATTAAGATCGTTTAAAACGGATGAAAAATAAAAGAAAAATAGAAAAATGGAAAATTTATGCATTATTAAAATTTGTGGTAGGAATCAATGAGTTTGTATTTTTTTTAGTAACTTCCTGGGACAATAAATATGTGTAGATGGAACTTAAGCCTTCGATGGTTTTTTATGGTTTAGACTATTCTGGCAGTTTTTTATATAGCACATTTCCAGAAACTGAAGAAGCTGAAAAGTTTTTGGTCTAGCTAATTAAAACACATTTTTTTTTTGCAAATTTCGACTTTATTCATCAACATAGCCTCCTTCAATAGCGATACAATCAGTCCAACGCTTTTTTAACATTTTTATACCTTTCTTGTAAAAGGCTTTGCCTGATATGCCTCAGTTTCGGCGATAACTTCTTCATTGGAGCCAGATCTCTTTCCCGCGAGCATTTTTTTGAGGTCTGCGAATAAAAAATAGTCGCTGCGGTGGATAAGGAAGCAATTCGAACTTCAATTCATGCAATTTTGGCATCGTAACCATTGACTTGTGACACGGTGCATTGTCTTGATCAAAGAGCATTTTTTCTTGTTCATTTGGGGCCGTTTCTTTGCGATTTCTGCCTTCAAACACACCAATAACTTTATATAATATTCGGTATTGATAGTTTTTCCTTTCTCAGCATAGTCAAATGAAAATTATTCCATGCGCATCCCAAAATACAGAGGCCAAAACCTTCCTAGCCGACTGTTGTATCTTCAGTCGCTTCGGGAGGCTTTCACCGGCTGCTGTTCGCTCAGCTGACTGCCGATTTGATTCCGATGTGTAGTGGTGGATCCATGTTTCATCCATTGTTATATATCCATTTTATTGCGCTTAAACAGGTCCAGATAGTGCTCAGAATTATTAACACGTTGTTGTTTTTGGTCAACTGTCAGCAAACGCGTTACCCATTTCGAAAAGAGATTTCTCATGCCCAAATGTTCATGCAAAATATGACCAACATGTTCTTGTGGTATCTTTAAGGTGTCAGTTACCTCACGCAATTTCATTTTACGGTCATCAAAGACAATTTTGTGGATTTTTTTTATGTTTTCCGGTGTAACCACCTCATTTGGACGTCCAAAGCGTTCAGCATCATTTGTGTCTGTACGACCGCGTTTAAATTCAGCATACCAGTAAATGATGAGTGATTTTCCAGGGGCAAAGTCACCGTAACACTTATCAAGCCATTTCTTTGCTTGAACGGTATTTTTTTGTCATCAAAAAACAGGCTTCGATTTTTTTCCATTGTTTTGAAAATATCAAAAGTAGCATCACTAAAACCACTGTAACTTTTAAACTAATCGTCGAAGTGTCCTGAAATTTTGACACGTATCGTCTGAAGCTTGGTACTTCCTAAAAATCATATCGACTTTTTGAAAAGGGCGACATCTATGTGTCAGACCTTAAACTTTTCAGCCTATGTGTTATTTATATATATATATATATATATATATATATATATATATATATATATATATATATATATATATATATATGACCTGTGGCCCCGTGGCGTAGCACTTGCTTGCAATGCATGTCTCGGGTCCAATCCTGGCAAGTCGGTATACTTATTTATTAATTTATTTAAGTATATTTGGCTTGGCCATATACACAGGTAGTAGTTGCTTACAGAAATGCAATAACGTCCGTGGCAGCACTACCGCGTTGTCTAAAAGGTGCTGTGAAATACAGAAATGTGTGTTTCGGTACTTGGACAACGTTGACGGGCATTACGACATCCTCTCCGAAATACTTAGAATATAAATCTCTACCCAGGCGGGGAGGTGAACGACAAAAAAAAATATTAATTTTATCCTATTAACTATGCACAAAAGTGGTTAATAAGTACGCAATATATCTTTTAAACTAACTTTCCCGGATTCAAATCTTTACCAAAAAAATTATAATTTTTTAAACGTTACATAGGCATTCACAGAGAATTTATTCATTAGATATTTATCAAATTTTTTCATGAATTATGTGAATTAACATCTCGAATAAACAATGTCGTCTGATAGACGTGAGATTTACTAATAATCTTTAAATTACACATTGCCCATCGGACGAATGATAATTTTTTGATAATTGACACTCTCTATATCGCCAATTCGCTAAATAATCATTTTTCGTAAGATCTTTGAGTTATATCGGATATAAAAAAACTTTTTTTAGGAAATAATTAAAGAACAGTACCTCGGATCAGCAACCAACACTAAAGGAAAAAGAGAATTACAGTAAAATGTGTGTACATAGTGTGTTTTTATGGCGAAATGCTTAATTTTATATATATTGTAAAAAATTAAATAATGATTAATTAATTAGTTAGGTTAAGTTGTTTATTTGTACAGTGAGATTAGGTTAAAAAAAATACAAGATTTAACAAAAAATAACGTATTTTATCTAATTTTACCATTTAGAACTTATTTGCACTTGCTTGCTTGGTATCTAAAAAAGAAGCAAATATTTTTGTTCACTGTTAATTTCCAACCGTAGTACGTCAAAACGTTAATTTATTGACTTTACCAAGGTATTTTTTACTATTAGCCCAGTCGTCAGAGGCAAATTTTGACGAAAAGCTCTCAATAAATGTTAAGCGGCTGCATTTTGGCATACAGGTAGTTTTTTGGACGTAGAATACGATAAAAAGATTTGCTGCTCTAAAGTGTACGTTAAGCCTATAAAATCGAAAATAAAATGAAAAATTCGTTTTTTTCGCAAATATCTATAAAAATAAAAAGATATCGAAAAACGAAAAACTAATAGCCACACGTAAAAGAACGGGAAACTTTACAAAAAAATAATATATAGATTATTTTTTTAGTTTTCCTGTAATTTAAAAAAATATATATTTTAAATAAAATGGCTGGTTTAACCTCTTCAGTTGTAGTAGGAATCATGCTTCCAACCTCCTTTATGATTAAATAAAGTTTCTGTATACCGCTAAATATTTTGAAACTGGCTATTATGGGGTTCCTCAGAGTGCTAATTAAGAATCCGATGACAGATTTAAAAAACTCAAAATGGCCGATCCAATATGACGGTCAGAGAGTACGTAATTCATTTAATTTCTTCGAGTAATTTAGAATTTTTGTATTTTGGATAACTGCTTTCTTTGTACCTAGAAGTTTAAATGAAATGTAAATACTTAGCTTAGACTTTTATCTTTCATTTCCCACCTTTAAATATATTTTTTTTTATTTTAAGTTTAAGTTGTATGATTAATAATAAGCAAGAAATACGTTTATCATAAATACATTTTTAAGACCAAAATTAAAAAAAAGAAGAAAGTTTTTTTAAAGGTTTTAGTGATTTTCTAATATCAAGTATACTTTTTAACTGTAACAAAAAAAATTGTCCGACCTTTTGGACCATTTCGTACTGCTTTGAACGTAAAATTGCCGATGGCGCACTACAGCAGGCATATTTTAAAACTCAATTTTTAAGTAACACAGACAATTTGGGTATTTTTAATTACTCTTATATTGAAACTTAAGGTATAATAATGATACATGCACAACGATTTTTTTTTTCAATACTTCATTTTATTAAATATTTGTAATTTACTGTTTGCCCGTTAAAATAACAATAAAAACTATTAGTATCATCGGAAAGCTGAAAGTCGCTTCTTCAAAAAGCTACTTTTAATTTTTTTTTTACACTCTGAAAACAAGTAATGTCGATTACACTTTTTGAAACACCTATCCGAATTTTTAATAAATTCTCACGCTAATAAAAAAAAAATCTGGAAAATAAATCTATATACTACTTTTATGTAAAATTTCCCGCTCTTTCACATGCTGTTATTAGTTTTTCGATATCTCATTATTTTTCGAGATATGGCCGAAAAAATGAATTTTTGATTTTATTTTGCATTTTGTGGGCTTAGCGTACATCAAACTTTATTTTATTGTACTCTACGTCCAAAAAACTACTTGTGTGCAGCCTGTTAACATTTAATGAGAGTTCAAAACCCCTGGCAACTGGCTATACGTAAACAATAACACTAAAGGACGTTGGTTTTCTCGGAATATATGTGTAATTCCACTGACGCTCGTATAGAAACTGCCATAAATTAAATGACATTGTTACCTTTTGTTCTTGTGTATCCAAAACTCTTCTCCTTTGCCTGGCAACTTTACTTTGGAAGTTCATTGTTCTTCTTTTTAATTTGTCTAAGAGCAGGTGATAAATTGCGTAAATATGGTCAAACGAATTTACGTCTAATGATCTAGCAATGGCTGCTCTGTCTAGACCAGGAAGCTAGAAGGAAAACATTAAAATAAACACTATATTTTATCTTTCTTATTTAAAAACCTATTACTTAATTCAAACACACTCACAAATTATATATATATATATATATATATATATATATATATATATATATATATATATATATATATAATCATTTGCTTATTCCATCCATAGTCGGATGTAAGCCTCCCCAAGTTGTCTCCAATGAACTCTGTTGTTTACTTTTTGCGTCCAATCGTGTTCCGTTAATCTTTTTATGTCGTTCCTCCATCTTGTCTGTGGTCTACCTCTGCATCTTTTATATTCTCTAGGCCTAAATTCAACCATACGGCGTGTCCATTCGTCAGCATTTATTCTTGCGATATACCCAGCCCAATTGCACCTTAATATATATATATATATATATATATATATATATATATATATATATATATATATATATATATATATATATGTGTATGTAACTCTTAACAAAATCCATTTCTACATCACGACTGACGACTGACTATCTAGTCCAGTAAGATGAATTTTTAAATTTTAAAGAGGCAGTTCCATTTTTTGCGATTTTTGTTTTTTTTTTTTGCCTTTTTATGCACCATCTCTACACTTGCAAGAAGCCGTTTTTCAAAATTCGATCCAGTTTTCCACCAGAAGATGTTTGTCTGACACCCTCATGTCTTAGAAATTGGATAATATTGAGAGAAAAGGTAGACACGCTTACCTCTTTAGAGGCGTCTTTTCACGTTAGATTTGTAAAGAAATCTACTAAACGAAGAGATGTATGTACATTGTTGGATAAAATTTATCAATGGTAATGTAGACTAACATAAATATCAAACCTTTAAACGCTGTTTTCTCAGTGTGTTAATTGGTCTAAAAATTCTGAAAATTTATGTAAGTTTCACTATTCCACCACCAATTTCACTACATTTAACGAACTATCATCTTTTTTTTATAACCTCTAAGATTCTAGTTATGCGTTATAGGATTTTAAGAAAAATTATAAAATTTTTAGAAAAGTTTAATATTAAAAAAAATAATAAAAATGAATAAGTTTAAATTGGCTTACATTGAAAATAATAGTTAATTTAACCCTTCAACCCTAAACTTAAGCTAAGCAAAATTTCAAAATTTTAGCGCATCAGTTTGGAGCAAGAATGCTCGGTTGTTACGCTAGTCAAATTTTGCACTGTTTTACACCAAAAAGCTACATAAACTCTGTTTTTTTAACCAAATCAAAACTATTTTGAATCTAGCCCAGTTTTCCATTTTCCCCTATCCCTGCTACCAACAAAGATATAGTTTCTTGAAGTGCACACCTAAACTTCTTCTGTCAAGTTGAACTACAGCTTTAAAGTTAAAACAATGCCACTTTATTAACCGGCGAAGCCTATTAGAAAACTGGACGATACATATGCTGAATAGTCTGCATCTCTAGCAGGTTTTGGATATAAGATTCCATGTTAGAGGTGTTTTTTAGAGTTCCGTACGGAACACTTATGAGATTTTCTCCGAAACTATTTCACATAGAAAAGTTAAAATTTGACACAAATATATGAATTGCTGGCCCAATCAGAGCCGTGTAGTTTTTAAAGTTAAATTTTGACTTAAGGGGTTAGTTTTGGGGGGTGAAAATCGGAAACGAAACAAAATTTCTTTTACCAGGTCATCGAGTGGGGTGCCAAATGAAAGCTTGTAAAAATGTTCAAAAATATAGGATGTAATACTTGCACATACTTTTCTTAGTATTATTTTTTAAAAATGGCTAAAAATCGCTGTCCCCCCAACTCCAAAAGTACTGATCAAAAAAATTTTGAAAAAAATTTGAAATATTCTTCATAAAGTGTAAATTGAGCGAAAATTATCACGAGTGCATTACGACTGATAATTTATCTGGTATTAAAAAACTATTTGGCTTGACGATATGGTGGAGGTTTTTTTAATATACTTTTTCAGTACACAAACTGGTGGCCAACGGATAGGTACCGAGACAAAACAACTTTATTTTATTTTTTTTTATAATTAAACGAAACGAAGCAGTAAATATTTGTTAACACTTTTATAACCAGATTCTAGATTGAGCTAGATTAATTTCTTAGCTATTAGGTAGCTAAGATGCTATAACGATTATAAATTATTGATTACAAAAAAAAACGCGAAAATACATATTGGATCTTAAAACATATACATATCAGGGACCTAATTAACTCATCAGAGGTAAGGATTTTATTTTATTTTAAAAGCAATCACCGGCCAAGTCCGACTTGCACTTGGCCGGTTTTTTTCTTTGACAACACATTTTAAAAACTATAAAACAGCAAACAAGATCCAGGGCCTAA
The DNA here is from genome assembly GCA_019049505.1 of Pachyrhynchus sulphureomaculatus. Taxonomy (NCBI): domain Eukaryota; kingdom Metazoa; phylum Arthropoda; class Insecta; order Coleoptera; family Curculionidae; genus Pachyrhynchus; species Pachyrhynchus sulphureomaculatus. Next base: position 43,446,233 of record CM032448.1, read on the forward strand.
ATACAAATAAAACTTAACATTACCTACAAATAACAAAAAGCATATTTTTTACCTGAAGCATGTGTTCTATTACAGTGTTATTTAATCTCTGATCTTCTTCGATATCAAGTTGCAACGGCGGTTCGGCATCACTTAACCATTTGTGTTTTACAATTTGTGATATAGTTAAACGTTTATCTGGATCTACTACTAACATGTGACGAATTAGATGTTCACAGTCTAAAAGAAAATAGTAATCGGTAACATATTACATTAACGATAACTATAAATTAAAGAATATATTTTTATGTCGGGTTTTAATTATATGTAGAACAAGAAATCGTGTGATCGACCCACTACTTCCCTGGCAAACAGAGGTTGTAAAATCAATATTTTTCTTTGATGTCACATATAATCACATCCCTTTGCCAAACATGCATAGTTCTGGTAAAATTGGAAATAATTAAAAAATAACGTAATTTCCAAATTCTGAAAATGACGTATAACAAGATATATTTAAAGCGATGCCTCCCTTACCCCTTTAACCCCTTATCTTAAACTATGACTAATATTGCTCAGAGTTAGTCAATAAAATTAATTAACCAACTACGAAAAGTTGTCATAAAATTATAGAAACTGCGACACTTATTGACCCCCATCCCTTGCAAGTATTTAAGTGTACCAACTTCTTTCGAGGGTTACCGTGCGAACAGAGCCTATATATAGACCGACAGAAAGACCAAGGGAAATTGCAGACTACATTTATCGTGAACTAAGCCCTGAAAGTTTTCTAGTTCCGGAACTAGAAAACTACCGGCCCATAAGCCTTCTGAGCCATCTCTACAAATTGTTCATTAGGATAATAACAACAAGACTTGAAAATAAGTTGGACTTCTACCAACCAAGGGAGCAGGCTGGCTTTCGGACCCGATTCGGAACCAATGACCATCTACAAACTATTAAGACATTAATTGAGAAAAACATTGAATATAACAGATCACTTGCCTTAGCCTTCATAGATTTCCATTTGATAGGGTTGAGCTGGACTAGTATTAGAAGCGTTATTAGAAGCGTTATAAGAGTGCCGTGTTTACTATCGTTATACAAAGTTGGTTTACAATATCTACAAAAATGCCTGTATGACGGTGAAACTCCACGAAAATACCAAATCCATACCGATTGGTAAACTATTCACCGCAGTTTTAGAACACGCTTTCAAGAAACTCAACCGGGAAGGTAAAGGCGTTAACGTAGATGGGCAAAGTCTGACACGTTTTGCAGATGATATAGTCCTGAAATCTGACAGTCTTGAAGAGCTTGCAGTAATGCTTCAAGAACTTCGAGAAGTATGTGCAGACGTGGGGTTGGAAATGAATGCTTCTTAAAACAAAATATATGACGTTCCAAGCGAACAGATTAATGTCAGCAATAAAGAGGTAGAATTAGTGGACAAATACACCTATCTTGGTCATAAGATTCGCATCACAAGGGAAAACCAAACATGCGAACTGAAGAGAAGACTAACGCATGGGCAGCCTATGGAACACTCAAAGATTTCTTTAGGAGTGATCTTCCTATCTGCCTAAAAAGGAACGTTTTGATCAGTGTGTGTGGATTGTCACTCCAGGACTGTATTAAAAACGAAGTTATCCGTCAAAGAACCGGCGTTACTGATGTAATTGCATACATCGCGAAACTTAAATGGAACTGGAAGATGGACTAAGAGGCTGCTTGAGTGGAGACTTAGGAGCCACAGGCGTAGTAGGGGTAGACCCCCCACACGCTGGACCGCCGATATTAAAAGACTGTGTGGTAACTGGATGCGGAGAGCCCAAGAGAATGGACTAAGATGGGGGGGGCCTATGTTCAGCAGTAGACGCAAAGGGCTGATTGATGATTATGATGATTGATGATTATGATGATTGATGATGAAGCCCTGAAACCTGAAGAAATACCAAAAATCATAGAATTTTTTCGTAGAGGTTGAGTTTTATATACGAAGCATATTCGAAAAGTAAGAGTCGTTTGGTCATAAAAAAATATATTCGTTAGAAAAAGTTTTTATTGACGGTTTTAGTTTCCTACTTCACTTTTCCACATAATCGCCGTTCACTTCTAAGCACTTTTCGTAAAGCTGCACCAGCTTCTTTAAACCCTCTGCATAGAAGTTTTCTTCCTGGGAATTGAAGCAATTGACAACGGCGGCCTTGAGTTCCTCGTCATCTTTAAATCGTTGTCCACCAAGCCACCGTTTCAAGTGCAATGGTCGATCAGACCGTAGTTTTTGGTCCACTTGTTGAACGATTTCATCGGTCTGGATACTGGGCCTGCCACTTCGCTCTTCATTATGCACATTTGTGCGGCCATTTTTGAAGTCTCGACACCATTGTCTAACTTTTCCTTCACTCATTACTGTAGGTCTATAAACTAGGCACAACTCCAGATAAATTTGAGCAGCTGATCCTTTTGCACACAAAAAACAAATCACAGCACGCACTTCTCAACTGGCGGGGAGCAACGATTTTTGCGGACATTGTCTGCATTTACTGAAGGCAAACTACTACTGAAACAAAACAATAACTTCCGTGGCTTCGGAAACAATCAATAAATTGCGCTGCATGTGTACCACTTTGTTCAGACCCGCCAATATTTAAATATAAGCAAACTACCCTTACTTTTCGAATACGCCTCGTATATATACAGAGAGGTACGAAATAGGTATAACACAACATTCGCCCTGTTTAGGTATATTATAAAATAATGGAGCTTTCTGGAAAATAATATATGCAACTAGCGAACATAAGTGGTGAATATTATCCTAAATTGAGAAACGTGAACCAATTTTGTTTTCGCAGTACATTTCTGCTCAATATTTTTTATATTAATTTATAAGAATGCACAAAAAATTTTGTCCGTGTGCAAAGTTGTAGTGTAGCAGGAATCATAGGCTTTCAGGACTCCACTGACAGCGTCGTCCCTAAACTTGGTCACTGCAAAAAACTTACTCTGTTTTTCTCTCAGCTACAAAAATATACAGGGGTCTAGAATCAATATTTGGTATACCAAAACAGGTGGTAAAAACGAAAATTACCAGATGGTTAAATCAGCAAACATCTAGATCGTTGTCTCGCAACATCTGACCAAAAACATGTGAGGGACGTATTTGGCGGCCCCTTAAAGAATCTAACAACTGACGTGCTTTGTTTAGCAAAGATCCAGGTCAAACTAGTGTTAGGACTGAACACCTGAGAAAACATTTACAGAACCGGTATCCACAATGATCCCACAATATGCAGACTATGTGGTGAAGAGGAAGAAATTTCTATGCACATCCTATATGAACGTGCGTCTTTAATTCGGAATAGACATAAACTGTTCGGAGATCTACATCGTGGCGATAAATAAACACATGAAGGGCTTGGAAGAAAGCTAATCAAGCTTCTTAAAGGGATGACGCTCATGTAACCAAGAGAGGGGAGCACGATAAGCCAAGAGGCTGCAATGCATAAACAGGCATAGTCACCTATTCAGCCTACAACCAACCAACATTTTCTCTCACTAAAGAGGAGGGACTGAAAGAATAACTCCAAAAATCGCCCGTTTTGACTCCCTTAAATCCTGATACAAATTATATGCTAAATGATTGTTAATGATGATGACTTTCTCCTGACAAAGTTTCAAGTTGAGTATACATTTATTTTTTGAGATGAGATGAAAGTTACCATTTTCCTTTAAGCCTATTTGGATGTATGTTATATAAATGGTGTTGTAATAAGCGATGTAGACATATCTTATGTGTATAACAAAACAGCCCATTTACATTTTCACACATACACACATAGCGATGTCAAAAGCGAGCCGTATCTTCTCGGGGTGAAAATCTAGCGAAACTATGGATGAAAGAGATGCAGAATCGGAATGGCCAAAAAACGTCTTGTTTTTTCTGCCAGTTCGCATTGGGGGGTTTTTGGAAGTGCTGATATCTAGTGGGGTAAAAATCTAGCTGCATAACTTTATTTGATCGCGCATATTTGCTTATAGCATATTATAACTTTAATCCCTCATACCTCAAAAACCAAAAGTATACTCAACTCAAAACTTTGTCATGAGTAAGTCCTCATCATTAACAATCTTTTAGCATACAATTTGTATCAGAATTAGAGTGTATCAAACCGGGCGATTTTTGGCCTGTTTTGGGGTCACTCTTTGGTGGGATTCCAACATCATCGTTTAACTTTTTCCTTGTTTTTGTTTAAAAATATGTTAAAATTACATATACTTATTTATAGCTATATGTATAGGGAGGAGGGGATTTAAGGGTTTATTTTCTAATATATCATACTGTATGTCAGTTTGAAATTTCTTCAGATCGATGAATATGAAAATCACATTAATATTCCATTATTTCCAATCTCAACTGATGAAACACTTAGTACCGAACAACAGGATACAAACGGTAACCTTAAGAAGGAAATTCTTACTCGTAGTCGGTAAGGGAATTTTTTTTAATACGCGCGCTATTACTATCTATTGAAATATTTGTTTTACGTTCGTAGAACTGTTATTAAGAACATTAGTTTAAAAATACATGAGTGTCTTGTAATGGAGAAAATTTCCAGGTGGCGATTTTTAAAGTGTGTAACATTTGGGTAATTTTCTGGTTATCCTTTGCCTCTGCGATTTTCGTAATTCTTCCAAGATATATGTATTTTGGGGCATATATTACGAAAATGGAAACGAAATTTGGCAGCAAGACTTACTTTTAGCTATATTCCCAAAGAACTGTTACCGTCTTTGAAGTCGGCCTGTTACTCATTTTGAGTTTTCTCACACTGAGATACTTAAACATTTAAAATTTATTTACTCGTATAATAGGTAAAGTAATTAGTATTTCGTTAATGATCGTATTTACATTAAGAAGACAAAACGATTTTTAAGAAATGCGTAAAATTTATTTTAACATTCTAATACGGAGATGGTTATGACTATATTGATGAGGTTTTTGTGGTTGACAGGTTGGGGCTTTGTCTTGGATAGGCCGGTGCTAACTAACTTGAACTATCTAGCACAAGATATAAGCGTAAATACCGAGCTGCGGTCCGCCTAATGGCCTTTAGAAGCTTGTAAATATTTTGACCTGCCTTTCACCCGAGTTGCAGTAATTGACAAAACGGCAGATAGGTAGGGTTAAATTATCAAAAATTATTAATTTTTAAATATTATTACATTAAATTAGGGTTAACCTAAATTATATAAAAGCATAAAACGTAAGGGTATTTTTGAAATTTACTAGTTTACGTTTAAACTTTTAAACTTTTTCAAGTCAACATGGGCTTATTACAGAGGATATTGAGCGAGAAAGGTAAAACTTTGATGCTACTGGAAAATTACAAATTTCGACAATATCGCCGTTTAAAATCGATAGAAGAGATGTGTTGGGTCTGCACACACAAGAACTGCACTGCCGAAGTTTACATAATTGCACCAGAAGACATATTTTCACGACAAACTGGCAACCGTCAACATCAACACGATAATGAACAAGTACTAAATCGCCAAAAAATTAACAACGCAGTGAAGAAGAGAGCCAACGAGGAACATTCCAACGAAAGACCAAGAAAGATGATTCGGCGGGAGGTGGCTGCAGATCCGAATGTGCTGAACACTTTCACCGACTTCCCGATATGACAAGAATAGGGAAGAATTTGAACCGAGCCAGACTGCAGTGCTATTCAAAGTTGCCAAAGTCTCGAGAGGAAGTTCATGAATATCTCAGTTCAATCTCGGTCGAAACCGCCAGGCATGAAGATTTCCTGATGTTTAATGATGTCCAGGTTGGTGTGATATTTTCCTGTAAAAGTAATTTAGAATTCCTGTGCGCGGCGGAAATTGTGATGGTGAACGGTAAATTTGAATTTCGTGCGAAGTTTACTATTCTGGGATATATCGATGGCCACTATATTCCTTTGGTGTTCAGCCTATTGCACGATAAGAAGGAAACTTCGTATTATTTGGTATTCTCTGCGGTAAAGTTCAACTAGGATGTGTCTTCTCGCCTACAAAGGTCGTGTCAGATTTTGAATGCGCTATTGATGGTGCGGTTTCAACCGAATTTCCATTGACAACGCTTGTGGGATGCAGGTTCCATTTAGGACAATCCTGGTGGAGAAAAATTCAGAACCTAGGATTATCTAGAGAATACAAAGATAAAAATTCTTCCATTTGAAAATGGCTTCACCACATATTCGGGCTAACTTTTCTCCCTGCCGATCACGTGGGAAATGTATTCGTCCAATTATTAGAAAATCGGCCAGTCCACCAACGTAACATTGTTTGCTGACTACATAGTTGAAAACAAACTACATCAATGATAGTGCTCCTTTCCCTACAACCATTTGGGCCGCGCTTGACGCCAGCGTTTGAAGCACTAATAACGGGATTGAGGCTTTTCATTCAAAATTTGCAAAGGATAGTCGTTCGCCTCATCCAAATTTTCATAAATTTTTAGAGGTCATCAAAGGTTTCCAGACTGAAACATACGCGATGCTGTAACGTTTGTCAAATGCATGTCTTACAAATATAGTAATTACTGAAATATGTTTTTTGCTTTAATTTTCACACATAACTTGCATACTTATAGCTCTATACCTGCCTGTGATGGACCGCAACTCGGCCGTCAATTTTGAGTTCGAAAAAGGTCTGTACCGCAACTCGGAACTTTTTATTGCTTTTCACCGATCCTTACCGCATCTCGGTATCAACCGGTGTAAGACATCCCGGACCATTCAACACAAAAATATCGGTAATGTAATCATGACTCAGGTGTTACCTGAGAGTAAGATATATTTTATGAATTTAGTTAAATCTTAAGATTTTCTAATTGTAAATATATAATAATAAATTTTAAATAATTTTACAAAACTTTTGGGAATTTTTTAAAAGTATTATTAATTTGTTAATTACTTTTAATACAAAATGAAAATACATTTAATATCTATTTAACTTTAAACAATGCTTTTGTTTTTTCCCGATACTATTAGCTTTGGCAATAACGCATTAAATGGCATCCTTCTTTATCAACCATATACGATCATCTATCATTTTAGTCGTCCGTATTGATTAATTTTTATTTCCAAGTACATTGGTAAAAACTAATTTAAAGTTCCAAAATGAGCAAAAATTTTGTATTTTTCATAAAAATGACATAAGGATGAATTTTGTAGTAAAATAGAAAATTCAGAATGTGGCGGGCCGACTACAAAAACAGTTCTTTGGGTACATCTCCAATTCCTAATCTACGCCCCAAAATACGTCTATCCTGAAAAAGTTACGAAAATCAGCGAGAAACAGAATACACCAAATTTATCTTAAAAACGAAATTTCTTGTACAGATACGTCAAAAAATATTTTAAAAAATGTTCCGGCGATAAATTTTTAGCAAGATCAACAGTTTTCAAACGTTACAAACCGATTAAAGAGAGTAGAGGAAAAATAAGAAAATACTTTGAAGGGGTACAAACAGATTGATTGAGAATGATTAATTTGAATTTTATTTAATAAGTTTTCTTAATTTTCGAAGAGTATAAGACTACATAGACTCTCAATCATATTGCAATTTGGTTTGTAAGGTAAGAGACGGAAAATAATTTGAAACATTTTGTTTATGCAAAGTTATCCAGTTTCTTTTACCTTGCGACATGAAGTATGGTATCCTAAACTTGCCCTCTATTACAACATTTCTAAGTGCTTGTAATGTCGGACCGTCGAATGGTAATGAGCCGCACACTAAAACGTATACAACTACACCCAGACTCTGAAAAGAAGAAAAATCAAAATTAGTAATTTAAGCAAAGTAAATGATAGAAAATAATAGAAAAATACGATTAGCAACAGAAATCAGAATTATATTTTACAATTAGCTTTTTTTAATCGGTCACCTCTCCATCTGAATAGAGATTTACTCTATCGTTGTACTGCACGATCCTTTTTTTTAAGACAACGGGGTAGTGCTCCCACGGGCGCTATTATATTTCTACAATCTATTAAAGTACTTATTTGAGCAACTTGGCTTTCCCAAGCGGTCATCCATCTAGATACCGTCCGAGTCACGGAACAGCCAAGCTTAAGGCTGTCTGCGCAAATAAGAGGTAAATAACGTATTATCTATTCAGTTTTAAAAATAACTCAAATTTAAGGTTTATACTGTTAAGAGAAAGTTTTGTTGTATTGTATTTGTTAGTAGAAAGAGGTGTTTCCCCCGAAAAAACTAAAACCAGCAACAGTAATTTCGTTATATAAAAAACTGGTCAAGTACAAGTTGAACTTGCGCAATTAGTGTTCATAGACTGTTCACGAGGTATACACACTATACTATACACAAAGCTAAAGAGGTAGGTATGTATATATATATATATATATATATATATATATATATATATATATATATATATATATATATATACATATATATGTATATATATGTATATATATGTATAATTTTATGTATATATATATGATATATATATATGTATATATATGTATATATATGTATATATATGTATATATATGTATATCATATATGTATATATATATATATATATATATATATATATATATATATATATATATATATATATATATATATATATATATATATATATATATATATATATATATATATATATATATATATATATATATATATATATATATATATATATATATATATATATATATATTATACATATATATATTTATATATATATTTATATATATATATATATATATATTTATATATATATATATATATTTATATATATTTATATATATATATATTTATATATATATATTATATATATATATATATTATATATATATATATATATATATATATATATATATATATATATATATATAATATATATATTATTTATATATATATATATTTATATATATATATTTTTATATATATATATATTTATATATATATATATTTATATATATATTTATATTTATATATATATTTATATTTATTATATATATTTATATTTATATATATATATATATATATATATATATATATATATATATATATATATATATATATATTTATATATACGAGGCTGGTTTGGAAAGTCCGTGCAAAGTCCGAGAGATGGCACCACCGGCGCGTATCGAGGTCATGTTTAGTTAGTAGCATCTCTTGAATGAACGCACACCAAGTTTCAGCCATATTGGTCTATTTCTTTGTGTTTTTCATTCGTGTGAATCAAGGAAGTCGAGTGATTTTCAAGAAATGGACGAAAAAGAATTTCGTGTGGTGATTAAACATTACTTTATGAAAGGCAAAACGCCTCAGGAGACTAAAGAGAAGCTTGATAAACATTATGGTGACTCTGCACCTTCGATTAGAACAGTTTATAAGTGGTTTCAAAATTTTCGGACTGGCCATATAGGTACAAGTGACGCTGAACGTTCTGGACAGCCTGTGGAGGTTACAACTCCAGAAATCATTGATCAAATCCATGATATGGTGATGGATGACAGAAGAGTTAAGGTGCGTGAGATTGCTAGTGCTGTGGGCATCTCGACTGAACGGGTACATAATATTTTGCATAAACATTTGGACATGAGAAAGCTATCCGCAAGATGGGTGCCGCGATTGCTCACGCTTGACCAAAAACGGAATCGTGTGAAGTGTTGCAAGGATGGTTTGCAACTGTTCCAGAAGAATCCGGAGGACTTTAAGCGTCGTTTCGTCACTGTGGATGAAACATGGATACATTACTATACTCCTGAGACCAAACAACAATCTAAACAATGGGTTACTAAGGGGGAATCTGCACCAAAAAAGGCGAAGACCGTTCCTTCGGCCGGAAAGGTTATGGCGACTGTCTTTTGGGATTCGCAAGGGATAATCCTCATCGACTATCTGGAAACAGGTAAAAAAACTATTACAGATGAATATTATTCATCGTTATTGGACCGTTTGAAAACCAGCCTCGTATATATATATATATATATATATATATATATATATATATATATATATATATATATATATATATATATATATATATATATAAATGTATATATGTATATATGTATATATGTATATATGTATATATGTATATATATATATATATATATATATATATATATATATATATATATATATATATATATATGTATATATGTATATGTATATATATATATATATATATATATATATATATATATATATATATATATATATATACACAACAGTGAAACTGACACCTTCCTTGAACAGACAGTTTCTCATGGTCCCGACTGACTCTCATATAATTGGCATTGACATTCTCTTGAACGGATGAGGACACGAAAAAATGTTCTCTTAACCACACAAAAAATAATAAAAAATAAACCCCTTGTCTCATTTTTCTGTGGCGAGTATCGCTGTTACGTTTCTCAATCGCGCCGCGAGCCAACGTCGCTGCCTGCGTTCACTGAGGGACTTCTCCGAGTAAACCGGGGATTTACTCATTTCAATTTTTCGGTACACGCGAGACGAAAAAGACACAAATAGAAAAATTCTCAAGCTCAAACAAAAAATTGAGATTGTTGAAGTTCACAATAAGGAAAAGTTAAGTGTAAGGGACTCACCCAAGCGTTTTAATATCGGAAAAACATAAAGAAATCCTTCTAAACAAGTGGATGTCGAACAGCAATTTGAATGAAAAAAGAAACTTTTTGACTAGTGATGGTACTAAAATTGACAAACTGTGGGATAACTGGTTTATAGCAGCTAGCCATAAGGGGATTCCTTTGACAAGTATGCACACGAATTATTTTTTTTTAGATAAGGTTTTCTGGAATTAGTGCGCTGATTTTCTTTTCATATCAATTCAAAGAATGGATAAAAGGGGTGAGAGTATACTGATACTCTGTCGTGACAAAAATGCAAAAAACTTATTGTTAATGTTTTTTTCAAGTCCGCTAATACGATGCAAAGCAAAAGAAATAGCCTAGTCTATGGGACATTCTACATTCAGTGCTTCTTTTGGTTGGCTTAATAAATTTAGAATCCGCCACAACATAAGTGTTAAAGCGATTTCAGGAGAAGGAGCTTCGGTTATTTCTGAAGATGTTTCATCATTCTGGGAAAAATGCCCTTCTTTAATTAAGGGGTATTCACCGAGAGACATCTATAATGCCGATAAGACAGGCCTGTATTTTAAGGCTCTACCCAATAAAACGCTAACATTAAACAAAGAAAAAAGTATTGGTGGTAAATATCCCAAAGAGAGCTTTACAATTTCGCATTGTGCAAATATGGCGGGAGAAAAAGAAAAACTCTTAGTCATTGGTAAGGCAGCTAAACCCAGAGCATTTAAAAATATTTACATAAACAACCTGAAAACCCAGATTCAGAACAAGAAATTGAAAATCCAGTTGAAATACGAGAACTTTCCGAAGATTCTGATGTCGATGAGTTTCCAATACCAACAGATGCTATCCCAAATTATGGTGAAGCTATTACCCTAACCAAGCAGCTTAAAAGTTTTGCCGAAGATCACGGAGATGCAGAATCTTTAGAGCTTCTTTCCAAATTAGAAATACAATTTGTGGACGCCATTTTAAAGAAAAAGAGGAGACAAACAACAGTATATGAATTTTTGCGTCATTAAAGTGACCTTTCATTTCATACGTATAACTCTATCCTATTATTATATTTTATATGTATCTAAAGATAACAAATCTTGTTTTTTCCGTTTTAAGTTTTTTGTTTATTTTAAAAATATGTACATACGTATACGTATACGTTTTATATGTCCCAAATTCTTTAATTATAGATTTCATTAAAAAAACGTTTTTTTTGTATTTGTTTTAAGCAGACACCCCTCTTGAATGGACACCTTCGATCGGTCCCGTTGGTGTCCGCCCAAGGGAGATTTCATTCATAGATATATATATATATATATATATATATATATATATATATATATATATATATATATATATATATATATATACTTTTAGCAACTACGGAAGAGTTTACCAGCCCGAACGCTGGCGGAGGACTTTTACGTCGACGATTTCACAACTGTTCGCTGTCTCAAAAGCTCGGCTAGGTGTGGAAACTGGCCAGACGGATATAGCACAAGCACTAATATAACAATAAAACCTAGTACAAATATTCACCAGCTTTTTTTAGAGCAAATGTCTTTCCTAAATATGTGGTCGCTGGTGACAAATCTTTGCTAATCTCTCTCCACGTCAAAGGAAATAAGGTTGGAGTTTCTCAGGAACAAACACCAAAAGATCAAAAGATGTTGATTGCAAGAAGGCTAAGGAGACCATCTCAACTCCAGCAATTGGTAGAATGATACCAATCAGCATGAGGATTGGTGAATCTTGGACAAAAATGGTAAAGAGCAATTCAACATCAACACCAACGTCTATCTGGCCCAAATCGACCGGCATCATGTCAAAAGAACCAAACCATCTTCCATCAGGCCAACGCGTGTGCTAGTGTCAAGCGTCATGTAGTCGAATCGATCATCACTAAGGGATGTGATTTGCTCACTCATTCGTCTTACTCTCCAATCAAAACTCGCACAGATTACATCAATCGTTCTCTGAAAAACTGACAGATGGGGAGAATCTAAAAAAATTTCAAACTGTGTCTGTTGAAAAGCTCATTTAACGCAAACAAGTGACTCCAAGAAGATCCAACAGGACTGCTTTATTTTTTTTTTATGAGTCTAGCACACGTGCTGCAGGGAAGTCCCTAAAGCGCTACAGGAGCGACACGTGTGCGGAAAAAACGATTCACGTTGTTCTTGAATCGCGGTAAATTGTAGTCGGTGGGAAACACAGTCCTGGGTAAGCCATTCCAAAGGGATGATGTTCTCCATATAAAAGACTGCTTCAAAAGCGTTGTACGAGGAGTAACAAGCTGAACCTCATACGGATGTGAAGTATCAGCGCGCCATGTACTTCTAACATGCACCGCTCTAGGAGGAATTAAGCGGGCTACATCCTTCGAACACTCTCCATGAAAATACTTGTAGAATAGACTCAAGTCGCCAACCGTTCTTCGATGTTCCAGCGAATCAAGGCCGCCGGTCAGTTCTGGGTCTCCAATCAGACGAACAGCCCTTCTCTGAACAGAATCCAACAAATGCAGTATATGTTTGGGACCGGAGCCCTAAACATGGGAGCAGTATTCCATAGTTGGTCGAATTTGAGCTTTGTAAAGAATTAACAGTTGTTGTGGAGTGTAAAGCTTTCTGGTTCAAAATAATATTCCCAACTTTTGAGAAAGCTCTCCTTGATATACCTGCAACATGTTCATGCCAGGAGATATTTGCTACCAAATTAACGCCCAACAAATTGAGTGACGATGCTAGGGGAATGGAGTGCCCCGACATAACAATGTCGGGTTCAGCAAAGTTAACTTTTTTAGAAAAAACTGCCGCCTAGGTTTTTGTAGCGTTAAATTCCACTTGGTTACTGTCACCCCAAGATAGAATTTCTTCCAGGTCTTTGTTAAGTTGAATGACTTCCAGCTGTCTGCAGATATTCGCCTGAGCAGCCGATGTCCGAGCGTTCAAAATGAATGAAGAGATAAGCGTACTGTCATCTGCAAAGCTGTAGATTGGATTCCTGCTCTTTTCCAGCAAATCGTTAATGTAAATAAGAAAGAGAGTAGGAGACAGTATGGAGCCTTGAAGCACATCTGCGTTAACAGTAAAGGTGTTAGAAAGAAATCCGTCGACTGCGATTCGTAAAGGACGCTCTCTGAGGAAACGTGAGAGCCACGAACAGAACCTTTCAGATATACCACAAGAGCGTAGCGTAGCCAACAGTCCATCGTGCCAAACACGGTCGAATGCCTTGGATATGTCAAGAGCAACCGCTCGAGATTCTCCGAAGTGTTGAATTGCGTTGTTCCAAACATGTGTTACATAAGTAAGAAGATCTCCTGTTGATCTATGTTTACGAAAGCCGTATTGGTAATCGCTAATAATCCTTCAAGGTATTTTAGCAGATGCTGATTGACAGCCTTTTCCATGACTTTCGATATTATTGAAAGCAGTGCGACTGGTCGGTAATCATTTGGCAAGGTCTTCTTGCCTTTTTTAGGTATCAGCTGAACTGTGGCACATTTTCAGCAGGAAGGAAATATACTCTTTCTGTAGGATTTCTGTAGGATAGGTTGAAAAGTCTACAGAAAACTAGTGTTAGTTCCCTTGCACAGTTTTTGAGAACTATGGCAGGTATTCCGTCAGCGCCAGAAGCTTTTTTGGTGTCTAGGTTCATTAAAATACGTTTTATGATACGCTGTATATAGACAACATCGGGCATCCTTGACTGCACTATGGGAATAGTAGGTGGTGTTTTTCCTTGAAAATCAGCAGTAGAATGTGAAGCAAACAGTTCGGCCAACAAGTCTGCTTTCTCAACAGGTGTCGTTGCGATAGAACTATCTAGCCGTGTGAGTGGTGGTATGGTGGATATGGTGAAATTTTGATCAACTGCATTAGCGACTGACCAAAAGGACCTGGAATTGTTGGGACAAGCGCAGCTAGTTTGTTTCTAATTCGCTGATTGTGTGCCTACTTGGTTTCGTTGATAATTTCTTTGCATCTGTTCCGGGCACGAACAAAGGTGTTAAGATTTATAGTGTTAGGATTTTCACACCATTGTCGGTAGGCAAGATGTTTAGAAGAAACAGCTTCTTTGCATTTTCGGTCAAACCAAGGCTTGCCGTTAGAAGGACATTTCTTCGAAAATGGAATGTAAGCTTCCATACCAGCTAAGATAACATCGGAAACCTCCCTGGCGCAGTCAGATGGGTCGTACGATCGAAAACAAACGTCTAACCAAGGGAAAGTTCGAAAATATTCCGTGAGATCTTTCCATTTAGCAGATTTGTAATGAAAAATCTTGCGCGGTTTAGGCGCCTCTCTGTCACTGACTGGTAGGACACTCGATGTCGAAAGCAGTTTATGGTCGGAAGAACCCAACGGCGGATTTACGGTGACCTTGTAAATCTCCGGATTGGTGGTTAAAAACAGATCAAGAAGACTGGCGAACTCCCCGTCTCGATCAGGGATCCGTGTTGGTTCGTCAATAAGCTGAGTTAAGCTACAACTGATTGAGAATGATTCAGCTTCACGACCTTGTTCGTCGGTAGTCTAGAGGTCGCTTATGACAAAAAGACAGATTCCAAAGCTACGCCTAAATCGGGAATAGAAGTCGTACCCAGGATAAAGATAGTTTACTGTGCTGGTCGATGAACTGACCTTGGTTTCGCAGAGAGCGAGTACATGAGGTTTTATTGATTGCAGGTGTTGGTGCACTCAATATGGAAAAAAATATGACGTATTTTGCCCGAAACACTCAATATGGAAAAAATATGACGTATTTTGCCCGAAATCGTACAGCTGCGTCAGGTGGCGAAGGACAAACGAAACGAACCGAAAAATATTGCATTCCCCTGTAAGACAAAATATTTTAGTAAATTTATTTTTTTTTATTGTCTGATTTTACTCTGTAACAGAGAGTCTTTGTTTTGGTTGATATGACACCTTTTGTACTCTTAATCTGAGAAAGCTTCCTTCCCCCTTCTTCCAATCTTTTAAGATATGGCCCTGACCAAAACTAAATCTTTGGTCAGGGTCACATATTATTTCGATACTAAAATAATAGTATATTTTTTTAATAGGACATGGTGAGTTGTAAAATAACTTGTTTAGCATAAGAACATACTGGAGCCGGTTTTCATATGATAATAATATGGATGTTATGAAAGCTGTAAAAGGTAAACAAAATCATAAAAAGGAAAACAACTAACACAAATTATATTGTTAAAATTTCCTCAGCAAATGTCAGAATATATTACCTTTTCATTTCAATAGGAATTTTAATATATTTACATATGAATTTTAACCTACCTTTTACTATTTTATGTATAACCCACTTGTTAAAGTGATGTTTTAATATACAGGATGATCTACGGTGGATGCCCTTTTAGACGTTTCTGGAGAACCACTAAACATATCGATTTGAAATCTTTGTTGGATATGTTAGTAAACATGCTCTCTGTCTAAAATATCGCAAGGTTGCCGCTTCTACAGGACAGTAGCAGCAACTTTGATATTTTAAATGAAACATCGTGTATCTAATATTACCTTTGGATTTCCTACCTCATTGTGATTACCTTTTTAGTGTTCCGTACGGAACACTTATAAGATCACTTCGGTGTCTGTCTGTCTGTCTGTTACATCCGATATTCTCCGAAACTATTTGTCAAGTTGAAATTTGGTAATAATATAGGAATTGATGGCCTCATCAAAGTCGTGTACTTTTGAAAGTCAAATTTTGACTTAAGAGGTTAGTTTGGGGGGTGAAATCGGAAATGAAAAAAAGTAGGTCATCGAGTGTGGTGTCAAATGAAAGCTTGTGAAAACACGAGTAAAAAATATATATATAATATAATACTTGCGCACACTTTTCTTTGTATTATTTTTAAAAAATCGCGAAAAAATCACTGTCCCCCCACCTTATCTCGAAAAGTACTGATCAAAAAATTTTGAAAAAATTCTGGAATATTCTCCAGAGGGTATAGATTGAACGAAAATTATCGCGAGTGTATTACCTTTAATAATTTATCTGGTATATAAAAAAACAAAAATTTCAAGGTCATCAATTTTCAGTAAAGATTGTAAACAAACTTTGTTGAAAACTCATTTGGGATGTGTTTTTATGAAGTCACTGATCATTTTATACCACCGTAACAACATTTTTTATTTTAAAAGTAATCAACGTACGGAACACTAATTGTGCAAGTTCAACTTGCACTTGACCGGTTTTTTTCTACTATCCTGTTCCGATTTCTTACAGTTTTCAAGATTTTAATTACTTACCATTTTTTGATTCCCAACACATTACCTAAGTAAGTATTAAAATATCTATGCTTGCAGAAACTCAATTACACGTTGGGTTTAGTTAAGGCCCGAATGTGTCACATCCTATAACCAAATCCTATTTAGAGCATACTGGGTGGTTCAGAAACAACTTTGTGTTAGTTTGTTACAAATTCCCGTTATGTAAATGAAACACCCTGTATATTATTTCCGTTTCAAAGATATGCATAAACATGATATGCACGATTATAAATTTACCAAAGTTCAAACTCAGAAACCTGAAGATTTTCCACAGAAAGTAGAGTTTTGTGAAAATTTATTACTTCACATTCAAGCTGATTCAGACTTTTTAAGAAAAAATACTTGGACTGACAACTCCCGTGAAGAAAATTCTAACGGGAAATATAATCACTTTTGGGCTGGCGAAAATCCTGATGTTGAGGAAGACTTTTCTTTTCAAGAAATGTATTAATGTATTTAGTTTAATGATGGAGAATCAAATACTTTATTTAATATATGACGAAAAGTTAACATCCATAAATATTTGACAATAATATCCCCATTAGTTTAGGATTTTACAGATAATTTTTCATTGACCCAGTATCAAATTATTTGGTCTCAACTTGATGTGGCTTCCGCACACTGCACGACTGAGGTAAGCGCTGAGCTATACAGATGCTTGGAGCCGTGAAATGGACCTTCCTGGTCCCCTCTTGATTTTTATCTTTGAGGTGAATTACAAAACACCGGCAAATATTACAGAGGAGTTGGAGAAGAATGGGGTGAATCAAGCCTTTCAGTCGTTAGGTTCCGCCTAGATAAGAAGTGCTACAGCAGAAGGTGTGCATACTCACATTCTGAGGTGTTTGGAGGTACGTGGCCAACGATTTGAATAATTATTAAAATGATTATTAAGTACATTATACGAGGCTGGTTTGAAAAGTCCGTGCAAAAATAAAAACTACTTATGTGTTTGGGGTAAACCTTTTTTATTTTTCGACATAGTCTCCTTTTAGGCTTATACACTTCGTCCAACGATGTTCTAGTTTGTTGATCCCTTCCGAATAATAGGATTTGTCCAAGTCTGCAAAATATCCATTAGTGTCTGCAATCACCTCCTCGTTTGAATAAAATCTTTGTCCCGCCAGCCATTTCTTCAAACTGGGGAACAAATAGTAGTCCGAGGGAGCCAAGTCTGGAGAATAGGGGGGATGTGAAACGAGTTGGAATCCTATTTCCATTAATTTTGCGACCACAACTGCTGAGGTGTGTGCTGGTGCGTTGTCGTGATGGAAAAGGACTTTCTTGTGGGCCAATCGCGGGCGTTTTTCTTGCAGCTCGGTTTTCAAACGGTCCAATAACGATGAATAATATTCACCTGTAATAGTTTTACCCTTTTCCAGATAGTCGATGAGGATTATCCCTTGCGAATCCCAAAAGACAGTCGCCATAACCTTTCCGGCCGAAGGAACGGTCTTCGCCTTTTTTGGTGCAGATTCCCCCTTGGTAACCCATTGTTTAGATTGTTGTTTGGTCTCAGGAGTATAGTAATGTATCCATGTTTCATCCACAGTGACGAAACGACGCTTAAAGTCCTCCGGATTCTTCTGGAACAGCTGCAAACCATCCTTGCAACACTTCACACGATTCCGTTTTTGGTCAAGCGTGAGCAATCGCGGCACCCATCTTGCGGATAGCTTTTCTCATGTCCAAATGTTTATGCAAAATATTATGTACCCGTTCAGTCGAGAGGCCCACAGCACTAGCAATCTCACGCACCTTAACTCTTCTGTCATCCATCACTATATCATGGATTTGATCAAGATTTCTGGAGTCGCAAAACGCCTCGTTTTGCCTTTCATAAAGTAATGTTTAATCACCACACGAAATTCTTTTTCGTCCATTTCTTGAAAATCACTCGACTTCCTTGATTCAGACAAATGCCAAACACAAAGAAATAGACCAATATGGCTGAAACTTGGTGTGCGTTCATTCAAGAGATGCTACTAACTAAACATGACCTCGATACGCGCCGGTGGTGCCATCTCTCGGACTTTGCACGGACTTTTCAAACCAGCCTCGTATAGCTAACAATTATTCAGCTATTTTTGTATACTATTTAGTTGTCAACAGATTTAATTCGTTTTATTGTTATTAGTGTTAGTATGGAACACTTATGATATCACTTCGGTGTTTGTCTGTCTGTCACACCCTAAATTATTTGACATAGAAAGCTTGCATAAATATAGGAACAGATGGCCCAATCAGAGCTATGTAGTTTTGGTGGGTGAAATCGAAAGTGAAAAAACGAGTTCAAAAATATATATGATGCACTTGTACACTTTTCTCTGCACTATTTTTAAAAAATTGCCAAAAATTGATCTAGAAAAGTACTGATCAAAAGATATTTTGAAAAAAATTCTGGAATATTTTCAATAAAGTTTAGATTGAGCGAAAATTATCACGAGTGCATTACATTTGATATACTTTTCAGTACATACTGGTGGCTAGATACCGAGACAAAGTAATTGAATTTTATTTGTTGAAAATTAAACAAATATTTAGGTGGTAAATATTTGTTTTACACTTATATTACTAGATTCTAGATTGAGCTAGATTGATTTATTGGCTATTAGGTAGCTAAGATGCTATAACTACTATACATTATTGACTAACGTAACTAAACACAACAAACATCTTAGAATGTAAGGGACCTAATTAACTTAGCCTAGGTAATGATTTTATTTTATTTTCAAAGTAATTACCACACGGAACATTAATTGCGCAAGCCTGACATATACTTGACCGGTTTTTTTTTATTATAATTAACTAATAAATAATGACAAAACGTCGAATTCATGTGATGAGAATTCCAGAGGCTACTCAATTAAAAGTCCATTTTAAAACAATATACGTTTAATAATTAGATAAATAATTATAATTCAAAAAATATTCTAGTTAGGTATAGGAACATTATGTATGAAGCAATAGCAAATTTCAGAATCTTTTTGAACTGAAAATAAAAAAAACAGAGTTTTTTTTTAAACCGGGACGTGTGGTAATTTCTGTAACGAACAAACACAAAGTTGTTTCTGAACCACCCTGTATGCTCTAAATATGATTTGGTTTTAGGAGGAGGAGGAGGACGAATGTTAAGGACCTTTGGGCCTTAGCTAGTCCCAACCTGGAGTTAAGTTCTTGGAAGTTCTGAAAGGATAAGTATTTTAATGTTTAATTAGGTAATGTTTTCTGAATAAAAAAATGAAAAATAATTAAAATCTCGAAAACTGTAAAGGTATAGAATAGTACAAACAAAGTTAACCATAATGAGATAGGAAAGTTGCTGTTACTTTTCGATTAAAGCGGCAACAATGCATTACCGAAAATATTTTTAGTGTACCGTATGGAACACTTAAAGGATCACTTCGGTGTCTGTCCATCTGTCTGTCTGTCACACCCGATTTTTTCCGAAACTATTTGACACAGAAAGTTGAAATTTGGCACTAACATAGGAATTGATGGCCCCATCAGAGCCGTGTAGTTCTGAAAGTTAAATTTGGACTTAAGGAGTTAGTTCTGGAAAGTAATATCGAAAGTAAAAAAAAAAATTACCGGGTCATCGAGTGGGGTGTCAAATGAAAGCTTGTAAAAATACGAGTTCAAACATATACGAGGCTGGTTTGAAAAGTCCGTGCAAAAATAAAAATTACTTATGTGTTTGGGGTAAACCTTTTTTATTTTTCGACATAGTCTCCTTTTAGGCTTATACACTTCGTCCAACGATGTTCTAGTTTGTTGATCCCTTCCGAATAATAGGATTTGTCCAAGTCTGCAAAATATCCATTAGTGTCTGCAATCACCTCCTCGTTTGAATAAAATCTTTGTCCCGCCAGCCATTTCTTCAAATTGGGGAACAAATAGTAGTCCGAGGGAGCCAAGTCTGGAGAATAGGGGGGATGTGAAACGAGTTGGAATCTTATTTCCATTTATTTTGCGACCACAACTGCTGAGGTGTGTGCTGGTGCGTTGTCGTGATGGAAAAGGACTTTCTTGTGGGCCAATCGCGGGCGTTTTTTTGCAGCTTGGTTTTCAAACGGTCCAATAACGATGAATAATATTCACCTGTAGTAGTTTTTACCCTTTTCCAGATAGTCGATGAGGATTATCTCTTGCGAATCCCAAAAGACAGTCGTCATAACCTTTCCGGCCGAAGGAACGGTCTTCGTATTTTTTGGTGTAGATTCCCCCTTGGTAACCCATTGTTTAGATTGTTGTTTGGTCTCAGGAGTATAGTAATGTATCCATGTTTCATCCACAGTGACGACACGACGGTTAAAGGCCTCCGGATTCTTCTGGAACAGCTGCAAACCATTCTTGCAACACCCGTTCAGTCGAGATGCCCACAGCACTAGCAATCTCACGCACCTTAATTCTTCTGTCATCCATCACCATATCATTGATTTGATCAATGATTTCTGGAGTCGTAACCTCCACAGGCCGTCCAGAACGTTCAGCGTCACTTGTGCCCATATGCCCAGTCTGAAAATTTTGAAACCACTTATAAACTGTTCTATTCGAAGGTGCAGAGTCACCATAATGTTTATCAAGCTTCTCTTTAGTCTCCGGAGGCGTTTTGCCTTTCATAAAGTAATGTTTAATCACCACACGAAATTCTTTTTCGTCCATTTCTTGAAAATTACTCGACTTCCTTGATTCACACGAATGCCAAACACAAAGAATAGACCAATATGGCTGAAACTTGGTGTGCGTTCATTCAAGAGATGCTACTAACTAAACATGACCTCGATACGCGCCGGTGGTGCCATCTCTCGGACTTTGCACGGACTTTTCAAACCAGCCTAGTATATGATATAATACTTGCGCACACTTTTCTGTGTATTATTTTTAAAATAATTAAAAAAATCGCTGTCCCCCATTATCTCGAAAAGTACTGACAAAAATATTTTGAAAAAATTCTGAAATATTTTCAACACGGTGTAGATTGAACTTATCACGAGTGTATTACCTCTGATAATTTATATGGAATATAAAAAAAAAAACAAAAATTTCAAGGTCATCAGTTTTCAACAAAGATCGAAAACAAACTTTGTTGAATTCTAATTTAGTGTAACAAAATTTTTTATTTTAAAAGCAATCACCGTACGTAACACTAATTGTGCAAGTCCCTTTTGCACTTGGCCGGTTTTATTAGATAGATAGAGCATGTTCGCTAACATATGCTATACCCGTAGATACCGAGTTGCGGTCCGCCTAATGCCCTTTAGAAGGTCGTAAATATTTTGACCTGCTTTTCATCGGAGTTGCGGTAATCGACAAATCGGCAGGTAGGTAGGGTTAAATTATCAAATATTAATTCTTAAATAACATTAAATTAGGGTTAACCTAAATTAGACAAAAGTATAAAACGTAAGGGCATTGTTGAAATTTACTAGTTTAAGTTTAAACTTTTTCAAGTCAACATGGTCTTATTACAGAAGATGTTAAGCGAGAAAGGCAAAACTTTGATCCTACTGGAAAATTACAAATTTCGACAATATTGCCGTTTAAAATCGACAGAAGAGATGTGCTGGGTCTACACAAACAAGAACTGCACTGCCAAAGTTTATACCATTGGACCAGAGGACATATTTTTACGACAAACTGGCAATCATCAACATCAACATGATAATGAACAAGTACTGAATCGCCAAAAAATTAATAGCGCAGTGAAGAAGAGAGCCAACATTACAACGAAAGACCAAGAAAGATGATTCGGCGGGAAGTGGCTGCAAATCCGAATGTGATGAACACTTTCACCGACTCCGATATGACATGAATAGGGAAGAATTTGAACAGAGCCAGACTGCAATGCTATCCAAAGTTGCCAAAGTCCCGAGAGGAAGTTCATGAATATCTCAGTTCAATCTCGGTCGAAACTGCCAGGCATAAAGATTTCCTGATGTTTAATGATGTCCAGGTTGGTGTGATATTTTCCTGTAAAAGTAATTTAGAATTCCTGTGCGCGGCGGAAATTGTGATGGTGGACGGTACATTTGAATTTTGTGCGAAGTTTTTTCTACAAATATTTACTATTCGGCATATTTCAATGGCCGCTATATTCCCTTGGTGTTCAGCCTATTGCAGGACAAGAAGGAAACTTCGTATTCTTTGGTATTCTCTGCGGTAAAGTCCAATTCCCATCTCCCATAATCTTGCCTTATCCCCCACTATATAGGATTATATCGCCTTATCTATCATTATTTCGCCTTATCTCCCATTATTTCGCCTTATCTCCCATAATCTCGCCTTATCTCCCATAATCTCGCCTTATTCCCCATTATATAGGCTTATATCGCCTTATCTATCATTATTTCGCCTTATCTCCCATTATTTCGCTTTATCTCCCATTTATATCGCCTTATCTATCATTATTTCGCCTTATCCCCTCTTAATTCGCCTTATCTCCCATAATCTCGCCTTATCCCCCATTACATAGGTTTCCAGATTGAAACATACGCGAAAATCAACGCTGTACAAACCAGTACACCAAAGTGTTCGACTAATAGGTACAATTCAGCATTTTTAGAAAATAAGATAACTCAATATGTACATAAAGAAACTGATGCTGTAACGTTTGTCAAATGCGTTCTTACAAATCCAGTAATTACTGAAATATGTCTTTTGCTTTAATTTTCACACATAACTTGCATACTTATAGCTCTATACCTGCCTGTGACGGACCGCAACTCGGCCGTCAATTTTGGGTTCCAACAAGGTCTGTACCTCAACTTGAAACTTTTTATTGCCTTTCACCGACCCTTACCGCAACTCGGTATCAACCGCTATATCATCAAAATAAAGTATATTTTTAATTTATCAATTAAACAGGGTGTTTATCCGAAACGATGGAAAGAAGGTAGATTATGTCCTATTTTTAAGAATGGAGACAGGGGAAATGTTGAAAATTATAGGGGTATCGTTCTACTTTGTAACTTTTTAGAGGTCTTTGAGTCAGTCTTATATGCACGTATCTATAGCCAAATTAAAAATCAAATTTCTTCTTATCAGCACGGATTTGTTAGTAAGAGATCTACGGTAACAAATCTAAATGTTGTGACACAGTTCATTTCGGAAATATTAGATAACGGTGGGCAGGTTGATGTTATTTATACAGATTTCTCGAAGGCCTTTGATAGGATCGACCATCATATTCTCATCAATAAGTTTTCTTTCTTTGGTTTCACTGATATCACGAGGGCTCTTGTAAGTTCTTATTTGTTTAATCGAACTCAGTTTGTAGCCTACAACGGATTCAAATCAGATAGATTTGTGGTTACCTCAGGCGTTCCACAAGGTTCAAATTTGGGGCCCTTGCTCTTCATTATGTTCGTAAATGACCTTTGCGAGGATTTAAAATGTAACAGACTAATTTATGCTGATGATCCAAAAATGGTTATGCCAATAGACAAAACTAAACATTGCTCCCATCTACAGGGGCAGTTGAATTTCGTACATTCTTGGTGTTGTGACAACAAACTACATCTAAATGCTCAAAAATGCAAAGTTCTAACATATACTAGGAGGGTAGCGTCAATAGAGTTTCAATATAAAATTCAAGACCATAATTTAAGTAGGTGTAGCACAGCTAAGGATTTGGGAGTTGTTTTTGATGCAAAACTAACATTTGATCAGCATATAACATTGAAAGTTTCTGAAACAATGAAGTCTTACGGGTTCATCAATAGGAATTGTAGGGGTTTCACTAATATTGCATCACTAAAGGTTTTGTATTTCTGCTTTGTTCGCTCGAAACTAGAATATGCAAGTATGGTCTGGAGTCCAATGTACGAAAAAGTGCAGAGAAGATTTCTGAAATTTCTGTTGTTTAAGATTAATGGAATGTATCCTGAATGGGGAATCAGCAGCGATTATTTGTGTGAACAGACAAATATTCTTAGCCTGGGAATCAGGAGAGTCTGTGCCTCAATATGATTCCTATATAGAGTATTGCACAATATGATTGATTGCAGGGATATACTCTCTCGTACTAACATCAATGTGCCACGGATACACTCACGATCAAATATGTTTTTTAGATGTAGCAGACCTAATACTAATTTGTTATTGAATTCACCTATTCATGTAATGTGTACTAATTTTAATCATATTTGTAATGTTTGTGACATATACTGTTGTACTAAGAAGCAATTACTACAGACTATCATTGAATATGTAAATGTCTAAATATTTACCCTATTAATGGGAAACTGTTGGGTAATAAAGCTATTATTATTATTATTAAAATTTCAAGTTGATATATTTAGTGGGTCTCTAGAAACGTCTAATGGGCCATTTACCATGGATCGTCCTGTATAGTTGAGGAAGGTAGCATATGCTGACACATAGTACATAAGAGGATAGTTCGTCTTGCTGCTTTTCTTGAGCGGTAGGTAGAATATTATTCCATTTTTTTTTTCTCATAACAGAAGTTATTACATGGCTCATAATTGGACTGACAAGTTATATTACCATGTAACACAAGTCTTTATTAATTGCATACAAAATTCTTTTGATATTTCTAAAATGGACAGGAGTATGTATTTCGCTTTACTAGGTCCCAACTATATTCTTAGTTCTAAAGAAAGAAAGATAGAAAATTGCGGGGTCCAATCGCTGGCAGAATTGTCAGTACCTGCCATTTATCGGGTTCTGTTTAGAACACAGACCGATAAGGAATTGTTTAGCGACGACACTACCACGGGTGATGAACAATTACTGCTAAGCAGCTCGATTATCAGGATTCTACCCACATACAGAGCAATCAATAACTATTAAAATTAAACGAACTTTAATTCAGTCCACACGTCAGTAGTTACTTACTGTTCTCTTATCTGTTGAACCAACGCGGGAAGCGTTTTGTCGTATCACAACTCATTATCCGAGCTAAGATCGACAGAGAACAAAACGAAACAAAGTACTTATCACAGTACTAATTCCACAAATCAGTAAAATACAACAATTTATATCTTTGGCTGCTGTAAGCCTAGTTTTGACGACATACCGACAGAGGGCACGTGTAGCGACGGAAGTGTTGGATAAAGCACTTCACTGACTTTTTTTTAAATTTCATATGACCCCACAATACACTTCTTGTCTATAATAGTATAGATATGTATATACCAGGTGTACAAGTATGAAATGCGGATCTTTCTTCTAAAAAAACATCTTAAATTCGGAAGAATGATAAAAAGTGCTTCATTCAAAGTATGCTCCATCGCTTGTTATACATTTTTCCCATCTTTCAGACAATTTGCGAATACCACGCCAGTAAAACTCTTTCCCTTTTACTGCAAACCATTCATCAAGCCATTTTTTCACATCTTCGTACGAACCAAAGCGCTGCTCAGCAAGTGCGTGACCCATCGATGCAAACAAGTGGTGATCGGAAGAAGCCAAGCCTGGTGAGTAAGCCGCATGGGGTAGAACTTCCCAGCTGAGTGCTTCTTCCAACGTGTCGCGAACTGGTTTTGCCGTATGTGATGGAGCATTGTCATGAAGAAAAATGACTTTGTGTTGCCTCTTTCGGTATTCTGGCCTTTTTTCAAGCAGCGAACGGTTCAAATCGGTCAATTGTTGTTGGTAACCTTTAGTATTAACCGTTTCCCCAGGTTTTAACAGCTCATAATAGACCACGCCCCTCTGGTCCCATCAAACCCAGAGCATCGTCTTTCTGCCAAAGCGATTCGGCCTTGCGATCGATGTGGATGGTGCGCCTGGATCTACCCACGATTTTTTGCGCTTGGGATTCTCAAAATAAATCCACTTTTCCTCCCCTATAACTATACGATGCAGAAACGGCTTCCTTTTGTACCGAACGAGCAAAATATCATACGTGTTTTTGCGCTTTTCCATTTTCCTGTCGTTCAACTCATGTGGTACCCATCTACCGGTCTTCTGAACATCGAAACCATCGTTTACACGTATATTGCGATGGAGCATATTCACCATAAGCTTCTCGAAGTAATCGGTATGATTCAACAGCCGTTTTCTTCAAATGAAAACAAAAAATTAATGCTGTCCGCGAATGCTCTTTGTTAGGTATAAATTTCGACATATTGAACACGACAACACAACACTATGCACACACTTTTCCAATTTATCACTCGTGCGCGTCTGACACTTGTTGATGACACAACAAAATGACGCAGTGTCAAATCTTTATCGCACAAACTGCATTGGTGCACCATCTGTTGTCTGAAATCCGCATTTCATACTTGTACACCTGGTATTTTCCTGTACACACACGCCCAATTAGTGGTTTTACAAAATTAGCCGTTATTTTTTCAGTATACCACTCTCCTTTAATATTAAATATTAAAATTTAATATAGCGGTTTTGAAACATAATACACAAGGGTTGTTTGTATTACAGTTTGCCTTTGTTTATTATTCATATTTTAATTTACACAAAATAAAGTACAGCAACATGCAATGTTTGTTGAAGTTTATATTATTTATGTATTATATTATTCAGAGTAAAATCGTTTATTAAATTAAAATGGTATATCTGTAGCCAAAGGAACTATAGAGAGATATTTATAAATACCGCCTCTCGATAATAACATGTAAAACTAACATAAAGAAATCTCTTTTCCCCCAAAATCGTTGCCGTCCCTGCCGCTGATCGTACGCTGCTGATTGATATTTTATTATTTGTATGCAAAATAAGTAACAAAATGTATCTCCTCAGAAATAAAATCACCACATAGTAAAACTAACATAAAGAAATCTCTTTTCCCCCAAAATGGTTGCCGTCCCTGCCGCTGATCGTACGCTGCTGATTGATATTTTATTATTTGTATGCAAAATAAGTAACAAAATGATTCTCCTCAGAAATAAAATCACCACATAGTAAGAAATATGTACATTAAATACATCAAATACAGGTTAATAATGAGATATGTAAGTGTTATATCTTTCGAAAAAAATCTGCAAAGTGATTTACCTAGTCTCACTCTCAATCCTTTATGCCCACATCTCAAACGCTTCGATTCATTTTTTGTCAGCTTGTTTAATGGTCCATGTTTCCGATGCGTAAGTTGCTATGGGGAATATAAGGCTGAAAAGCAATCTTAACTTTATATTTTTTGTGACAGCTGGATCTTTCCAGATCTTAGTGAGTTTGAGCGTCGAGTTTCTAGCCATAGCCAAACATCTTTTTATTTCCACTTCACAACCCACCATTGTTAGTTATGACGGATCCCAAATAGTTGAAATGGTCTACAACAGTGAAACCAGCAATTTCATTTATGTGTGACAGATCTTCATTACGACTCACAATCATTACTTTGGTTTTCGCTCTATTAATGGTCAATCCATAGTTCTTGCTAGCGATTTCCAGGTGCTCCATAATTGATTCTAGGTCTTATATTGAGGTTGCAAGTGTAACAATATCATCCGCATATCTAAGGTTACTTAGCTTTTATCCACCAATTTTCACACCCCCACTCCAACCATCCAAAATAGACCTCATTATATGTTCACTATATATGTTAAAAAATGAGGGTGATAGAATACAGTCCGGTCTGACGCCGGCTTCTACGTGAAAGGGATCCGAAAAAGAATTATTCAGTTTAATTCTGCCATTCGTGTGCTCATACAGGGATCGGATAAGGTTTACAAGATATATAAATGTTCCCATGCTGATTAGAATCGACCAGAGTTTGTTCCATCGTATGCAGTCGGAAGCTTGAGAGTAGTCTATAAAGCAGATATAGGCTGTTATTTGAAATCTCCCGACTTTTCTATTATCTGGGGTATGTTGAGAATTTGTTCTCTTGTTTACTCTCTAGGTTTACCTAGTAGTTCCCTTGAAAAATACATAGTTCTAAGGTAAGTATTAAATTTGACTTTCTCACACTAAAGGATAACTACAACCACTACCAATCGATATTTTAAAGATAGTAGCTGTATGGTTTAATTACTAATTAATCTCAAAAAAGGTAGAGCAGACAAAGAACTACAGATATATTTACAGCTGAAACATTATTTCTCTTTACATAAAACTGGCCGGCTTGGGGACCGTAATGGGTTAAGAGCCTGCATATGAAACCGATGGTGGCTGGTTCGATTCCGGCAATCAGCTGGATGTGTTTTTTTTTTTTTGGTAATAGTTAACGCAAAAATTTAATAACACCCATGGTAGCACTACCACGTTGTCTCAAAATTGACGTGAAATACAATGAAAATGATTTTCAATTTTTATGGCATATCCTGTATATGTTCGGGTTAAAATATAGCCTATAACTTAACCTGAAACCTATTCAAAATCCCGTCAAGATCCGTTGAGTCATTTTTGTTACATATAAATATATATAGGGAGAGACGAGGCGGCCATAGCGTAGAGCGGGGGTGCTCAAACTTAAACTGCTGGCGATCTACCTCAATATTGTTAGACTAAGATCGATCGACTCTAAGAGGCTGCAAGTAAGTGTGATGCAGCATTGTCGTCTAGGTAGGGTGTATCGTGGCATAGATATTAGTTTTCCGCACAATATGCATTTTTTTAGTCAAGGTAAGTGTAGGTCTGCTCTAAAATGTCAATGAAAAAACTCATAATTATTCAAAATTGCGAGTTTATTGGTTCTTACAAAACAAAAACGAGTTCTAGTGTCTAAACTTAACTAAAGAGTGACTTTGGATGTTGAAGCGTGGCACTGCATGTCCTCAGCATACTTTTCATAAGATGGTACGTAATTACCAAGTGCTAATCGCAAGCATGATGACATATGTTCGTCAGTTAGTCGATTGCGATATTTTGACTTAATTATCTTCATTTCAGAAAATGCAGACTTGCACAAGTAAGTCGACCCAAACATTGCTGTCAGTTGAAGGGCGATTTGCCTTAGATTCGGAGATTTATCTTCAGATATAAAACATCAGAATTTTGTATCAAATGCTGTGGCTTTGAGATGTATATCTGATATAATCTGCACTAACTCATTTTCAACAGAACATGAGTCCATGTTAAACTGATTTGCTATTTCAGTAGCTAATTCATCAATGTTTTTACACGAAAAAGGATAACTCATAAATGATGCGATATTTGCCAATTTACTGAAATCATAAAAACGTATTTCGAATTGGCCCAAAATATTTGATAATTCTGCCTCATAAATATCATAATTCAACTGAGGGATCCTTGCTTTCAAAGACGGAAAATTTTTCAGATCCTTTCTTTTCAGTTGATCTATCATAAGTTTTTTTTGAATGCGTTTATTGCGCTAATCATCTCAATAATAGTTTTTCCTTTACCTTGAAGCTCCATATTAATGGTGTTTAAATGCATTGTGATGTCTGTCAAAAATGCCAAATCAGTCAGCCATTTTCCGTTTTTCAGCATCTGAGTGTCATCACCTCTTTCGTCCAGAAAAGCTGTTATTTCGGGCAACAATTCTTGAAACCTTTCTAGGAATTTTCCGCGACTCAACCACCTGACGTCCGTGTGAAGAACTAAATCAGTGTGTTCAGCTGACTCACTATCTTCCAACTGCAATTTAAAGAGCCGTCGTTGCAAGCTACGTGCGCGGATAGAATTCACAATTTTTATTGCAATGCCCATAATCTCCTCCATGTTTAGAACTTTTGAACACAAAACTTGTTGATGTATAATGCAATGGAAGGAGAAAAATGAAGGGAAATCATCATTGGCTTGACACAATGCCACAAAACCGTTTTTGTTTCCAGTCATTGCTGGTGCTCCATCGGTTGTAATGCACACTAGTTTATATATTGGTAGCTTGTAGTTTGTTACAAAATTGAAGAAAACGTCATATATATCTTCACCACGGGTCTTTCCTTTCAGAGGAATCATTGTCAAAAACTCTTCCTTAGCCGACATGTCATTGAATACCATTCGAATAAAAATACACAGCTGGGCAGTGTCTGTCATATCGGTAGATTTGTCGAACTGTAAAGAAAAGTATGTACATTCCATAATATCATGTTTTAGTTTATCTGCCATGTCCTGACTCATGACTTCAACACGCCTTGTGACCGTCGGACGAGATAACTGAAGTTCTCTAATAGCAGACATAATCTCTGTATTATTTTTAAAATCTCCAAATAAAGTCTCACCCGCTTCAATAAATGCTTCCTTCACAACCAATCCATCATCAAATGGTTTCTTGTGTTTCGCCAATATATGAGATATTTTAAATGACGCGATCGTTGCAGCTTTTGATTGTTTGGCTGGTCTTGTGAACATGGTTTGTTCTTTTTTCAAACAAGTTATCAAATCACGTACTTTTCGTTTTCTTAATTCACTTTGTGACGGAAAATCCTTTTCATAGTTTTTATGAACCGTTTTATGATGCCTCTCTAAGTTACCACGCTTAGGTATTGCAACTGACGCACGGCAAATGAGACAAATGCACTTATCCTTTATCATACAAAAGAAAAATTCTTCCTCCCAATAGTTATTAAAATGATAAGTTTTACTTTTCTTCGCCGCACTCATTTTGGACTATTTATTAATAAACTTTGTATCGATGTATCGCCTTCAAGTTACAACTCAGACTGACTCCTATTCCTGCAGGCGCAACATTTATATCGGCGCAAACGAAGTCTCGAATGTTCGCCGCCCGAAGTTTCTAGAAAAATCGGCGGGAATCAAAAACGCGGCTTTTCTTTGACAAGTACCGCGCGTTCCTTTGATAAAGCCGCCTTTTGCCGCTAGCCGGGGGTTATTACGATAAAAGAAAGTGATGAGGGGGTTATTCTGGCCTAATTGTGGATCGTATAAATTTTAGTAGTTTATTCATTACATTTTGTTTTAGTTACCTAAAACAAAATCTGAGAATAGTTCTATATCGGAATTTTTTTTCTCGAGATCGACTCAAAAAGCACTCGCGATCGACCGATTGAGCACCCCTGGCGTAGAGGTTAACGCATCTGCCTTCTACGCCGGACACCCAAGTTCGATTCTCGGCTCAGGAAATAATTAATTTAAAAAAAAACATTAAGGGGGGATTTCCCGGTGTGACGGCTTCAAAAAAATCGATTTTTTTTCTTACATATTTCTAAAGGTATATTGAGAGTACGCTGTAAAAATTTCAGACCGAAATTCTAAATCTTTACGAAGTTATAGCATATAGGAGAGAGCGCTTCGAAGTAGCCTGCCACTCGTCCCACGGCATCTCCAACGATCTGGCCTATTATATTGTTCTTTCGGTACCCTTATACCTGCGCTGAAAATGAAACCTTTGAAGAAATGGGAGGTGGTATACTGTATGCAGCAGGCATAGCTGATTAGTGTAAGGATAGTTTTCTATAAAAAAATCAGTTACAAAAACTTTAAACTCGTTTTCCTCGAAATCACTTTTTTTCAGTTCGTGAGAAGAAGAAACAAAATTCTATCTATCCGATGGGGCTAAAGTTTTCACACGTTGTTCTATATATAATTAGTTTTCGGTTCACGTAGCATCAAATATTTTTATTAATAATTTCTTAATTTATTTCTTGATTTTCAAAGAAAATAAACACGATTTTCGAAAAAAGTTTGCCATTTTGTTTTTTGTTTACATACATGTCTAATCCTACGTAACCCGATAGAGATATGTTTAATACTAATTAATTTGGATGTTTTGTTATGGATCATTACAAATGGAGATGCGTTTCCCATCACCCACCCACCATTTTTTTTTAAATCACTTTGACCGCAAACAACATGAATAAAATATTATTAAATAAACTAAAAAAGAAAATTTTTATATAGTTTGAGATATCAATAATAACATAAAAAAACTGAAAAGATTACATTTTATTTTTTTACGAAAAAAAATCCTAAAATAAGCTTCAAATTTTAGCTGTCATACCGAATAACGCTCTTAAAACATGACGGTCGCCTCTCGCGGGAAGCCAACAAACCATCCATAGTAAGAGTATCATGCCTAGTAAAGCACTCCCACTTTGGCCGTCTGGAACCGGCATGAAACTCTAGGCACCCTTAGTCTGTGAAACACTTTAAAAAAACGCACGAACCATAAGCAAAGGTGCAATTCGAGAAGAAGAAACAGATCGACATATAAACATACAGAGTTTACAAATGGTTTGAATTCGCTGTATTGAATAACAGGTACCAGTCACTTTTCGAAAAAATAATTAATATACAGATACAGCTGTTGCTACAATTTTATTATATGTTTTTTATTATATTTATTCATTTAATTAGGTAATTTGTTTAATTTTGTCTATTTATCGCACTTAATTAATTAATAAAAGTACTAATTTATTTATTTATATATTTATTTACATAGTTATTTTATTGAGTGCTAGAATCGTTGAAAAGTTTGTCCCACTGTTTAGAACTTACCCATACGTCTGCCTTCGTCCCATCATATTTCAATCCCAGAAAAAGTTCAGGAGCAGCATAAGGCGGAGATCCACAAAATGTCGACAGCAAATTGCCTTCTGTGAACTGATTGCTAAATCCAAAATCAGCAAGCTGTAAAAGAAGACAATATGTATCAATACGTACAATTAGGTAAAGTACAGCAACATGTCAGATTTGTTTTATCGGCCAACCAACATACAAATACAACTTAGAGCTCGTTTTTAGTGTTCCGTACGGAACACTTATAAGATCACTTCGTTGTCTGTCTCACCCGATTTTCTCCGAAAACTATCTGACGTAGAAAGTTGAAATTTGGTACTAATATAGAAATTGATGGCCTCATTAGAGCCGTGTAGTTTTGAAAGTTAAATTTTGACTTATGGGGTTAGTTTTGGGGGGTGAAATTGGAAGTGAAAAAAATTTTTACTAGGTCATCGAGTGGGGTGTCAAATGAAAGTTTGTAAAAATACGAGTTCAAAAATATATATAATGCGCACACTTTTCTTTGTATTATTTTGAAAAAATCGCGAAAAATCGTTGTCCCCCACCTTATCTCGAAAAGTACTGATCAAAAAATTTTGAAAAAATTCTGGAATATTCTCCACGGAGTGTAGATTGAACGAAAATTATCACGAGGGCATTACCTTTAATAATTTATCTGGTTTATAAAAAAAACAAAAATTTTAAGGTCATCTCACTTTTCAGTAAAGATTGGAAACAAACTTTGTTGAAAACTCATTTGGGGTGTGTTTTGTGAAGTCACTGATCATTTTTATACCTCCGTAACAAAATTTTTTATT
The DNA here is from genome assembly GCA_019049505.1 of Pachyrhynchus sulphureomaculatus. Classification (NCBI taxonomy): domain Eukaryota; kingdom Metazoa; phylum Arthropoda; class Insecta; order Coleoptera; family Curculionidae; genus Pachyrhynchus; species Pachyrhynchus sulphureomaculatus. Next base: position 43,480,320 of record CM032448.1, read on the forward strand.
TTAAAAGCAATCAACGTACGGAACACTAATTGCGCAACTTCAACTTGCACTTGACCGGTTATTTATATATTGTCTGGAAAATTTTTGTCCATATTGGTAACACTGTCGTTATAATTCTATTTTTGGTTTTGGTAAAATGTTTTTAAATTTCAAAGTTAATTAAAAAATTATGTCAGTCCAAAAAGAAAAAAAAAATATATAAATGAAAATATGCAGTAATAAGCAGGACCTTAAAAGACACCAGTAACACAATATTTTTATATAATTACCGCTTTCATATTTCTAATAAACTCTTATGTCTTTACCTCCAGGAAATATTTACTTCAAATTAATTATAAATTTTGATTTTAAACGATTTATAATTTCACAAAATACTGTTTATGTTCTACTTTTGTCTTAAATTTACAATATAATCCTCCTTTTTTGAAACATCTTTCCTAATTTTTGAATTTAAGCTACTTCAGAGCTGTTTTTTCATGAAATAATAGTTTTGACATGATTGCTTTATGACATCAAATTTTAATATGTACTACTAAAAAATGTTTGGGACTTTTTAATAGACTTGATAGGTTTGGATCCGTTTCCCCAAAAATTTGATCTTAACTTGGAATATAAAAAACCATACTATAAGACCAATACTGTATGTTATGTATTATACAGGGTCGTTAAAAGAATTTGCAATACATGGAAAAAAGATTCTTTTTATTTCTGAAAAAAATTGCAGAAATTTGATAAAATAAATTTCTGCAATTTAAAAAAAAAAAAATGTAAATTGAAAATATCTCAAATGTTGAAATTTTTTATATGGTCACAATAAAATACTAGACAAAGGAGTAGAAAAAGTTAATTAGGTAGTTGTCTTAAATTTAATATTTGCAAAATAGAATTAGTTACATGAAGAATGATAAAAATTTCTGCGGGTTGAAAATTTTTTTGGCCTAAATATACATCCTGTATATGTGTATGTACCCTGACCTGAGTAAAATTGAAGCTATTTATTAGCTGCTGTCTTCCAGTCAATTTCAGTCCTGGTCACAGAACACATACATTAAATTTGGAAAGTTACGGCCGAGCTATAAAATATCTTGTACTAATAAATAAAAATAATTTCTAATGGAATAGATCACCGTATATACGAGTATAAACACGTCTAGGGCGGGTAATTGGTTGTTTTCTTCTAGTTCAGGGTGTGGCGCGAAGGACACCAGAAGGCCACAGTCTACAGAATACCAATACACACCTACAGGTATTTGCACGCCAACTCGTATCACCACCCATCACAACTACAATCAAGAGCCAACAACTTGATTTCAAGATCTTTCCGCCTAACCGATAAAACAAGCCAGAGGAGATAAATAATGCAACAAAAACATTCAAGCAAAAACGATACAGCACACAAACAATTGACAAAGCGATACAACAAGAAAATAGCGGAGACCATCTGAAAACAAATCTAGAATCAGAGTTTCCTATCTCAAAGGAACAATAGTCAGACGAGTTCTAAGAAAACACAATATTTCCACAGCCTACAAACCGCATAGAACAATAGTATCATCACTCAGAAATCCAAAGAGGTTATTGCAATGATGTCTACATAGGACGAAATAATAAAATTATATCTGCAAGGCTCGAAGATCACAAACTTCCGTAACAAAGGGTCATATCTTCCAACAAAAGCTAGCGACAAGCCACAAAATCGATTTTAACAGCTGCAAACAAATAGCCACTGTACAATAGTACAAAACAAACATCATCCGAGAGGTGACAGAAATTGAAATAAAGGATATGATGCCCTCAATCTCTCAGTTGTATGAAAATGTGTAAAGTAAATCTCAAGATATAAGATTCTGCCTTTTTGCTTTTTCGGTGGGGCAATAAACGATCCTATTAGGGTTTTGTTCATAGTTGCCAGGTATTACGATAAAACGTATTTTTATTTTACCTGCTCTGTATAGCGCCCCCACTTGCACCTGCAATCATATTGGATCTATTTTTACCTATATATTTACTACCTGGCAACCCGGTTTGGAGCCCTTTAAGTATTTGATAATATAGGCCTAATGACCACTGGTCCCCATTAAGATTCGAAAGATACTTTTTATTATTTTTATTTTTAGTTTTACTTACAACTTACAACGTAACGGTTCAATTTTAAATATATGGCGTCCGTGGGAAAATTGCAATAGTGGCTATCGCAAGAGAAAACATTTATCACTTGACGCTAAACAAATAGTGAAAAATATTTACGACAGTTTGGCAAAAAGAAATTTGAATAAATAAAGTGCTTTGCAAGAAACCAGTAAACTAACAAAAACCCCAATTTCCACGATTAAGAGTATTGTAGGAAAACCATCACGCAAGAACAGGGAAAGACGGAAAGATTTTCAAATGCATCATGTAGACGATTGTGAAAAAGACGTCATCAGGAGAAAAATATATTCTATGTATGAAGAGCAGTTGGTGCCGACACTAGACAAAATAAAATTGAGACTGGTGCAGAACGGGACCAATATACATTGTGGCCGATCAATCCTTCACAGAATTCTCTTAAGAATGGGATTCACGTTTCAAAAAATCAACAAAAGGCAAGTAGTGATGAAGGCACAAAGATTACAAATCTTGCGAAATACTTATTTTCAAGAAATCAAAAAGTATCGATCAGAAAATTGGTCTTAACGAAACATGGTTCGATACCCATGACATTGTGCAAAAAGGCTGGGTTGACAGCAGTACAAAATGTCAGACTAACGCACCTTCAAATAAAAGTAAACAAATAACCATTTTGCATGCTGGATCTGAAAAGGGCTGGGTTTCAAATTGTCTACTATTATCTGCAAAAACATAAAAGATTCTAGTTTGGACTATCACGAAGACACGACCGCAGAACTTTTTGAAAATTGGTTTCAAAATTCCCTTTTGCCAAATGTCCCGAATAGAGTGTGTGTAGTCGTCTATTAAATAAGGTTCCTAATGCAGCCAACGTCAAATCGGATATACAGGAATATATGTTAGAAAATCACATTTATTTTGACTTTAGTTATAAAAAAGTGATCTTTTGGAAGTTTTGAAAGACTATAAATTGAAAAAGAAATATGTTTGTGATAGTATGGCTGAGAAAATGGGCACACTGTTTTGCGGCTTCCTCCGTATTATTGTGTGTTTAATCCAATTAAACATATTTGCCATCAGGTTAAATCAAAAATAAGGGCACAAATGGTTTCTCCTACTTTAAGTGTGTCAATGGTTGAATTAGTAAAAAAAGTTATAAATGATATACCTTGTGAAAGCTGGAAGAATTCCACTCAGCACGTTGTTAAAGTTGAAGATTCATATATTTATGTAAATAATATAAAACCACTGATAATTACCTCAGCTGATGACAGTGATAGTGAAACCGAATTAGGCTTAAGTTGAAATATATTTTTATTTATAAAATATGTCCCCTCTTGTAAACCCCATTCATTCAAACTGTATATTTGTACTTCTTATCCATTTGTTTTTACATGGATCTATAAATAAACATCTCCAAAAACACTTATAATTTTATTTATTTGCATTAATGAATAAAATTCCATCCATAAAAGTCCATCTCTTCAACCTATCATAAACAAAAGGTCGGAATTTTTATATTGCCCACTTAAAACGGCATAAATCAGGATCTTATATTTTGGGACAGGCTATAATAACATCAATCAACCGATGTACTCTCGGATCCGATATTTTCGTATCAAGAGCAACTTCGGAAAAAATATTAACAATTACTAAAAATCTACCTTAAAGATTTAGGGTTCTTCAGCATAAACTTCAATGGTTGCAATAAAGAAAATCGTCAAAAGCATTTCACCAGGACTTGAGCAGTTATAATGTTGTCATGGTTAAAATCATTGCCAATTTTGTTACAACAAATTAAAAAACTTTTACCCTTTTCACTAACTACATTGGAATTTCAGTGCTTTAAAAAAAATAACTCACGAAAATAATATACACATACGAGTTTTTCTTTAAAGCTGAAATTTTGCTTAACATCAATAATTACAACAGTTCCGTTAAACATTGTTTAACTTTTATTTTAGTTTAATTAACGATATAACGATACAGTGAAATAACCGGCCAAGTGCAAGTTGAACTTGCGCAATTAGTGTTCCGTACGTTGATTGCTTTTAAAATAAAAAATTTTGTTACAGAGGTATAAAATGATCATTGACTTCACAAAACACAGCCCAAATGAGTTTTCAACAAAGTTTGTTTCCAATCTTTACTGAAAACTGATGACCCTGAAATTTTTGTTTTTTTTATATACCAGATAAATTATTACAGGTAATGCACTCGTGATAATTTTCGTTCAATCTACACCCCCTGGAGAATATTCCAGAATTTTTTCAAAATTTTTTGATAAGTACTTTTCGAGATAAGGCGAGGGGACAGCGATTTTTCGCGATTTTTTAAAAATAATACAAAGAAAAGTGAGCGCAAGTATTATATATATATATATATATATATATATATATTTTACTCGTGTTTTCACAAGCTTTCATTTGACACCACACTCGATGACCTAGTAAAAATTTTTTTTTCACTTTCGATTTCACCCCCCAAAAAACTAACCCCTTAAGTCAAAATTTAACTCTCAGAACTACATGGCTCTGATGAGGCCATAAATTCCTATATTATTACCAAATTTCAACTTTCTATGTCAAATAGTTTCGGAGAAAATCGGGTGACAGACAGACAGACAGACACCGAAGTGATCTTACGGACGTACGGAACACTAAAAAGGTCTAGGGTATAATTTTTTAACACTAACTGGTTAACCTGGGGCTAAAATCTTTGAAAAATACTCATCAGAGAGTAATTAAGGTCCAATCATTAGAAAACTAAAAATAAAAACACTTTCCACCCGAAAATAGTATTATAAAGTTCACTATTTGTTCGTAAAGTTGCAAAATGGTAAAATTTGTATCTATTAAACCATACTCAAAACTAAAATATCTGTCAATACACGTCAACTAAACTACAAGGAAGCCAGCAGTATATCAATGTGAGATTGTACAAATATAGAGGTTTTCGGATGATTTTATTAAATTTAACAAAAATTGGATTGATAAGTCTGGTAGGTCGATGGATCCCCGACTGATGTTTTCTCTGAAGAAATTGTCGATAAAATTCATAGTATCGTGATGGAAGATCGTCGTACTAAGCTTCGTGAGATTGCTGAGATGGTAAGCATCTCATATAAACGGATACGTAATATCCTACATGAAGTTCTAAAAATGAAAAAGCTTAGTGCGCGATAGATGCCGCGTTTGTTCACTCTAGACCAAAAACGCAAGAGGAAGGACATTTCCAAATTGTGGAAAAGTTCCAGCGTAATATGAAGAACTTCTGACTCTGACTGTGACTGTGTGTGACTGTAAAAGAAGCGTAGATCCACCCCGGAGGCAAAAGGGCCCTCAAATCAGTAGGTTGACGAAGGTGAAACTGCCCCGAAAAAAGAGGAAAGAGTTTTATAGGACTTACAGAATATCATGATGATTGACTGTTTGAAAACGGGTAAAACAATGATTGACTCTTATTACCCAACGTTACTGGACCGTTTGCAAAGTGAATTGAAGCAGAAGCGACAAAGAGTAGCATGTAAAAAACTGTTCATTCGCCAGGACAATGCGCCTGCTCACACAGCGTGCGTTGCAATGGAAAAAGGGCACGAGCTGGGCATTGAAATAGTTCTCCACCCACCTTATTCCCCAGAATAGACCCCTAGTGACTTTTTTTAGTTGCTAACCTCAAAATTTGGCTAGGGTACCGAATGAAGAGGTTATATGTGCTGTAAACGAGTATTACGCACAATTCCGAACAAATGTTCTTTCTGAGGGAATTAAAAAAATTGGAATCCACTGGACCAAATATATTGAGGTCGATAGAGATTATATAGCGATTTTTTGCAAAAAAATGTTATTTACCCTGTTTTTTACGATCAATTCTAGTAAATACGTATTATTTTAAATGATTTTTATGGATTTTTAGTTAAAAACGTGCTGTTGTTCAATCTAACATTAAATGTATAATTTTTTATTAACAGTAATTTCGGTTGTTTTAAGGTAATTCACTCGTAAATCACCTTTTCTTAAGAATTTGATGAAATTGAAATATGATGTTAATCTAAATGTTTTTCATTTAATTAAAAAAAAAATGGTCGATTGCGAAGCGAGACAGTCATAATTAAAGTGCACATAATTAACATGCAATAGGCCAACGAAGTATAACAAAGGCATAGTTTCGTGCATATCTTAAGAACTTCTCTTAGGAATTTTTTTTTAAAAAACTAATATTTAGTAAAAAAAAGATTAGACAAATTTTGAAATAAAAATAATTTTTTTTTTTAGATTTGTTAAAAAGATATAAATATTTAAAGTTGACATTTGTTTTAAAAGAGTAACCGCGTAGTGAGGGATAAATATCACAATTTGACAACGCTGTATGTCGTCATATTTTACGCGCCAACATTCAAACATCATTTAAAATGGTTAACTTAAACAGAGATTCATTTGTAGGTTAAATAATTTATTGAATAAACACAATATATTTATCAACTTTATCTATAATCATCATATAAAAATGTATATATAAATGTTTTAATTAAAAATTTGAATTTGCATCTTGATATTTATTATTAGTGTTCCGTATCGAACACTTATAAGATGACTTCGGTGTCTGCCTGTCCATCTGTCTGTCTGTCACACCCGATTTTCTCCGAAACTATTTGTCACAGAAAGTTGAAATTGACTAATAATATAGGAATTGATGGCCTCATCGAAGCCGACTCAAGGGGTTAGTTTTGGGAGGTGAAAGTGAAAAAAAAAAATTTTTACCAGGTCATCGAGTGTTGTGTCAAATGAAAACTTGTGAAAGCACGAGTAAAATATATATATAATGTAATACTTGCGCATACTTTTTTTTGTGTTATTTTTAAAAAATCGCGAAAAATCGTTGTCCCCCCACCTTATCTCGAAAAGTACTGACCAAAAAATTTTGAAAAAATTCTGGAATATTCTCCACGGGGTGTAGATGGAACGAAAATTATCACGAGTGCATTACCTTTAATAATTTATCTGGTATATAAAAAAAACAAAAATCTCAAGGGCATCAGTTTTCAGTAAAGACTGGAAACAAACTTTGTTGAAAATTCATTTGGGGTGTGTTTTGTGAAGTCACTGATCATTTTTTACCTCCGTAACAAAATTTTTTTATTTTAAAAGCAATCAACGTACAGAACACTAACTGCGCAAGTTCATACATATATTCTCTTTCCAGGTTATATAATAATAATAATAATTTATAATCTATAATATATATAAAATGCAACGTCTCTCTGTCTGTCTGTCTGTCTGTCCGTTAGTGCGCTTATCACTCGAGAACCCCTTATCCGATTTACGTGTTTTTTTTTAGATTCATACATATGTTCTCTGACCAGATTATGGGATATATTTTATTACGTTAGGTAATATAAAAAATAAGCAGTGACGATAACAGTGAATCAAGTCAGAAAAAAGTTTGCCGCTAGCGCACTCTCTTGCAATACGCTACCTAAACCATTAAATATGGAACAATATCATGTAACAAAGAATACAATATATATAAAATGCAACGTCTCTCTGTCCGTTAGTGCGCTTGTAACTCGAGAACCACTTATCCGATTTACGTGTTTTTTTTAAATTCATACATATGTTCTCGGGCTAGGTTATATAATAATAATAATAACCTATATAATATATATAAAACGCAACGTATCTCTGTCTGTGTGTCTGTCCGTTAGTGTGCTTATCATTCGAGAACCACTTATCTGATTTACGTGTTTTTTTTTTTTTAATTCTTAACATAATATTTATAAAAAAAATCTATAATATATATAAAACGCAACGTCTCTCTATCTGTCTGTCTGTCCGTTAGTGTGCTTAGCACTCAAGAACCACTTTTCCGATTTAACTGTTTTTTTATAAAATACATATGTTCTCTGGCCAGGTTATAGGATATATTTTATTATGTTAGGTAACAAGAGGAATAAGCAGTGACGGTAATAGTGAATCAAGTCCGCGCGAGCGGAGCCGAGGGCACGGCTAGTATTAAATAAATATTAAAAAAATGGTTTTAGAAATCTTTTCCGTAAAACTAATTAAATAATTAATGATACTGGTGATAAATAAATAAAGTACTATAAACTATTTGTAAACTAATTAATTACTTTATTTACTACTCGCGTATCTTTGGTTACACGTGGTTTGCCATTGTTTTTTTGGACTAGATAATAATAACACTATTCCTGTAGAACCGAACCGAATCACAAGAACTTTTGAGATCTTTCAAAGCTACGCATTCAGATGCAATTCTTTTAATCATAAAGTCTGAAATAACACTTTTTAAAGGCATTAACGATGGCAATATTAGTTTTTTCATGAAGCACTCTTTATAAGATAATATAATAATTTGTAATTAAATCTTCTCTCTTCAAAAACTCATTTGCCAAATTCTGAAGGATTTTAGCGTCATATATCGCCTAATGGAATTTTTCGTTTGGTGCTATTTGCAATAAATCATACGCTAACTTTCCGAGCTTAAACATTTCTGAGCCTTTTCGGTCAGGAAAACGTTTTTTAAAAAGACTTACTGTGTCCGAAAAACCAGCAATATTTTTAAAATCCTCGATCATTACAAAACCAGGGGATTAATAATGTAACCAGTATGATGACCGTCCATCTGTAGTCCACAGTTTGATTGATACTGTATCTCTTCATGTTTTTCTTTATTTTTTTTTTCCCGTGGCCTCTTTATTTCTAGCCAATAAATTTTCTTTGCAGGTAAATTAGCTGTTGATGCTCTTTGTTTTCTTATTTCATCTTTTCTTGCCATATAAGATCTTGTATGTTTCCCGGGGGAGGTTTACTGATGACCTTTCCCTTGCGCAAATTTGCCTTCATGTCGCAATTAATTATAATCAAAAAGCATTTTTTATTTAAATTATATATATTTTTTCCATTTTAAATAGAAGTAATAAACAGTAAATACACAAAAATAATAAATAACCTAAATAACCTATATAAACGTCATTCTATAGAGCATTTGGTTTACTCATTGGCAGCGTTGCACATTTATTTTCATTAAAAGTGTGTGTCTGCATATGAAAGTTTCCATGTATCGAATACAGTCTCCGACAAAAATAAAATACTCTGCCATTCAATATTTTAATATTATCGGACTATACTTTTGGCTCCGATTGTCACGAGTGAATTGCCTTAAGAAAATATTTCTTGTCAAAAGGTCATGTTATTTTTTTTTTTAAAAATGAAGAATTAGGAACTTACAAATTAAATTATAAGCATCCAAAAGGCTGCCACAATGGACTTCGATTAAATTTTAAAAATGTCTGGATTTATAAAAAAAACAGTCAATGTCTCTTGACGTACCGAAGGAATCACTATTTTCGTAACGGCTCAAGCGGGCAGTGATAAACTTTTTTAGATCTGAGCGTTCTCTCAAGTATTTAATATGAAGTCTCATTTTCTCGATAATTTTCCAGTTTTAGGGGATGTATTTTGACGGACAAACAGACAGACTAGAATAGAGATAGACTGACAGATGGTCAGTCAGACAGACAGACCGGTATACGGCCAGAAGACAGATAGATAAATGGCTAGCTGTCTGTCAGTCAGTATACCGGTCTACCTGTGTGTTTATCAAACGCTATCTGTCAGTCTGTCTATATACCAGTGTGTCAGTTTGTCTGTCCATCAAAAATACATTCTCTATAATAGGCCACCAAGTTAGGACGTCAAAATGGTCTTGTCCAGAACATACATACTCTCATCTCACCTCACCTACTGAGTAATGTAAGCATGTAACTTGTGCCCCCAGGACTAAACGTGATGACTTGTAATTTTATTTGATTTGATCTATGCTGTTATTTTCTGTTGTTTTTATTACTTATATCTTATCATTACCGACTGGTTCTGAAAAAAAATTGAAGTATTTTTTCTCCAGGGGTAATTAATAAAGATAACATCGAAACCATCATCATAAGTGATAAGCAGAAATTGCCAGTAATGTGTTTTAATTAATAATATATTTTTCAATAGAAATTGTTTTATTTACCGACTTCACAAAAGAAAGTTTTCAATTCAATACGTACGTATGTAATATTGTTAAAACGTAGTAATATTTATATTGATTAGTATGTATATTTGTCCTCAAATATCTTCAAAACTACTGGATTTTAATGAATCTTCTTGTATTCGGTTAGATAGTTTTCAACTTAGGTCAAAGTGAAATAACCGGTCAAGTGCAAATTGAACTTGCACAATTAGTGTTCCGTACGTTGATTGCTTTTAAAATAAAAAATGTTGTTATGGTGGTATAAAATGAACAGTGACTTCACAAAACACACCCCAAATGAGTTTTCAACAAAGTTTGTTTCCAATCTTTACTAAAAACTGATGACCTTGAAATTTTTGTTTTTTTTTTATATACCAGATAGATTATTAAAGGTGTGTGATAATTTTCGTTCAATCTACACCCCGTGGAGAATATTCCAGAATTTTTTCAAAATTTCTTGATCGGAACTTTTCGAGATAAGGTTGGGGGACAGCGATTTTTCCAAAATAATACAAAGAAAAGTGTGCGAAAGAATTACATTATTTATATATATATATATATATATATATATATATATATATATATATATATACATTCCTGAACAAAATTAACGCAACAATATATTAAATCATATAAATCTCTATAATGAATTAATTTTAATAATTTTTTATGAACATTGGTTACACTAAAAGTTAGAAAAAACTTATTCGGATACTTTAAAAGTGAATTAGCTACCAAATTTCTCTATAAGATTCGAATTAAAATTATTCTTAAGACCTAATAATAAAATCGTTGAAATTATGTAATAATGAAAAAATGAAAAAAATAAACTGGGACACTAGTAGCAAAATTATGGTGTAACTGGAACGTGTGTTGCCTCCTCTACTTCGGATGACAGCGTTTATGCGCCTAGGCATACTTCTAATTAAATTTTGGATAAAATCTTGAGGAATTTGCTCCCATTCTGTGATAACTGCATTTTCAAGTTCCCTCAGGTTTCTAGGTGCAGGTATATGGCGTTTCACCTTTTTCTTAAGGTGATCCCATACATGTTCTATCGGATTCAGATCTGGGCATTTTGGTGGCCATTGCACAATCGGTATATCAACTTGATTAATATTGATTTGATTATAATCGAGTACCTCCCTAGCCACGTGAGGTCGAGCGTTATCCTGCATAAACAGGAAATTGGGCCCCACAAAATGACCGAAAGGCATCACATGTTCTATTACAATATTCTCAAGATAGTAGTCAGCATTCATGGATCTCGTACGGACAGGAACTAACTCTGTGCGAGCATCAAAGCAGATGCCACCCCAGAACATAATAGAGCCACCGCCGAATGGAATCCTTGCAGATATATTGCAAGGAGCAAACCTCTCTCCTGGTCTTCGCCATACTCGCTCACGACCATCTGGATGTTTTAGACTAACCCTAGTTTCATCTGTGAAGAAAACTTGTTTCCAATTATCCACGGACCAGTTTTCGTGATTTCGAGCAAAACGTAACCTGGCAACTATGTTCTCTCTAGTAAGCAAGGGCGCAGTGGCTGGTCTCCTACTGTTTAATCCAGCTTCATTTAACCGCCTTCTAACTGTTTTAGAAGAAATTGTGACATTGCGAGCAGCTTCGAGTTCGTTTCTTATTATAGAACTAGTGACAGTCCTGTTTCTTAAAGCATATTGTCTTATAAAACGTCCATCTAGGTAGCTAGTGTATCGTTTTCGACCTTGCCCTAACCTTCTAGAATAAGTTCCTACTTCATTCAAGCGTCTTACCATACGACTTATTGTGGAACGATGTTTGCCTAACAAATTGGCAACATAACTCTGACAATATCCCTCGTCCAATAAAACTGAGGTTCGCACTACCTCGTGTTCAGTTAAATTCCTTGTTCGATTCATTTTTCTAATTCTTCGGGGTCAAAAATAAAACAGCCTACCACAAAAATGTATTACTTTAAAAAGGAACAATTTATAAGCTTACTTTTAAAGAAAATCTATCCCATTATTACAGAAAATTGTTTATCTTTTAAAAAATTCTTTAAAACTGTAAATCTAAACGAATTGTTTTGATTTCTGTCATGAACAATGAAACAAAATACTCGATAAACTTTAAAACTGACATAAGAAAAAGATAAATTAATTTTCAGATTGTTGCGTTAATTTTGTCCAGGAGTTTATTTTACTCGTGTTTTCACAAGCTTTCATTTGACACCACACTCGATGACCTACTAAAAAAATTTTTTTTTCACTTCCGATTTCACCCCCCAAAACTAACCCCTTAAGTCAAAATTTGACTTTCAAAACTACACAGCTTTGATGAGGCCATCAATTCCTATATTATTACCAAATTTCAACTTTCTATGACAAATACTTTCGGAGAAAATCGGGTGGGTTTGGTTGGTCAGACAGACAGACAGTCAGACAGAAGTCATCTTATAAGTGTTTTGTACGAAACACTAAAAATCATTCAAATCGAGTTTTTAGTTCAAAAATTATATTCCGACTTCTAAGAGCAGATGAAAAAGAAATTTTGCGTCACACCAAACAAAAATAAAGTGGGTTAGATAATGAATAGGTATGTATGTAAGCCTTCCTACCCGTCTACTTGTCTGTCCGAGGTACGGAAGCAGATAAGTGGGGGACGGGGACACTGCGTATCAAGTCTGTTCTCTCTCTGCAATACTTTCATGTTCGCGTATCTTTCTTTTTGTAGCACTCCTTGTCAGATACCTACCCACAAACTTCTTACCCTTATATGTACATAAAAATAAAATATATGTAAGTACCTCATTAACCGTTCTTAACTAAAAAAAAAACGGTCAAGTGCAATTTGGACTTGCGCAATTAGTGTTCCATACTGCCTTTAAAATAAAATTTGTTGTTACGGAAGTGTAAAATGATCAGTGACTTCACAAAACACCCCAAATGAGTTTTCAATAAAAGAGTTAAAAACCTAGATTAGAAACATGTCTAGTCAGATACTGACTCAAAAGGATAATCACCAACCAAAATATGACAAAAAGTTCCATGTGACATGTATATATCTTAAGAGCCAATATGTATTTTCACGTTTTTTCTTAGTCAATAATGTATAATAGTTAGCATTTTAGCTACCTAATAGTCAATCAATCTAACTCAATCTAAAAAAATCTAATGGTAAAAAGTTTAAAACAAATATTTACTACCTAAATATTTGTTTAATTATAAACAAATAAAATAAAATTATTTTCTGTTGGTATCTGATGCTTAAAGCAGTAGCTATCAATCCCGGTTCAATTTACTTTCGACGAAATATATCTTCACCATTTTGGTGGTCAAATAGTTCTTTTTGTACCAGATAAATTATCAAACGTAATGCACTCATGATAATTCTCGCTCAACCTGCAGTTTATGGAGACTATTCTACGATTTTTTCAAAATTTTTTGATCAGTACTTTTCGAGATAAGATGGGTGGACAGGGTTTTTTTTTTTTTAAATAATACAAAGAAAAGTGTGCGCAAGCATTACATCGTATATATTTTTGAAGTCGTGTTTTCACAAGCTTCCATTTGACGCCCCACTGGATGACCTGGTAATTTTTTTTCACTCACCCCCCCAAAACTAACTTTCAAAATTATACAGCCCTAATTGGACCATCAATTCCTATATTTGTGCCATATTTCAACTCTTTATGTCAAATTATTTCGGAGAAAATCGGGTGTGACAGACAGGCGGACATTGAAGTGATGCCATAAGTACGGAACAGTAAAAAATAAAATTCAACTAAAATTTAAAAAAAAATTAAATCGACTTTTAAAAAGTAACAAAGTTACTAAATATATATGTTCTAATTTTAAAAATTTAGTACTTTGTTAATTGCTTATAAAAGAAAAATATGATTAGCAAAAAAAATATTCGCTACCGTTACTCTAAACGCAAAATGGAAGAAATGTATGTAATTAACTTAGGAAGAACCTTATTGAATAAATTTTAAGGTTAAAAAGCCGAATCAACCTTAAAAACAAATAAAGTCAAATTTTACTTTAAATTAAAAGAAAGTCGATTAAAAAAACCAACAATGGGATATCAGTTAACATGTCCTCTTAAGTAAATTTTTCCGTGTTGCAGAGGTGCGGGGTGGGGGCATGGAGAGGAGCGGTATATTTCTTGCTTTCTTTTATTAGATTACCAGCAGTAAAGAATTTTTTTTGCTAATTACATTTTCTATTAAGAGGTTATCAAACTAGTATTATATGTTTTTTAAACGTTATAGCGGCTATGTTTTTTTTTTTGCTGATTCCCACCAAAATTGACATTTGTGTTCAGTATTATTTAGCAAATCATCATGGAAAGATACACAGCTGCACAGCGTATAGAAATTGTTAAAAGTTATTACAAAAATAATGAATCTATTCGGGCTACGTTTCACGCATTACGTGAAGCTTATAGTCAACATAATCGACCTACAGAGTTTACTATTCGTAATGTAGTTTAAAAAATCTAGTCAAATGATAGTGTTTGTGATTTTAAGAATCCAACCGGTCAAAAACGTAAACGTATTGCTGAAAATATCGATGATGTGAAACAAACTGTGAATGAAAATCAATTGCATTTGAAGGCGTATAAAATTCAGTTGAACTTAACATTTATTGCGTAGAAATTTTGCAGATTGGGCTTTAGAGCAACTGGAGAAACAGACCACTTATTTCATAAAAAAAATCATTTTCAGCAATGAAGCTCATTTTTCGTTGAATGGTAAATAAGCAAAACTGTCGCATTTGAAGCAATGAAAACCCATATGCTCGTCTGGAAACACTTTTACATCTACAAATGGTTTGGAGGTGTAATTGAACCGCACTTTTTTGAAAAAGGAAAATGTTAGTGCAGCTACTGTCAATGGAGAACGCTACAGAAACATGATTACTGTTTTTTTTCTGGCGGAAATTAGATGATTTTGATCTGGATGGCATGTGGTTTCGACAAGATGGTGCAACATACTATACATCTCGTGACACAATCGATTTATTGAGATAAAAGTTCAGTGACCGTGTAATCACAAAAAATGCCGATGTGAACTGGCCACCAAAATCATGCGATATAACTACATTGGACTTTTTTTTCTGGGGCTATATTACATCATCGGTCGACTCCAATAAAGCACAAACACTCAATAGCCTTAGAACCAATATTATTCAGGCCATTGGTGACATAAGTGCTGATTTATATCGAAACATAACCAAAAATTGGTGTTCCAGAATCGAATATTTAAAAAAATCCAGAGGCGATCGTTTATATGAAATCACTTTTAAATAAAAATGTCATGAACCAATATTCAAAATTAAAAAAAAATCACTTCGATATCTTATACTGTTTTGTTTTTATTTCAAATTGAAAATATATAACTCTTATTTAATAACCCTTTATAAGAATGTAAGTATTAACTTTTTGAAATTAAGAGAAGGAAGTATTTTGTACTTTTTATCACTTTTTGAAGTAGGATTATTATTTTTTATTTTAGTTTTATTTTAAAACATTTTTTTTGGGTTTCTATCACTCAACTGACAATAAATAAATAATTATTGGGTCTCTAAGCTCATTTCTGTTTACCTAAAATCTTATTTACATAACTCTGATACATTCTATGAATTTGCACATTGGCATTTCTACCGATTTCATCATAACATGTAGGTTGAAAAGATTCTGGTCTAGCTACTTAAAACACATTTTTTTTAGAAACTTCGACTTTATTTATCAATATAATCTCCTTCAAGAGCGATACAATCAGTCCAAAGCTTTTTCTAACATTTCTACAAAAACCTCACAGAAAAATCTCTAAACGAATGTTGTTGAAATGTTCACTGCTTGAAAGGCAAACGTCAACTATCCCAGGCATCTCAGATAAGGAATAAATAAATAACCGGTCAAGTGCAAGTTGAACTTGCACAAATAGTGTTCCGTACGTTGATTGCTTTTAAAATAAAAAATTTTGTTACGGAGGTATAAAGTGGTCAGTGACTTCACAAAACACACCCCAAATGAGTTTTTAAAACAAAGTTTGTTTCCAATCTTTCCTGAAAACTGATGACCTTGAAATTTTTGTTTTTTTTATATACAGATAAATTATTAAAGGTAATGTACTCGTGATAATTTTCGTTCAATTTACACTCCGTGGAGAATATTCCAGAACTTTTTCAAACTTTTTTGATAAGTACTTTTCGAGATAAGGTTGGGGGACAGCGATTTTTCCAAAATAATACAAAGAAAAGTGCGCGTAAGTATTACATTATATATATATATATATATATATATATATATATATATATATATATATATATATATATATATTACTCGTGTTTTTTACAAGCTTTCATTTGACACCACACTCGATGACCTAGTAAAAATTTTTTTTTTCACTTCCGATTTCACCCCCCAAAACTAACCCCTTAAGTCAAAATTTAACTTTTAAAAACTACATGGCTCTAATGAGGCCATCAATTCCTATATTATTATCAAATTTCAACTTTTTATGACAAATAGTTCGGAGAAAATCGGGTGTGACAGACGGACAGACACCGAAGTCATCTTATAAGTGTTCCGTACGGAACACTAAAAAAGAAGGGGTGGTTTATGACACATCAGGAAGAATTCTCTGATAAAAGGGTCCTTAGCAATAGCTTTTTGGTAACAAAAACAAACCTTTTAAAGAATAGAACTAAATATCAGGTAGGTACCTGCTACCTTGCAATTCGTAAAATTATTTATGAAGTTAAAACAAATGACATCTTGAGGATTCGAATCATGTCCGGTCTTGGACGATGAATATCTTCAAATATAAAAATTTTAACAAAAAAGTGGTAGCAATAAAACTTTAAGACAACAACATTTCCTATGAAATGAAACAAGAATCGGGTTTCTAGGACGAATTGTATTCATTTCTCCGATACTTATGAGTATGAAAGACATACGTATGCGCTTAGTTACGAATGATTTCAGGAACAGCTCCCCGTTCGTTAGCGCCCCACGCGCCGATCAAGTCCGTACATGCATGTGATGCATGTACGTTTAAGTACATGATTATGATTAGCGCATAGCTGTGGTGCATTCTTGCTCTTCCTATTTACTCAGTTTCACAAATTCCTAATTGAGAGACGTGTTGTTTATGTTAAAAAATATATAATATTGAGTGAAATAAAAGCGTGATTTAAACTAATTCGACTATGTTTGGGAAATGTAATAATTGTAGCTTTATATTGCGAAAAGATGGAAAACGAAAGAAAATATTGTGAACTGAAGATATAATGCGTACTTACAACGTTCCTCGCATGTAACTACTTAAAGACGGAGATGTTCTGTGTAATAAATGTCGATTGATACCGTACAGTTTTTTCTAATTTTGAAACACAATCTTTCAGGTGTCTGGTTGGTATCTTAGCTTTCTCCCAAAAAATTAAAACTTCCTGTATTGTAAGTCTTGCAGCTTCTCTGGTGTTTAGTTTCACTTGCCGTATATTATAAAATAAACTGCGTAAAACTTGACAATTACATGGTAATTTACTGTCACTGATTTGACGAGACATGTGTCCGATTAAATACTTTCTGCCTTGAACTCGAACGCGAACAAGCATGGCTCGTTGATGCTGTAGAAGACATTGTCCTCACAGAAAAGTCACTAAACGAATGTTGTTGAAATGTTCACTGCTTGAAAGGCAAACGGGCAAACGTCAACTTCAACTCTCCGACTTCTTCTGAGGCATCTCAGACAAGGAATAAAAAAGAGGGGGTGGTTTATGACACTTCAGGAAGAATTCTCTGATAAAAGGGTCCTTAGCAATAGCTTTTTTGTAACAAAAACAAACCTTTTAAAGAATATAACTAAATATCAGGTAGGTACCTACTACCATGCAATTCGTAAAATTATTTATGAAGTTAAAACAAATGACAATTTTATGTCTTATTATATATTGCATAATAATGTATTTGTATTATTGTTTATAATACAAAGGAAACAAAAAATGGTCAAAAGTATTTAAGTTAGGTATCTTTGTTGCCATTTTTCACATTCGTTTTCTAAACCGGTCGAAGGTCGAATTTGAGGATTCGAATCATGTCCGGTCTTGGACGATGAATATCTTCAAATATAAAAGTTTTAACAAAAAAGTGGTAAGAATAAAACTATAACTATATATATATATTATATATATATATATATATATATATATATATATATATATAATTATAACTACAATAATAAGACAACAACATTTCCTATGAAATGAAACAAGAGTCGGGTTTCTAGAACGAATTGTATTCATTTTATGAGGGAAAAAACCACGATTTTTTTGCAAAAAATCGAATTTTTTCAACTTTAATCTCGATGAGGTACAAAACTAACGTTATCTAATTGAGCTAAAACTGTGCAAATCTTATTTTTTAGACAAATGGCAAATTTTAGGATGGTCCCGCCGCCATTACAATGAAAAATATTTTTTTCCCCCTATACTTTGTGACCAGCCTAATGTATATGTGTCAACAGCTATATTTAGAAATTTTACATAATAGTCACTTTACTAAAACCCTAAAAATATTTTAATATTCTATCATCTCCTCATATTTTTTTTGACCAGTCTCTCATTATTAGTTATAGAGAAAACAAATTTTATTTTTTTTTCCAAGATTAATCAGTAATGATAAAAGATAAATGCTTAACAACTTCATAAACAACAATATATGCTTTTTAACCATCACTACAATTACGTCATATTGTTTATTAAATCGAAATGACTTGACAATTAGAGCCGCTTTGATATTACGTGCCATTTCTTATGTTTCTCCCAGTTCAACATAAATTAGCACTATGACATAATTATAGATGGCCCTTAGAAAACACATAGTAGTGAGAAGGTCATTTGGTTCGAAGAGAACGAGTCATATGCTTATCACACTGAATTCCTCGAAAAAGTGGTTCACTTAGTATTTCGCTGCGATCATACAGTTCTAAAATAAACACTGAAAGGGTCTAACCGTACTGCCATGGCGAAACTGCCCCCGATAGGAACCTATATCGTAACCTATGCTACAGTGTGGAGCAGGGCTGTCAAGGTCATGCACAGTTCGAGCCAATTTCGGAGGTAACGCCTCCCGCTGCCCCCACCACTGCTGCTGCCGCCGTTCGCGCAGTCTCAGAAGCAGCTATGAGAGCATAGGAGGAGCGCATCGTGTTTGGTAAGCGACCGAGCCGCGATCGGCGGCTCGGCCGCTTAACGTCTACCAGTGGTGGGGGCAGCGAGAGGCGTTACCTCCGAAATTGGCTCGAACTGTGCATGACCTTGACAGCCCTGGTGTGGAGGCTAATAGTAGTTGGTACAGAATATACTATGTGTACAAGTATGAAATGCGGATTTCAGACAACAGATGGTGTACCAATGCAGTTTGTGCTATAAAGATTTGACACTGCGCCATTTTGTTGTGTCATCAACAAGTGTCAGAGGCGCACGAGTAATAAATTGGAAAAGTATGTGTATAGTGTTGTGTTGTTGTGTTTCATAGTGTTGTGTTGTTGTGTTTAATATGTCGAAATTTATACCGAACAAAAAGCATTCGCGGACAGCATTAATTTTTTGTTTTCATTTGAAGAAAACTGCTGTTGAATCATACCAATTACTTCGAGAAGCTTACTGTGAACATGCTCCATCGCAAGATACGTGTGAACGATGGTTTCGGCGTTTCAAACGTGGTGACTTCGATGTTGCAGACAAGGAATGTGAAAAACTGCCAAAAAAAAATACGAAGATGTGGAATTATAAGCATTTTTGGACGAAGATGATTCGCAAACACAAAAACAACTCGCGGAGCAATTGGGCGTTAGTCAATAAGCTGTTTCCAATCGGCTACGAGAGATGGGAAAGATTCAGAAGAACGGTAGATGGGTACCACATGAGTTGAACGACAGGCAAATAGAAAAGCGCAAAAACGCGTGTGACATTTTGCTCGCTCGGTACAAAAGGAAGTCGTTTTTGCATCGTATAGTTACAGGGGATGAAAAGTGGATTTTATTTTGAGAATCCCAAGCGCAAAAAATCATGGGTAGACCCAGGCGCACCATCCACATCGACCGCAAGACCGAATCGCTTTGACAGAAAGATGATGCTCTGTGTTTGGTGGGACCAGAGGGGCGTGGTCTATTATGAGCTGTTAAAACCTGGGGAAATGGTTAATACTAAACGTTACCAACAACAATTGACCGATTTGAGCCGTTCGCTGCTTGAAAAAAGGCCAGAATACCGAAAGACGCAAAACAAAGTAATTTTTCTTCATGACAGTGCTCCATCACATAAGGCAAAACCAGTTCGCGACACGTTGGAAGCACTCAGCTGGGAAGTTCTACCCCATGCGGCTTACTCACCAGACTTGGCTCCTTCCGATTATCACTTGTTTGCATCGATGGGTCACATGCACTTGCTGAGCAGCGCTTTGGTTCGTACGAAGATGTGAAAAAATGGCTCGATGAATGGCTTGCAGCAAAAGAGGAAGATTTTTAACTGGCGTGGTATTCACAAATTGCTTGAAAGATGGGAAAAATGTATAACAGGCGATGGAGCATAATTTGAATAAAGCACTTTTTATCATTCTTCCGAATTTAACATGTTTTTTTAGAAAAAAAATCCGCCATTCATATTTGTACACCTGATATTACTTCTCTATCTTGGTTAATCGTGGAGATGTTTAAAAAAAAATTGTCTCATTATGACTTTTTTTCAAAGCGTTATATCTAAGTAAGTTTTTAAACTAGGAAAATAAAACAAAATGGCTGTGTTATGGTACACTCTACAATTTATTTTACAACAGTTTCCGATGGGCCAAGCATAAATAAAAATATTAGAAAAAATGCCAACGAAAATTTTATCAATCGATTTCTATCAGATCTAATTAAATGATCACTTTGAAAAAAAAATATGTATTTGTCTATGTGCCGCCTAACAGCGTGTCAAGTTTCATTAAAATCCAGGTAGTGCAACATGTTGAAAAAAAAAAGTAAGTGGACATGTACTCTACGACCGCTGCGATAACGCATTTAAACGTGATCATTATTATTACTTTACTAACTAATTTCACAAATATCACCGTTTTAAAAATTCTCCAATACTTATGAGTATGGAAGACTTACGTATCCGCTTAGTTACGAATGATTTCAGGAATAGCTCCCCGTTCGTTAGCGCCCCACGCGCCGATCAAGTCCGTACATGCATGTGATGCATGTACGTGTACGTACATGATTATGATTAGCGCATAGCTGTGGTTCATTCTCGCTCTTCCTATTTACTCAGTTTCACAAATTCCTAATTGAGAGACGTGTTGTTTATGTTAAAAAATACATAATATTCAGTGAATAAAGGAGTGGTTTAAACTAATTCGACTATGTTTGGGAAATGTAATAATTGTGGCTCTATAATGCGAAAAGATGAAAAAAACGAAAGAAAATATTGCGAACTGAAGATGAAGTGCGTACTTACAACGTTCCTCACACTCCTACTTAAAGTTGGAGATGTTCTGTGTAATGAATGTCGATTGATCCCGTACAGAACTTCATCGGCTACTGACGACATAAGCGCAGGACCTTCTCATATCGATATAGATACAGAACAACGCGACATCTTTCAACTTGAATCAACGAACGAGGAAGAATATTATGATGAAGAGGACTTTCATATACTTTATGATATTGCTGTTTCAGAGGCTAGTATCGACTCATAAATACTTTTTTATGTAACTCAAAATCTAATATCAAAACAGTACCAAGAGAGGCTTGATATCAAGCTCTTGTTAAAAGAAGGATTTTCATTCCGTTATTCACTAAATATTATATATTTTTTAATATAAACAACACGTGTCTCAATTAGGAATTTGTGAAACTAAGTAAATAGGAAGAGCGAGAAGCTACCACAGCTATGCGCTAATCATAATCATGTATGTAAACGTACATGCATCACATGCATGTACGGACTTGATCGGCGCTTGGGGCGCTAACGGGAGCTATTCCTGAAATCATTCGTAACTAAGCGCATACGTAAGTCTTTCATACTCGTAAGTATCGGGGAATTTTTAAGCGGTGCTATTTGTGAAATTGGTTAGTAAAATAATAATAACGATTACGTTTAAATGCGTTGTAGCGGTCGTAGAGTACATGTCCACTTACATGTTGCACCATTTGGACTTTAATGAAACTTGGCACGCTCTTAGGCGACACACAGACAAATATTATATATTTTTTCAAAGTGGTCATTCAATTAGGTCTGATAGAAATCGATTGATAAAATTTTTATTTGCATTTTTCTAATATTTTTTTTAGGCTTGGTCTATCGGAAACTGTTGTAAAATAAATTGTAGAGTGTACCATAACACTGCCATTTAGTTTTTTTTCCTAGCTTTAAAAGTTAATTAGATATATCACTTTGAAAAAAAGTCATTATTGGACACTTTTTTTTTAAAATATCTCCACGATTAACCAAATTAGAGAAGTAATATCTTCTGTATCAACTACTATTAGCCTCCTCTACATTATAGCATAGGTTAAGATATAGGTCCTATATCAGGGGCAGTTTCGCCATGGAAGTACGGCTAAACCCTTTACTTTATCCTTGTGAAGAACAACTTAACCTAATTAAATGATAGGTACTTTACAGTAAGATAGTAATCACAAAAGAGTTAGCAAAGAGATGGAGAGAGTTTCAGCTCTTGTTTTACAATTGAAACCCTCTAGATACAATTTCTGTTAAAATTGAAAATAATTGAAAAATAATTAAATTTTTAGATTTTTCTCCGAACATTGGAAAGAACGTTCGTGATATGCTCGAAGCAACTTCCTAAACCCCTTCCCTACTATTTTAAACCTTTATGGGTTTCACAGTCTGTCAAGTAAGAATGTGCACCCGATAATTCATTTTTGGTAGATGCGATTCTAGCGATTCGACAAAACATCGGTAGAGGGAACCTTTGTCTACGAGACATTTTAGTATTAAGTATCAGTTGATTTCAAACTTTCATCGAAATCATGTAAAATCAAAAACGAGTCACCCGTCGGTTCGAGGCAGTCTTTGTTCCCATCCAAAGGAGCCTAAAATGACACATTCCGCGGCGGTTAAATATATTAAAAAGTCAGTGTCGTTGGTGAAGAAGTGGCTAAATCATTTTAACGAGACGAAAAATATCGACGACTTGTCAAAACGTGGCTCGGTATTCAAAGTCACTCTGAAAGTCAAAACACGAATCGTGTCTTTGTTTTACCGGATCTGAAATTGACGAATTAAGACAATTGGGCTTGGATGTGTCCCATGAGATCTTTCGATAACATCTTCGTGCTGACTCGGTATCCCGCGAGATTCTAAAAATTTGCAGAGTATGCAGAAAGTCTCGTCGACAGCATGCCTCGATGATGCCAGGGTATTATTGCGCCGTTGTTAACACACCAAAGAATACATTGATGGCAAAAATTTTTCACGAAACACATTTTTCAAGAATAGACTATACTTCAAGAATAGACTGTACTACATATATTTACACTTCAAGTTTGTTCGTTATCGTACACAAAAACCAATACATCATATTACTATTAACACTAAAAAATAGTATTATGAGTTTAGACAGATGGAAATTGGAAACTACGTTTTTTATGATCTAGAGATACTCTTATTTTAATAACCACTTCAAAATCAATAATACTGAGTAAAATAACCGGTCAAGTGCAAGTTGAACTTGCACAATTAGTGTTCTGTGCTTTGATTGCTTTTAAAACAAATATTTTTGTTACGGAAGTATAAAATGATCAGTGACTTCACAAAACACATCCCAAATGAATTTTCAACAAAGTTTGTTTCCAATCTTTACTGAAAACTGATGACCTTGAATATTTTTTTTATATACCAGATAAATTATTAAAGGTAATGCACTCGTGATAATTTTCGTTCAATCTACACCCCGTGGAAAATATTCCAGAATTTTTTCAAAATTTTTTGATCAATACTTTTCGAGATAAGGTGGGGAAGACAGCGATTTTTTAAAAATAAACATTCCAAATGAGTTTTCAACAAAGTTTTTTTTCCGATCTTTAGTGAAAGCTAATGACCTTGAAATTTTTTTTTATGTACCAGATAAATTATTAAAGTTAATGCCCTCGTGATATTTTTTCGTTCAATCTACACCCCCTGTAGAAAATATTCCAGAATTTTTTCAAAATTTTCTGATAAATACTTTTCAAGATAAGGGGGAGACAGCGATTTTCGTACTTTTTTAAAAATAATATAAAGATAATTGTGTGCAAGTATTACATTATATATATTTTTGAACTCGTCTTTTTACAAGCTTTCATTTGACACCCCACTCGATGACCTGGTAAAAAAAAATGTTCATTTCCGAGTTCACCCCCAACACTAACTCCTTAAGTCGAAATTTAACTTTCAAAACCAGACGGCTCTGATGAGGCCATCAATTCCTATATTAGTGCCAAATTTCAACTTTCTATGTCAAATAGTTTCAGAGAAAATCGTTTGTGACAGGCGGACAGGCATACTCCAAAGTGATCTTATAAGTGTTCCGTACGGAACACTAAAAATACCAATTTTTATTATTCATATATAAAAAAGTTTCATGGCAGAAGATCGAGAGAAATGGAGGGAAACGGTGGATAGCACAGTGAAGTCATTTCAGAAAAATCAAGACTCTCAAAATTGAGGAAACGAATGGAGGGAGAGAGAGTTACGACACATCAACTAGGGTTATGAGAGGAGAACCTATTTAACAATTTGAAAGTAGTCTAGGTTTACGAAATATTTATTCCCAGACTACATACAAAGGAAAATGTATTTCATAGCTATATGGGGTTGAATGTTTCTAAATTTTCCCGTAAAGTCTAAACTACCGTACCTATAATGAATGAATGCTCAAATGATTCACCATAATGCCGCGAGTGATAAGCAATACAAAAAAAATCCAATATGGTGAACATCACAAGCCATTTTGTCTAATATGGATAGATTACAAAAAGGATTTCTAGGAAGTTATTTTAAACATACATTGTTTTATTACGAAAAATACACATGGTAATCAAAAAAGCACGTCGAAAAGAAAACAAAATCGCTGACCAAGTCTAAACTGCGAGATAGATTTTAACTAATTAGAATGCAGAGCGTGCCAGTGATATTTACCATAGAATTACACTAGAAAATACAATATAATGAATCTTGTAAAACATGAAAGACAAAAACGTTTAAAACCTATCAAGTTTGATATTAAAAGAAAGAGCTTTTTATGACGATAATATTACTCGTATAACGATAAAAATATACGGGGTGTCGAAAAAAGTAAAACAAAGATAAAACATGTTTTAATCTCTCATGGAGTATAAACTACTGAATGAACTTTGTATTGGATTTATGTCAAATAATTCGTTATAAATCCATGAGTGACAATAGTTATATAATTATACTAAAAATCAATCCATCAATATAGGCGCCAGACGCCATTTTTATCACCTATAAAAAATAAGACAAAATTATCTAATATTTGATATCAAATTAAGGAAGGATTTCAAAAAATCAAAAAGAATAAAGCATGATTATTCTATTTATTGATTTACTTATTATAACAAGAAAAGGTAATACATGGTGATTAAAATTATTTAAATGGAGAAAAATAACTGGCCAAGTGCAAGTCGGACTTGCGCAATTAGTGTTCCATACGTTGATTGCTTTTAAAATAACAAATTTTGTTACGGAGATATACAATCATCAATGACCTTACAAAACATATCCTAAACGAGTTTTTAACAAAATTTGTTTCCGATCTTTGTTAAAAACTGAAACCTTCAATTTTTTTTTATGTAAATAGAACAGATAAATTATTAAAGGTAATGCACTAGTGATAATTTTCATTTAATCTAGACCAATGATGGCCAAAGTGGTTCAGGTGACCCCCAGGGGTCCACGGGAGACTCGACGGGGGTCTACGTTGGCGTGAAAAAAAAATGGGTGTTCACAAGTTGTAAGTGGGGGTCCACGAAAATTTTTCTGGTTTCGATAGTAAAGAACAAAAATGTTGGCTTGGCTTTACCTATCAACGTAGACAGATAATACACTACTCAAAAAAATTAAGCAGCAAGCAAAAAAAATTCCAAATTTTTCGGTGATTTTTGACAGGCTGTATTTCGGTGAAAAATGGTCGTATTGAGACTTAAAAAAAAAGCATTTTGAAGGTTTAACATTCTAATTTTCAGATTTTTTGGCTAAAATTTTTTAGGAGCTACGGTTCTCATGCAATCCTAACAGTAACAATATTGCAAATATTTTGCTTTTTTTTTGGTCCACGGCTTGAAAAAAATTTTTTCAGTTAGGCCGGCATATGGATCAGATAGCCTGTTTATTTAGCATTAATTTCCTTGTTTTAAAACCTCCCTTAATTTTTTTGAGTAGTGTATTTTAAGAAGGTCAGCGCCTTGCCAGCGTTACTTGTAAAAACTTGCATATTCGATATTCAGTACAACGCGCGTCGAGACTTGCAAAGCGCCGCCCGCCCGCCCTCAACGCAACCCGTTCAGACGTGCAAAGGGACGAAATACGACTTGTGCTGTGCTTGCAATCTTGCATGAACTTGTTTGATTCTTCACTAATATAAATACGAATGCCAAGGACAAACGTTACTCATTTGTTTCCGGAATTTTTAAAAGAAACGTGTGAGTGAATCGATGTCAGTGTTTACCAGTGCCGGAAAAAGTAAGTACCTGCCTATTTGTTATTCATACTTTTATTTTATATTGTAATAATATTATATTTGTCATGTTTGCGTGTAGTAGGTACGTAATAAAAATTAAATATTGAACAGGGCCATTATTCGATACTTCTATAAAAGAACAGAAAGCCGAGAAAGATTGAACTTTTAGTACTTTTTATTATAAAATTATTTATTTACCCGACTGTGGTGATTCACTAAAGGAGAGATATACGATTGACCTGCATGTTTGTACATATTTCAGCGCCCTCGTAGTTGCTAATGCTAAATGACCAAAAATATTTTCACAAATTGTACGTGTCTTTATGTACCACTCGTAACGTACATCAAAGTAATAAATAAATCATTAAAATCGCGGAGTTTTGATGTCAAAATATTCTTTAAAAGTATTTTCTCTCGAATTTACAGAAATGTACCAAATATAATTAATCAAAAAATATTTTGACATTAAAATAGGTTCAGTCGTATTGTGAAAACCTCTATATGGTCTTAGCAGTTTATTGCTTTTAATAATTAAAATCAGTTTTACCGCCGGCATTTTGGTTTTTTCATTGCAATAGTTAATTAACTCTATTTTATTCTGTTAAAATAGCCATATCCTGTTAAAGTCGCCTTATGATTACTAAAACAAACATTTTTTTTCTTTACAGGTAGGTAACTAATACGAAACATGGCTGAATCTAAGAAGAAATGTCGACAGTACAGTGTTGATTATTTGAAATTTGGTTTTCTTCCATCAAAGGCAGACAAACGATTGCCCATATGCCTTTTATGCAACAAAGTTTTGAGCAATGACTCTATGAACTCATCGAAGCTCGAAGATCATCTAAGAAGGTGTCATCCTGATAAAATAGGTAAAGATTTAAAATATTTTCAAACATTGAAGGAAAAATACGAAAAGAGACCCACCGTGCACAGTATGTTCGCTTCAACGTCTCAAAGTAATGATGATGGCTTGAGGGCATCTTACAATATCTCATTGCTTATAGCGAAATCTGGAAAACCGCACACCATCGGAGAACAGTTAATTTTACTGCTGTTGAAGAGGTTTTAAAAACTGTTCTGCACAAACCTCTATTTGACGTACTCAAAAGAATTCCTTTGAGTAACAACACTGTACAAAGACGTATTGATGAAATGAGCTCTGATATTGAAAGCTTCTTGTGTAATTATCTGCAAACAACTCATTTTTCTATTCAACTGGACAAGTCAACTTTACCTGGTAATGAAGCATTATTATTGGCATATGTTCGATTTGTTATGGACGAAGAAATCCATGAAGAGCTGCTATTCGCGAAAACTTTGGAGACGGACACTAAAGGCGAATCAATATTTAATGTCCTGAGTGATTTTTTTTAAGGAAAAATCGATTCCATTTACAAACATTATTGGAGCTCCTGCCATCTTCGGGCGACATCGTGGGTTTATAAGCCATCTTAAAAGAATTATACCAAAAGTAACTGCAATTCACTGTGTCATCCACCGACAACACCTGGTAGCGGAAAATTTGAGTGATAGATTGCACCAATCGCTTCAATTTGTGATTCAAGCAGTTAACAAAATAAGAAGCAATGCGTTGAATACCCGTTTATTTGCACAATTGTGCGACGAAAAAGATGAAGACTTCCAACGATTGCTCTTACATACTGACGTACGCTGGTTGTCGAAAGGTGCATGTTTAACAAGATTTTACTCACTTTTTGAATCAGTTTTAGAGTTTCTGGAAAGTAAAGATCCAGATTTAAAAGAAAACCTGATCAAATTGAAAGCAGACATCGCGTATTTGACAGATTTGTTCAAAAAATTTAATGACATTAACTTGCAGTTACAAGGGGACAGCCTAAATTTAATAAAAACAAAGGGTGTAATTTAAGTTTTTCTTGGAAAATTGAAATTTATGAAGCAAAATATTAGCCGGCGCGAATTCTCCCAGTTTCCAAACTTGTCACAGGCAGAATGTCTTGATGAGGATATTCAGACATACGTTCAACATTTAAATGCCCTGCATGATGACTTCAAAAATAGATTTGAAGATATTCTGACGATGGAAATACCATCATGGATCATAAATCCATTTGATGAAATGGAAGTGGCGAATGTGGTATTACAAGAGGAGCTACTCGAGCTTAGCACCAATGAGGACTGAAGGTGAAATTTTGAAAAAGGCGAGGCGTTTCCCTCATCATACCTTGTCAAAAAAGTTTTAGTGTCGTTACAAACCTATTAACAAAAAAAGGCGCAGATTGAACATCACAGAACGGGGAGATTTGCGGTTATTCCTTACAAAACTGAAGCCAAATATTGATAATTTGCTGTCAATCCATCAAGTACATCCCTCCCATTAAAATTATGACTATTTTTTTTTAATTGTTGATTTGCATTGTTGAAGTTACGGTACCTTATTAATGTTTAATTTTAATTCTATTAAGTCTGTAATCATATTATTTTAATAAATAGAACACAAGAAAATATATTATTTTTCTTTTTATTTTTACCACTCCGAATTTAGGGTTGGAACTCAGCCATGATGCAAATTTCCATCGTTAGATCTAATCTTCACATTTTTTTGACGGTCCACCGAAACCAGTAAAATTTTGAAAGTGGTCTACGAGAAAAAAAAGTTTGGGAACCTCTGATCTAGACCCTGTGGAGAATATTCAAGAATTTTTTCAAAATTTTTTAATAAATACTTTTTTGAAATAAGGGGGAACAGCGATTTTTGGCAATTTTTTAAAAATAATACAAAGAAAAGTGTGCGCATATATTATATATATTTTTGAGCTCGTGTTTTCACAAGCTTTGATTTGACACCCCACTCGATGACTTAGTAAAAAAATGTCTTTTTCACTTCCGAGTTCACCCCCCAAAACTAACCCTTTAAGTTAAAATTTAACTTAAAGTGTGCCAAATTCTATGTCAAATAGTTTTAGAAAATCTCTTAGAAGACTCTAAGAAGTCTTAGTTAAGCGTTTGACAATGTAGTTGTACTACGAAATCGCGATAACGCAATTGTAAAATCTTTACAAATATATTTACTGACAGTTAACAAAATAATTAAGTAGTTTTATTGTTAAGACAATGGAAACTGCTGCTTTATTATACAAACGAGCACAGAATACTTTATATGAGAATCTGGATATAAGAAAGCTACGCGCTCAGTTTTTGTGCCGTGTTTGCTTACTGCTGATTAAAAATGAATGAATATTTTATGATCGTATTATGAAAGCGAATGAAGATTTTATGATCGTATCTTCAGCGTTTTAAGTGGAATGAAAATGATTTTTATCGACGTATTAGAATCGTCGACGAAATCTGAGCCCACTGTTCCATTCTGAAACAAAGCGACAATCGTAACAGTGGATTGCGAAGATAACCGACTCCAGAGGAAAGTAACTCCGTCGGCTGGTAATGACCTTGGTTTTTTTGAATTCACATGGAATAATTCTTATCGACTACTTGAAAAAAGGTAAAATATCACTGGAGAATATTACTCTAAATTATTACGATGTTTGGGGAAAAACGTCCATTGTCCTCTTTCACCAGGATAACTCACCAGCACATTCGATGAAATTCCAGAAACCCGAGTAAGAATTAATCACCTTTTGTATTCTCCAGATTTTTCATTTCAAATATGATAAAATGGCTATCGAGGAAGAAATCTTTATCGGATACTCTAATGATAAGTGTGGTTTAGATAAAAATTGTTATTTTGGATCTTGAGGAACGCTGTGCAAAATGTATTGAGTTAAAGGAAGATTATCTTAAGTTCTTTAGTTCAAAAAATATGTTTTTTCTTAGGTAGGTCGGAAGTTTGCATAGTAATAGTATAGTAATAGAAGTTTGTTGTTCTATTATTTCTAGTAAACTTAGCAATACAGCAAGATTTTTAGATTTTTGAAATTGTCTTTTCTGGTAATGTATACTTTTAAGGTATTTAAAGGACTATTCATATTAATCATAGTTAGGATATGATTATAAGTATCAGAAGAGACCCATAAATGTGATGTTCAGAATTTTTCTTCCTTTGCGAAGCGTTGGAAAGCGTTGTATACTTAAAATCACCCTACGAAATTTTTACATCTCTTCAGGTTTCAGGGCCACTAGATCATGAAAAACATAGTGCCCCATTTACGCCGGTCGGTTTGTCTGTTGGCATGATTCTCGAACGAAATATTTATTTCAAATTTGGTGTAAGTATAATACTTGAAGTGGAAAAGGAGTAGTTTTTTTGAGAAATATCGTTAAAGGGGAAAGGGGTTAAAAGGGTTCATAATTTTTGTATATTTTCCATATTACTACGGAAATCTAAAATATACATTACCGTCAGAAAGTATTTGCCCACCTAGAAATTTCAATCTAACAGCCAAAATTTAATACCTAATTAAACCCTTTTATTATATTGGGTAAATTTAATTGTTCTTAACAAGTGTTCATCATAAAATTGTTTAGATAAGCCTTTTTGGTGAAATCATACATTAAAAATCAATTAGAACAAATTTCTAAGTTTTGCATGATAATCGTTTTTTTGAGGCGATTTCTGAGAATTCCAGTTGAAGTAAGAACTCACTTCAAGTTTCTAGGGATTATGGAAATTCCTAGTAGCATATTATGATAAAAACTATGCTATAAATACCATTGCCCTTTTGGAAATTAACCATCCGCAAACAGTACTTTGTCGCTGATACAGGCTCAATTGTTTTGTGAAAATACCAAAAACGAAAGAAGTTTCCGTTGAAAATCGGGCTCTGGTAATTGCGAGACATCGAAATGGTCACTCGAGTTGACAAATCGCGAGTAATATGCAGATGCCAAGGAGAACGGTGGACGACATCGTAAAAAAAATTTCTGCGGGACATGGAATTCTGAACCAAAAACGTTCAGGAAGGCCTCGAAAAACCACTCCCGCACCAGAAATCACGGCTCAAGTAAACCTGGAGCTGCCCATCAGCGCAGAAGGTGGACTACACGGAGTTGCAGCGAGGAAACCACTTCTTAGGCAAGTGAATAAACGTGAACGAATCTAAATTCGAAATTTTCGGCTTAAATCAACGAGTTTACGTGCGGCGGTCAGCTTTAGAGAGGATGTTGGAAGTCTGTCAGTTGCCTACAGTAAAACACGGTGGAGGTTCAGTAATGGTTTGGGGTTATTTTGGCAACGGTAAAGTTGGAAAAATCTTTAGGATAGAAGGAATCATGCGAAAAGAAGAGTAACAAGAAATTTTGCTAACTCAAATGCTTCCTTCTGGAAGAGATATTTTTCAGGGGAAATTTATTTTTCAGCATGACAACGACTTTAAACATTGTGCTAAACAAATTAGAGAGCTTTTGGACCAATGGAAATCCGATGACGTCCTGGGAGTGATGACTTGGCCTCCACAATCACCCGACTTGAACCCCATCGAATTGCTGTGGGGGTCATTTAGACAGGTGTGTTCAAAAACTCAATCCAACATCAGAAAATCACTTGTGGCAACTTTTACAAGCAGAATGGGTTAAAATAACCGAAGAAACTCTGAAGAAACTACTGGACAGAATGTCGAAACTCCGTAAAGCGGTAATTAAAAACAAAGGTCACATAGATGAGAAAAATCCTGGAAAATCATGAATATTTTTCTGATTTTCTAGACTGTAAATAATGTGAAAATAAATAATAATTCATTAAAATTAAAAAGAATATATTATCTGGTTTTTTTTGTTGTCTTGGAACTGAAATAACTAGGTGGACCTTCTGATGGTAGTGTACACATATAAAAGATTAGAGAGGGGAGGGTCGTTAGACGGGGTTGCCTCGTATACATCGTATAATATTAGAGTTCTTATATATCATGGTATAAGATTCTTAGTGCAAA
The DNA here is from genome assembly GCA_019049505.1 of Pachyrhynchus sulphureomaculatus. Classification (NCBI taxonomy): domain Eukaryota; kingdom Metazoa; phylum Arthropoda; class Insecta; order Coleoptera; family Curculionidae; genus Pachyrhynchus; species Pachyrhynchus sulphureomaculatus. The sequence goes on from CM032448.1 coordinate 43,513,073, forward strand.
GGAATCCGAAATGTGTGTATACTTTTTTCACAATTCTCCATTTTTACAGAAATATCTCTCGAGTCCTTCCTTTGATTAACTCTTCTGTGATTAATATCTCATAATAAAGTACCTATCCTTTTAAGTATCGACTTGTCATGATTGGTTTAAGTTACGAGGGTTGTATGATAAGTACTTGGCCTCGGTCAGAGATGACGCTACTATTTAAATAATTATTTATATTTTTCGTAAACATAACCTTTCACGAGAATCCTGTCAAGTCGCTGCGTCATTTAGTTTGTAAGTGGTAGCCATTTAAAGAGAACAACTTTTGTGATTTTACAACAATGGAAAAAATTGAATAACAAGCAGTGATAAAATATTTGTTTTTGAAAAAGAAAACGAATGATGCGATAAAAGCGGAGCTCAGCGAGGTTTATGGTGACTCTGCACCTTCATTATCAACCATAAAATATTGAACAGCTGAAGTCAAACGCGGACGTAGAAGCATTTTTATGAAAAACGTCCAGATCGTCACGTCAGAAATGAATGAAAAAATCCACGACAGAGTGGTAAATGATCGAAGAGTGAAAGTGCGTGAGATTGCTGAGACGGTGTGGGCATCTCAATTGAACGGGTGCAGAACATTTTAACAACTCATTGCGATATGAGAAAGCTTTCCGCAAAATGGGTGCAGCGACTGCTTACAATTGACAATTGTGTGTCAACTTCAAAAGAATGTTAAAGCGCAATCGGAATAATTTTTAGAGTCTATTTAAAACTGTTGACGAAACATGGATTCATCACAGCCCACCAGAGATCAAAGAAGAGTCCAAATAGTGGGTTTTCCGTGGCGAACCGGCGCCAAAGAAGGCCAAGGTGACTATCGGCCAACAAAATCATGGCCACAGTGTTTTGGGATGCACGCCGCATAATCCACGTCGATTACCTTAAAAAGGGCAAAACGATTAATGGAGAGTATTATGTCAACTTATTGAATTGTTTTAACCACACTCTGAAAGAAAAACGTCCGAATTTGACGAAGAAAAAAATATCTTTCAACACAATGCGCGCGTGCACGCTTGAGTCATCACCATGGCAAAATTCCATGAGTTAGGATACCAATTGCTTTCGTATCCACCATATTCGCCAGATTTATGATCAAAAAATGGCGCGGCGGAAAAAAAAATTGGCCCAAACGATGAGGTGATTGCTGAAAGAAACGTCTATTTTGAAGGGTTGAAGAAATCGTATTTTTTAGATAGAATACACGAGATAGAAAAACATTGGACTAAGTGTATCAGGCTAAAAGGAAACTATGTTGAAAAATAAAATAAATTTTACACATAAATGTTTTTTTCTTGTCAAAGCCAGGTACTTATCATACAGCCCTCGTACGAAGTCAAAGTCAGTAGTTATTTTAAAAATGCGTGTTTACCTAACAAATACTGGTTAAATCACTTTAATGATTTAATTTAAATTGTTCACTGCTATTCCACCGATAATAAAGTGGAACTGTAACGTTAACACTTTTATAGAATGGTCACAATTCTTAACAATAAAGTTTGGAAAAATTTTTTATATAAAATTAATAATATATAATAAATAACAATACAATAAATGTGGATAATATTAATATTGCCCAGTCAGAAAAATTCTAACAATCTGTTATCTTATTAACCACTTAAAAAGTTTTACTGTTATCGCACAATAATAAGGATCATGTTTTTCACGTAAATCAAGTCAACATTCCGAAAATCACTTGTAGATAAAGCCTTATATGTAGATTATATTGTCAACCTAGACGAATAAGAGTATATCACTTTTCTGTCTTCAAATAGCTTAGATAAGATATTATTGCGAATAATACCATGAAAATTATAAACACTGTATCTCAAATTGATGGTGCATGCAATCGTGGTAACCATAGTAGATATAATAACCGGTCAAGTTCTGTACGTTGATTGCTTTTAAAATAAAATTTGTTATTACGGAGGTATAAAATGATCAGTGACTTCACAAAACACATCCCAAATGAGTTTTCAACAAAGTTTTTTTTCCGATCTTTACTGAAAACTGATGGCCTTGAAATTATTTCATTATATACCAGATAAATTATTAAAGGTATGCACTCGTGACAATTTTCGTTCAATCTACACCCTCTGGAGAATATGCCAAACTTTTTTCAACATTTTTTCATCAGTACTTTTCGAGATAAGGGGGAATCAGCAATTTTTTTAAAATTAGTTAATTTTGTAAAAATAATACAAAGAACAATGTGCGCAAGTATTCACCGTCATCATTAGCTTATTCCATCCACAGTCGGATGGAAGCCTCATCTAGTTGTCTCCAATGAGCTTTGTTGTTTGCTTTTTGCATCCAATCGTGTCCTGCTAATCTTTTTATGTCGTCCGTCCCTCTTGTTTGTGGTCTACCTGTGCATCTTTTGTGTTCTCTAGACCTCCATTCAACTATACGTCGTGTCCATCTGTTATCATTCATTCTTGCGATATGCCCCGCCCAATTCCACCTTAATGTACAGGGTGGTCCAAATTGGACACTTTTAACGGCAAACCCCTTTATCTAAAGGAGATAGACGAAAACTGATGTCACTGTCTGAGGCTCAATTTTTATGATAAACTCAATGGTAAAAACCGCATATCGATATCTAATACCGTTTTAGATATACAGGGTGTTTTCCAGAAATCTGCATTTTGGAAAAATCTTTGTAATTCTTTTCCTATTGAAGATTTTTGATTTCTGTAAAAACACTCTCAAAGCACTTTTTCACGTGGATTCCAACAGTGTAAGTTACATTTTTTACAACTAATATTTTAATAGTTATTAACGCAAAAACATATTTTTTAAATGGGATACCCTGTATATTTTTCTTTATTCGAATAAAGCTTTAAATTGCCATTTTAAAAATATAGCACACTTTATATTTTGCTTAAATCTACTTCAAAATATAAAGGTTTTCAGTTTTTACGCGAGTTTTAAATGCACTTTTTGTGAAGTAGGCTTTGGACGGAGCGGCTATATGGTTTGATTCAATTGTTTACTCGTAGTTTTAAAATTTTAGTTCAGGATCAGTTATTGAATTGTCAAATAAATCGCAATGAAGTTTGAAAATTACGAAAAATGGAATATGATAGTGTGTTTCATACAAACCGTAGAAAATTCGGAAGCGGCAAATAATTTGTACCACAAACGGTATCCAGAGAGGCGTCAACCCTTCAAGGATATATTCGCTCGATTGCGACATAACCTAGTTAATAGTGGCCAGTTTGAAAAGAAACGACCAAAAAATTATGCATCAAACAAGGATAAGGAGTTAGAAGAAATAGTAGTTTTAGGAACTATCGGAAATAATCCCAACACTTTAACCCGACAGTTAAAAGAATCCACTGGACTATCAAGAATTAACGAAAGTCGTACTTTGAAGAAGCACAAATTCGGGCCATATGGGACAAGAAAAGTTCATCACCTTAGAGACGGAGATTTTCAACGACGTATGGATTTTTGCCAATGGTTTCTGGAGAATTGTAAACATGTTCCGAATTTTTCATTCAATTGCATTTGGACAGACGAAGCTTATGTAAGCAATGGAGGTATTTTTAACCGTTACAATTCTTATACGTGGGCACGAGAAAATCCTCATTTAGTTGTGGAGCAAAGAAATCAAGGCAAATTTGGATTTAATGTATGGGCAGGAATTTTTAGAGGCAGGGTTATAGGTCCATTTATTTACGAAAGAACACTCACCTCTCAGAGATATTTAGAAATTTTAAGACAGCAAATAGAACCTCTTGTTGATGAATTGCCGATAATGGACCTTAGAAATATATTTTTTCAACACGACGGGGCACCCCCTCATAACGCTGCAGTTATCAGTAATTTTTTATCGGCCAATTTCGACAATAACTGGATAGCCAACTAAGGTCTGAATCGTTGGGCGGCAAGGTCACCGGATTTAACACCCATGGACTTCTATCTCTGGGGAAGACTGAAAGATCTAATTTTTAAATTGCCGACAAACACCAGGCAAGAGTTAGAAGTCGCAGTGATATAAAGTTTTGCAGCTCTCACTCCTCTTGAACTAATCAACTCGGTAAGAAGTGTCCAGAAAAGGTGCCGCCTATGTGTAAATGAAACTGGTCGATATTTCGAACATCTCTTATAGAAAACTGTTTTGTTTTAGTTTGCTCTACTCGGAATAAATTGTTTTATTGTTGTTTTGTTTTATTTTCTACATAGTTTAAAGTACTATAGCATTTAGTAAATTTCATTGTAGTTACTTCTGGATTTTTTTACGATTTGACTGCTATCGGTATACAATTGATATTGCCGCTCCGTCCAAAGCCTACTTCACAAAATGTGCATTTAAAACTCGCGTAAAAACAGAAAACCTTTATATTTTAAAGTAGATTTAAGCAAAATATAAAGTGTGCTATATTTTTAGAATGGTAATTTAAAGCTCTGTTCGGATAAGGAAAATGGGTATCCCATTCAAAAAATATATTTTTGCGTTAATAACTATTAAAATATTAGTTGTAAAAAAACTGAACTTACACTGTTGAAATCCACGTGAAAAAGTGCTTTGAGAATGCTTTTACAGAGATCAAAAATTTTCAATAGGAAAAGAATTACAAACATTTTTTCCAAAATGCAGATTTTTGAAAAACACCTTGTATATCTGAAACAGTACTAGATATCGATATGCGATTTTCACCACTCAGTTTATCATAATAATTGAGCCTCAGACACCGACATCAGTTTTCGTCTATCTCCTTTAGATAAAGGGGTTTACCTTTAAAAGTGTCTAATTTTGACCACCCTGTATATATTCGTTGTATTACATCTGTCACTTTTGATCATCTTCGAATCTCGATGGTGATCCTTTTTAACGCCTCTACTTTTCTACCATTGTTTGTAAGGAAGATTGGCTTGGAAACTAATGTATTCGCCACGCTCTATAATTATGAGGGATGGTGGTGATATTCGGAATTCTCTGATGAATGGAGTTGAATCGCTGATATTATTTCTTTATCTACCAATCTAATGCTAAAAATTTAAACCGTTTGTTTTGAAGTTTTGATGAACTAGCTGCGGTCTTTTGTAATCGTCAAATATGAAGGATTGTGTGTAAATAGTCTCGGGAATGAGGATTAATTCGCCTTGTTGAATATTAATGTAATGTATCTTACTTCACGAGTGTCATAAAGGGTGTCCCAAAATTCACGCAAGATTTGAATTTGGCGCCATTTGTATGGTAAAGTCTTGCCAACAAAACAAAAAAACACAGCGTGATAGCCGACAGTTCCGGGTTATTAAAAATGGAGTGCTACACGAAAGAACAACGTGTTTTCATTGTTGGGCAATATTTTAAAAATAATGAAAGTTTGGCAGTTACATTTCGGAATTTTCGTACAAAATATGGTCGGGATAGTGATTTAACCTCATCAACTGTGAAGAGATTAATTAAAAAATTCATGGAGACTGGATCAATTAGTGATCTTAAATGCTCTGGCCGTCCTTCAACAAGTCGTTCGACACAAAACATTGAACCAGTTCGCGAGAGTGTTGCTGAGACTCCAGGAACATCAATTCGGCACCGTGGTCAAGAATTGGACATTCCGAGAAGCTCTCTATAGCGTATTCTCACGAAAGATTTGCATCTTCATGCTTACAAAGTTCTACTGATTCAAGAACTGAAGCCTACTGACCACGCACGACGAAGAGAGTTCATTGAATGGATTATGGAACAACAATAAGTGGATACTGATTTTTCGAAGAAAATCATCTTCAGCGATGAGGCTCATTTCCATCTTGATGGCTTCGTTAATCGACAAAATTGTCGCATTTGGGGTTCAGACAATCCATACGTGACTGTTGGGAAACAAATGGATCCACAACGTGTCACTGTTTGGTGCGGATTTTGGGCTGGAGGCATCATCTTCTTCGAAAGTGCGGTTGGCTAGGCAATAACAGTTACTGGTGATCGTTATCGCGATATGATAATCCAGTTTTTTGTGCCTAAATTGTAAGATATGGATGTGGACGACATGTGGTTTCAACAAGACAGTGCCACATCCCATACAGCCTGAGAAACAATTCAATTACTGCATGAGTCATTTCCTGGTCGTGTAATATCCCGTTTTAGTGATCAGAATTGGCCGTCCAGATCATACGATTTAACGCCATTGGACTTTTTTCTTTATGGTTTTTTAAAGGCTAAGTTTTATGCCAACAAGCCCACGACCACCCACGACTTGCAGGAGGAAATTAAGCGCTGTACCAAGGAAATTCAGCCGCCACATTTATGCAAAACGGTCATGGAAAATTTCGACAAAAGAGTGCTTATGTGCCAGCAAAGCCGTAAAGGCCATTTACCCGATATGTTATTCCATACATAACTCTATACTGTATACTTTATGAATCAATAAAAAAATTACAATTTTTAATTAAAAACCTATGTGTTCTATCAAAATTACTTCTTGCGTGAATTTTGGGACACCCTTTACGATTATAAAATATAAAAAATGATTGTTTGTTTTTGTAAAAATTTCCAATAGGATAATAAAATAAATAAATTTATTATTTTTTTTTTTTGTCCATATTCCCAAAAATAACTGACAATTTCAGTTCAAAATAAAATATATTCAGAAAATATCGTAACGAACAAATCAAATTTCTTTATTTCTAAATATTAAATTATTTTCCATAAAAAATAAAATGTACAGAGTATTACTTGTGAAACGTTGTTTTCCTTCTAAGCATGCGGTGAAACTACTGACACTTCATTTACGTAATCACTACCATTCCTTGCCTTATATTCTCTTATAACTGTTCTAGGGCAAAGATTGTCGCTGCAAACTTTAATTTTGCAATATCCCAGAGAGGAAAAATCAGTCGGCATCAAATCAGGTCTACGAAGAGGCAGACTTAGGTCACCTATTTTCCAAATCAATTTATTTGGAAAAACTTCTAGAATGACCAGCTAAGGTGTCCATGAAAAATTTCTCCATTATCGCCAAATATCGCCCCGAAGTTCTCCTGCAGCCTCTGTCATTTTCAAATAAGTAAAAGTCGATTACACAAGTATACAAAAAAAAAATTCTGTCTTTTAATTGAGACACGTGTTTTCTTAAGTTTTTTTTTGCTGAAACCAAAAAAATCATAAAAAAAACATCTGCTGTGAGGTTTTCTCAGAAAACACTCTTAAAGTTGCCAGAAAACTATTAAATTGAAAAAAAAATAAATTTTTATAAATAAATAAATAAATAAAACTGTATAATCATTAAAATTATGAAATAAAACTATTATTTCGGACATTTTTAAATATTCTGAATCTACATCTATCATAAAAACTTAAAAATATTAGGTTTTAGGGTTTATGTTTAACAAAAAACACGCATACACCACCTTTAACTAAGCTACGTAGCAAAATGCTGTTTAAAATAAATATATGCAACCGCTAAATTAAAAAATTGTTTTTAATTCTAATTATTCTTGAACAAAACTATTATTTTATTGCATTTATTTACTTAAAAAATCATTTTACCAACCACATAGCACCCTCGTAAGTGTTAAAAGCGAGTTTTTTTATTGAAACTGAACATAAAACTTTATTTTTTTTGATGTTAAGTCAGAATTAAGAACTTCAAGAAAGACTGGAAATAATAGTTTTGTTCATTGTTATTAAAAATTAAAAACATTTTTTTTAATTTAGCAGTTGCACATATTTATTTTACACAGCATTTTTGCTACGTAGCTTAGTTAAAGGTGGTGTATGCGTGTTTTTTGTTAAACATGAACACTAAAACCTAATATTGTTAAGTTTTTATGATATAATAGTTTTATTCCATAATTTTAAAGATTATACAGTTTTACATTATCTATTAAAATTTATTTTTTTTCAATTTAATAGTTTTCTGCAACTTTAAGTATGTTTTCTGACAAAACATTACGGTGGATGTCTTTTTTTCTGATTTTTTTTGAATTCAGCATAAAAAAATACTTAAGGAAACACATGTTTCACTTAAAAGACAGAGAATTATTTTTTTGTATACCTGTGTTATTGCATTGTGACACACGCATTGCATTTCTGTTTATCGACGTCGCTGTTAAGGTGGAAATGTGCCTCATCCTAGAATGATATATGATATGCCTCGAAGCAGCATCAGATGGCTTAAATCACCTGTATCTTGAAAAGGTCGTAATCAAATCTTTGCGAAGCATGTATTGTAACGAACAAAGTGACACTCAAATATATTTTAAAAGCGCGTTGTGGGACAAGGGCACAGTGTTTACTGAGTAACCTGTAGCACATAGTGCTGAATTTGATTGAGAAAAATTAGATCGATCCAAACCAGGTTTTGAAATTGCAGCTGTATTTTCTTTTCTCATCTACATTTCTTCTTTCATATACTTACGTCTACACAAAAGTGTACAGTGATCCTGACCGATCTAATTTCTATGGCTATATGCGTCACTATTCGCAAACCAGTGGAGTTGGTCGTTATCCTTATCGTTACATCGCCCTATCTTCCAATAACTTTTACCTATAATGATATAGCAAAATCGTTGCTAAAACCTTTTTACTTTAATAATTATAAAATGAAAAAAAACTAAAACATGAAGGTTTGTGAGATCTCTCTAGATCGATTAACAATTGGATCAATGCAAATGGTTCTGTTAAAGTTGGACTAGTAGAGCAATATTGTGAACTTTGAGGTGGTGATATTTATGAAACGAATTCATAACAACTGAATTCGTACGTATAATTATTACAATGATGAATTACAAGTAAAAAAGTATTTTAAAAACAAAACACACATGGCAGCATCAGAGAGGACATCATTAAGAGATTTTTAACTACTTACATATTTGCTGTGTGACTTAAAAATTGTTATTATAACATTGTAATTTTATATGAATGTTGTTCTAGTTTTAAATGTTTACAATGTATTGTTTATGTTTTAACTTACCTAAAAGATAAAAATGACAATAAATAAATATAACAAATTATAATATTCTTCAACATGGATTGTTAATATCCACCAGTGAGCAAAAAAATCGACTCAAGGTATTCATTTAATACGGATCCTAGAATTTAGTGTTCATATATTTTTAAGGATTTTAGTATCGTTTGAAAGCTCATTCTATTCTCTTTCTAATGATACCAAATTCCATAACATACCTCATGCTTTTTACTGATTAAAATGACTGAAAGGGGAAACAAGGATTGGAAATAGGGGTAAGAGGAAGGAAAGATTAAATAAATTTTAAGTTTAACAATTAAATTTATTGATAAAAACCAAAATCAATATTTTGTATTACCCCCTAGCCCTTATTACTGCTTCCAGCCGGTTTTTCATAACAATCTTTAACTCCCTCAGCTATGCTGAAGCTGGATTTCTCCCTCGAACCCTTCTTTTGAGCTCATCCCACATGTGCTCGATTGGATTGAGGTCAGGATTCCGCGCAGGCCAGTCTAATGTGGGTATTCCCACTTCCGCCAGGTATTGTCGCAACGATGCAGCAGCAAGTGGCCTCGCATGATCGTGTATTAACACGAAGTTATGGCCAACAAACCCAGCGTAAGGAACGATGTGTTCCTGTAGGATTTCCTCGATGTACCGGTGAGTAGTTAATCCACTGTTACGAGTCTCATCAGTCACGAAAACCAAATCGGTTTTGGCATCCAGTAAAATGCCTCCGCACACTATGATAGAACCCCCTTCGTAGGCGACCATTTCAGGAATGCATCACTGCGCATAGCGCTCCCCAGGCCTTCTATAGACTCTTCTTCTATCATCGCCATGTAGGTACATTCGGGACTCGTCGGAGAATAAAACGGAACGCCATTGCTCTAAAGTCCAGTCGACATGTTCTCGAGCAAATCTGAGTCGCGTTTGTCGATGGGCTGCTGTCGATTTGGGTCCATTAGCTGGTCTCTTCGGAGTTAGGTTAGCTTCTTTAAGTCTTCCCGTCTCTTGGTAAAGTCGGTAGTCTCTAGATACAGCTGACTGGCTCAGGTACAGTTGCGCAGCGACTACAGGTTGGCTATGCCCTTCTTGCAATAGGGCAATGACTTGTGCAGTTTCTTTCGGAGTGGTATCCATTTTGCGATGACGTAATTAGTGAGTAGGTATAGCAGAGATGTTCACGGTTCAAGTTCTAATAAAGGAATGATAAGAAAATGCAGTTGCATGTGTTTTTATAGGGATGAATAGCGCGCAACGAGTACGTTGTACTTTTTGGAAATTCCAATGTTTTTGGTATTTTTGGAAAGAGTAGAAAATCAGCATTCTAATGATACCAAAAAGAATATCAGTGTTTGAAAATTAAATTTAAGGATAGGTGTTAAATGAACCAAAATCATTTGAGTCGATTTTTTTTGCTCATAAGTGTACATGTAATATCAAGTCCATAACAGTCCTTACATTACAAAATATCTGGCGGTCATTTGATAGATAACTGTACATGTGTTATTGTTTTTTAGACGAATTATTTTAGAAAATGTAAGAGGTACTTTTTATCTCTTATTCGTTGCAAAATAATCTGTACTAACTATATAATTGGTTATCTATGACAATGGTGTCAAAAAAGTGAGCCGCGACGCTCTGGGTAGCCGTGATTGCCTTACACCGTCAAAGGTTACATCTAAAATAAGTGTTTTATTTATTTTATCTAACTCCTTAACTGAACATTTAGCAACGTGTACTTGTTAGAAGTTAACATAGGGCGCCTAGTAATAGCCTGGATTCAGCAAGAGAGCAGGAAATAGAAAAAGCTGGCCTATGGTATGATTATTCTTTTTAAATTACCCGCTCTTTCTCATCAGACGATAAAAAAGATATCTATAATATAATAATAATTTATAATATACTTTTAGAATGGTAATTTAGGTCTGTAGACATCAGTGTCGGAACGGGAGACGACAAACTCTATATATGGTTTATTGACCAAAATTAACGTTTTTCCCTTTGTTGTTGTCTCTGTGAATTCTACCCTGCCATTACATAAAGGCCATAAATAATGACAGTTATTAACCCCGACGAATTACACCGTATCGGTAACTCGACTCTACTTACCTTAATGTTAAGGTTGTGATCTAACAGCAAATTTTCAGCCTTTAAGTCTCTGTGCACCACCCCCTGCGAATGGCAGTAACTGACCGCTGAGACGATCTGACTAAATATTCTTTTCGCCTCTGGCTCAGACATACGCCCTTTTGCTACTAAGTGGTCTGAAACAAATATACCCGATGTAATTAAGGGCCAGTTATACTAATAAATTTGAATAATAATTATATCTCGGCGGTTTTCAAAATCAGTTTATTTTAGTTCTAGAATCAAATTAAGTAAATGTTATGAGACAGCATTAAGATTTTTTTTGTGTAAAAACAAAATGCAAGAAAGTGACTAAAAATATTCTAGAATTTTATAAAAATTTTGTGAAACTAATTTCCACATTAAATGTTACAGAACTTTTATAAAAATTTTAGTCGACACTGTTTATAAAGAAACTCTATATAGTGAAAAAAACTCTTTATAGTGCAATTTTTTCAATTACCAATATAAAATACATACATAGCAATATATACGGATTTTTTCTTTATATAGTGAAAAACTTTCTATAGTGAAATTTCGGTCAACATTTCGGTCTTTCACTATATAGAGTGTCGACTGTATATATATACAGTAGAACCCCGATTAACCGAGTCGCGATTATCCGAGCTCCGGATTAACCGAGCCAATCTAAGAACCTGATTATCCGAGGTACGCGCGTCTCTGCTGCGTATTAGCCGAGCTTCTAAAATATGTATGTACATATTTCCATTTAAAATCGTCGGGGCCTTCGGGGAATCCCCCTGGCCCGTGTGAGGGGTTTCCCTATTTATGTTTTTGGACTCTTTCAGCATGTAAATTTGCGTGAATGCAGTGCGTTATAGCGTTTACTATGGAGAAGTACAAGTATATTAACATAATTTATTTGGTTCGAGTTCTGATAGTTAAGTGTAATTAATACGATCTGCTTTGTTTGAATTTTTGTTTGTCGTATTATAACGGAGCAAAACAAGCGTAAAAGAATCGTCGTTCCTATTGAAGAAAAATTAAAAGCCATTAGAAGAATTAAAGCAGGAGAGACAATTAAAGTTGTTGCACGAGATTATGGAGTAGGAGAGGTAACAGTTGGAGATTGGAAAAGAAACCGCACAAAAATAGAAGAGTGGTGTATAAATCAAGCCTCCTCGTCCTCAGGAGGAAAATCAATGAAAACCGGCGACTATGAAAAGGTTAACGAAGCTTTATTCATGTGGTTTAACCAACAGAGATCAAAAGGTGTGCCTCTGTCAGGTCCAATTTTACAACAGAAAGCAATAATGATTAGTACGCAATTCCCAGAGATAGATCAGTTTACCGCCAGTTCTGGATGGCTTGACCGCTGGAAAAACGGTACGGTGTACGACAACTGACTGTATGTAGTGAAAAACTTTCTGCTGATGTGTCATGAATTGAGAAGTTTAAGCAAAACTTTAAAAAGCAAATCGAAGATTGTGGATACACATGTGATCAAATTTACAACTGTGACGAAACTGGTCTGAATTATAAAATGCTTCCATCAAAAACATTGGCATCTCGACAGGAAAAAATCAGCTCCTGGGCACAAACGAAGTAAGGAAAGATTAACTATAATGGTATGTTCCAATACATCTGGCAAGCACAAAATCCCACTAATAGTGATTGGCAAGTCTGCACGTCCAAGAGCTTGAAAAGACATTTCACCCAAAGCCCTACCAGTCTATTACAAAAGTCAGAAGAGCGCACGGATGGACGCGACCCTATTTACTAATTGGTTTGAAGAAGAGTTCGTGCCATCTGTGACAAAATTTTTGAACAGAAACCGTCCTCCTATTAAAGCAATTTTGTTAATGGATAATGCCCCCTCTCGCCCTGAAGAAGGACTTCATGTGGGCGAAATTGTTGTAAAATTTTTTCCTCCAAATGTAACCAGCATATTGCAACCAATGGATCAAGGCATCCTCGAAAACATTTAAAAAAATATAGGCGTTTATATCTTGAACATCTGTTCAACACAGAAAAGGAGGATATTATCAATGGGATGAGAAAGGTTACGATGAAAAATGTTATTTACTGGGTAAGTCAAGCTTGGGATTCTGTGCGTACTACCACTATTCAAAAATCTTGGTCAAAAGTTATTGATTTTGAGGACTATAATGACAGTGAAGGTAACACTCCATTAAATGAATTGGCTTTGAAATTGAGAAGCCATGGAGAAATGTCCTGTTCAAATTTTGACAGTGAGATAGAAGAAAAAGAAAAAAGTTTATTTGAATTAATGCAAAAATTAAAAGGTTGCGAAAATGTGACAAGAGAAGATGTTGTTGAATGGATTATAGCAGATGATTTAGAAAAAGAAATAAGTATTGAAGAAATAACGAATGCCTTTCAGGAAACCGAAAAATCAGATGACGATGACGAAGCGGCGGTGGATGAACAGTCTCCCACTAAGATCTCTCATCAAGGTTTTGCTTCTTTGGAAAAAGCTTTGAGGTATATCGAACAACAACCAGAGGCAACCCCAGCGGATTTGCTTCTTCTTAATAGATGGAGAAACATTGAAGCGAGAAAAAGAAGATGCAATATGAAACAGAAGCGCATAGATACCTATTTCACTGTTTTATAATGTATGTACCTATTTATATGTTAAAAACGTTAATACATCGGTTTAAAGTATTGGTGTTTATTTTTTGAATGAATAAAAAACAAATCCGGATTATCCGAGTTTCCAGTTATCTGAGGAGGGTGCCCCCCACGTTACCTCGGATAACCGGGGTTCTACTATATATTACTATAGAGATGGTGGAATGTATTACATTAAAATTCCGGGTTTCAATCCGTTCGTCTAACAATGAATTTACACGATATTTCGCCAAAATCTCATTTGGCATTTTCAAGTGCTGTCGCGCACTTTTTCATTGTCAAGTTTGATAAATGGTAAACGGTTTCAAGAAGCAACGTGGTCGATTCGTGGACAGCATTGCCCGTTTCATTAATTTTCTACCACACCGCGTATATTATTATTTGTTATTTCCAATCAATATGATTTTTTGATTAAAAGGCGAAATTTTTACATAAAAAATTTCAAGGATCAGCAATAATATGAAGAAACATTAAATTAACATAGAAATCCATAAACGTATTTTAATATTGTTGTTCACACAAACACGCATTTGAAATTTTAATTTTTAATTATTATCTCTGTCACATGAGAAGTAAGAGTAGTGTGACTTTATGATTAGCTTTTTTTTATTTTAATCTGACTGGGTCAAATAATGTGGTAATTTATGTAAGATAGTATGTTAATGATAAAAATATTATAATCCCACAATGGAAAACTGGAAAATACAGAGAAATTTAAAGCAATTTTATTTCATTCCTGCTTCGCTTACGCTTTTGTATACCAGGTGTACAAGTATGAAATGCGGATTTCAGGCAACAGATGGTGCACCAATGCAGTTTGTACTCTAAAGATTTGACACTGCGCCATTTTGTTGTGTCATCAATAAGTGTCAGACGCGCACGAGTGATAAATTGGAAAAGTGTCTGCATAGTGTTGTGTTGGGTTCAATATGTTTTTAAGAATGGAGACAGGGGAAATGTTGAAAATTACAGGGGTGTCGTTCTACTTTGTAACTTCTCAAAGGTCTTTGAGTCAGTCTTGTATACACGTATCCATACCCAAATTAAAAATCAAATTTCTCATTATCAGCACGGATTTGTTAGTAAGAGATCTACGGTAACAAATCTAACTGTTATGACACAGTACATTTCGGAAATATTAGATGATGGTGAGCAGGTTGATGTTATTTATACAGATTTCTCGAAGGCCTTTGATAGGATCGACCATCATGTTCTCATCAATAAGTTGTCTTTCTTTGGTTTCACTGATGGTGCGAGGGCTCTTATAAGTTCTTACTTGTTTAATCGAACTCAGTTTGTAGCCTACAACGGATTCAAATCAGAAAGATTTGTGGCTACCTCCGGCGTTCCACAAGGTTCAAATTTGGGACCCTTGCTCTTCATTATGTTCATAAATGACCTTTGCGAGGATTTAAAATGTAACAGGCTAATTTATGCTGATGATTTAAAAATGTTTATGCCAATAGAAAAAACTGAGGATTGTTCCTATCTACAAAGCCAGCTGAATTTCGTACATTCTTGGTGTTGTGACAACAAACTACATCTAAATGCTCAAAAATGCAAAGTTCTAACATATACTAGGAGGGTAGCGTCAATAGAGTTTCAATATAGAATTCAAGACCATAATTTAAGTAGGTGTAGCACAGCTAAGGATTTGCGAGTTGTTTTTGATGCAAAACTAACATTTGCTCGGCATACAGCATTGAGAGTTTCTGAAGCAATGAAGTCTTACGGGTTCATCATTAGGAATTGTAGGGGTTTCACTAATATTGCATCACTGAAGGTTTTGTATTTCTGCTTTGTTCGCTCGAAACTGGAATATGCAAGTATTGTCTGGAGTCCAATGTACGAGGTGCATAGAATTTCACTTGAAAAAGTGCAGAGGAGATTTCTGAAATTTCTGTTGTTTAAGATTAATGGAATGTATCCTGAACGGGGAATCAGCAGCGATTATTTGTGTGAACAGACAAATATTCTTAGCCTGGGAATCAGGAGAGTTTGTGCCTCAATATTATTCCTATATAAAGTATTGCACAATATGATTGATTGCACGGATATACTGTCTCGTATTAACATCAATGTGCCACGGATACACTCACGATCAAGTATGTTTTTTAGATGTAACAGACCTAATACTAATTTGTTATTGAATTCACCTATTCATGTAATGTGTACTAATTTTAATCATATTTGTAGGTTTGTGATATATACTGTTGTTCTAGGAAGCAATTACTACGGACTGTCATTGAATATGTAAATGTCTAAATATTTACCCTATTAATGGGAAACTGTTGGGTAATAAAGCTATTATTATTATTATTATTATTAATATGTCGAAATTTATACCGAACAAAGACCATTCACGGACAGCATTAATTTTTTATTTTCATTTGAAGAAAACTGCTGTTGAATTATACCGATTACTTCGAGAAGCTTATGGTGAACATGCTCCATCGCAAGATACGTGTGAACGATGGTTTCGGCGTTTCAAAAGTGGTGACTTCGATGTTGCAGACAAAGAACGTGGAAAACCGCCAAAAAAATACGAAGATGTGGAATTGCAAGCATTGTTGGACGAAGGTGATTCGCAAACACAAAAACAACTTGCCGAACAATTGGGCGTTAGTCAACGAGCTGTTTCCAATCGGCTACGAGAGATGGGAAAGATGCAGAAGACCGGTAGATGGGTATCACATGAGTTGAACGACAGGAAAAGCGCAAAAACGTGTGACATTTTGCTCGCTCGGTACAAAAGGAAGTCGTTATTGCATTGTACATTACAGGGGATGAAAAGTGGATTTATTTTGAGAAAACCAAGCGCAATCATGGGTAGATCCAGGCGCACCACCCACATCGACCGCAAGACCGAATCGCTTTGGCAGAAAGACGATGCTCTGTATTTGGTGGGGCCAGAGGGGCGTGATCTATTATGAGCTGTTAAATCCTGGGGAAACGGTTAATACTAAACGTTACCAACAACAATTGACCGATTTGAACCGTTCGCTGCTTGAAAAAAGGCCAGAATACCGAAAGAGGCAAAGGTTTTTATGACAATGCTCCATTATATACGGCAAAACCAGTTCGCGACACGTTGGAAACTCTCAGCTGGGAAGTTCTACCCCATGCGACTTACTCACTAGACTTGGCTCCTTCCGATTACCACTTGTTAGCATCGATGGGTCACGCACTTGCTGAGCAGCGCTTTGGTTCGTACGAAGATGTGAAAAAATGGCTCGGTGAATGGTTCGCAGCAAAAGGGGAAGATTTTTACTGGCGTGGTATTCACAAATTGCCCGAAAGATGGGAAAAATGTATAACAAGCGATGGAGCATACTTTGAATAAAGCACTTTTTATCATTCTTCCGAATTTAACATGTTTTATAGAAAAAAAATCCGCCTTTCATACTTGTACACCTGGTACACGTAAGTCGATGAAAAAGAAAAGAAGAAAAAATAATAATATAAAGCCTTAAAGCCATTTTGATAAATCCTAGTTTTGTCAATCAGTCGATAACCGCTAAAATTTTTGAATTAACTATCTTAGTTCGGCCACGATTTTAGATAATTTGAAGAAACACTTTTTACAAAATTTTTTCAGAGACTATATTTGGCAAAATTACTTTGTAATGCACCAAACTAGAAAACACCCTGTGTATTAGTGGCGCTTCGATAAATTTTTATGGAATAAACAAAAACTTCTACTGGGACCTTTCTAGGCTACCTCTTTTCAATCAGCGATAACAAGCTGGGTGAGTGTTAGAAGAGAAAGAAACACAATCATTGGTGTTTGATCACTAGTGTTAGTGTGACCTATTTATTTTTCATCCGTATTCATAGCCAACATACAAACGCATCAGTTAGTTTATTATTAATATTTATTATACGGTTGGTTTTGGCGTTTATAACAATTTAAAATTAACAAACATATAATAGCAAAAGTTCTAGGTTCAAATCATGGTTGAGGTAAAAAACCTTTTTTCAATTTTTAAATATCGTCTGAAAGTAATGAGAGAGATGATTTTATTTAAGACACTATAAACTTTGTATTTGTAGGTACAAAATTTAAAGCAATATTAACAAGAAATAGGTATGTATATTGACTTTATTAAAAATTAAAAGTTGATGTAATTAAAGGAAATATGTTGGCTAGTCTAAGCAAATCAGTGTAAAATATAGCGACTTATGTTAATATTAGTATTCCGCCACAGAACATTTCAATCAAATTTTCGTTTTTTTACTTCAGGTAGTTTATGCTTCATTTTATTGACTTAAAAAAAGCTTTCGATAGAGTACAATTAGAAGACCTTTACGAAAGACACGTACCACCCAAAATTATTAAAATTATAGAACCTATTTACCAAAAAGAAAGACATCCAAACCAAAACAAACTGGGAACACGCATAACCATTACTAGTATAGTATTTTTCACGATCTAAGAAAGTGACTTAGCTACCTATACCCATTCAAAATTCAACAAGATTCGAAAGTGATTAATTCATGGCTGTTTAATGAAAAGGCATCCTGCAGGGCCGCACTACACCTGATTGTATAAGTGTAGGGTTTAAAATTTTATTATGATAAGACAGTTGAATTTTAATGTTTTATGTACTGAAGAATACACAATATAGTAATTACACAAATATATTAAAACAGTGTACAGTATCCTCGCGTACATTTGTTACAATTTTAGTTATTAATTAATATCTAGTTCAATTTCGCTATCACTACTATTTTGCAAATCAATAATAAGTTTTTTTACAGGTTCTAAATTATTTATATTTATGTACATACATCTATATACATCTATATGAGTTTTCAATTTTTTGGACGTGTTGAATACAGTTTCTTCAGTTTTCAACGGTTACATTTTTAACTTCTGTCTTTATCAACTCAATAAGACTACTGTTTAAAGTGGGTGTATTAATGTGAGCACGTATATTAGACTATATTTTATTCCATATCAACTCGATCGCATTAAAGATACAATAATATGGTGGAAGCCGAATTATTTCGTGTCCTGCTTCCTTAGCAATTTTATCACAAACATATTCCTTTGAAAAATTGTAACTTTTTAAAACTTCTAACAATTGTTTAACTGTATGACTTTCATGGAAATATATGTCACGTTCGCACAAAAAGGCTTGTATTTCCCTTTTTCTACTGATGGAACGTGATACCTGATTCATTTGACGACTATGATAAGATGCATTATCCATCACAATACCATTCGGTGGTATATTCGGCATTAATTTGTTTTGAAGCCAATGTTTAAAAATTTCAGCGGTTGTATCACAATGATAATCAAAGCTGGAATCTGAAATATTCTTGGCTGCTAAAAATAGACATTCTGGTATCCAGCCTTCTTCTGACCCAACATGTAAAATAGTTATTCTTTTACCTTTATTTGATGGAGCTTTGGTGTGGCATTTTTTGGATTTATGAATCCATCCTTTACTGGGTCAGTCGTGGGTGTAATACCAAGTCTCATCTAAGTAGATTATGGTTTGATTTTCCGATCTAGCTGTATTTCTTTTTCAAGATATTCCATTCTGAGTTGTTTTAAGCGCCGTGATTCCATTATAACTTGCCTTTTGCCTATTTTTTTGAATAAAAACCCCAAACGACTTAGAATACGCCATAAAGTTGTAGTGGAACATTTTATGTCGCAACTATTCTCGGACAGCCTCCGTGAAAGTGACAATAACGTAGGAACTTTTTGTTCTGCATACATTTCATAAATTTTGGATTAAGTCTTCTTGACAGAACTCAATACATTTCGACACACCTTTGTTTTTTCCTGTTTTTTTAGACGCTATCGAATTATTTACAATTTTCCAAACTGTACTTTCAGGGATGCTTGTTAAAGCTGATGTCTCCATCAATAAAAAGTACTTTTCGTGGCCTCGCTCCACTAACTTGAAATAAACACTTTCACTTTTGCCTCAACGGGCAAACATTTGCGGCTTCTGATGGAAAGGGCTTCGGACATTTTAAGACACTATTGAACTTTATACTACACACTATTTCAATATATTACTGCAGATAAAACGAAGAATATATAAGTATATGTATATGTATATATATATATATATATATATATATATATATATATATATATATATATATATATATATATATATATATATATATATAGATATATAGATATATAGATATATAGATATATATATATATATATATATATATATATATATATATATATATATATATATATATATATATATATATATATATATATATCAATTACGACCCTGTTACGGCTAGGTATGTGCGAAGATCCTAATGGTCGTTAGATGTTTTTATTGCATCAATTTGCCAAATCACTTTCTTAAATCTTGAAAAATACTATACAAATGGATGAAATAATTAACCAAGTTGTAAACTGAAGAGTTCTAGAACAGGAGATATAGAAATAAAAATACTATGCTACGCTGACAGCAGAAAAAGAAAACGATCTTCAGAGATTAATTTCACAAGTTAAGAAATATTTGGAATGACGAGAACTGTAGCTAAAACAATGTAAATAATACATCCAAAATGCTGTTAAGATGTAAGCTTACTCTTGCCGCAAAATTTTGCAATATGAAATGACATTTAAATATCTCCATATAGATATATCGAGTTTTCGTGATATGGACACCGACGTGAGAAATCAAGACGCAAAGGCGATCCAAAAGATGAGAAAAAAACAAATATGGTATAAACAGAAGTGACACATTAGAAAAACGTGGAAAATAGATAATATAAATAACTAGGTGTTAACAAGAAATATAATGAAACAAACATATGCAGATAATGCCAGAAGTAAGAATGGTTAGATTCACGAGTAGGGTTACAAATAGGAGGGAGGAACTTGGGTACACGGCGAAAACGTTTCAATATATACACACAAAGACGGTAATATACAGGCGTACCTATTTAAGTGAAAAAAAAAAGAATCGGAGGCAATTAACTCAACTCATCTAAAATTTGGATAATTATTGTAAGTATTTTTAGGAGTAGTATTATAAAGAGCGAAAATAAAAACACTTTTAAAGATGTTTTGAACAGTCCGATTAAGGAATCCTTAAACTTGTAATTTTGAAAAGACTTATAAACATGTTGTGATTAAAAAAAAAACTCTTTTGCGTCGTAGTGCCATATACTTACCAAATATTTCTCCATTACTAGCATATTCTGTAACCATGTAGATGGTTTGTTTTGTTTCCATAAGCTGATATAACCTTGTTACATGGGGATGCCGAAGTTTCTTTAAAATAGCAGTCTCACGAAATATCTTAGTTAGGTTTTCTTCATCTAGGACAGTC
Source organism: Pachyrhynchus sulphureomaculatus (assembly GCA_019049505.1). Lineage (NCBI taxonomy): Eukaryota > Metazoa > Arthropoda > Insecta > Coleoptera > Curculionidae > Pachyrhynchus > Pachyrhynchus sulphureomaculatus. Next base: position 43,534,110 of record CM032448.1, read on the forward strand.
TTATCTATTATTTTTATGGCCACCTGAAAATAAGTCAAAATTAATTTTTTGTGCCACTAATTAAAAATATGTTTATTATTAAGTTATTAAGAAAAAATATATGCTTGTCACCAATTACTGCACTTAATATACAATACTTAATAGTTTTACAAACCAATAAAAAAAAAGTTCTTTTAACACAAAAACTATGGCCAAAATTGCGTACGTCCGTTGCGGCGACAAATCGTTTTTCGTCTCTCGATCGCTTCTGGATAAAATTAATTTAAAGCAATTTCATTTGAACCAGTTCAATATGGCTTAGTTTATTGCGCCAACGCAACGAGCAAGAAAGGCAATATCAAGGCATAACACGTAACCCCAATCCTTTTTTTTATGGGTCTAGCACACGTGCTACAGGGAAGTCCCTAAAGCGCTCCAGGAGCGGCATGTGTGCGGAAAAAGGGATTCACGTTGTTCTTGCATCGCTGTAAATTGTACTCGGTGAGAGATACAGCGCTGGGCAAATTATCCAAAGGGATGACGTTCTCCATATAAAAGACTGCTTGAAAAGCGTTGTACGCGGAGTAACAAGCTGAACCTCATATGGATGTGAAGTATTAGCGCGACGTGTATTTCTAACATGCACCGCTCTGGGAGGAATTAAGCGGGCTATATCCTTCGAACACTTTCCATGAAAATACTTGTAGAACAGACTCAAGTCGTCAACCGTTCTTCGATGTTCCAGCGAATAAAGGCCGCCGGTCAGTTCCGGGTCTCCAATCAGACGGACAGCTTTTCTCTGAACAGAATCCAACAAATGCAGTGTATGTTTAGGAGCGGAGCCCCAAACATGGGAGCAGTATTTAGTTGGTCGAATTTGAGCTTTGTAAAGAATTAACAGTTGTTGTGCAGTGTAAAGCTTTCTGGTTCGAAATAATATTCCCAACTTTTGAGAAGCTCTCCTTGCTATACCTGAAACATGTTCATGCCAGGACATATTTGCTCCCAAATTAACGCCCAATAAATTGAGTGACGATGCTAGGGGAATGGAGTGCCCCGACATGACTATGTCGGGTTGAGCAACGTTAACTTTTTTAGAAAAAAACTGCCACATGGTTTTTGTAGCGTTAAATTCCACTTGGTTACTGTCGCCCCAAGATAGAATTTCTTCCAGGTCCTTGTTAAGTTGAACGACCTCCTGCTGTCTGCCGATATTCGTCTGAGTAGCCGATGTCCGAGCGTGCAAAGTGAATGAAGAGATAAGCGTAATGTCATCTGCGAAGCTGTAGATTGGATTCCCGGTCTTTTCCAGCAGATCGTTAATGTAAATGAGAAAGAGAGTAGGAAACAGTATGGAGCCTTGGGGCACACGGGCGTTGATAGTGAAGGTGTTAGAAAGAAATCCGTCGGCCGCCACTCGTAGAGAACGCTCTCTGAGGAAACATGAGAGCCACAAACAGAACTTTTCAGACATACCATAAGAGCGTAGCTTAGCTAACAGTCCATCGTGCCAAACACGGTCGAATGCCTTGGATATGTTAGACCAACCGCTCGAGATTCTCCAAAGTTCAGTTGCGTTGTTCCAAACATGTGTTACATAAGTCAGAAGATCTCCGGTTATCTATGTTTACGAAAGCCATATTGGTGATCGCTAATAATGTTTAATCCTTCAAGATATTTTAGAAGATGCTGATTGATAACCTTTTCCATGACTTTCGATATTATTGAAAGCAGTGCGACTGGTCGGTGGTTATTTGGGAAGGTCTTCTTGCCTTGTTTAGGTATCGGCTGAACTATGGCACATTTCCAGCAGGAAGGAAATATTCCCTTTCTGTAAGGTAGGTTGAAAAGTCTACAGGAAACTGATGTTAGTTCCCTCGCACAGTTCTTCCTTGGAATCCCTGGAAATTTAATTGAGACACAAGTCTTTATCGAAGGATTGACACTCATAACTGTAATGAGAATTCCTAATGAAGAAGAATACAGGAAATAGCTCGAGTACTGGAACAGTCACATTTGTCGGTTTGTTTTTTCCAAAAGTAATAAATCATAAACAAATTTCCCTCGGCTGCGATGCTGGGATTCCCCTCCAATACATAATATTGTTGATTAGTTGCAAAATTATATTTTTTAATTGATACACAATTGTGGTGAAAGAAATAGCGGCGGTAAAAATTTTGGATATATTTTTTTACTTTTAAACAGTTTGTTTCGTGAATATTTATATATCTAGATATACTACCTCAACTAATAAATTTAATAACTAATATCGGTAAAGAAGTTGATTGTCTCAAGCTACAAAATAACGTTACGCCACCTTGGCTCTCGGAAAAATAGGCATAAAATATACACTACCGTCAGAAAATATTTGCCCACCTAGAAATTTCAATGTAACTGCCAAAATTTAATACCTGATTAAACCCTTTTATTATATTAGGTAAATTTAATTGTTCTGTGTCCATCATAAAATTGTTTAGATAAGCCTTTTTGGTGAAATCACAAATTAAAAACCAATTTGAACAAAGTTTTGCATGATAATCGTTTTGGGCGATTTCTGAGAATTCCAATTGAATTAAGAACTCATTTTAAGTTTCTAGACATTATGGAAATTACTAGTGACATTTTATGATTAAAACTATGCTATAAATACCATTGCCCTTTTGGAAATTAACTATTCGCAAACGGTACTTTGTCATTGATACAGGCTCAATTGTTTTGTGAAAATGCCAAAAACGAAAGAAATTTCCATTAAAACTCGGGCTCTGATAATTGCGAGATATCAAAACAGTCACTCGAGTCGACAAATCGCGAGAGATATGCGGATGCCAAGGAGAACGGTGGACTACATCGTAAAAAAAAAAATTTCAGCGGGACATGGAATTCTCAAGCAAAACCCCGACTCCCGCTGAAAACAGAACTCTAACAATGTCCAGCAGACGTAATCGCTGCCTAACCGCACCAGAAATCACGGCTCAAGTAAACCTGGAGCGGCCCATCCCCATCAGCGTGACAGCCGTGAAGAACAGGTTAGCAGAAGGTGGACTACACGGAAGAGTTGCAGTGAGGAAACCACTTCTTATGCAAGCGAATAAACGTAAACGATTAGAATGGGCCCAAGGACATGAAAATTGGACATCAGAACAATGGAATTCCGTCCTTTGGAGTGACGAATCTAATTTCGAAATTTTCGGTTGAAATCGTCGAGTTTAGGTGCGGCGGACAGCTGGAGAGAGAATGTTGGAAGCCTGTCAGTTGCCTATAGTAAAACATGGTGGATGTTCAGTAATGGTTTGGGGTTGTTTTGGCAACGGTAAAGTTGGGTAGAAGGAATCATGCGAAAAGAACAGTAGCAGGAAATTTTGCTAACTCAAATGCTTCCTTCTGGAAGAGATATTTTTCAGGGGAAATATATTGTCTGGCATGACAACGACCCTAAACATTCTGGTAAACAAATTAGAGAAATTTTAGACCAATGGAAATCCGATGACGTCTTGGAAGTGATGACTTGGCCTCCACAATCACTCGATTTGACCCCCATCGAATTGCTGTGGGACCATTTGGACAGGTATGTTTGAAAACTAAATCCAACATCAGAAAATAAATTGTGGGAACTTTTACGAGCAGAATGGGTTAAAATTACCGAAGAAACTCTGAAGAAACTACTGGACAGAATGCCGAAACTCTGTAAAGCGGCAATTAAAGGTCACTTAGATGAGAAATATCCTGGATGTTTTTCTGATTTTCTAGAATGTAAATAAAGGGAAAATAAATAATAATTCGTTAAAATTAAAAAAAAAAATAAATATATTATCTGGGTTTTTGTTGTCTTGGGACTGAAATAACTAGGTGAGCAAATACTTTCTGACGGTAGTGTATATTTTTTTAACGCTTTGAAGCTTAAAATGGACATGAATATGAAATAATTTTTTTTAAAATCACAAACCCACTTGTAATGAATAATTTCTCCAATAATTTTAAATAGAACTATTTGAAGTATCCGTCAGCATTCCTGAGACTTCAATTAAATTGATAGGATTTTAGTTAAATAGTATATTGACACTTAATCTAAACATGACATATATGAATAGACCTATTTGAAACAAACACTGTAAATTATTTTAATGTTGTTTACAAAAATGACTCGTTAAGATTGTTTTAAAATATTGTGTATCTTTTTTGCAATATAGTGAAATTCGGAACACAAAACTATTACTGATATTTTCCAATGCACTTATGAGGTTACGCCACCTTGCGCTCGGAAAAATAGGCATAAGATAAAAAAATTTTTTGACGGAACCATGTATATATAATATATGGTAATTTTTATTTTTGACAAATACATTATACATGAATATAATTTATTTAACTTATTTATTTTACTGAATTTAATTTATTTAACTTATTTATTTTAATAAATTTAATTTATTTAACCTATTTATTTTAATAAATTTAATTTATTTAACTTATTTATTTTAATGAATTTAATTTATTTAACTTATACATACAAATTAAATATATATATATATATATATATATATATATATATATATATATTAAAAAAATAAAAAAACGGCAGAGATCTGAACCGTCTTGCAGGACCTTCTTTTGAAAGTTTTTGCTACTGTTAGAATTTTTTTCTCAATCAAGAATTGTCCAAAAACTAAACAAATGATTTTTTATTGCTAAGAAAGGTCATAGCTAAGTGGCTAGAGATGGAAAAAAATTTAATTTTTTTTTTTATAGAAGTGTATGCCGTATGAAAATAAACTCGGATTTTTCACAAAAATTTTGAGATTTAAAAATTATTAAAAAATAAACGGTGCAACCCATCAAAAAAACCGTATGTCAAGTTCAAGATAATATTATAAAGAATATGAGGTATAAAATTTTATTACAATCGGTTCTGTAGATCTCGAGATATTTTGTCCACTAGTTTGAAAAAGTAGATTCGAGAAAAAAACAAAAGAAAAAAATACCGCCTCCGCGTCTTAAAAGTCTATAATTTTTTTCATATCACCTTCAATCTGCGATTCCATGTTATAAAGCTTGAAATATTCTTAAAAGTATAAACAATAAATCTAACAAAAAAAAAAAGAATCGGTTTTTTGAAAATTTCAAGGTGGGGTAACTCCTGAATCCAAGTATTACAACTCGATCACAGTTCTAAAATAATGACTGAATTTGACTGTCTCGCAGTAAAGAATAATTTAATTCAAGCATTTATATTTTAAGTAATAGATATATTTATGGTCAGATATTAATTATTTAATAAGTTGAGCAGAGAAAGCTGTTAGGGGATATGTACAGCCTCACAACTTTTCAAAACAACCCCCTCCAGACAGCAGGAAGTCATTCAACTTAACAAAGACCTGGAAGAAATTCTGTTGGTGACAGTAACCAAGTGGAATTTAATGCTACAAAAACCCAGGCGGCAGTTTTTTCTAAAAAAGTCAACGTTGCCGAATCCGACAGAGTTATGTCGGGGCACTCCATTCCCCTAACATCGTCACTCAATTTGTTGGGCGCTAATTTGGGAGCAAATATGTCCTGGCATGGACATGTTGCAGGCATCGCAAGGAGAGCTTCTCAAAAGTTGGGAATATTAATTCGAACCAGAAAGCTTTACACACCACAACAACTGTCAATTCCTTACAAAGCTCAAATTCGACCGACTATGGAATACCGCTCCCATGTTTGGGGCTCTGCTCCCAAACACACACTGCATTTGTTGGATTCTGTTCAGAGAAGGGCTGTTCGTGTGATTGGAGACCCAAAACTGACCGGCGGCCTTTATTCGCTGGAAAATCGAAGAACGGTTGGCGACTTGAATCTATTCAACAAGTATTTTCATAGAGAGTCTTCGAAGGATATAGCCTGCTTAATTCCTCCCAGAGCGGTGCATGTTAGAAGTACACGTCGCGCTGATACTTCACATCCGTATGAGGTTCAGCTTGTTACTCCTCGTACAACCCAGGACTGTGTTTCCCACCGAGTACAATTTACAGAGATTCAAGAACAATGTGAATCGCTTTTTCCGCATACGTGTCGCTCCTGTAGCGCTATAGGGACTTCCCTGCAGCACGTGTGCTAGACCCATAAAAAAAAAGCCCCTACCACCCCTTAAACTCCTTATATGTTGGACTGGGTATTCTCCGGAACATTTGTTTATTATCGCCACCAAAAACTACGAAACATTCTCATAACAATTTGATTCAGTTTCTTAAGGGAAAAAACTTAATATCAGAGACTGTAGGAATAGAAGAAGTCGGACAATTGGATAAAGATGTGTATTATAACTAATACTTTTTAACCTATACTAAGAGGGAAACATGGTAAGAGTGCTGACAGAAAGAACAATATTAGTAAAAGTATCTGATTTATCAATTACATAAGATATGCAATCGATATATCTATTAACAAACCTAGGCGACCTCCAAATATCAAATAATAAAGTAACCGACGTAAGATACTACAAATTATATATCTGGCTGGTGAAAGTCCAAAAATTAAAAGCATACGTGCCCTCCACTAGGTGGCTTTTAAGGCCACAGACCAAGCTGGCAACAATTAGTACCAAACAGCGCGATCATAGAGTTTTACCTTATGTCTATAAAAATCAGCTCCGCCTGGGGTTAGTTATTGGGTGGATTGAGTAACCCAATGGCTGCCACTGCCGGTCTCAAGCCCGGATAAAGGAGGAGGGTTCTCAGGACGGGTTAGCTCCCCACCTGAGGTAAAAAGAACAAAGGCTCACAGAACCGAAACCTTGCCTCGGAACAGGACTGATTTCAATATGACAACACACGCTAGAACAAGGACTAAGAGTTGGAAGAAAAGCGACCTGATGCGATTTGCAACCTGGAACATAAAATCGCTCAATAACAAAGATCAGGAAACAATGAAGGAACTGAGAGATAATGGCATAGATATATGTGCATTGCAGGAAACAAAAATTAAAGGTAAAGGCCAAAAACAACTTGATGCCTATATCGTATTCTACAGCGGTGTAGAGAAACACGAAAGAGCAAAAGAAGGCGTAGCCCTGGCTATTCACGTAAAATACCAAAAAAACATAGAAGAATGCAACTACATATCTCCTCGAATTATAGTCGTTCGAATTAAGGCAGACGACCAAAAAACAAACGTACTGTCGATATATGCTCCCGAAGAAAACAAACCGAAACAGGAACGAGAAAACTTCTACAACCATCTCCAAGACACAATTGAGCTATTACCAAACGATCAACAAACGATAATACTTGTAGACTTCAATACACGCATAGGCAGTGAAATAGTTCCTGGTGTTAAGCAGAGATTCAATGAGAATGTCCTGAATGAAAACGGAGAATTAATGATTAACCTGTGCTCTTTTAACGAACTAAGAATTAATAATACCTTTTTCGATCACAAGCAAAAGTACAAATACACATTTGCCAATTCTCGAGGTCATCAATCAACAATCGATTATATCGTCACCAACAGATGCATTCATCCACTGCAAATACTAGATATTAGAACCCTAAATGCAGCCAATGTAGGTAGTGACCACAGCCTACTAGTTGGGAAGATTAAACTAAAAATGAAACCAATAAAGAACAGGATACCAACAATCAAATCTCAAAAATTTAAAATCGAGCTTCTGTGGAACCCATCGATAAAGGAACTGTACCAAAAGAGACTCAGAAGAAAAATCGAGATAAACCCGATAATCGAGGGGGAAGATGTTAACTTTAGTTGGGAAAAACTTAAGCAAAATATCAAGGAGGCTGCCCATGAATCGCTCGGTATCCGAACAACAAATACTGGTGAAAAGAATCCAAATAAGACCCCATGGTTCTGTGAAGAAGTCAAAGAAAAATGTAAAGAAAAGAAATTGGCATACCTCAAGTTTAGATCTCTAAGAACTCCGGAATCCTATCAACAGTACACGAGGATATGCAACGAAACAACAGCACTAGTAAGGCAAATCAAAAACAGATACTGGGAAGAGTTTTCAAAGAACATGAAAGATGATTTCTATGGTCTTCAGAAACAGATATGGCGAATGATTAGAACGCAAAGAAAAGAGGTAAATGAACTTATCGAAACAAATCAGATAAACAAAGAAACTTGGGTTGACTACCTCACAAAATTATACAAAAATGATGACAATGATATCGTATTGAATACACCAGAAATAATATCGAACGAGATAACACAAATAGATACATCAGATATAGAGCTAGCCCTTAAAAAGCTAAAGAATCGGAAGAGCCCAGGCTTGGATGATATTGCAAACGAGCTTCTTAAGCATGGTGGACAGAACCTCGAACATCAGCTGACTTTCCTGATCCGTGGAATACTCGCTCAACAAAGAGTACCAAATGAATGGAGAACCAGCACCACAATACTCATGTTTAAAAAAGGGGATAGGAAAACACCGGCGAATTACAGGGGCATAAACCTTCTCAGCACTACCCTGAAACTTACAACTAAAATAATAACAAACAAAATCAATAATTTAATCAATTTATCAGATGAACAGCAAGGATTTAGATCCGGAAGATCCTGTACGGATGCTGTGTTTATCTTAAGACAAATAGTTGAAAAATCCATCGAATACAACAAACCAGCATCCTTGTGCTTCATAGATTTGGAAAAAGCATTCGATCGCGTCCAGCTGGGGGACATTCTGCACCTACTATATGATAGACAAATCCCTTATAACCTTATTAAAACTATTGAAAACATATACTCGAACAACAAGATACAAGCTAAAATAAACGGTAAGCTCACTGAACCAATACCGGTTGGCAAGGATATAAGGCAGGGAGACTCTCTGAGCCCTCTCTTGTTTAATATTATCATGGACGAAATAATCAAGAGAGTCCGAAAACAGAAGGGCTACAGAATGGGAGACAAGCAGGTCCCAATATTGTGCTATGCCGACGACGCAGTACTGATGGCAGAGAACGAGGATGATTTGCAAAGACTTCTAAACATATTCAATCGAACAGCTAAATCCCTTAACATGATAATATCAGCCTCCAAAACAAAGTGTATGACAACCTCCAAAACACCCCTTAGATGCAAATTAGTTGTAGATGGGAAAATTATCCAACAAGAAATGCATTTTAAATACCTTGGGATATGGTGACGTTGAGAATGAGGTCAGAGAACAAGCTACTAAAGCCACAAGAATAGCGGCCTGTCTAAACACCACAACATGGAAAAATAAATTTATTGGGATGGAAGTTAAGGCCAAGATATACAAGACAGCCATTAGACCAATAATGACATATACTGCTGAAACTCGCCCCGAAACATCCAAAACAAGGCAACAAATGGAGACAACCGAGATGAAAATACTCCGCAGGATTGCTGGAAAGACACTTCTGGACAGAGAAAGAAGTGAAAACATAAGAAGATCATGCAGGGTGGAAAATGTGAATGACTGGGTACTCAATAGGAAAAGGGAATGGAACGAGCACATTAGTCGAATGGATGAGACAAGAACGGTTAGAGTGGCGTGGGACAAATCGCCACTGGGTCGTAGAAGCATAGGACGTCCTAGAAAACGTTGGAGTGATAATCTGACCCCAGACTAGGCAGAGGGGACGAAGAAAGAACAGGCAAAACTAAACGAGAAGAAGAAGAAGTGTATAAAAATCAATATCAGATACTAAATGTTAACCAGATTTCAGCAGTGACCCACTGTTCTCTCATCTGCCAATCCATCTCGAGACGCATTTCCTCGTATCATAGCTCATCAGCCGAGCTAGGATTAACAAACAAGAGAACAAAAGTCGAGGTATTTATTGCAATATTAGCGTAAGATCGCGGTAAGATACAACAAATTAGATCCCTGGCTGGTAAAAGCCTAAAAATCGTAAAAAACCCAAATATGGTATATGTTAATTAAAAAACACCAAAATAATAGGCGTATCTATGAAAACAGCCATTTTATAGAAGAAGTTAACAGATGCAAGTATCCAGACAGAATTATAAACAAAAACAACGAATGCTATGAGGAAAAATAAAAATCAGAATAACATAGACACGAACAACCTTTGGGAGGATGAGATGAGCAACCTATAGCGCTTATATCAGTTCAGACCTGAAGATAAAGTTAGTGAGATGCTACATGCGCTCCTTGCTTTATTGTTTGAAGGCTTAGTGTATCGAAAATTGGGGGATTTGATCTACGGTTGTACAGCAGACTATAAAATGGATAAAAAAAAGTAACATGGGAAAAATTACCAAAGAAAAAGCAAGTATAATTACAATAAAGAAATAAAATGAAGTATTTAGGACACGGTATCAACTAAAAGAAGTACTACTAACCAATATGATAAAAAATCAAGGACGAACAAGTGTAGAAACAAGAAGACATTCATGGCTGCGAAACTTACAAGACTGGTTTAACGGCACACAAACCACCTTTCTAGATCAGCATTCTCACAAATACGTATACTTCTGATGGTTGCTAACTTTTGTAACGAAGACAATATTTAAAGAAGAAGTGGTAAAAAAACAAACTACAGGACTGAGATTCTATAAGAAACAAAAGGAAAGAGATCCCTTTTTTCATAATAAATGTCCTTCCGTAACCCAGTTAGATTATCATCGGCTGAGCCGCACGACTTCCACATTTAAAATAATAGTGTCGGAGAAAATCGGGTGTGACAGACAGACAGACAGACACCGAAGTGATCTTATAAGTTTTCCGTACGGAACACTAAAAATGGACGGCACATCATATATCACTTTAGTTTTTACTTTTTCTAGTAAGAATGTAAACTCAATCAAAACTAATTTGCATTTGAACTTGCTGTTTCGAATTTTTGGCGTTTTGCGATCTAGCCGGTTTATTTATTTTCTTATTAAACATTATAAACAACCGCTTAAAGGAAAAGCGATGACTACAAAAAAATAAATTTAAGCAAACTTTTCTTTGGAATAAACATTAAACAATACTGAAGAAAACAAATCGCCACCAAAAATACCAGAACACAACTAACTATAGTCCGTTTGTTTGGAATTGATAGCACCCAACATGGGTTATAAACATTAAAATGTCATAAACCATAAGCGTCCGAAATTTCTCCACAAATTATTTGCATTTTTAGTTTTAATCATCTTTATTTTCTATCTCTATACCACAGTGCGACATTTTTCTAAAAAATATTTTATTACATGCCTTCTAAATTTTATAATAAGCTATATAAATCGACCCATTTCCAAGTTTATTTTAAAGAGTAAATGATGAAAATAAAATTCTTACTTTTATGATAAAGGCCTAAACGAGTACAATTAACAATTCTTAAGAACTAGAAATCTTCAGTGTTATAAAGCTTAATGATAACACAGCCCCACAAAAAAAAAGTGGGGTATACTTTTGATGCGATATATCAGATGCGTAGTATTTTTGCCCGCTGATCACGAATCTGACGTCAGAATATCGCCATCACATCTCAATTTTTTTCTAACCTCAAAAAATAGGTAAAAATTAGTAAAAATTAAGAAAAATATACTCCTAAAAAATTGATTCAAGCTTTTTCATGAATCTAAAGATGTATTAATATGTATTCGGACACGCTAAGCTAATATTCATCGGTTGGATTGAGCCATACAGTTCTGTTTTCTTTCTAACCTCAATAAATCAGACAGATATAGCGCTTCTCGAATGCAAAAACGAATTCAAATTAAAATTCAACCGATCCTTACCAAATTTGGTACACGAGGATTTTTTGGGTCGCTGATCACGAATCTGAGGTTGGATTTGCAAAATTCAAGATGGCAGATGTTTTCGCGCCATTTTGAACGCCGAGAAAATTCATCGGTCGATTTTTATTCTTCTACCTGCATCCAGGGCACATCCACGTGGTGACGGTGGGCAACGGTGTTACTCCACTAGCCGGCAGAGTCCCTGGATAACGGCTTAGATGCCGTCATGGCAGGTAGAAGGAAGATAATTACGATGCAGGGACTCGTATCAGCGGTTGGTCAGGGTGGGAAAGCGGGCCCGCAGCCGTCGTTATCCAGCGACCGTAGCTCTTCATGTGTGGGTGACTTGGCTCATGTAAAGTATAATGCTACAAGAAAACGGTCTCACGGTACAAGGACTTTTCATAAGTGCGATAAAAACAGTGATTCATTTTTTTATATTTGCTGTCAACACGTATTGAGTAAAATGGGGTCACCGATAACGGATAAGATTAAAACCTTATATAAGGATTGTTTTAACATTGAAATACAGTACCAGGATACAGATTGGGTTCCCCACATCATTTGCAGTTCTTGCAAAATAATGTTGTACATCAATAAGAAGCGCGATTAAATATTCCAGACCAGCAATATGGAATAGACCATACAGTGAAAATGATTGCTACTTTTGTATGAATGTTGTATCTAGGCATAACTGAAAAAATAAAAGCACTATTACTTATAACGATGTTTCGACAGTAACAAGACCAACTAAACTAATTCCGCCTCCTGAACCACTTGATGATGATGTTATGGAAACAAATGATTTCACCTTATCAGTTCATGCCGAAAACATTGAGACTGTCGAAAAAGATTCAAACACTGTTATTAATGAATGTTCTAGTGACAACCTATCATATACTAGTGACACAGATAAAGAATTTCTACCATACAACCGTAAACCAGAACCAATACTCGTATCACAGTCAGAACTTAGTGATCTAGTCAGAGATTTAGGCTTATCCAAAGATGGTTCAGAGCATCTTGCTTCCTTTTTAAAGAAAAGACATTTACTTAAGCCAGAAGCTACGATTTCTTATTATAGAAACAGAGATGAAGAATTTCGAACATATTTCACAATGGACGAGGAATTGTCACTTTCATATTGTACCGATGTAAAAGGTCTAATGGATGAATTTCAAAATAACTCATACGATCCTGAAGAATGGAGACTGTTCATTGATTCTTCTAAACGGAGCATTAAGGCAATTTTGCTGCATAATACCAACGTTTACGCTCCCATTCCGATTGCTCATTCCACAGTTATGGAAGAGCAATATGAAAAAATGAAGCAGCTTTTGATAAAAATAAAATATGCTGATCATAACTGGAAAATTTTTGGAGATCTGAAAATTGTAACAATATTGCTTGGCCAACAGTCAGGGTTTACACTTTATCCCTGTTATAAATGTCTGTGGAATAGCAGAGACAGGGAACGTCATTATAAGAAAAAAATTTGGCCAACAAGAGAATCGTTCACTCCTGGTGAAAATAATGTATTGTTTCCACCATTGGTAGATCCAGGAAAAGTTCTTATTCCCCCGCTTCACATTAAGCTTGGACTTATGAAGCAATTCACGAGAGCATTAGATACAAACGGCCCATGTTTCAAATATTTGCATAAAAAATTTCCGAAATTTTCTGAAGCTAAAATTAAGGCAGGCGTATTTGACGGGCCACAAATAAGAAAATTGTTTCAAGATTCATTATTTGTTACTAAAATGAATAAAGTTGAAAAAGCTGCTTGGCTTAGTTTTAAAGAAGTCGCAACAAACTTTTTGGGAAATAATAAAAGTCCTAAGTACAAAGAAATAGTCGAGAAAATGGTAAAAAATTTTCAAACATTAGGTTGCTTAATGAATCTAAAATTACATTTCCTGGACTCCCATATCGATGATTTCCCAGATAATCTTGGTGACTACAGTGAGGAGCAAGGGGAACGTTTTCACCAAGATCTGAAAATCATAGAAAATCGGTATCAAGGACGATGGGATGACCATATGCTAGCGGACTATTGCTGGTCGCTAAAAAGAGAAACAAGTCCTCAAAAGCGTTTGGGCAGAAAGCCTTTAAATAGGTCATTCGCGGAAAAAAGAACAAGATACAGCCAAAAAAAGGAAAGTTAGGCGCGGGTCTAACCTTCGCAATTCTAGGGCTTAAGGGTCTACTATTTGAGAGTATATGGTTTAAAAGTCCTGGTTTTGAGTTTATTGGGTCTCGTTTTTAAAGTTACAGGGTTATTGAGGTCTATGTTTTGAGGTTACAGGGTGTGGGAGTCTAAGGTTTCAGGGTTTAGGGTTTAAGAGTATCAGGTTTGAGGATTCCCCAACTGTATACCAAATTTGGTAGGAATCGGTTGATTTTCAAAAATTTTGTCCGCCATCTTGGATCCGCCATTTTGAATTTTGCAAATCCGACCTCAGATTCATGATCAGCAACCCAAAAAACCCCCGTGTACCAAATTTGGTAAGAATCGGTTGAATTTTAATTTGAATTCGTTTTTGCATTCGAGAAGCACTATATCTGTCTGATTTATTGAGGTTAGAAAGAAAACAGAACTGTATGGCTTAATCCAACCGATGAATATTAGCTTAGCGTGTCCGAATACATATTAATACATCTTTGGATTCATGAAAAAGCTTGAATCAATTTTTTAGGAGTATATTTTTCTTAATTTTTACTAATTTTTACCTATTTTTTGAGGTTAGAAAAAAATTGAGATGAGATGGAGATATTCTGACGTCAGATTCGTGATCAGCGGGCAAAAATACTACGGATCTGATATATCGCATCAAAAGTATACCCCACTTTTTTTTTGTGGGGTACAATAAAATGATTTGGGATTTTAGCAGTTATTGGAATATACTTAACCAAAGATAGGTAGGTGCCTAAGTACCTAAGTATGCAATAAAAATATTCTGTGTAAGTATAAAAATAAAGCAAAAAGTTATAATATGCCTACTTCAAATCAGAACAGCGATGGCTTCAATTTTCAGTTTTGCCACGGTCAAACTTCGTGGAGTCTGTAAATCTGCATTTTCTCGGCGAGAAAAAACAATGATCATTAACGTCCACGATGTCCTAGTGCATCAATAGCCAACAAGCCAAGTCCGTGAAATTGTGTAAACCTGTGCCAACATGACGGGAGTTGGATCAGCAACTAGTTATAGATTTCTAAAAGAAAGAAAACGCGATCCTCGCAACGAACCTCAGAATCACAAAGGAAAGGAGCCCTTCGAGGCCGATGAAGACTTTAAAAATGCAATAAGAAAAAAAGTACACCATTTTTTTATTAAAAAGAAATACTGACACTACATAAAGTTTTGCAAGAAATCAGAGAAGACCAGGACTTACTAGATTTAAAAAAAATGGAAATTATGGAAAATCCTTCATAACCTGAATTTTCGTTCGGAAAAAAACAATAGAAAATCTGTTCTTATCGATTAAACAGAAATAATTTGTTGGAAAAGAAAATATCTACAAACAATCAGAAAATTTCGAGCAGAAGAAAGAAATATTTTTTATTTAGATAAGACTTTGATTAGTGAGGGGCACACAGTGAATATACAGTCAACTGGATTACAACCTCCTTCAGGAAAAGGTCGCAGACTAATTATAGCACATATTGGTAGTGAAAACGGATTTCTCGACGGTGGCTTGTTGGGATTCGAATCAAAGTCCATTTACCATGAGGAGATGACGGCCGATGTTTTTGAGGAATACTTCCAATAAATGACTGAATGTATAAATGTATACCAGCAGAATCAGTTAAAGTATTAGACGATGCCCCATACCATTCTCGATTATTAGAACAACTCCCGACAAATTCATCGAAGAAAGCGGATATTCCTCAATGGATAGGAGACCAAAATCTCAAATATAAAGATGGTATGTCAAAAGCGGAACTTCTCAAAATTACGAAACAAAATAAGGCCCAGTTCAAAAAATATGCAGTTGATGAGATGGCAAAGGAACGGAATATCGTAGTGCTTAGATTACCTCCATATCATTGCGAACTGAATCCTATTGAGCTAATTTCGGCACAAATGAAAGTTTTCGTTGCGAGGGACAAGCTTCAAGACGTAAGGCAATTATTACTCGCCGGAATGGAGAGGATCAAAGAGGATAATTGGAAAAATGCCATTCGACATGTTATAGAAGAAGAAAATAAAATGTGGAAAGATGATGATTGTTTTTGATTGTAATTAAAGTACTTATATATCGTGAATTGTGAATTTGTATATATACATACATATATCTATAGATTAAAAAAATTTTTGGTAATAAATCGTATATTTCTATAACTTTATTTTTAAGATAATTTTATTTATTAAACACTAAAAGCAGGTTACGCTTGGACGGCTATGCTACCGATGAACCCTCATTTACATTTTATGACTCTATTGTAAAGCTGAGGATTTCTGCCTAAAATAGGGTGAACCCTTAAAAATAATTCAAAACAGGTAGCAAAATCCAGTAAAATGCATAAGAAATATCTGTTTTTGCTATCAACGCCAAACAAATACACTATACTGACAGTTGAGGCATAAACTCTCTGATGTTCGCGGAAATAAAACAACAACAACCAGTCGATATTTTTAAAATCAAAAACACAAAATGTTTCTAATTTGCGTAAGAATTCAAGTCCAGCCGAATTATACGATACGGAAACGAAGGTTTTATAGAATATAAAATTTCAAAGAGAAAATGAACTCTTCTCTTCCCTTTTTTTCCTATTTTCGGTACAGCCCAGAACTTTATACCATCGACGAAAGAATTATGGTAGTTCCTCACTGGTTCTTGGAGACTACGGTCTACGGTATATAACAGGTCTATACGACGCGACCTCCAGTAGAACAAAAAAAAAAAAACAAAAACAGTTTTACTGTTATCTGACCACCGAACATTGCTTCATTTTGTGACGGGCTAATTTTCATGTCCTTCGGAAAATCTTACTTTGCCTTCATGTGACGTGTTTTTTTTTGCGAATAATCTATTCCACTAGACCTCAACGAACTATACCGGTAATTAATTTTAATTATTCAGATCTTGTTTGATTTTTGTAGATGTCATGACTGAAATAATTACAACACAGCGTGTTATGGTAACCCCCAGTACTTCTCTTTCTACCCTGTGTTTCTGGCTTTTTCTTGAATTTTACCTCATAATTTAATATATTTTAAATAAAACAATAGAAAAAAAACATCCCTGGAAAAAAACACCAACAAAATCTTAACATTTTAACAGGGCTAGAACAGTGGGCTCTAAACAGTAATATTGGTCTTTGGCAGTCGCTTTTGATCTCACCCATTCCAATGATTTATAGGTATCTTGGTTATATTTGCCCTTCTTTTGCTGTAAAATTAAGTGGATGTAACATGTAAGTCGTCCTTTTCAAAAAATCCATATGATCTTTAGGAAGTACGAACCTTCAAACGATACGTGTCAAAATTTCATGACATTTCAACGATTAGTTTACAAGTTATAGTGGTTTTAGTGACGCTACTTTTGATATTTTCAAAACAATGGAAAAAATCGAATTTCATATATTTATTAAACACTGTTTTTGATGGGAAAAATACCGTTCAAGCAAAGCAATGATTTGATAAGTGTTACGGGGACTCTGCCCCTGGAAAATTACTCATGATTTACTGGTATGCTGAATTTAAACGCGGTCGTACAGCTTCAAATGATGCTGAATGCTCCACAAATCCAATCCAGATCCACAAAATTGTTTTGGATGACCGTAAACTGAAAATGAGATAGCTGACACCATAAAGATATCAAAAGAACGTGTTGGTCATATTTTGCATGAACATTTGGGCATGAGAAAGCTCTGTTCGAAATGGGTACCGCGTTTGCTCACAGTAGACTAAAAACAATAACGTGTTGATGATTCTGAGTGCTGTTTGGGCCTGTTTAAGCGCAATAAAAAGGATTTTTTCGTGCGATATGTAACAATGGATGAAATATGGATCCTCCACTACACATCGGAATCAAATCGGCAGTCAGCTGAGTGGACAACAGCTGGTGAAAGCCGCCCGAAGCGACCAAAGACACAAGAGTGGGCTGAGAATGTTTTGGCCTCCGTATTTTGGGATGTGCATGGAATAATTTTCATTGGCTATGCTGAGAAGGGAAAAACGATCAATAGCGAATATTATATAGTTATTGGTGCGTTTGAAGGCAGAAATCGCAAAGAAACGGCCCCAAATGAATAAGAAAAAAGTGCTCTTTCATCAAGACAAAGCACCGTGTCACAAGTCAATGGTTACGATGGCAAAATTGCATGAATTGAAGTTCGAATTGTTTCCTCATCCACCGTATTCTTCAAATTTGACCACCAGCGACTATTATCTATTTGCAGACCTCAAAAAAATGCTCGCGGGAAAAAGATTTGGCTCTAATGGAGAAGTTATCGCCGAAACTGAGGCGTATTTTGAAGGCAAAGACAAATCCTTCAAGAAAGGTATGGAAATGTTTAGAAAAGGGTTGAACTGATTGTATCGCTCTTGAAGGAGACTATATTAAAGAATAAAGTCGATACAACGAAACTATACTTGCACGGCATCATAACTTTACTGGATTTACTAAAGCTCTTAAAGGCCAAATTAGATCAGTTTCAAAAGTAGACCTGTTTGTGACAATTCAGGTAGTAAAAAAATAAGTTTTAGTAATAGTTATAATTATTAGAGTTTTTTAGGTTATTATAAATATTTAACGAAATACTCGGGTAAAAAAATTATTAGTTTTTTATTGTACTGTTATTGTTTAATATATTCTCATTACTATTGAAAGCGATAAACTTGTTTAACCTATTTAATAAAATCTATGTCAAGGGTTGCTCAAGAAGTATTTTGTAGTTGGGACGCCTTTTCAATTAATTTGAAAGGATGACTGACATCTGAAATATTATCAGACACGCAAGCGGGCGAATTTGGAAAATTTATATTATTATGATATTTCTCGGCTCCGTGATATGAAATATTTAAATATTGGGAAATATGTTGTAGGTCACGGATATGGGAATTGTCGTCATTTAAGTATTTTCAATGAAAATGAAAAAAAAATCCCTGAAGTGATTTATCCAGTATTTCCTCTGCAAACACACGGTTCTAAAATAAATACTGAATTTGACTTTCTCCCACTAAAAATAACTTAATCCAAACATTGGAACTACACATTTTAAATGATTGATCCTTTATGATCAGATATTACTCACAAAAAAAGTTGAGAGATGAAAGGGTTTTAAAAATATGTACAACTCAAACTTGCTGCATATTTCTTTTAAAATTATAAATAATGAAAAAATAATATAATTTTAGGATGGACTCTAACAATCTTTCAACTCTAACAACTCAAAAAAGGATGCATAATACGAAATATTCGAAGCAAACTCTTCCTCTAAACTAAGCTTCTTTCCCACTCCAATAACGTTTTTTGGCTCGTACTTTTTCAATGCACTTTTTAAAACAGTTTCAGTCCAAATGTCACTGTCCTCCTGACTAACGCTTGCACTCTCACCAGACACCGTCTTGAAAACAATTGAATTGCGAGTCTTCCAGGCACTCAACCACCCTTCACTAGCTTGAAAATTAACGCAGTTAAATTCTTTAGCAAATTGTAGAGCCTTTTGCTTTATTAAATTTCCCGATATTGGTACGTTTAGATGCGTACGGGCCACTTGAAACCATCGTAAAACTGCTTCATTTACATCCTCGTAAGTACTCACCCGTACTCGTTTTCGACTGCTTGGAACACTAGGTTTCTTAATGATACTGTCGCGACTCCAAAAACTATAGCTTCTTTCCCACTCCAATGAGGGAAGTAAAAAATCCTTTGAAAACAGATTAAGTCACGCCCTTTTAGGTATACGAATAATATAACAAACAGTACCCGATCGTTAATGTTATTTCCCATTTGTTACTACCTAGAGCCTACAGACTCAATATCAATATCTTTATTGAATTACTAGCAAGGCTAAGCCTCTTACTACTCTTACAATAAACGATGTTATTACATAATATGAGAATATTACCTATGCTAACTTAACCTACGTATTTAGAAAGTAATCCTATACTAAACTTAACCTAGGAAATGTGACTTAAACTAAAACATCCTAACTTAACCTAGGGCCTATGCTAAGCTTAATTTAAAGTTTACGTTCTTCTTGTTCTCGCTAGAGTGAGAAGAGCGATTCATCTCTTCATCAGTTATGGGATCCGAGGGTAGTGGGTATTAGCAGCAGTCTTGAGGGTGGATTTGGAAGGTATCCCTGATGACAGGATTGAGATGTTGGAGACTCTTGGCCAACTACTTGACTTGCGTGTGCCTATTAAGGCACACCGAGGTCTCTGCGCAGATGGGAGTTCCTCATGAATCTTGGAGCTCCCGTGATCATCCTCAGGGTCTTATTCTGCAGTGCCTGGAGTTGAACTTCCTTGTTTTAGAGAACTGGCACCATGGTGTTGCATACCGGTAGCTTCGTTTTGGTGGAGAACTTGCTGATACGATTAATAATCGGGTATAGTTTACTCAGCAGTTGTCCGGCATTCCTGAAGACTGTGCTGACTTGGTCCTTCCATAGGAGTTGTTTGTAGTAATGGATGCCCGTACTTGATGAAGTTGCCTATTGGAGGCGAGAGCCCTGGAGATGGAGGTAGCCATGAGTAGTTTCACTGCCTTTGGTGAAGACGATGGCTTAAGTTTCGGTGGGATTGAGCTTGATCCTCCAGGGGTGGATTGAGCTTGATCCTCCAGGGGTCAAACCAGGAGTCAAGGCAAGTACCTAGAGCCTAATAGACTTAACCTGAATCGATTGTAGTGAACTGCAACTGACACTGGTAACATTAAACTTTCAAACAGAATGAAATACAGAACATATGACACCATTTTCTACGTAATGAAGATGTTTCACTTCAAGAGTCCTGAAATAGACGTATTGCATGCTATATTCAAAATAATTCCCCAAACCTCTACCCTTATAAATCCCTATATTTTTGACCATAATTAATTTTGATTTTTTTATTATGATATATTATATTTATATCGCAACCAAAAACCAAGAAAACTTCTCAAATTTCTATTGAAACTATACAAAAATATAACTCATACTCTCTCACCTACGTGAAATATTATATGTGTACCAAATTTGAAGTCGATATCTCATTTTGTTCAAGAGTACTAACAGGCGAGGATAAAGGCAGAAAGACGAAAATAGGAAACTATCCATCGTTCATCAGCCTTGCAATGTGAAAAATTCAAAAAGATAACTTTTTAAAGAACGGATCGCAAGGTGGTACCACATATCGTAACCCCGGCCCTTGGAAATTAAGTTTACTATGGAGAGTTGGACCGGAGCGGAACTTGCCTTTTTAAAGAGACAGTTTTACAAAAACAATAATTCTGCCACTTTCGGGCGGTGTTAATGAATCTTAGAGTATAAAACTGATATAAAAATAGGTGCGGAAGTTTGAAAAAACTGAGTTCACTTTAGGGAAACAGCGGGCCGGGCAACCAAGAACATCAAGAAGTGATGCAAACATGTGTTCGAGTGTCTTGAATAATCCTGACAACTCATTACGCGAACGATCATCTGAAAATCTTTAGAATGATAAACTCTGATATTTGCAGAAGGATACAAGATGATCTTTTAAAGTTCTTGGATTGATCTGACGTTAATTGCTCGCAATTAAATGTTCAAAAATGAAAACATACTATTTTCATACAAAACGCCCCCCTCCACTCTAATAAATGCTTTGTAAGTACTGAAGTGGTTCACAGAGTTTGCCAATTTAGAGACTTGGGTGTGGTTTTTGATAATAAACTTTCTTCTATACATTGAAATATGTCGCAATAAAAGTCTAAATATGTTGGGACTCGTGAAACAGCACACTAGAAATTTCGAAAATATTTTTCACATTTAGATAACATTATTCTTTAGAAACAGTTTTCCAAGAACTGTAGTTAGAAATACAGTAAACGTTTTTCTTTAAATATTAATTTATTTTTTTATTCAAAGGATTTTAAAATGAAACTTTTAATACATGTCCATGTAACTCAAAATATACTTAAGATTAATACGTGAGCACATGGTATGAACCACCGCGGCAACAATTAAATATTTTTTTACCTATATCCAGATTCATAGTTATTAATTATGTCAATAACTTTATCTTAGTAAAAACATTATATAATAAAGTTATAAATCTTTCTAATTATGTAGCCATAAAAAATATTTACCTTATCATAATTAAACAAAAAATGCGAAAATAATGACTTGTTTTGTAAAATTTTTGTGTATCTCAATTTCTGTTTTGTATATTTTCTGTCAAATTTTTCAGGCAAAAACAACACGACAAGGTTTTACTTTTTATCCAATTAAGGGGTCACATAGCATTTTTCCTATGGAAAACGAATCTGTTTGCAGACTTACCCTATGATGTCCAGTTCCGGAGATTTTCCCGGTTAAAACTGGAAAAACGCGAGTTTGATCGTAATTTGTGCAATTACAGGTTTAAAATAAGACACTTGAAACCGTATCAAAATTAGATGCAAATCCAATATTAAAAAATAACACAGGCCAACAAAAAAAATATTGGTAAAAACTTTTTAAACCAATACATCTAAGTGTTATGTATTTTTGGGTGCTGAAACCGTATCTGGTATCAGTTTTTTTGTATCACCCACAGTTCTCTCACAATATGACATCGTTTAAATTTCAAAATAGGGATTATGGCAGCAAACCAAATCCTCATCCTGCTTGAAAAACTGAGCAAACTGTTGATCTCTTGTTCTATAATGGTAAATAGATGTTCCAGATTCCCATAAATGCTTTTCTTTCAGCCTAGAACTAAGCAATTCTACTTCCTTAGTCAAACCCAAATCTCCCACTAATCATTTAACTCAGCTTGTGTCAACAACTGTGGTTTTAAATTTTCTAGAGAACATTGAAACTCATCATCATCGATCTACTTTCATTAAATTCGGGACTGGACTGTAAAACATTATCAATAGACTGAGGTGGCTCAGGGACATGAAGTCCCGGTCCATGTCCTACCGGCCGATTAGCTGAAGTAAAGTTAGGATAGACAATTACTTTCTGATTTTTGGAGTTATATCCAGAAACATCAACGCTGCAAAAATAACAATCATTTGAATGATTTTCTTGCTCTCTCCATACCATGGGTACTGCAAATCTAAAAGCTTTCTTTTCTTTCTTATACCATTTCCTAAGATCCTCGACGCAAACATAACATACTTTGTGAGGAGCCCAACATTTTTCTTGATTACCGATTTCTACACCAAAATATGCAAAGAAAACTTTTTTTACAAAGTCAGTAATGTTTCTTTGATATTTTTTAACTACAAACTCACCACATATATAACAAAAAGTATTGGGAGAGTTTTTACAACCACGATTAGCCATACTTTGAGTGTGAATTAAAGCACATGGGTTAAGCACTGCAATGCGAGGTTATATTAACTAGAAGAAAACAAACAGCTGTGACATTTTTCGGAACTGCTAATCTAATAACATTTGATTTTACTGCCAACCTTATAAAATTCTGATTTTATTGCCAACCTAATAACATTCGAATAATAAAAAATAAATTTTTCACATTTTGAATATTAAAATGTGAAAAATTGGTGGGTGACATGACTTTTTTATTATTAATTTCGGACTCAGCACACCAAAAAAACATAGAAATCAGTTAAAATTATTAAAAAAGTTTTTTCATCGTTGTGTAATTTATTTTTATTTTTTTTTATGGGTCTAGCACACGTGCTGCAGGGAAGTCCCTAAAGCGCTCCAGGAGCGGCACGAGTGCGGAAAAAGCGATTCACGTTGTTCTTGAATCGCTGTAAATTGTACTCGGTGGGAAATACAGCGCTGGGCAAATTATTCCAAAGGGATGACGTTCTCCATATAAAAGATTGCTTGAGAAGCGTTGTACGCGGAGTAACAAGCTGAACCTCATACGAATGCGAAGCACCAGCGCGACGTGTATTTCTAACATGCACCGCTTTGGGAGGAATTAAGCGGGCTACATCCTTCGAACACTTTCCATGAAAATACTTGTAGAACAGACTCAAGTCGCCAACCGTTCTTCGATGTTCCAGCGAATCAAGGCCGCCGGTCAATTTCGGGTCCCCAATCAGACGGACCGCTCTTCTCTGAACAGAATCCAACAAATGCAGTGTATGTTTGGGAGCGGAGCCCCAAACGTGGGAGCAGTATTCTATAGTTGGTCGAATTTGGGCTTTGTAAAGAATTAACAGTTGCTGTGGGGTGTAAAGCTTTCTGGTTCTAAATAATATTCCCAACTTTTGAGAAGCTCTCCTTGCTATGCCTGCAACATGTTCATGCCAAGACATATTTGCTCCCAAACTAACGCCCAACAAATTGAGCGACGATGCTAGGGGAATGGAGTGCCCCGACATAACTATGTCGGGTTCAGCAACGTTAACTTTTTTAGAAAAAACTGCCGCTTGGGTTTTTGTAGCGTTAAATTCCACTTGGTTACTGTCACCCCAAGATAGAATTTCTTCCAGGTCTTTATTAAGTTGAACGACCTCCTGCTGTCTGCGGATATTCGCCTGAGCAGCCGATGTCCGAGCGTTCAAGGTGAATGAAGAGACAAGCGTACTGTCATCTGCAAAGCTATAGATTGGATTCCCGGTCTTTTCCAGCAGATCGTTAATGTAAATGAGAAAGAGAGTAGGAGACAGTATGGAGCCCTGGGGCATACCGGCGTTGATAGTGAGGGTGTTAGAAAGAAATCCGTCGACCGCCACTCGTAAAGAACGCTCTCTGAGGAAACATGAGAGCCACAAACAGAACCTTTCGGATATACCATAAGAGCGTAACTTAGCCAACAGTCCATCGTGCCAAATACGGTCGAATGTCTTGGATATGTCAAGAGCAACCGCTCGAGATTCTCCAAAGTGTTCAATTGCGTTGTTCCAAACATGTGTTACATAAGTCAGAAGATCTCCTGTTGATCTATGTTTACGAAAACCATATTGGTGATCGCTAATAATATTGAATCGTTCAAGATATTTTAGAAGATGCTCATTGATAACCTTTTCCATGACTTTCGATATTATTGAAAGCAGTGCAACTGGTCGGTAGTTATTTGGCAAGGTCTTCTTACCTTTTTTAGGTATCGGCTGAACCGTGGCACATTTCCAGCAGGACGGAAATATTCCCTTTCTGTAGGATAGGTTAAAAAGTCTACAGAAAACTGGTGTTAGTTCCCTTGCACAGTTTTTGAGAACTATGGCAGGTATTCCGTCAGCGCCAGAAGCCTTCTTAGTGTCTAGCTTCATTAAAATACGCTTTATGATGCGCTGTCTGAAGACAACATCGGGCATCCTTGACTGCAATATGGGAATAGTAGGTGGTGTTTTTCCTTGGAAATCGACAGTAGAATGTGAAGCAAAGAGTTCAGCCAACAAGTTCGCTCTCTCAACAGGTGTGGTTGCAATGGAATTATCTGGCCGTGTGAGTGGTGGTATGGTGGATTTGGTAAAATTTTGACTAACTGCCTTAGCGACTGCCCAAAAGGACCTGGAATTGTTGGGACAAGCGAGAAGTTTGTTTCTAATTCATTGATTGTGTGCCTCCTTGGTTTCGTCGATAATTCCCTTGCATCTGTTCCGGGCATGAACAAAGTTGTTACGATTTACGGTGTTAGGATTTTCACGCCATTGTCGGTAGGCAATATGTTTAGAAGCAACAGCTTCTTTGCATTTTCGGTCGAACCAAGGCTTGCCGTTGGAGGAGCATTTCTTCGAAAAAGGGATGTAAGCTTCCATACCAGCCAAAATAACATCGGAGACCTCCCTGGCGCAGTCAGATGGGTTATCGGATCGAAAACAAATGTCCATCCAAGAGAATGTTCCAAAGTATTCCATGAGATCTTCCCATTTAGCAGATTTGTAGTGCCAAATCTTGCGCGGCCTAGGCGCCTCTCTGTCACTGATTGGCAGGATACTCGATGTCGAAAGCAGTTTATGGTCGGAAGAACCTAACGGCGGATTTACGGTGACCGTGTATATCTCCGGATTGGTGGTTAAAAACAGATCAAGAAGACTGGCGAACTCCGAATGAATTTAGTCTGGCGGTATACGTCAACTCCTCGCGTTCAGAGTGCACTCCCACGGTTTACTCGTAAGACGAGAGCTTTAGTATATTAAAAATTGTTATAGATCACATATATTGTTGAATTAATTCAAATATTCTAATTGTGTTACAGCATTCAAATATAAATTTATTAAATCTATGTTTTGTTTCTTTTACATATTTTTAACTGGTGAAGTTGTCTATAGCTATATAAGAATGTATGTCGGAAATTTGCAAATAATGCCTAACATTTAATCAATAGATTCATTTCAATAATCTTATCATATATCCGGTAAATTTTTATGCCCAACGCAATTGCAGAAAAATAACGATAAATGACGCTCCTTTATAACTGTGAGAAAATTAGCCCTGAAGTTTGATGATTTTTTTCAGCATTTACGTCAATGTCTGTAGCAAAAACAACTGAATATTTTTATTTTCAAAGCAAATGATCACTACGCTAAAAATCATTTAACTCTTATTTTAGTTTCATTATTGATATAACGAAACGGTGTAAATAGCTCTAGGATGTATTTCTGTCATAATTGCTATAATGGACGATAAAAACTTGAAGAGATACTCTACCAACAATAAAAACAGTCTAAACAGAGTAGAAACACTTCTAAGCGTTAAGCGTTTGACAATGTAGTTGTACTACGAAATCGCGATAACGCAAGTGTAAAATCTTTACAAATATATTTAGTGACAGTTAAAAAAGTAATTAAGTAATTTTATTGTTAAAGTTTAGGTTATTTTTTCAGTTTTTTTTTGTGATTTTATTTATAAATTACCAAACAAATAATTATTAACATTGATGTAGAATACTAACTGAAATAAATAGAGTTTAATTTTTCCAAGCCGAGTACAAATTTTTGTTCAGAAATCGCAATGTAAAATCTTTACAAATATATTTAGTAATTACGTAATTTTATTGTTAAAATGTACTATCACAGGGTAAAGGACCAATCAATCAACTCTTTAACTTAAACTTTGTTAACTGTTAGGAGTGCTGACCCTAAACTCTCAACATGTTAGTTCCCTGGTTCGAGCACTGGAGAATCCGGCTCAACCCAGAGAAAACCCAGGCCATCATGTTTTCCAAGGCCCGCTTGCTACCGCCAGAAAGCCTCACACTCCAAGGAACCCGCCTTCGATGGTCCGACAGCATCAAGTACCTGGGACTCCACTACGACAAGCGGCTAGTATGGAAGGACCAGGTCACTGCCTCCGCCAAGAAAGCCAACCAACTCCTTGGCAAGCTCTACCCCCTACTTAAGTCCAGGAAATTGTCAACACGAAACAAGTTAACAATCTACAACATGATCATCAGAGCAGGAATGACCTACTCCAGCCCCGCATGGTGCCAAATGTCACGCACTCGCAGATCCACCCTCCAGACCATCCAGAACAAGGCCCTCCGAACCATTGCCAACGCCCCGTGGTTTGTCAGAAATACCCAACTCCACAGGGACCTCCAAATGCCAACCATCCGGGAATTCATCAGCAGCACCCAGCAGAAATTCCTGGACAAAGCCACCCGTCACGTCAACCCCACAATCAGGACCACTTACCGCCCCCCCCCACGCCATGCCCGCCGACGTCTACTAAGACCCAGCGACCCGATGACCCAGGATTAGCTTCAGTTAATATTAAGTACTTAAGCTCATGTTAATGTAATATCTTAAGTTGAAATATCTTAAGTTTATTCATTTAAGTTCTGTTTTAAAGTATATTCATGAAATATCTTAAGTTGAAATATCTTAAGTTTGTCAATACCTAGGCTAAGTAGTTAGGTTCATTCGATGTCAATATCTTAAGATTCAAAATGTATACACGCTTATTCTATCAATGTATATTAGTTATAGTCTAGTTACTAGCTAATTTTGTCAATAAATAAAATGTGAAAAAAAATGTGACCCTAAACAGTAGTTAAATCTGAAAGCAGGTACATCCTACTCTACTGTAAATTACCAATTGTAGCTTGAATTTAATTATTAGAGTGTCAATCACTAGTAGTGCAAGAATTTGACAAAAACGTCATAATGGCAATACAGAAATCAACACTCGAGTCATCGGACTTTTTGGTCACTCTGACAATAATTCCGATAATAATTTGATAGTCTTATTTTAGAATGAGGGTCTCCAGTTTAACAGGCAGGACCACAGAACTGATCGTTTAGTTGTTCATATTCATGTTAAACGGCTAAAAATTTTATGAAATGATAAAATAACACACCAAGAATCTCGAAATGGACGATATTTACAAATTAATCTTCTCCACTAGCTCATTAATCTTTTACATATTTGGCTATAAAGAATTAATAATAATAAAAAAAATCACAGTTGTCAGATTTCTCGACTTGAAGAACCCTGAAAAGGACGCATAACACGATATATACGAAGCAACCCTTTTAACCCTTCCTCACCCTTTTAACCTATAATGTGTTTGACTACAAATAATCGAACTTCAAATTTACTCATTGTCCAAACCCAAAACTGGGAAAAATTCTCCTAATGATATTGAAACTATACAAAATTGACTACCTTTCGCCCCTTCCCTAAAGCGATATCGCTTAAAAACTATAGATTTCATACCTATTTCAAGTATTATATGTATATCAGCTTTGAAATTGATTTCTTATTTCTTTCGAGAGATCTCGTAGTAGAGAGACATACCGACGGAAATGGATAACTATGTTTTTCGTGATCTAGGGATCATACTTCTTCCCCTAGCAAATAAAGTAAGTTGGCTGCCATTTCCAAAAGGTCAACTCTATTGTGCCAAAACTTTCAGAATAAATTGGCGATAACAAAAAATCCTTAAAATGCGGATTTACCGGAACAAATTTAATTTTTTTTCAAGGCTTTGTGTGACTCGAGTCATTGTGCATGACTAGACTACAATTTTTTTTTCTCGAACTGATTATTTCTCCCAACATTACCGATAACAAATTTGATTAATCATAATTAAATAAAACATAGTTGTCAACGGAACATTATTACGAATTTTATAAAGATTTTTTATAAGATCACTTCTATGTCTGTCCGTCTATTACACCTGATTTTCTCCGAAACTATTTGACATAGAAAGTTGAAATTCGGCACGTATATAGAAATTGATGGCCTCATCAGAGCCGTGTAATTTTGAAAGTTAAATTTTGACTTAAGGGATTAGTTTTGGGGGGGTGAAATTGGAAGTGAAAAAATTTTTTTTACCAGGTCATCGAGTGGGGTGTGAAATGATAGTTCAAAAAAAATATATATGATGTAATAATTGCGCATACTTTTCTTTGTATTATTTTTAAAAAATTGCGACAACTCGCTGTCCCCCCTTATCTGGAAAAGTACTGATTAAAGAATTTAGAAAAAATTCTGGAATATTCTCCACCGGATGTAGACTGAACGAAAATTATCACGTGTGCATTACCTTTAATAATTTATCTGATTATAAAAAAACACAAATTTCAAGGTCATCACTTTTCAGTAAAGAACGAAAAAAAAAAATTGTTGAAAACTCATTTAGGATGCGTTTTGTGAAGTCATTGATTATTTTATATTTCCATAACAAAAATTTTACTTTAAAAGCAACGTACGGAACAGTAATTGCGTAAGACCAACATGGAGTTGGCAGGTTTCTTTAAATGATAAAGAATTTTATCAGTTATTTAATATATTTATTTACTTTTCTGTCCACGCGCTTTATGTATTAGCAGAAACTGTATAATTAGAATATATTATGTAAATAATTCGTTGGTAATATCTGCTATATCTTTGGATAGAAATTAGTGGCCTCATGACACTAAGCAAAAATAAATAAGTGCTTACTTAGCAATAATTTCTACGCCACTGCTTGATTTAATTTACACTAATGACATAAATTTTTTTTAGATATAATTTGCTTATCTCTGCTCACGGTGAAACTAAAATTAGGGATGAATCGTAAGGAAAACAAACCCCTACTGCCATTATTCTTCCACTTGATTCTCTATCTATCTATTTGTTGCTGATTTCAGTTAAATGAGGGAACATAGTGAGTAACTTCTTCAAGAAGTGTACTTTAATGCAAAAGAAGATACACAATTTTCAGTATATCACAATATGTAGCAATGCAAACAGTAATACATAATTCGTATGTCATCTCTTCTCGTAGGATCTGTACTTAAAAGGGTTTTTAAGTACATATTTAAGATGTAATATAAAGAACAAAAATAATTAAATTCTATTTATTTGGTGATCGAGTATCGTATTAATAATTTAATAATTAAGGTAACTTAATTTCTAGTGTGTCCGTCTGTCTGTCACACCCGATTTTCTCCGAAATTATTTGACGCAGAAAGTTGAAATTTGGTACTAATATAGGAATTGATGGACTCATCAGAGCCGTGTAGTTTTGAAAGTTAAATTTTGACTTAAGGGGTTAGTTTTGGAAGGTGAAATCGGAAGTAAAAAAAAAATTTTTTTAGTAGGTCATCGAGTGGGGTATCAAATAGAAGCTTGTAAAAACACGAGTTCAGGTCACTTCAGGTATATATAATGTAATACTTACGCCACTATTCTTTGTATTATTTTTAAAAAACCGCGAAAAATCGCTGTCCCCCCATTTATCTCGAAAAGTACTGATCAAGAAATTTTGAAAAAATTCTGGAATATTCTCTAAGGGGTGTAGATTGACCGAGAATTATCGCGAGTGCATTATTAATTTATCTGATATATATATATATATATATATATATATATATATATATATATATATATATATATATATATATATATATATATATGTATATGTGTATATATATATATATATATATATATATATATATATATATATATATATATATATAAACTCATAAGTTTTCAGTAAAGATCGAAAACAAACTTTGTTGAAAACCCATTTGGGATGTGTTTTGTGAAGTCACTGATCATTGTATACCTCCGTAACATAAGTTTTTATTTTAATAGCAATCAACGTACGGAACACTAATGCACAATTTCTTGCACTTGACCGGTTATTTAATGCTGCAAACAATAAACGAAAGAATATCAGAAATCAATTTTTGTTTATACATTTCACGCCTGCAAAACAACGCATGTGTTTCAGAAGGATACGACGACAAATTAATCACGTGCCAGATCGTCTATTGTTTACTGTTTATTTTCTTACAGAATCACGTTGCCGAAGCACTGAGTGCCGAACGTCTTTTGTTCCTACTGGCTTCCGAACTAGATTGCTTTATGTAAGAAAAACTGAAGTTGACGAAGATTTAATTGATTTGTCTGGAATGTCACTAGTTTGATAATATTTCTTTCTTAGTAATATTTTAGTACACATTTTGAAATAGAAGAGTTTGTTAGTCTTTAGAAAATAGTGTATTGTTTACTAATTCCAAAGAACTATACCGACCAAGTTATTTACATTAAACTGTAATCACTAATGCAATACATATTAACAACTTAGTTGGCTAAATTGGTCAATTTCATACAGTTGTCAGATTCCTCCTGATGCCGTCTAAATAACATGTAGGTTGAAAAGTTTTGGTCACTTAGATGTTCTCCTTTTCAAAAAATCCATATGATTTTTAGAAAGTACCTTCAAACGATAAATGTCAAAATTTAATGAAATTTCAACGATTAGTTTACAAGTTAAGTGATTTTCGTGACGCTACTTTTGATATTTTCAAAACAATGGAAAAAATCGAATTTCGTGTGTTGATTAAACACTATTTTTTGATGGGGAAAAATACCGTTCAAGCAAAGTAATGGCTTGATAAGTGTTACGGGGACTCTGCCCCTGGAAAATCACTCATCATTTACTGGTATGCGGAATTTGAACGCGGTCGTATAGACACAAATGATGCTGAACGCTGTGAACGCCCAAATGAGGTGGTTACACCGGAAAATATTAAAAAATCCACAAAATTGTTTTGATGACCGTAAAGTCAATTGCGTGAGACAGCTGACACCCTAAAGATTCATATTTTGCATTAACATTTGGGCATGAGAAAGCTCTGTTCGAAATGAGTACCGCGTTTGTTCACAGTAGACTAAAAATAACAACGTGTTGATGATGCTGAGCGCTGTTTGGACCTGTTTAAGCGCAATAAAAAGAATTTTTTCATGCGATATGGGACAATGGATGAAACATGGATCCACCACTAAACACTGGAATCAAATCGGCATTAAGCTGAGTGGACAGCAGCCGGTGAAAGCCGCCCAAAGCGACCAAAAACACAACAGTCGGCTGGAAAGGTTTTGGCCTTTGTATTTGAGGATGCGCATGGAATAATTTTCATCGACTATGCTGAGAAGGGAAAAACCATTAATAGCGAATATTATATGGTATAAAGTTATTGGTGCATTTGGGGGCAGAAATCACAAAGAAACGGCTCTAAATGAACAAGAAAAAAGTGCTCTTTCATCAAGACAATGCACCTTGTCACAAGTCGATGGTTACGATGGCAAAATTGCATGAATTGAAGTTCGAATTGTTTTCTCATCCACCGTATTCTCCAGATTTGGCTCCCAGTGACTATTATCTAGGCAAGACAAATCCTTCTACAAAAAAGGTATAGAAATGTTAGAAAAGCATTGTTATTGTATAACATAGTGAAATTAGCATAATGAAAATAGAAAATATAATTAACCACAGGTGACTTAAAACAAATTTTTGAGCTCCAACGCACCTTGACCTGCTAGTCGGAAATGTTTCGTCGTTTCCCCCACCTCAGTCGAGAACCCATCTTAATTTCTCTGACGTCATGCTCACTGGCATCGTCAATAAATAAGTCGAACCTTAGAGTCACCATTTTTATTGTCTGGTCTGTTCGTGAGGCTTTATAATACACGCTAAGGATTACGTAAACCATACAAATCAATTTTAATGAAAAAAAATTATGTCGGTTTAGGGTATGGAACCACAAACAATCAAAAAAAAATACTTGAGAATTAAAAAATTTCTCAGTGCCGGTGAGATTCGAACCCAAGTTCTCAAGGTATATGCCCCTGCACTTTACCAACTAAGCCACAGCACCAGCGCACCTTGGCTTAATAGTCCGTCTTGCCTCTTCCTTCGATAAGGGGGGGGATTACTATAACACTATCATCTGTTCTCCGGCATTCTTGGTACATGGCCAAACCATTATACAATTTATCATTCATCATTTCTGCTAGAAATTGCAATGCTTTTGGATGACATTTCGGAAAAAATGTTATTATTTTGTAAAAAGTTTTATCAAAGAAATATTTGTATCTAGAATATTATCGTGGCCTAATGTAACTTAACAATTTTCTTGACCAATCAAAGTAGACTATTTAAATAAAGTAAACAAAAGTTCGACGATATATGACGCACGACTTGTGAAAATAATTTTTAAGTTATGTGAAACTTTCTAAGTCTCTAAGCTACCGACTCGGCATCTTTGCTTACAAAAATTATAGATTAGAGCTCTTAAAACTGTTCAGTCGCTTTCCCCGTTATTCCGGCTTTAAAATGATGATAATGATATGAGGAAAAATTCACCTAGAGCATATGAGATTCAAGCCAACTGGAAAAAAAGCTGATTCGCATAGATAGATGTACAGTCAGTCCAAAAAGTCTCCATACACCACCTGCTTTGTATACTATTTTTCTGATATGTTCAACTAATTAATTAGAACTATAAGAAAAGATGTTTAAATTAATATTTGAAACTTCACCAAACTACTACGGAACATTTTATTTAGAAGTTACATCATTGTTATAAAAATGTAAACAAGATTAATATCAAAAAAGTGTCCATCCACTCAAAACACGTTATAATCAGCCGCATTTTATCAAGCTATTTATTGTTCGATAAACTGAAAATAAATAAATAATTTTCGGCCATACTTTATAATGTCACTTGTTGCTAGTAATTTTGCAGTGAATTTTCAAAGTGGTATTAAAAATGAGCGAGAGAAATTATGAAATTCCATTTCAAGTTCGAAAGATAATAAGAAGATAATAGAAGAAGTACGGGAACTATTTTCAAAAAATGTTTGTTCATAAACAGTGAGAAATTGTTTATACAGGGTAGGCTATAAGGGGTGTGCAGCCAGGAAGAAGCCGTTAATTTCGGAAGCTAATCACAAAGAGCGGTTAGCTTTTGCTAGGGAATACGTTACTAAATCTCCTGAATTTTGGGAATCCGTAATCTCTAATGATGAAACTAAAATTAACCTTTTTGGGTCTGATGGCAGAACTAAAGTTTGGAGAAAGAAGAATACCCCATTCGATATTAAAAACATTTGTTCCACGGTGAGACAAGGGGGTGGCAGTGTTCTGCTTTGGGGATGCATGTCCGTTGGAGGGGTTGGAAATTTACATATTATTAATGGTACCATGGATCAATATATTTATCTGAACATTTTGAGAGACAATTTAAGAGAAAGTGTCCAAAAATTAGTATTCGAAAAAAGATACATTTTCCAACAGTACAATCATCCGAAACATACCGCAAACTTGGTGCGAGAATGGATGATCCATAATGTGCGACAGCAGCTTCATATACCTCCGCAATCACCCGATGTTAACCCCATCAAGCATTTATGGGAGGAACTTAAACGGCGCGTTCGTAAACATAATGTTTCAAATAGAGAACAATTAAAAAAAAGAATATTGAACGAATGCGAGAACATGCCAGCAGAAGTTACTAGAAAGCTAGTTGCAAGCATGACAAAAAGGTTACAGGAGATTATCAAGGCCAACGGCGGTCCCACTAAATATTAGTTTCAACGAAGTTGTTTTTTTCCGTTAAACTCCGTCAAACTATTATTGGTAATTGTTAAGTGTATGGAGACTTTTTTTTATTAATATTGTTTACATTTTTATAACACTGATGTAACTTCTAAATAAAATGTTCCATAGTTGTTTTTGATACTAATCCTCGTTGGTTAAGTTTCAAATATTAATTTAAACATGTTTTCTTATAGTTCCAATTAATTAAACATAACAGAAAATTAATATAGAAAGCAGGTGGTGTATGGAGACTTTTTGGACTGCCTTTACGTGCGTCCAATCGACTGCGAGGCTTAGCGCCCATAGAAAATAGATGAATATGACAGAGTCCATTGATTTGGTGGCTACAAGTCTTGTAGAGATCATGACACGTTATGGATTTATTGGCAAACTGACACTGCACCTATTCCGCTTTGCGTTCTTCAATCAAGAAAAGGAAATGTAAATAATGTGAATTATATCAACATAAAGTTTAAAAAATATCGGAGTCGTCTTAATTTAAAAGCAAATAATATCGTTCCGTTGTGCAAACAAAAACACAAGTTATATTGCTTGATCGTTAATTATATTGTCAATTACAGTTTTGCCGCGTTATTTACCTTCACAGGCTTTCTGGCGCAAATCTTGATCTTGAATATTTCAATTGCAGTGTACTTTTTGCCAGAATTTTTCCTTTCTGGTAATTGTGAAAAGCTTAGGTATTGTGTAACGCATGCGTAAAAAATCATGATATAAAGTGTCCAATAAATAAGTTAAGATTTGTCAGGTTTATTGTACGAACTCAGCGGGAAGGAAGAGCAAAGTCAGGGTAGAGAGGGTCCTTGGAAATTTAGTTCTATGGAGAGTCATCTCAGAGAAGGGTATCTTTTATGTAAGAGCGTTTAGAAAAACAATAATTCTACTACCCTCGCAAGGTGAATACTTAGCGTTTAATATCACCTACCTAGCGTAAATGACTCCCAGAGCGGCAAAACGCCTCAGGAGACTAAAGTGAAGCTTGATAAAAATTATGGTGACTCTGCACCTTCGATTAGAACAGTTTATAAGTGGTTTCAAAATTTTCGGACTGGCCATATGGGCACAAGTGATGCTGAACGTTCTGGACGGCCTGTGGAGGTTACGACTCCAGAAATCATTGATCAAATCCATGATATGGTGATGGATGACAGAAGAGTTAAGGTGCGTGAGATTGCTAGTGCTGTGGGCATCTCGACTGAACGGTTGCATAAACATTTGGACATGAGAAAGCTATCCGCAAGATGGGTGCCGCGATTGCTCACGCTTGACCAAAAACGGAATCGTGTGAAGTGTTGCAAGGATGGTTTGCAGCTGTTCCATAAGAATCCGGAGGACTTTAAGCGTCGTTTCGTCACTGTGGATGAAACATGGATACATTACTATACTCCTGAGACCAAACAACAATCTAAACAATGGGTTACCAAGGGGGAATCTGCACCAAAAAAGGCGAAGACCGTTCCTTCGGCCGGAAAGGTTATGGCGACTGTCTTTTGGGATTCGCAAGGGATAATCCTCATCGACTATCTGGAAAAGGGTAAAAACTATTACAGGTGAATAATATTCATCGTTATTGGACCGTTTGAAAACCGAGCTGCAAGAAAAACGCCCGCGATTGGCCCACAAGAAAGTCCTTTTCCATCACGACAACGCACCAGCACACACCTCAGCAGTTGTGGTCGCAAAATTAATGGAAATAGGATTCCAACTCGTTTCACATCCCCCGATTCTCCAGACTTGGCTCCCTCGGACTACTATTTGTTCCCCAATTTGAAGAAATGGCTGGCGGGACAAAGATTTTATTCAAACGAGGAGGTGATTGCAGACACTAATGGATATTTTGCAGACTTGGACAAATCCTATTATTCGGAAGGGATCAACAAACTAGAACATCGTTGGACGAAGTGTATAAACCTAAAAGGCGACTATGTCGAAAAATAAAAAAGGTTTACCCCAAACACATAAGTAGTTTTTATTTTTGCACGGACTTTTCAAACCAGCCTCGTGTATATATATATATATATATATATATATATATATATATATATATATATATATATATATATATATATATATAAGAGAATCTCGATTATTCCGAATAATATGGGCGAAAGTGATTAATATAATCAGAATTTTTTTATAAAATAGAAGTTTAGAATGAATACAACATTGCAGATTGACTTAAAAGCATTTATACGATACGTTATTACGTACATAGGTATTAATTAAAACAAAGAATAGAACAATTAGTTTACTTATTTTATGTATATGTACGGAAAATCGAAAATAAAACAGTTTCATTCTTAACTTTAATGTCTTAAAAATAAGGTAATTTTTAACTAACTGTACTCGTTTTGCATTAGTTCTGTTTTTAGCTGCAATGTTTCTCCAAAGTTTGATAAGCAAAACGTCCGCGGCGGTTGCATTTTCTTGTTGTTCTACATAAGTTAACGCTTTTTCTAGGGCCTCTAGTCTTTCTGAATATGACATTTTTACTGTAATATTGTCAGTGGCTTCTCCTTCGTTATCATCATCGTCATCACTGTCTATTTTATTAGCATTTTTGCATACACTTTTAATTAATTCTTGGTCAGCCACACTATCCACACTATCACTGTTTAACCATTCACAAACATCGGTTACCGTAACACTTTCACATCCTGATATTCTTGTAATAATTTGATGTAAACTTTCATTATCTTCTGTTTCTGTCTCTGAGTAATGTCTCTCCTCTTGTGGAATCAATTTTGACCAAGATTCTTCCAGAGTACTACTCTTTACTTGATTCCAGGCTGAAGCTCTCCAACATATAACATTTTTCAAATTTATCTTTTTTAGACAATCAGTAAGATTGTCACCTTCATCTACTTCTTCTAAAATATGCTCTAATAACAAACGCCTGTAATTGCGTTTTAAATTTTCCAGTGCACCCTGATCCATAGGCTGAATGAGAGAAGTTACAGCAGGAGGCAAAAACATTGCTTTTATTTCCCCACTTTCAAGTTGCTCCGCACGTGGGTGAGTAGGGGCGTTATCTAGTAACAAAATAGATTTTCTAGGATATCTATGTTCTTTTAAAAAAAGTCCCACTTTGGGAACAAAATCGCCAAAAAGCCAGTCTTTAAATAAAGTCGCGTTTATCCAGCCATTGTTTTGATTTTTATACAAAACAGGAAAAGCATTGCGACGAATATTCTTAAAGGTTCGTGGATTAGCTGGCTTACCAATACATAATAATGGGAGTTTGTGTCTTCCAGAAGCATTACTGCATGCAAGAACAGTAATACGTTGTTTGCTACGTTTGTAACCAGGTGCTCCAGATTCCGTTTTTGAAGCTAAGGTATTTGAC
Organism: Pachyrhynchus sulphureomaculatus; assembly: GCA_019049505.1. NCBI lineage: Eukaryota > Metazoa > Arthropoda > Insecta > Coleoptera > Curculionidae > Pachyrhynchus > Pachyrhynchus sulphureomaculatus. The sequence goes on from CM032448.1 coordinate 43,572,081, forward strand.
GGCAACATTTTGAAGATTCAAGCCTGTTTCATCACAATTATAGATTTGGTCTGGTTGTAAACCATGTTCTTTCAAAAGCTGCTCAAAATTCTTTGCAAATTTTTTTGCAGCCGATATATTAGGCGACAATCTTTCTCTACAAACTTTCAGTTGACGTACACCATTGTCTTTTTTTCCACCTGGCTAGCCATCCATCACTTGCAGAAAAATTTACAGGCGCTTCAATAACCGGCAACTTTTCGCTTAAACTCGCAGCCTTAGATTTTAAAATTGTTTCTGAAATTGGTATTCCAAGTTCTCGATTCTATGTAAACCATAAATATAAAAAATCATGCACTTTGGTATTCACCGCTTTGCATACTTTTTCGTGCCTGTGTATGTCTAATTCTCTTCTCGTCTATTTTATTTAATTGTGCATACTGTGTTGCTATCTTATCCATATTTCTTATCTTCTGCATGAATTTTTAAGTTTCTAGTTGGATTTTAGTTTTGCGTGGTGTCGCCTTCGCACATAGTTTTTTCGTTGCTGTATGTATATCTGTTCTTATTTTCTCCTCAAGGTGGTCAATAACTAGAGTCTGAAGTGTATTTAGAGGTGATAGTTGCTTATTTAGTTCTTCTTGGTACTGTTTTTGGTTATTTTTAGTTTAATGTACGGTGGGAAATCTCTGTTTTCTTATCAATTTATTCCGTTCAGAGTTATGCTCTATCACAATGGACGCTCTTACGAGTCTGTGGTGGATAAATGAAGGTAGCCATTTATCCAGCATAGAAACCTCTTTCACAATATATTGTTTATTGGACAGTATGTAGTCGATCTCGTTCCTAGTTTTTAATTCTGGCCTTTTCCAAGTTCACCTGCGTTTGGGGTGTTTTTGGAAGTTGGAGTTCATACAAAACAGTTGTGCATTTTGAATATAGTTTAACAGCATCTCTCCTCCTTCACTGGGGCCAAGCCCAAATTGTGCTTAACTGAGTATGTTGTGTTCATTTTTACTGCCGAATTTGGCATTAAAATCTCCCATAACGATTACGAAGTGGGAGTTTTCTTTCTTCCTGACCGATGAATTTTCTTCGTATAGCTGCTCGATTTCCAAATTCTCTGATGTGCTTGTGGGATCATAGACTTGGATTATTTCAGTTTATATTTCTTTGGTATTTTAAATACTATGTAGTTCACTCTACTTGATATCGAGTTCATTTTTATTACTTCATGTTTGAGGCGCTTGTTAATCAAGATGGCCGCTCCTTCTGTATGTGTATTGGTTTCACTATTGTCTTGAAACAATAGCTGTCCAGATTGTAGTGATGTGGATTTCTCGTAAGATAGTCAGGTTTCGCATAGTCCCAATACATTCCATTTGATATGATTTAGTTCTTCTTCCAATTCGACTACGTGATCTCTTAGTTCTTATGTTGAGCGTAGCTACGTACATTTCGTGGATATGTTGCGGTTTCATGTATTTAAGCGAGTTTTTGAATCTTCCAGATTCGGTGAGGCTGACCTTAGCAAAGGCGTGGGATTTATCAACCACCTGGGAACCAATCAGTTCCGTTTTAACACTCGCCTTATTAGTTTGATTGGGGATGTGATGTAACTCACCACGCTGGCCGGACATGTAAGTAAGTCAGAGAGGAAGTGGGTAAGGTAGTGACGGTTATGGATAGGATATATGTAGGTTAGGACATGATTTGTATCGTGTTTGGAGGTGAGAGAAAAATCAAAGCTCATGTAGGCAGGGTCGCATCCTTGATCGTAACTGAATAACAGCTCTGGGTTAATTGAACAAAAAATATTCGTATTTAAATCAATAATACCAATCAAACAACGAAGTTTAATGAATAAAGAAAAGAAGGCGGTCCCTGATACTAATTCAGTTGTTAAAAACAAAATTTGCGTAAAATTTAACTAATTTTAAAAAAAAGTTTCGCGATTTTTTGAGGAAAAAGAAGTACGGTGTTATCGAAAAATAAAATAAACGTGTAAACGAAAAAATTCAAAACACATCAGTAAAAAAACCAAACTAAAGGTGCTTCATTGTTTGGTCGGGCTACCACCAATAGAATATTTCAAAATGTGTGTATTTCGATTGTTTTTTACATAGGCATTTTATAATTTCGTAGAAATCTCGTGTTCCGACCGACACGTACACACGCTGCAGGGAAATCCCTAAAGCATTACAGGAGCGACGCGTGTGGGGAAAAAGAAAGAAACGTTGGTCTTGAATCGCTGCAAATTGTACTCGGTAGCAAACACGGTTCTGGGCAATTCATTCCAAAGCGATGTGGTTCATCGTATACTCGGACTATATTTCTTTCAGGAAAGCAGATGTTGCAAAAGTTAATTAAAAGCAATATGTGGAGATAATTGAGAATTTCTCAACATCTGCTTTATAAATTTCTGATGGTTACAACCAGAGAACCTTCAGCAGCCTTAATTTGATGATGATGGATTTTACATAAGGGAATATCAGAAAACTCAGGTTTACAGCGTCACTTGTGGCTCCCTAGAACATTTAAACGAAAACATCCAGCAATAGATGGCAGTGATCATCGAAAATAGGTAATCAATAATTTCGTCACTCGCTTAAAAGAGTTCCGGGAACATAACCGCTACTATTTAGATTATATTATTTTTAAATAACAATTTCCCAAAGATTTAGGATACAATAAGTATTTTTTCGTTTATTAATTTATTTTTTCGTTCTATAAATATTTTAAAATTAAACTTTTATGTATTTCACTCAAAAATACTGTGACGATAACTTTTGTGAAGGAGAACGTGTATACCCTCCTGTTATTTACATCGTACCTGCAGAAATCCTGATATGTACTTATTAATTAAATCAGTTTAAAAGCTGTTATTTAGTGACCAAGTAGATACAGCTTTTTATTTATCCATTTTTTACTTGAAACTATTAAGGGTTATGTCACCTTGAAATTTAAAAAAAACGATTTTTTTTTGGTTAGCTCTAGTATTTATACTTTTAAGAATATTTCAAGCTTTACAAAATGGGATCGCAGATTGAAGTCAATATAAAAAAAATTAGGACTTTTAAGACACCGCACTATGGGACAGAATCGTGCGTACAGTCTCAAAAATAGGTTTTGCGAATGTTCAATATTGAATATTTTGTTAATGCACATATCTAACTGAATGTCTAATACATATTATAAAGAATTTAAAATAGATTATTTCTCATTTTTTCTTAATAAAACTTGACTTGCAAGTTGACGCTCAAAATAATGTCGATTATGTAGAACAGAAATGCACCAGTTTACATGGTCATATTTTCATTATTTTCAATGCAAATATGTAAGTGTGATATATGGTTAGAATGGTTATTAAGTACCTTATTTAAAAAGCATTTAAGTACTGGAGAGGTACACGACTGTTTTTGCAGTATCGACTTTATTAGAAACTTTAAATAGACTTTTGACAGTTAGCGATGTCTGCCGATGTCGTAATTTTGATACCTGATCTGATAGAGCAGCTCATATAAAAGTCAAGGCAAAAAAAAAAAAATTTGCCCGAATCTGCCCCCTTTTAAATGGGACGAAAAATACCTGATGGAAATGCAAAATATTTAAAAAACATTTTTAAGATTTGATTCAGAAGATTTTTCGAAAAATAAATTATTTCTGACATTTTATTGTTAAATAATATTGTCTACTAGCGTCTATAGCGGACATAGGTAGGCAGGTAGATATGTACGTAGGTAGGTAGGTACAAGGCAGCTTTACCAGGTAATATCACTAGAACAGGTGACTATTGTTTACATCCCAGCAAGTTGTCAAAATTTTGTTTACAAACTACCGCATTGAACTACATACATACATAAAGTGGTTGTTTTTTTGAGAGAATGAACTACATACATACATAAAGTGGTTGTTTTTTGAGAGAAGCTCTCGTGATTTTTGACAATGTGGTGAATGTTCTACCAACAAAATACATGTGATTTTTTTCGGCTTTGTTGTTATTGCCGAACTGCTACTACCTGGTAGAGCTGCCTTGGGTAGGTAGAAACATTTTTTGTGTTTTATATGTAAAGATTAAATTAAAGTTTCGGTAAGGTGGAAACACTGTTATTGGAAATCATATCATATCATATAAGAACGCGATAAATATGTGACTACCCGCAGATAATAATATTTTTTCTCAAGGAATTGAAGTATAAAACTTATTGATTTAATTGTCATTTACCAGTACTTTATTGTGCTTCGACATAGAGTCTTCACCAACCTCGGTAAAAAAACAATATTTGCGAAGTACCTATACAACAAAATGAGTGAATTTGTTGTGCCTCGACGAGTATTATGCGAATTTTTCATTGGCCATGGGACAAAAAGAGAAGATATTCAAAAATACTTAGAAGAACACCATCATTTGTCGTCTTCAAAAAGTGAATTAGTTGTGAAAAGTATTCAAAAATCGCTTATATGAGCTTTTAACAATCGCTGGACCACATCTAACCGAACTAAAGAACGTTTCTTTAATAAAAATACAACGTGGTTAGACGGTGAATTTAAGGTACAGTTCGACGAAATACCAATGGATATCAAACCTACATCTGGAGAACGTGGACGTCCATCAAAGTCTTATGAAGATCTGTCAGAGAAATCGAAAAAAAGGAAGAATATGGAGTTAATTCAAGAATATGGACTCGAGAATATACATAACGCATACGTCCCAGGATTGCGGTCTGAAGGAGAATTGGAAGAAGCTTTTGTTGTTGCAATGATGCGGAATTGTGATAAAAGTGAAAAAAAGATCATAAAGGAAAAATTGTTGCATGAAACTCGCAATGCAACATATTTTACGGCGGATGAAGCTTTAAGTCTTTTTGCTGATTTAGATCTTTCGAAATCACAATACGGATTACTTCGAGCAAGTCTGATTAACAAAAAATTCGATATATTGCCGTCATATAATATATTAACAAACGCAAAAAAACTGTGTTATCCTCCACCCTCCAGCATTGAAATAACCGATACAGGCGCTAAAGTAAATCTACAAGATTTACTGGATCACACTACTGCCCGTATCTTAAAAATTGAAAATATTTGCAACCCAACAAGAAGAAATCTTAAATTGTTTACCAAATGGGACAAAGTCAATATAAACAAATTTTAACAGATGAAAGTAACTTGGTCTTAGATGCAAACTTATTTATAGCGTCTTTGGTACCAATAAAGCTGATTGATACAGAAACAAAAGAGGTTCTTTGGCAAAATCCGGCTTGCTCTTCTATTCGATATTGCCTACCAATTCTGATGGAATTTGCAAAAGAAACGCCCGAGAAAACCCGTTCGGTGGTTGGTGATATTCGGGGTCAAATTAATAATTTGAAAATTTCTGAGATACACATGGAGGACCAGCTAATTGAAATAAGTCACGAGCTGTTCTTAACTATGGTGGATGGAAAAGTTACACAAGTTTTAACTGACACAAGTTCTGGAGCTGTGACGAAGCGATATGAATAATTTGGAGAAGATTGAATCAAAGCCAGATAATATGAATGCTTACGAGTACGATTTGCCGACGTTGCATGCATGGATTAGGTGCATGGAGTTAGTTTTACATATTTCATATAATCTTTCGTTTAAAAAATGGGCTGCGAGAACTCCGGAAGATAAAAAAAAAGTAGAGAAGACAAGAAAAAACTTGTACAAAGTCTATTTTGAAGCCGAATGGAATTGCATGTTGATAAACCCCGGCAAGGAAGTGGAAATAGCAATGACGGCAATATAGCTCGACGTTTTTTTGAGAACTACTACTGCTCTTCAGAAATAACAGGAGTTAATGAAGATCTTATTAAAAGGTTTTATGTTATTCTTCAGACTTTGGCATGCGGTATTGCTGTAAATCCACAAAAATTTGGTGAATATACTCGCGCTACTGCACAATTGTACGTTACACAATATATGTGGTATAACATGTCTTCTTCAGTACATAAGATCTTAATACATGGGGAAAGTATAATTAGACATTGCTGTTCTGCCTATTGGTAATTTATCTGAGGATGCCCAAGAATCTCGTAATAAAGATTATAAAAATATCAGATTATGTCACGCTAGAAAGTGCTCTAGGTCCGCAAAGAATGAAGACGTATTTCATGGTCTTTTATTTACATCAGACCCATACATATCAAGTATCAGAAAACCATCAGTCACTGTTGCCAAGGAACTGTTAGACGAAGCCAAGAACCTCTTAGATATTTAAATTGTAGTTTGTATATCAATTTTTTTTTCTATTTTATGTAGTGGATTAATAGATGTTTGTCATTTATTATATGCTATTTTCATATGTAATATTAACAAAAATACGAAATAATAGTGTATATCATTAAACTGTATAATTATCATTCAATAAGTTAAGTAAACTATGTTTTTGTATGAAAAAGTATCATTTTTATTTTTGTATTATTTTTTTATATATTATAAATAAAATAATTCTCGCAAAAAAGAAAACCTTCCTCCCTCCGATTTTCATAAATTTTCAATAGAGTTATCTAAAAATCAATATTTTGGACGGACAAAATATCCTTCCGATTTCCGAAATTTTTTTATGTGTTCAGCCTGTTGACAAATTCTTTCAAAAAGAAGAAAGAATTTTGAAAATCGGCCGAGATATTCGAAAATTAATTTTTCGGACGGATATTTTATCCGTCCGATTTCCAAAAATTTATAGGACCCAACTGCCAGCAATACCTTTCAAACAAAAAAAGAATTTTTAAAATCGGTTCACAAATGGCGGAGTAATATTGGAACAAACATTAAAAAAAAAGGAACAAAAAAATACACGTGAAGTCGGTTAAAAATTAACAACGAATGTACCATTATTTGATAGTATATACATTAGAGATACTACGTACCAAATTTCAGCTATTTACTTCAATCAACGACAAAGTTACAGATTTTTGAGACGGTACGCACGATTCTGCCCCATAGTGCACCGGCGCGTTTTTCTCCAAACACTTTTTTCAAACTCGTGGAAAAAATATCTTGAGATCTACTTAACCGATTTTGATCAAATTTATATCACATATTCTTTATAACATTATCTTGAAGTTGACATGTTTTTTTTTCGATTGGACGCATCGATCATTTTTTCTTAATTTTGAAAACTTAAAATTTTTGTAAAAAATCCGGGTTTATTTTCGAGCGGCTGTCGCTCCTACAAAAAATTTTTAAAATTTTTTCTATATGTGGCCACTTAGCTATGACCTTTCTTAACAATAAAAAATGAATTGTTTGGTTTTTAGACGATTCCTGACTGAGAAAAAAATTCCACCGGTGACAAGGATTTTCAAAAGAGGGTCCTACAAGATGATTCATATCTCCGCCATTTTTCATTTTTTTTAATATATTTTTTTTAATTTGTTGTGAAAACTATAATGTATTTGTGAAAAATAAAAATTATATTATATATACAATAGTTGCGTCGGAAAAAAAAAAAAAAAAATTGTGCCTATTTTTCCGAGCGGAAGGTGGCGTAATCCTTTAAGTGCATTGGAAAATATCAATAACAATTTTGTGTTCCGAATTTCACCATATTGCAAAAAAGATACACAATATTTTAAAAAATCTTAACGAGTCATTTTTGTAAACAACATTAAAACAATTTACGGTGTTTGTTTCAAATGAGTCCATTCATATACGTCATGTTTAGATTGAGTGTCAGTATACTAATTAACTAAAATCCTATCAATTTAATTGAAGTCTCAGGAATGTTGAAGGATACTTCAAACAGTTTTATTTAAAATTATTGGCGAAATTATTCATTACAAGTGGGTTTAAAATTTTAAAAAATTTATTTCATATTCATGTGCATTTTAAACTTTCTCCGATTAATTCACATTAAAGCTGGATAAGAAACCGCAAAAACCTTTATTTAAAAAATAAAACCTAGATAAACTTCATAAAACACCACTGATTTTTTTGTGGGAAAATTCATAGATAGATAGGTATGTATGTTTATATTTATATAATTATTTGTACAGGGTTAGTCAACGATAGAGTAAAGTTCATTATCTCATTTATTTCGGGAATGACGAAAAAATACTTCTGAAAGTGGAATACTCATAATTGGTACGATCGTTCTATAGAGTTAAGTTATATGTAAAGAAATTTGAGTTAGATGCTACAAGGTGTTCAAAATAAATTTATGCATTTCGACTATTTTAAACTGAAAAATCTCAAATTTTTGAAATGGCGTACCATATTATTTTTTCTGATAGATTTCACAAAACCCTCCAACTTTTTTTTAAGTATACCTATTTCTAATAGTTATCGAGTTATTTTAAATTTTTCAATTTTTACCCATGTTTTTAATACACTTACGCTATTGTGAAAACATAAACAAATAGTTAATAATAATTTTAATATAGTTTAACTTATTTAATGATTAATTATTATGACGTAATAAATGTTCAAAAATATGCCCGTCTACTTGAATACACACGTTTAGTCGTTTTATTATATTTTCCTTCACTTTCCGTAGCATAAAGGGCGTTATTGTCCTGCAATCATCCGGTATCCTATTTTCCATATCTACTGATGTAGGGGGATTCACATAAACACGATCTTTAATGTAGCCCTACAAAAAGAAGTCTAAAGGTGTTAAGTCACATGATCGAGGGAGCCACTGAATGAATCCATCCCTACCGATCCATTTTTGTGGGTAACGATGGTTTAAAAATTCCCGAACTTCCAGGTGGTAATGAGCACGAGCTCCGTCTTGTTGAATCCACATTTGTTTTCTTTCAAAGTTATCAACTTCTTCAAGAAGCTGGGGTAATTCGTTTTGCAAAAAATTTAGATATCTAGGCCCCTTAAGCGGTTAACGGAAAAAATGTGGACCAATAATTCGAAAATTTAATATTCCACACCATACATTAAGCGACCAATGGTTTTGGTTTTGAACTTCCTGGACCCAAAATGGGTTAACTGTTGAATAATAATGCATGTTATGGCTGTTAACTGCTCCATTACTGCGAAAAGTAGCTTCATCAGAAAACATTATTTTGGATTAAAAATTTGGAGCGGCCTCTATTGCTCCATTCATGGTGGTACAAAAGTTTACTCGTCGTGCAAAATCACGGTCTTGAAGTTCTTGGTGTAGTTCCATATGAAAGGGATAATACTTGTATTTTCTCGTGGTACGATTAGCCATAGAATGGGATGTGTCAGATAAGTCAGCTAGTTGACGGCTGCTGACCTGGAGATTATCTTCAACATGAAGTAAAATCTCCATTTCTTTTTTCCTCCTTGGTAGTATTCTGGTTTACTACTTTCAGTTTCGCATACTCGACGCTACCACTACCATCAAACTTTCCATTAAGCAATGAAAAGATTTTCTAGATGGTATACGTCTAATACGGTACTTTGCTCTGTAAAGCCTTACTGCCAAAAGACAATTTTTTCCCGCCTCGCCCAGTACATAAACCATATCAACTAATTCATTTTTAGGAAAATCCATAACCTTTATACGTCACTTACTACAACAAATTAAACTATTTTTACTTGACATTTAACAGTGCCTACACTTTTGTTTTGTCTTGGAAACTATAATGTTATAGCGTAAGTGTATTAAAAACAAGGGTAAAAATTTAAAAATTCAAAATAAATCAAAAACTATTAGAAATAGGTATATGACATACTTAATAAAAGAAAAAATAATAATACACAGGGTGTGCCATTTAAAAAATTTGAGATTTTTCAATTTAAAATAGTCGAAATGCTTAAATTTTATTTTGAACACCCTGTAGCATCTAACTCAAATTTCTTTAAACATATTTTTTTTTCATCTCTATAGAACGCTCATACCAATTATGAGTATTCCACCTTCAGAAACAATGGCGCTACTGGCAATGTTTTATAAAACTGAAAACTAGTATCTTTTTCAATAAACTGAAATATTAGAAAAACTACTAGGTATAGGTATATAACAATATTAATAAAAAAGTTATAAAATTTTACGCAGAATTTAAAAATAAATTAGAAAATAGGATGTTCTATTTAAAAAAAACATATGTTATATCGACCACACTTTTTTGAAGTACCCTGTATACTCAAAAATAATTTTAAACTGTGCACCTTAACATTTCCTAAAACTATTGTATTTAACATTTTTTCATCATTCCCGAAACAAATGGGATAATGAACTTTACTCTATCGTTGACTCACCCTGTACATACAAATTTCAGGATTTTTATTGATCATCCGAATGTTATATTTAGTAACAAAAAGGAAGTTAAGTAACTTACCTAGCACCTACACTGCATACACATAGTTGTAAAATACGAGGCTGGTTTGAAAAGTCCGTGCAAAGTCCGAGAGATGGCACCACCGGCGCGTATCGAGGTCATGTTTAGTTAGTAGCATCTCTTGAATGAACGCACACCAAGTTTCAGCCATATTGGTCTATTTCTTTGTGTTTGGCATTCGTGTGAATCAAGGAAGTCGAGTGATTTTTCAAGAAATGGACGAAAAAGAATTTCGTGTGGTGATTAAACAATTAAACATTACTTTATGAAAGGCAAAACGCCTCAGGAGACTAAAGAGAAGCTTGATAAACATTATGGTGACTCTGCACCTTCGATTAGAACAGTTTATAAGTGGTTTCAAAATTTTCGGACTGGCCATATGGGCACAAGTGACGCTGAACGTTCTGGACGGCCTGTGGAGGTTACGACTCCAGAAATCATTGATCAAATCCATGATATAGTGATGGATGACAGAAGAGTTAAGGTGCGTGAGATTGCTAGTGCTGTGGGCATCTCGACTGAACGGGTACATAATATTTTGGACATAAAAAAGCTATCCGCAAGATGGGTGCCGCGATTGCTCACGCTTGACCAAAAACGGAATCGTGTGAAGTGTTGCAAGGATGGTTTGCAGCTGTTCCAGAAGAATCCAGAGGACTTTAAGCGTCGTTTCGTCACTGTGAATGAAAGATGGATACATTACTATACTCCTGAGACCAAACAACAATCTAAACAATGGGTTACCAAGGGGGAATCTACACCAAAAATGGCGAAGACCGTTCCTTCGGCCGAAAAGGTTATGGCGACTGTCTTTTGGGATTCGCAAGGGATAATCCTCATCGACTATCTGGAAAAGGGTAAAACAATTACAGGTGAATATTATTCATCGTTATTGGACCGTTTGAAAACCGAGCTGCAAGAAAAACGCCCGCGATTGGCCCACAAGAAAGTCCTTTTCCATCACGACAACGCACCAGCACACACCTCAGCAGTTGTGGTCGCAAAATTAATGGAAATAGGATTCCAACTCGTTTCACATCCCCCTATTCTCCAGACTTGGCTCCCTCGGACTACTATTTGTTCCCCAATTTGAAGAAATGGCTGGCGGGAAAAAGATTTTATTCAAACGAGGAGGTGATTGCAGACACTAATGGATATTTTGCAGACTTGGACAAATCCTATTATTCGGAAGGGATCAACAAACTAGAACATCGTTGAACGAAGTGTATAAGCCTAAAAGGAGACTATGTCGAAAAATATAATTCTCAAAAAAAAAAGTTTCGCAATTTTTTGGGGAAAAAGAAGTTGTTGTACAGTGTAATCGAAAAATAAAACAAAAAATTCAAAACATATAGGTAAAGAAAACAAATTAGAGATGCTTCATTCTTTGGTCGGGCTACCACCAACAGAATATTTCAAAACTTGTGTATTTCGATTGTTAGTGCTCCATACGGAACACTTATAAGATCACTTCGGGGTCTGTCTGTCACACCCGATTTTCTCCGAAACTATTTAACATAGAATGTTGAAATTTGATACTAATATAACATATGGGCTGAAAAGTCCCGGGCCTAACACATAGATGGCGCTAGTTTTATTGCAGTCACCTTTTTTTTTCCAGTTAATACTAACCTTCAAAAGACAGCTGTTAAAATTTCATGATATTCTATTCATTAGTTTTTGAGTTATTGTGCTAAGAGTGACGCTACTTTTGTTATTTTCAAAACAATTTCGTGTTTTAATTTTACACTGCTTCTTGATGGGAAAAAAAATACCGTTCAAGCGAAGCAATGGCTTGAAACGTGTTATGGGGACTCCGCTCCATCAGAAACAACAATAAAACGTTGGTTTGCTGACTTCAAACGTGGTCGTAGAGACACCGATGATGCAGAACGCAGTGGACGTCCAAATGAGGCGGTAACACCAGAAAACATCAAAAAAAAAAAAAAAATCCATAAAATCGTTTTGAATGATCGAAAAGTGAAGTTGCGTGAGTTAGCTGACATCGTAAAGATATCAAAAGAACGTATTGGCTTTATATTGCATGAGCATTTGACTATGAGAAAGCTCTGTTCAAAGTGGGTGCCGCGTTTGCTCACTGTTTATCAAAAACACAAGAACGTGTTGATGATTCTGAGCAGTGTTTGGCCATTGTTAGAGCGGCGCTGGAAAGATTGCGTTGCTCTTGATGGAGATTACGTTGATGAATAAAGCTAATTTTGAACCAAAAAAAACCGTGTTTTCTTTGTTAGGCCCGGGACTTTTCAGCCCATGTGTTAGGATTGGTAGCCTCATCAGAGCCGTGTAGTAGTAGTTAAATTTTGACTTAAGGGGTTAGTTTTGTGGGGCGAAATTGGTAGTGAAAATTTTTTTTACCAGGTCATCGAGTGGGGTATCTAATAAGAATACGAGTTCAAAAATGTATAACGTAATACTTGCGCACACTTTTCTTTGTATGTCCCCCCTTATCTCGAAAAGTATCAAAAAATTTCGAAAAAATTCTGGAATATTCTCCACAGAGTGTAGATTGAAGGAAAATTATCTCCTTTAATAATTCATCTGGTACATATAAAAAAAAATTCAAGGTCATCAGTCTTCAGTAAAGATCGGAAAAAAAATCTTGTTGAAAACTGATTTGGGTGTGTTTTGTTAAGTCATTGATCATTTTATACCTCCGTAACAAAAATTTCTATTCTAAGAGCAATCAACGTACAACACTAATTGCGCAAGTCCAACTCGCACTTGACCGGTTTATAGGCATTTTATAATTGCGTAAAAATTTCGTATTCCGACTGACACGGTACACACGCTGCAGGGAAATCCCTGAAGCACAAGAGCGACGCGTGTAGAGAAAAAGAAAGAAACATTGGTCTTGAATCGCTGCAAATTGTACTCGGTAGCAAACACGGTCCTGGGCAATTCATGCAAAGCGATAAGGTTCTTCATATATTTGGACTATTTCTTTGAGGATAGCAGATGTTGCACACAATTAAAAGCGATATGTAGAGATAACTGAGGAGAATTTCTTCATATGCGCTTTATAAAATTTTGATTGTTACAACCAGCCCCAATTTGATGCTGGTGGATTTTACATAAGGGGATATCTGAAAACTCAGGTTTACCGCACCACTTGTCGCTCCCTAGAACAGTTAAATGAAAACCTCCAGCAATAAATGGCAGCAATCATCGAAAAGACGTGATCGATAATTTCATCACTTGCTTAGAAGACTTCCGAGAACATAACGGTTGATATTTAGATTACACTATTTTGAGATAACAAATAACAATTTTCCAAGGATTTAGCGTGATACAATAAGCGTTTTTTCATTTATTAATTTGTTTTTTCGTTCTATAAATATTTTAAAATTAAACTTTTCTGTATTTCACTCAAAAATATTGTGACGATAACTTTTGTAAAGGAAAACGTGTATACCCTCCTGTTATTTACATCATACCTGCAGAAATGCTGAGATATACCTATTAATTAAATCAATTTAAAAGCTAGTTATTTAGTGATCAAGTAGATAGAGCTTTTTATTTTTCCATTTTTTACTTGAAACTATTAAGGGGTTACGCCAGCTTTACAAAATGGAATCGCAGATTGAAGGTAATATAAAAAAAAATTATAGACTTTTAAGACGCAGGCGCGGTACTTATTGTTCTTTTGCGTTTTTCTCGAAACTATTTTTTTTTCAAACTCGTGGACAAAATATCTCCGGATCTACTTAACCGATTTTGATAAAAATTTATACCACATATTCTTTATAATATTATCTTGAAGTTGACGTACGGTTTTTTCGATTAATTTTTTATTAATTTTTAAAGCTCAAAATTTATATGAAAAATACGAGTTTATTTTCGAACAGCTGTCAATTTTACAAACAATTTTTTTAGCTTGATCTTTCTTAACAATAAAAAAATGATTTGTTTAGTTTTTAGATGATTTCTGACTCAGAAAAAAATTCCATCGATGGCAAGGATTTTCAAAAGAGGATCGTACAAGTTGATAAATATCTTCGCCATTTTTTTAAATATATTTTTTTAATTTGTTGTTAAAACTATAATGTATTTGTGAAAAATAAAAATTATATTATATATACAACTAGCAGTGCCCCCGGCTCCGCTCGCGTAGACTTGATTCACTACTATCACTGCTTATTCCTTATGTTACCTAACGTAATAAAATATCTGCCATTATTTCCCCTTATTTCTCCTTATCTCCCATTATTTCTACATAATTTCCATTATCTAGACTTATCTCTGCTCCTCTCCCATTATTTCTCCTTATCTCCCATTATTTACCCTTATCTGCCATTATCTCACCTTATCTCCCATCATCTAGGCTTATATCGACTTATCTCGCAGTATTTCTCATTATCTCCCATTATTTCTCATTATCTCCCATTATTTCTCCTTATCTCCCATTATCTCACCATAACTCCCATTATCTAGACTTGTCTCTGCTTATCTGCCATTATTTCTCCTTATCTCCCATTATTTATACTTATCTCCCATTATCTCACTTATCTCCCATTATCTAGGCTTATATCGAATTATATAGAACATATGTATAAATTTATAAAAACACGTAAATCGGATAAGTGGTTCTCAAGTGATAAGCCCGCTAACGGACAGACAGACAACTGGAGAGACGTTGCATTTTATATATATTATATTCTTTTCAACATGATATTGTTCCATATTTAATGGTTTAGGCAGTGTATTGCAAGAGAACGCGCTAACGGTAACCTTTTTTCAGACTTGATTCACTGTTATCGTCACTGCTTATTCTTTATGTTACCTAACGCAATAAAATATATCCTATAACTTGGCCAGAGAACATACGTATGTTTTAAAAAAAGCACGTAACACACTAACGGACGGACAGAGAGACAGAGAGAGAGACGTTGCATTTTACATATATTACAGATAGATAACCTGGCCAGAGAACATATGTATGTTTTAAAAAAAAGCAGGTAAATCGGATAAGTGGTTCTCCAGTGATAAGCGCACTAACGAACAAACAGACAGACGGGCAGAGAGACAGGCAGACAGACAGACAGAGAGACGTTGCATTTTATATATATTATAGATAGAAGATTATAGATAACCTGGCCAGAGAACAAATATATGAATTTAAAAAAAAAAAAACACGTAAATCGGATAAGTGGTTCTCCAGTGATAAGCGCACTAACGAACAAACAGACAGACAGGCAGAGAGACAGGCAGACAGAGAGACAGGCAGACAGAGAGACGTTGCATTTTATATATATTTATAGATAGAAGATTGTAGATAACCTGGCCAGAGAACAAATACATATATGAATTTAAAAAAAAAACACGTAAATCGGATAAGTGGTTCTCGCGTGATAAACGCACTAATGGACAGACAGACAGAAAGACATTGCATTTTATATATTATAGATTATAGATATAGATACATAATATTGTTCCATATTTAATAGTTTAGGCTGTGTATTGCAAGAGAACACGCTAGCAACAAACTTTTTTCCAACTTCATTCACTATTATCGTCTCTGCTTATTCCTTATGCTACCTATCGTAATAAACTATAGTCTATATATAACCTGGCCAGAGAACATATGTACGTTTAAAAAAAAAGTACGAGAATCGGATAAGTGGTTCTCCAGTGATAAGCGCACTAACGGACCGACAGACAGGAAGAGATAGGTTGCATTTTATATATATTATAGATATAATAAAATATATATTTATAACCTGGTCAGAAAACATATGTATGGATTTAAAAAATCACGTAAATCAGATAAGTGGTTCTCGAAAGATAGGCACACTAACGGACAGACAGACAGACAGAGAGACATTGTATTTTATATATATTATAGATACAGATTATTATTATTATATAACCTGGCCAAAGAATATATGTATGAATTTAAAAAGATAAATAAATCGGATAAGTGGTTCTCGCGTGATAAACGCACTTATGGACAGAGAGACATTGCATTATATATATATATATATATATATATATATATATATATATATATATATATATATATATATATATATATATATTATAGATTATAGATATTCTCTGCTACATAATATTGTTCCATACTTAATGGTTAAGGCTGTGTATTGCAAGGGAACGCGATAGGACAAACTTTTTTGCGACTTCATTCCCTATATCGTCACTGCTCATTCCTTATGCTACCTATCGTAATAAAAATATAGCCTATAACCTGGCCAGAGAACATATGTATGTTTAAAAAAAAAGTGGTTCTCCAGTGATAAGCGCACTAACGGACAGACAGACAGATAGAGAGACGTTGCATTTTATATATATTATAGATACAAAAAAATATATTTTAAACCTATTTTTCCAAGCGCTAAGGTGGCGTAACCCCTTAGGTGCATTGGAAAATATCAATAACAATTTTGTATTCCAAATTTCACCATATTACAAAAAAGATCTACTCACAATATTTTAAAAAATCTTAACGAGTCATTTTTGTAAACAACATTAAAACAATTTACGGTGTTTGTTTCAAATAAGTCTATTCATATATGGCATGTTTAGATTGAGTGTCAGTATACTAATTAATTAAAATCCTATCAATTTAATTGAAATCTCAGGAATGCTAAAGGATACTTCAAATAGTTCTATTTAAAATTATTTTGAAGAAATTATTCATTACAAGTGGGTTTATGATTTTAAAATTTATTTCATATTCATGTGCATTTTAAACTTTCTCCGCTTAATTTACATTAAAGTTGGATAAGAAACCGCAAAAACCTTTGGTTAAAAAATAAAACCAAGATAAACTTAATAGAACACCACTGATTTTTTTGTGGCGAAACTTATAGATAGGTATGTATATTTATATTTATATAATTATTTGTACATACAAATTTCAGGATTTTTATTGTTAAATTCGGAAGAATGATAAAAAGTGCTTTATTCAAAGTATGCTCCATCGCTTGTTATACATTTTTCCCCATCTTTCGGGCAATTTGTGAATACCACGCCAGTAAAAATCTTCCCCTTTTGCTGCGAACCATTCATCGGGCCATTTTTTCACATCTTCGTACGAACCAAAGCGCTGCTCAGCAAGTGCGTGACCCATCGATGCAAACAAGTGGTAATCGGAAGGAGCTGGTGAGTAAGCCGCATGGGGTAGAACTCCCCAGCTGAATGTTTCTGGCTTGCCGTATGTGATGGAGCATTGCCATGAAGAAAAATGACTTTGTGTTGCCTCTTTCGGTATTCTGGCCTTTTTTCAAGCAGTGAACGGTTCAAATCGGTCAATTGTTGTTGGTAACGGTTAGTATTAACCGTTTCCCCAGGTGTTAACAGCTTATAATAGACCACGTCCCTCTGGTCCCACCAAACACAGAGCATCGTCTTTCTGCCAAAGCGATTCGGTCTTGCGGTCGATGTGGATGGTGCGCCTGGGTCTACCCATGATTTTTTGCGCTTGGGATTCTTAAAATAAATCCACTTTTGATCCCCTGTAACTATACGATGCAAAAACGACTGTCTTTTGTACCGAGTGAGCAAAATGTCACACTTTTTTTTTCGCTTTTCCATTTGCCTGTCGTTCAACTCATGTGGTACCCATCTACCGGCTTCTGAATCTTTCCATCTCTCGTAGCCGATTGGAAACAGCTTGTTGACTAACGCCCAATTGCTCGGCAAGTTGTTTTTGTGTTTGCAAATCATCTTCGTCCAACAATGCTTGCAATTCCACATCTTCGTATTTTTTGGCGGTTTTCTACGTTCCTTGTCTGCAACATCGAAGTCACCACTTTTGAAACGCCGAAACCATCATTCATACGTATCTTGCGATGGAGCATGTTTACCATAAGCTTCTCGAAGTAATCGGTATGATTCAACAGCAGCTTTCTTCAAATGAAAACAAAAAGTTAATGCTACCGCGACTGCTCTTTGTTCGGTATAAATTTCGACATATTGAACACAACAACACAGCACTATGCACACACTTTTCCAATTTATCACTCGTGTGCGTCTAACACTTGTTGATAACACAACAAAATGGCGCAGTGTCAAATCTTTATAGCACAAACTGCATTGGTGCACGATCTGTTTTCCAATTTATCACTCGTGCGCGTCTGACACTTGATGATGACACAACAAAATGGCGCAGTGTCAAATCTTTATAGCACAAACTGCATTGGTGCACCATCTGTTGTCTGAAATCCACATTTCATACTTGTAGACCTGGTATATCTATTAACAAAACGTAAGTTAAGTAATTTACCTAGCACCTACATTACATACACGTAGTTGTAAAATAAGTACTGTGTAAACTCACACTAAAGAATACTTTAACCCAAGTACTAAAAGTAGATGTTTTAAGTAACAGGTGCTTTATGGAAAGATATTAAAAATTTTTATTGCTGGATTACAACCCTAATGACCGAGCTGCCTAATTGTTAATAACACTTCCTCTGTCGGGGCAGATATGCTTTTAAATTTTAAGCTTTCACAGACCAGATATACAATTCGTTGCATCTTATTGCAATGTTACGCCAGTACTGCAATAAATACTTCGAGTTTTGTGCTCTTGTTGGTTGATCCCAGATCGGTTGATGAGCCCTGATACAGCGTAACGCGTCCCGAGATAGATTGACAGATGAGAGAACAGTGGTCATTGCTGAAATATGGACTCTGTTCCTTTTTAATAGTAGACATAAGTAACATAGGTAATGTTATTTCTTTTAAAGGGTGTTTGTTTGTAACCTAGTGTCAATACTCATACGGGTAAAGGCCGACAAATAGAGCACATAGGATATAAAAATGGGCTAATCCCATAAACATTTATGGACAGTAATACATAAAGTATATATCTTTACACCAGCCAGGCTGGAAGTATTTTACTCTTGAAAAATAAACTCGCTGGGTTTATCACATTTATTTATGTTTAAGGGCCCCTGGATCAAATAAAACATAGTTTCCATTTTACGTCGGTATGTCTGTCTGTTGATACGATGACTTTCGAACAAAATTATATACCGATCTTAAATTTCAAGTACAGAAGGAACTTTTTTGAGCTACTTCGCTTTGGGAGAAAGGAATGAATGATAATTTGACTGCCTTTTAGTCTCCGGGGTGTAATGGTGAATCCACGTTTCGTCTTCGGTCACAAAACCACACCAGCAGTCCTTCGGATTACGCTGCAACTTTTTTCCAAACACGAATTTGAAACACAACCGTTACAAGAATCACGCTTACTAACAGTCATGCCAACAAGATTTCTTGATATTTTGTAGAAATTTGCCAGACATCAATTAACCCTCGTATTTATAATATATATATATATATATATATATATATATATATATATATATATATATATATATATATATATATATATATATATATATATATATATATATATATATATATATATATATATATATATATAATATTTATATATATATTTATATATATATATATATATATATATATATATATATATATATATATATATATATATATATGTATATATATATATATATATATATATATATATATATAATATATATATATAATACTTCAAAAAACTTTGTAATTAGGACGACACTGATTTATTCTATCAACTATATTTTGATGAAGTCGAGGGACCTATAGGTAGATTTAAAAGTAGTAGAATAAACACACGTCCCACTAGTTTAAAAAAAATCGTGATTTACCTACTGCTTTCCTCACAAACACGCAGTTCTTAAATAAATATTAAATTTGACTTTCTCAGATTAAAGAATAACCTAACCTAAACATTACTACTCGATATTTTCAGTGATAGGCACTTTGTGCTAAGAAATTAATCACACAAAGGCATTGAGCAGAGTTAGGGATTCAGAGATATTTCCAATTGAAACTTGACATTTTTTTTTACATCTTCCTTTTGGTAAAATTTTAAACAATTAAAAAATAACATAATTGTCAGATTCCTGGACTGGAAGTATAATATGATATATATGATCTCCTCCACACCCTTCTAACCCTTTATATGTTTGACCATAAATAATTATGCTTAAAAAGTAGATCGAAAAAAGCAAAACCCGTTTTATTGGCGGGAAAAGCAATGGCAACTGTTTTTTGGGACTTGCAGGGTATCATCATGATTGACTATTCGGAAAAGAGTAAAACAGTGACTCGCTCTTATTATGCAACGTTATTGGACCGTTTGTATAGTCGGTTAAAACAGACGAGCAAGATCAGGACACTGCGCCTGCTCACACATCGACTAATGGCGAAAAGTGCAAGAGCTGGACTTCGAAATAGTGCTCTACCAGCCATATTCCCCAGATTTGGCCCCAAGATACTTTTTTGTTTCCGAACCTCAAAGATTGACTTGAGGGAAGAATAATAATACACTGGTGAGTAAAAAAATCGACTCAAACGATTTTGCTTCAAACAGTGGTATTATTTTCGGTATCATTAGAATGCTGATTTTCTACGCGCTATTCATCCCTATAACTGATCTTAACCTAACTCCGAAGAGAAGCTAACGGACCCAAATTGACAACAGCCCATCGAAAAGTGCGACTCAGATTTTCCCGAGAACATGTCGACTGGATCTTAGAGCATTGGCACGCCGATTTATTCTTAGACAAATTCCAAATGTACCTATGTACATGCCAATGATGGAATAGGACGAGTTTATAGGAGGTCTGGGGGTGCTATGCGCAGTGCTGCATTACTAAAACCTACGGAGGAGATTCAGTCCTGAAGTGGGGAGGCCTCTCACTGGATGCGAAAACCAATTTGGTTTTCGTGACTGAAGAGACTCGTAGCGGTGGATTAATTGCTCACCGGTACATCGAGGAGATACTGCAGGAACACGTTGTTCCTTACACTGGGTCTGTTGGCGATAGCTTTGTGGTAATGCACGGAAATCCGAGGCCACATGCTGCAGCGTCGGTGCGGCAATACCTGGCGGAAGTGAAAATACTCACATTAGACTGGCCTGCGCGGAGTCCAATCCAATCCAGCATATGTGGATTGAGCTCAAAAAAAAGGGTTCGAGGCAGAAATCGACTCGCTCGAAGACTTAAAACGTTGCGATGGCAGAAGAGTGGGGAAGAATCCCACAGACAGTGATGAAAAAGCTCACCCGCTCCATGAAAACCGGCTGGAAGCAGTAATAGGGGCGAGGAGGGATAATACAAAATATTGATTTTGGTTTTTATCAATAAATTTAATTGTTAAACATAAAATTTGTTTAATTTTTCCTTTCTCTTTACCGCTATTTTCAATCCTTGTTCTCTTTGTTTCCCCTTTCAATCATTTTAATCAGTAAAAAGCATTGGAAAGATAAACACTGGTCAACAAAAAAAGAAAATTGCTTGTTTCCTGTGATTTTTTTTTGTTTCAATCTCAAATTGACGCGTATTTTTTAAATATGGCAACAATTTTTCTCTAACAGCTTTTGTTTTTGAGTTATAGCTAACTACCATCATTTACTATTTTTACTTAGATTTTCGTTTTTTATTGGACACTAAAATATATTTTGTTGTTGTTTTAGATATGGCTTCGTCAAGAAGATGTTGTGTGCTTAATCCCGATTGTTTTTGCTATATTTGTGGTGAATATATATTTGCAAAATATCGAAAACCTATATCGGACTTTGTGAAAATTGCGTATCATCAATACTTTAAAATAAAATTGTGTAATCAGGACAAGCCATGGGTTCCTCATATTGTATCCCAGAAATGTGTGGTATGTCTACGGTATGGTCCAGTGGAAAAAGAGATGCAATAATGTTCGTAACACCCATGATTTGGCGAGAACCTCGAAACCATCATGACGATTGCTACTTCTGCGTTGTGAAAATAAACGGAATTAACCCTGAAAATCGAAGCAAGTGGTCATATCCTAACTTATCTTCTGCTCAACGACCTCAATTAAAATCACAAGAGGTACAACCCAGCACATCTAAATCTTCTGATGATCCAAATCTCTGTGATCCCGAACGAAATACATCAAGTGAAGACTCTGATTCAGACTACAAATGTAGCCTTTCAGAACCTCAACCATTTAATCAGAAAGAACTAAATGACTTAGTAAGAGATCTGAACTTACCAAAAGAAGCTTCTGAAATTTTAGCATCTCGTTTAAAAGAAAAATATTTGCTTACTCCGGAAACCAACATTACATTTTATCGTACCCGAGAAAAAATCTGTTCCGTATTTTTCTCAAGAGAAGGATTTAGTTTTTTGTAACGATGTTGGTGGTATTTTGCAGCAGATAGGATTAAAACAGTACCAACCTAGTGATTGGCGTCTTTTTATAGACAGCAGCAAAAGAAGTTTAAAGTGTGTTTTGCTTCATAACGGTAACAAGTACGGATCTATACCTATTGCACATTCGACGACTTTAAAAGAAGAATACGTAAATATTTCTAAGATTATGGAAAAAATTAAGTATCAAAACCACAAATGGGTCATTTGTGTTGATCTGAAAATGGTTAACTTTCTTTTAGGTCAACAAGGGGGGTACACAAAGTTCCCTTGTTTCATGTGTCTCTGGGATAGTCGTGACAAACAACACCATTGGTCACAAAAAGTTTGGCCAGTGCGTTAAGAGCTAAAAGTTGGTACAAAAAATGTTATAAACGTGCCTTTAGTTAGCCGAGACCGCATCATACTTCCACCACTTCATATTAAACTCGGCATAATGAAATAGTTTATGAAGGCGCTTGACAAAAGTGGCGAATGTTTTAATTTTCTTTCACGCAAGTTTCCAGGATTAAGTTCAGAAAAATTGAAAGCTGGTATTTTTGATGGGCCACAGATTAGGCAACTCGTGAAAGATCCCAATTTTGTCAAATCAATGACTGAAGTCGAATCCAAAGCTTGGAATTCATTTGTTTTGGTTATGAGTAGCTTCCTAGGCAAAAAGAAATCTGACGACCATGTCGAGCTTGTTGAGTGCATGCTATCGAACTTGCAAGAGCTAGGGTGCAACATGAGCATAAAAATCCACTTCCTGCACTCGCATTTAGACCGATTTCCACAAAATCTGGGTGATTTTATTGAGGAGCAGGGTGAAAGATTTCATCAGGATCTTCGGATAATGGAAGAGCGTTATCAGGGGCGGTGGGACTCACATATGATGGCAGACTACTGCTGAAGTTTGCAACGAGATCTACCTAAAGTCGTTCATTCAAGGAAATCTTATAAAAGATCATTTGCTAGTGTTCAATAGAAATTTTGTTAACATAATGTATTATTTTTTTGTATTTTTTTGGCAAAATAATAAAACTGTATATTTCAAAAGGTAAAGCTGTTAGCAATCTCCCAGTATTTTTTTCATAGTCAGGGCCATAGAAATACCCAATAACAGAAAAAAAAATAAAGGAAACAAGACTTGTGTTGACCAGTGTAATAGAATGGGCTTTCAAATGATCCGTAAAAATATATGAACACTAAATTCTAAGATTCGTGTTAAATGAAGTTTGAGTCGATTTTTTTGCTCACCAGTGTATATATATATATGCCAAAAAATAACAATAAAGACATTTTTTTGGGTGTCATTTCTTTGTTTCTAAATCTAATGAACTATGTTTCAGTCCCCCATCATCTCCTTTGACTATTTTAAACTTTTGCAGCCTTAATAATTAAAAAGACCTAACTCGACAACTAGGCTATTAGAAGTTTAAATGTAAAAGAGCACTCATATGTCAACTAAAGTTTTGAAGCCCAGAAGATTAGTTTTTATACATGATAACACACATAAAAACGGAAATCGATTTTAAAGCTCTAAAAACTATTAAATGTCCTAACTATTCTATGACGAGCATAGAATACAGGGATGATATTAAGAATACTCTTCTTCAACTGGGAATTTTAACCCCGCCTTTTTATATATTTTAATTTGTATGCTATATATTTATAACAGCAAACACAATTTTAACAGACCCAAACACAATTTAACACACATACTAACATACACAACAGATTTTGTCATTGACTTTCTAAGACTTAGAGTAAGTAATAAATTATTACCGAAAAATATTTTTTAATAAATTACCTGAGAATATATGGTTACCGCGATCAAATTTTACGCAAAAAATTTAAAATTTCCTTACTCTGAAAACATATAGGATTAGTGAATGTATGGGAACCAAGACTGTATTTTTTTTCTAATGTTCCTAATTAATTTCATTTTGCACGGCTTTCTGATTATTTCAAATGTGATTACTTGCCGTGAATTGTTATACGAGGGCTATCTTTTAAGTTTTTACAAAAACAATTTTTTTGGTATAAATCGTTTTATTATTTATCTCTCTTAAGATCTCTTTTGTATGCGTTCGAACCAATTCTCGAAACATTTTTTCAACTCTGAAATTGGTACCTCAAAATCATGGTTTTAGAAGGATTCAACATCTTCTTGAGGTGATGAAAATCACTGGCCACATTTTTTTTGACATTTAGGAACAAAAAAAAGTCGTTATGTGATAACTCAGGTGAATGAGGCATTAATTCGATGTTTTTCTCTGTCAAATAATCAACTTTTTGACATGCTTTGGGAAAGCTGACATTGTCATGATGAAGAATGATGCGATGTTTTCGGTTGTTTTTCCTGATTTCATCGATGACTTCTAGCAAACAAATTGTTGTATACCATTCAGTATTAACTAATCTTCGATCTCCTAAAGTAATGGTTGCAACATCTCCGGTATAACCAAAGGAACAAGCGATCAGTGCTTCGCGAACGAAGCATTTTTGTTGGATTCGGTTCATATTTGTACACCCAAACAATTGATTGTTGCTTAATTTCCGGCTCGTATGAATATATCCAAGTTTCGTTTCCTGTTACGATGTTGTATACGGATTTTGCATGTCCTGGGTCGAATTTTTTGAGCATTTCCTTACACCAATTGACACGAGCCTGTTTTTGAGTTTCGGTCAAATTATGCAGGATCCATCGGGAACAGATCTTTTTCACAGCTAAATGTTCATGCAAAATCGAATGTACTGCAGTCTTCGATGTGCCTAAAAATGCCTTTACCTCACGGTAAGTCACATGCCGATCCTCTTCAATCAATGCGCACAGCATCGATGTTTTTGGAACAACAACCGATTTTGGTCGACCTTCACGAAATTTATCGCTGACAGAAGCACGACGACCATGACGAAATTCTGCATACCAACTGTAAACAGTCTTTTCTGATGGAGATTCATTACCAAAAGTTGAACGACTTGATTCGAGGCATTGTTGTCGCGTTTGGCCTTTACTAAAATTATAAAAAATCACCCAACGAAAACCTTTACGCGAAGTTTCCATTTGTTCAGAAAACTGTTTTTTTAAAACGCTCACTGTAAACAAACTGCCACTGTTTTAACAATAACAAATGTCAAATTTCTCATCTCAACAGCGCCATCTAGTGGTCGTTTGTAACAACTTAAAAAAGGCTATCCTTCTATTATCTCTACTTTATTTGTATTATTTATGTTTTAATGTTGTTCATTTATATGTTAAAGTGTTTTTCACGATCTAAGAAAGTAGCTTAGCTACCTATACCCATTCAAAATTCAACAAGATTCGAAAGTGATTAATTTATGACTGTTTAATAACAAGGCATCGTGCAGGGCCGCACTATACCTGATTGTATAATTGTTGGGTTTAAAATTTTATTGTGATAAGACAGTTGAATTTTAATGTTTTATGTACTGAATAATATACAATATATGAATTACACAAATATATTAAAACAGTGTAAAGTGTCGCGTACATTTGTTACAATTTTAGTTATTAATTAATATCTAGGTAAATTTCGCTATCGCTACTATCTTGCAAATCAATAATAAGTTTTTTTACAGGTTCTACACTATTTATATTTATATACCTACATGTATATGAGTTTTCAATTTTTTTTGACGTGTTGAATACAGTTTCTCCAGTTTTCAACGGTTACATTTTATCAACTCAATCACACTACTGTTTAAAGTGGGTGTATTATTGTGAGCACGTATATTAGACTATATTTTATGCCATATCAACTCGATCGCCTTTAAAGATACAATAATATGGTGGAAGCCGAATTATTTCGTGTCCTGCTTCCTTTGCAATTTTATCACAAACATATTCCTTCGAAAAATTGTAACTTTTTAAAACTTCTAACAATTGTTTAACTGTATAACTTTCATTGAAATATATGTCACGTTCGCACAAAAAAGCTTGTATTTCCCGTTTTCTACTGGTGGAACTTGGTACCTTATTCATTTGGCGACTATGATAGGATGCATTATCCATCACAATACAGCTATTCGGTGGTATATTCGGCATTAATTTGTTTTGAAGTCAATCTTCAAAAACTTCAGCGGTTGTATCACAATGATAATCCAAGCTGGAATCTGAAATATTCTTGGTTACTAGAAATAGACATTCCGATATCCAGCCTTCTTCTGACCCCGCATGTAAATTAGTTATTCTTTTACCT
The DNA here is from genome assembly GCA_019049505.1 of Pachyrhynchus sulphureomaculatus. Classification (NCBI taxonomy): domain Eukaryota; kingdom Metazoa; phylum Arthropoda; class Insecta; order Coleoptera; family Curculionidae; genus Pachyrhynchus; species Pachyrhynchus sulphureomaculatus. Next base: position 43,598,802 of record CM032448.1, read on the forward strand.
ATACTTGATGGAGCTTTGGTGTGACATTTTTTGCATTTATCAATCCATTCTTTACTGGGCATGTCGTGGGTGTCATACCAAGGTCATATATAGGTAGATTATCGTTCGATTTTCCGATCTAGCTGTATTAATTTTTTCAAGATATTCCATTCTGAGTTATTGTAAGTGCCGTGATTCCATTATAACTTGACTTTTGTCTATTTTTTTGAACAAAAACCCCAAACGACGTAGAATACGCCATAAAGTTGTAGTGGAACATTTTATGTCACAACTATCCTCGGACAGCATCCATGAAAGTAACAATAACGTAGGAACTTTTTGTTCTGCATACATTTCATAAATTTTGCGGCGGATTAAGTCTTCTTGACAGAAATCAATACATTTCGACACACCTTTGTCCTTTCGTGTTTTTTTAGGTGCTATCGAATTATTTACAATTTTCTAAACTATACTTTCAGGGATGCTTGTTAAAGCTGATGTCTCCATCAGTGAAAAGTACTTTTCGTGGCCTCGATCCACTAACTTTAAATAAACACTTTTGCGGCTTCTAATGGAAAGGGCTTCGGACATTTTAAGACATTATTGAACTTAATAATTATATTACACACTATTTCAGTATAATATATATATTTTATAAACACGAAGTAGCCAATAAAATGTTAGATTGAAAGGGAGGTATATATATATATATATATATATATATATATATATATATATATATATATATATATATATATATATATATATAATTACGACCCTGTTACGGTTAGGTATGTGCGAAGATCCTAACGGTCGTTTAATGTTTTTATTGCATTAATTTGCTAAATCACTTTCTTAGATCTTGAAAAATACTATACATTTTAACGTGCCGGCTTGGTCCTACAGTAAATAAAAATTTTAAATGCTCATTCATAGTTGAAACCTGAATTTTTGACCAAAAATTAGTTTTAATACGTGGATCAAGTATCAATAGTCAAAAATTGGGAATTGAGTCGAAGGAGTTGTAAAAAAAACTACCCCAAAAACCACATTTCTCGTAAAATATAAAAATTACAAAAAAAATGTTTCGAACGATTATCTACAAAACCGCCTTAAATTATTTTTCCCATATTTACGATATAAAACTAGATATTTGCAATTGAAAATTGTTATTTGACGCACAGCAATTAATATTCCGTACGTTGATTGTTTCTAAAATAAAAAAAAATGATAACGCAGGTATAAAATGATCAGTGACTTCGGAAAACATACCCTAAATGAATTTTCAACGAAGTTTGTTTCTGATCTTTAAAGAAAACTGATGACCTTGAAATTTTTGTTTTTTTTATATACCAAATAAATTATTAAAGGTAATGCACTCGCGTTCAATCTACACTCCGTGGAGAATATTCCAGAGTTTTTTCAAAATTTTTTGAGCAGTACTTTTCGAAATAACGAGGGGGACAGTGATTTTTCGCGATTTTTTAAAAATAAAACAAAGAAAACTGTGCGCAAATATTACATTATATATATGTTTGAACTCGCGTTTTTGCAAGTTCTCATTTAACACCCCACTCATGACGTAGTAAAAAAAAAAATGTTTCACTTCCGATTTCAGCCCCCAAAACTAACCCCATAAGTCAAAACTTAACTTTCAAAACTACACGGCTCTGATGAGGCTATCAATTCCTATATTAGTACCAAATTTCAACTTTCTATGTCAAATAGTTTCGGAGTAGCAGACGATCACCGAAGAGATCTTAAAAGTGTTCCGGACGGAACACTAAATTATTATTTTTGAACTTTTTTTACTCGTATCTATTTAACGTAACAAATTTTTTCAGAGAATTTTTTTTATTAACTTTTTAAAAATTTATAAACAATTATATTTTTTGAATTTAATTTTTTATTGTTAAAATTGAAAAAAAATTGTCTAATATAACTGTTTATAATTTTTCAAAAAGTTAATAAAAAAATTCCCTGAAAAATTTAATTACGTTAAATAGATACGATTAAAAAAATGTTCAACAAATAATGATTTTTTACTTTTTATGAATTTTTTCAGATTCGGGTATTTTTTAGCTAGCAGTGCGTCTAATAACAATTTTCAATTGCAAATATCTCGTTTTGTATCGCAAATACGTGAAAAGTTATTCAGGAAGATTTTGTAGATAAATGTATTATCTATCGATTTCGTTCGAAACATTTTTTTGCAATTTTTATATTTTCTGAGAAATTTGCGAAAAAGTGTGTTTTGGGGTAGTTTTTATTTTTTTTTACAACCCCTTCAATTTCTAATTTTTGACTATTGATACTTGATCTACGTATTAAAACTAATTTTTGATCAAAAATTTAGGCTTCAACGATGAATGAGCATTTAAAATTCTTAGTTACCGGACTATTACGACGACGCTTCATTCCACATGTTTGCCTTTTTAGTGTTCCGTACGGAACACTTATAAGATCACTTCGGTGTCGGTCTGTCTGTCTGTCACACCCGATTTTCTTCGAAACTATGTTACATAGAAAGTTGAAATTTGATAATAATATAGGAATTGATAGCCTCATCAGGGCCATGTAGTTTTGAGAGTTAAATTTTGACTTAAGGGTTTAGTTTTGGGGGATGAAATCGGAAGTGAAAAAAAAAATTTTTTACTAGGTCATTGAGTGTGGTGTCAAATGAAAGCTTCTGAAAACACGAGTAAAATATATATCTATATATATATATATATATATATATATATATATATATATATATATATATATATATATATATATATATAATGTAATACTTGCGCGCACTTTTCTTTGTATTATTTTTAAAAAATCGCGAAAAATCGCTGTCCCCCGCCTTATCTCGAAAAGTACTTATCAAAAAATTTTGAAAAAATTCTGGAATATTCTCCACGTAGATTCAAGGAAAATTATCACGAGTGCCGTACCTTTAATAAATTACCTGGTATATAAAAAAACAAAAATTTCAAGGTCATCAAATTTTAGTAAAGATTAGAAACAAACTATGTTGAAAACTCATTTGGGATGTGTTTTGTGAAGTCACTGATCATTTTATACCTCTGTAACAAAATTTTTTATTTTAAAAGCAATCAACGTACGGAACACTAATTGCGCAAGTTCAACTTGCACTTGACCGGTTATTTTATATGCTATTTTCCTTTAACCAACAAGATGATAAAAACCATTCTCATTTATTAAAACAAAGACAGCGTTGTCCATTTATCAGCTCAATTTATGATTCATAGTTAATTGCATATTTGAATGAAATAAACTAGAAAGTCAAAATAATGTCAAGAACTGGAAATATCCAGTAAAAAATAATCAATATTTAAAAAGTAAAATTCAAACAATTTTAGCTGTTATGTTTCAATATTTTTTTATTCGATAGTAACTTGACATATGTTTTGATTTATTAGAACAGCTTCCAGAGCACATATTATATCAAAGTCCTACAAACCCACCTCTAACGGCCAAATCTGTTAATTGTTTAAAACAGATGTCTAAATGATCAATACCATTACGAAATTTAAGAAAATGTCTATTATTTTTTTTTTGTTCTTCATTGTTGGTAATTTTGGGGTTATATTTCAAACATTTTTTTATTGTGAGCTGTTCTAAGAAGTCAAGCATATTCCCCTTGTTTTCATTATATAGCAATTTTACACTATTTAATCTATCAAATGATTATATCTAATATAATGCGTTGACATACCGCTATTTTCTGTAGCTTTTATAACGCAGTTAATTTCATAAATTCCTGATTTGTTTATACATACACTACCGTCAAAAAGTATTTGTCCACCTAGTTATTTCAGTCCAAAGACAACAAAAACCCAGATAATATATATATTTTTTAATTTTAATGAGTTATTATTTCTTTTAATATTATTTACAGTCTAGAAAATGAGAAAAATATTCATGATTTTCCAGGATGTTTCTCATCTATGTGACCTCCTTTGTTTTTAATTACCGCTTTACAGAGTTTCGGAATTCTGTCCAATAGTTTCTTCAGTGTTTCTTCGGTTATTTTAACCCATTCTGCTTGTAAAAGTTCCCACAAGTCGTTTTCTGATGTTCGATTGAGTTTTCGAATACACCTGTCCAAATGGTCTCACAGCAATTAGATGGGGTTCAAGTCGGGTGATTGTGGAAGCCAAGTCATCACTTCCAGGACGTCATCGGATTTCCATTGCTCCAAAAGTTTTCTAATTTGTTTAGCAGAATGTTTAGGGTCGTGGTTATGTTCAATAATAAATTTCCCCTGAAAAATATCTCTTCCAGAAGGGACCATTTGAGTTAGCAAAATTTCTTAATATTGTTCTTTTCGTATGATTCCTCTTTCCTAAATATTTTTTCCAACTTTACCGTTGCCAAAACAACCCCAAACCATTACTGAATCTCCACCATGTTTTACTGTAGGCAACTGACAGGCTTCCAACATTCTCTCTCTAGCTGACCGCCGCACGTAAACTCGTCGATTTGAGCCGAAAATTTCGAATTTAGATTCGTCGCTCCAAAGGACGGAATTCCATTGTTCTGATGTCCAATTTTCATGTTCTCGGACCCATTCTAATTGTTTACGTTTATTCACTTGTCTAAGAAGTGGTTTTCTCACTGCAACTCCCCCGTGTAGTCCACCTTCTGGTAACCTGTTCTTCACGGTTTTCACGCTGATGGGGATGGGCCGCTCCAGGTTTACTTGAGCCGTGATTTCTGGTGCGGTTAGGCGGCGATTACGTCTGCTGGACATTGTTATAACTCTATCTTCAGCAGGAGTCGTTTTTCGAGGCCTTCCTGAACGTTTTTGGTTGGGAATTCCATGTCCCGCAGAAAATTTTTTTTACGATGTTGTCCACCGTTCTCCTTAGCATCCGCATATCACTCGTGATTTGTCGACTCGAGTGACCATTTTGATGTCTCGCAATTTTCAGAGCCCGATTTTCAACGGAAACTCCTTTTCGTTTTTGGCATTTTCACAAAACAATTAAGCCTGTATCAATGACAAAGTACGGTTTGCGAATGGTTAATTTCCAAAAGGGCAATGGTATTTATAGCATAGTTTTTATCATAAAATGTCACTAGGAATTTCCATAATCCCTAGAAACTTGAAATGAGTTCTTACTTCAACTGGAATTCTCAGAAAATCGCTTCAAAACGATTATCATGCAAAACTTGGAAATTTGTTCTTATTGCTACTCAGTATATATCACCACTACACCAAACACTTTATTTTTGCACTCGACGCGCGTTTCGCTAACCATGTTAGCTTCATCAGGAGCGATGATTGACTGTCAATCATCGCTCCTGATGAAGCTAACATGGTTAGCGAAACGCGCGTCGAGTGCAAAAATAAAGTGTTTGGTGTAGTGGTGATATATACTGAGTAGTATCATTGTGCCAAAGATTCCACATTCCCAACTTAGTTGTTCTTATTGGTTTTTAATTTTTGATTTCACCAAAAAGGCTTATCTAAACAATTTTATGATGGACACTTGTTAAGAACAATTAAATTTATCTAATATAATAAAAGGGTTTAATTAGGTATTAAATTTTGGCGGTTACATTGAAATTTCTAGGTGGGTAAATACTTTCTGACGGTAGTGTATGTATACTTCCTAGCGCCTTTATTTTATTTACTCTGTTACATATACCACTGCTTAAGCTAGAATAGTACTAAATGAATTTAAATACATTATTTCCTTTTGTCTGTCATTGCTATAAAATTATTGTAATTTTCGTAAAACATTTTTACGTGGATTTATTTTATTTTTCAACATAGTCTACTTTTAGCTCGATAGACCAACGTTTTTCTATCTTTTGTATCCCATCTAAAAAATATGATTTTTCCAACCCTTCAAAATAGGCGTTTGTTTCAACAATCATCTCATCCTTTGAGCCAATTTTTTTCCCCTGAGCCATTTTTCATATTGGAAAATAGGAAATAATCGCTGGGGCTAAATCGGGCGAATATGGTGGATGCGAAAGCAATTCGTGTCTTAACTCGTGAAATTTTGCAATGGTAATGACACAAGTGTATATGCGTGCATTGTTTTGATGAAAGAGAATTTTTTTTCTTCGCCAAATGAGGACGTTTTTCTTTCACAGCTTGGTTGAAAGGATCCAATAAGTTGACATAATACTCTCCATTAATCGTTTTGCCCTTTTCAAGGTAATCGACGTGAATTATGCCGCCTGCATCCCAAAACGCTTCATGACTTTGTTGGTCGATAAAGTCACCTTGACCTTCTTTGGCGCAGGTTAACCATGAAAAATCCACTGTTTGGACTGTTCTTTGGTCTCTCGTGTGATGTGATGAATTCATGTTTCATCAACAGTTACAAATCGGCGGCAAGAAACATTCCGATTGTGCTTTAACATCGCCAAACATTCTTTTGAGGTTGACACAAGAGCAATCGCGGTATTCATTTTGCGGAAAGCCTTCTCATATCCAAATGAGTTGTTAAAATGTTCTGCACCCGATCAGTTGAGATGTCCACAATCTCAGTAATCTCACGCACTTTCACTTCCCGATCCTTGATCACTATATCGTGGATTTTTTCAATCATTTCTGATGTGGTAACCTCGTTTGGACGACCTGAACGTTCTTCATCAAAAATGCTTGTAAGGTCACGTTTGAATTCAGCTGTCCAATAATTTATGGTCGATAACAAAGATGCAGAATCCCCACGAATATGGCTGAGTTTCGGTTTTATCTCATCATTCGTTTTCTTTTTCAAAAACAAATATTTTATCACTGCTCGATATTCAGTTTTTTCCACTGTAAAATCACAAAAGTTGTTCTATTTAAATGGCTGCCACTCACAAACTAAATCATGCTGTGACTTGAAAATTTGACAGGATTCTTGTGAAAGGTTATGTTTACGAAAAATATAATTTTTAAATAGTAATAGTGCCATGACTGACCGAGGCCAGGTACTTATCATACAACCCTAGCAGCTGTTGTTCTTGCAATTTGTTTTATTATTAATAATTCTTCATCCAAGTTTTCCTCATTTAGTGGAAATATGAGCAATCAAAGAATTATACTGTGAAATGATGATAATTTGGTAGTTTGAGTATTTTCAAATTTTCATGAATGATGGTAAATACCCTGGTTGGTTTTTTGTTTATATAACGAATCCTAAATTTTATTTGATTCTTTTAATATCTATAGGAAAAGGTTTAATTAATTTAACAATATTTCACAAGCAATTAACTGCTGAACGTTATTAAAATAATCGAGCACCATGTATCCCTAAGAGTATCATCCAAGGCTTATTTTATTATCCAAACTCAAGTGACTATTGTGTCAATCATAGTAGCCTAATGCAAAATCTGGGGAGAGGTGGCCTAAGAGAAATGCCCTGAAATGGTTCAAGTCACATCCTTCATCAAGTCTTCGGCAGATAAAAATGATTCCTCACCTCACTAATCTGGACAAGTTGAGTTGAATTACATGCTTCCATCCACTAGGGGAAAAGATATAAGGGAAAATATGCGAAATTATCTATGAATTACTAATTGACTTTATGCCACTTGACCAATTTGGGCGAATGATACATCATTTGACAGAGCTCGACAAGCTGAATCAAATAACACCAAGATTAGTTGTTGTGATCCACTAGGGGGTGAGCTATGATTGAGGGGTCAAACTTTCAATGTTAACTCAATAGAAAAGGTTTCATTAGCAGACAAAATGACAAAAAATTATTTTATAGGAAATTTTTAACTTAGACTGAACTAACCTAAACTAACGAACTAACCTAATATAACGTAAATAATGATCGTTAATGTGTTATCAAATTAAACTGTTAAGACAGATCACTTGGATTGGATGTATCCAAAACATAACATACCCTAACCTAAACCAACCAGAGTGCTAATATATCAACTGTAAATAATGATTTTTATAGGTTGTCGGTTGGCAAAAATAGGTTATCAATCAAGCTAACTAAAACAAAAATTGCAACTGATGCACAAAAACTATTACCAAAATGATGCTCCCCAGTCGATGGTACCATGTAATTTTAGTGTCCTTTGAATCAGCTTATCAAGGTCTGTGCAATGAAAGGTCATTTGTCCAAAAAGGGGAAGTGGCTTAAAACAAACTTGAGCTGTATTTGGTTATCCTTCCTTGACTATATATGTCAAGGACCTCGCACTTTTCTTATGGAAAAGTGGTTTCGGTCAAATTGGCTGAATTTTTGATATGTTGTAAAGTCCGTTTGTTTGGAGTTGATAGCACACAACATGGGTTATAAACATTAAAATGTCATAAACCATAAGCGTCCGAAATTTCTCTACCAATTATTTACATTTTTAGTTTTAATCACCTTTATTTTCTATCTCTATACAACAGTGCAGCCTTTTCCTAAAAAATATTTTATTACATGCCTTCTAAATTTTACAATAAGCTATATAAATCAACGCATTCCAAAATTTATATTAATGAGGAAATGGTGAAACTAAAAATTTTATTTGTATGATAAAGGCCTAAACGAGTACAATAACAATTCTTAAAAACTCGAAATCTATAATGTTTATAAAAGCTTAATGATAACACAGCCCCACAAAAAAAAAGTGGGGTATACTTTTGATGCGATATATCAGATCCGTAGTATTTTTGCCCGCTGATCACGAATCTGACGTCAGAATATCGCCATCACATCTCAATTTTTTCTAACCTCAAAAAATAGGTAAAAATTAGTAAAAATTAAGAAAAATATACTCCTAAAAAATTGATTCAAGCTTTTTCATGAATCCAAAGATGTATTAATATGTATTCGGACACGCTAAGCTAATATTCATCGGTTGGATTAAGCCATACAGTTCTGTTTTCTTTCTAACCTCAATAAATCAGACAGATATAGTGCTTCTCGAATGCAAAAACGAATTCAAATTAAAATTCAACCGATTCTTACCAAATTTGGTACACGGGGGTTTTTTGGGTTGCTGATCATGAATCTGAGGTCGGATTTGCAAAATTCAAAATGGCGGATCCAAGATGGCTGACAAAATTTTTGAAAACCAACCGATTCCTACCAAATTTGGTATACAGTTGGGGAATCCTCAAACCTGATACTCTTAAACCCTAAACCCTGAAACCTTAGACTCCCACACCCTGTAACCTCAAAAAATAGACCTCAATAACCCTGTAACTTTAAAATGAGACCCAATAAACTCAAAACCAGGACTTTTAAACCATATACTCTCAAATAATAGACCCTTAAGCCCTAGAATTGCGAAGGTTAGACCCGCGCCTAACTTTCCTTTTTTTGGCTGTATCTTGTTCTTTTTTCCGCGAATGACCTATTCAAAGACTTTCTGCCCAAACGCTTTTGAGGACTTGTTTCTCTTTTTAGCGACCAGCAATAGTCCGCTAGCATATGGTCATCCCATCGTCCTTGATACCGATTTTCTATGATTTTCAGATCTTGGTGAAAACGTTCCCCTTGCTCCTCACTGTAGTCACCAAGATTATCTGGGAAATCATCGATGTGGGAGTCCAGGAAATGTAATTTTAGATTCATTAAGCAACCTAATGTTTGAAATTTTTTTTACCATTTTCTCGACTATTTCTTTGTACTTAGGACTTTTATTATTTCCCAAAAAGTTTGTTGCGACTTCTTTAAAACTAAGCCAAGCAGCTTTTTCAACTTGATTCATTTTAGTAACAAATAATGAATCTTGAAACAATTTTCTTATTTGTGGCCCGTCAAATACGCCTGCCTTAATTTTAGCTTCAGAAAATTTCGGAAATTTTTTATGCAAATATTTGAAACATGGGCCGTTTGTATCTAATGCTCTCGTGAATTGCTTCATAAGTCCAAGCTTAATGTGAAGCGGGGGAATAAGAACTTTTCCTGGATCTACCAATGGTGGAAACAATACATTATTTTCACCAGGAGTGAACGATTCTTTTGTTGGCCAAATTTTTTTCTTATAATGACGTTCCCTGTCTCTGCTAATCCACAGACATTTATAACAGGGATAAAGTGTAAACCCTGACTGTTGGCCAAGCAATATTGTTACAATTTTCAGATCTCCACAAATTTTCCAGTTATGATCAGCATATTTTATTTTTATCAAAAGCTGCTTCATTTTTTCATATTACTCTTCCATAACTGTGGAATGAGCAATCGGAATGGGAGCGTAAACGTTGGTATTATGCAGCAAAACTGCCTTAATGCTCCGTTTAGAAGAATCAATGAACAGTCTCCATTCTTCAGGATCGTATGAGTTATTTTGAAATTCATCCATTAGACCTTTTACATCGGTACAATATGAAAGTGACAATTCCTCGTCCATTGTGAAATATTTTCGAAATTCTTCATCTCTGTTTCTATAATAAGAAATCGTAGCTTCTGGCTTAAGTAAATGTCTTTTCTTTAAAAAGGAAGCAAGATGCTCTGAACCATCTTTGGATAAGCCTAAATCTCTGACTAGATCACTAAGTTCTGACTGTGATACGAGTATTGGTTCTGGTTTACGGTTGTATGGTAGAAATTCTTTATCTGTGTCACTAGTATATGATCGGTTGTCACTAGAACATTCATTAGTAACAGTGTTTGAATCTTTTTCGACAGTCTCAATGTTTTCGGCATGAACTGATAAGGTGAAATCATTTGTTTCCATAACATCAGCATCAAGTGGTTCAGGAGGCGGAATTAGTTTAGTTGGTCTTGTTACTGTCGAAACATCGTTATAAGTAATAGTACTTTTATTTTTTCGGTTATGCCTAGATACAACATTCATACAAAAGTAGCAATCATTTTCACTGTATGGTCTATTCTATATTGCTGGTCTGGAATATTTAATCGCCTTCTTATTGATGTACAACATTATTTTGCAAGAACTGCAAATGATGTGGGGAACCCAATCTGTATCCTGGTGCTGTATTTCAATGTTAAAACAATCCTTATATAAGATTTTAATCTTATCCGTTATCGGTGACCCCATTTTACTCAATACGTGTTGACAGCAAATATAACAAAATGAATCACTGTTTTTATCGCACTTATGAAAAGTCCTTGTACCGTGAGACCGTTTTCTTGTAGCATTATACTCTACATAAGCCAAGTCACCTACACATGAAGAGCTACGGTCGCTGGATGACGACGGCTGCGGGCCCGCTTTCCCATCCTGACCAACCGCCGATACTGGGTTTCCGAGTACCTGCATCGTAATTCTCTTTCTTCTACCTGCCATGACGGCATCTAAGCCGTTATCCAGGGACTCTGTCGGCTAGTGGAGTAACACCGTTGCCCACCGTCACCACGTGGAGGTGCCCTGGATGCAGGTAGAAGAATAAAAATCGACCGATGAATTTTCTCGGCGTTCAAAATGGCGCGAAAACATCTGCCATCTTGAATTTTGCAAATCCAACCTCAGATTCGTGATCAGCGACCCAAAAAATCCCCGTGTACCAAATTTGGTAAGGATCGGTTGAATTTTAATTTGAATTCGTTTTTGCATTCGAGAAGCACTATATCTGTCTGATTTATTGAGGTTAGAAAGAAAACAGAACTGTATGGCTTAATCCAACCGATGAATATTAGCTTAGCGTGTCCGAATACATATTAATACATCTTTGGATTCATGAAAAAGCTTGAATCAATTTTTTAGGAGTATATTTTTCTTAATTTTTACTAATTTTTACCTATTTTTTGAGGTTAGAAAAAAATTGAGATGTGATGGCGATATTCTGACGTCAGATTCGTGATCAGCGGGCAAAAATACTCCGGATCTGATATATCGCATCAAAAGTATACCCCACTTTTTTTTTGTGGTACAATAAAATTATTTGGAATTTTAGCAATTATTGGAATATAATTAACCAAAGGTAGGTGCCTAAGAACCTAAAATGTAATAAAAATATTCTGTGTAAGTATAAAAATACAGCAAAAACCTATAATATGCTAAGTTCAAATCAGAACAGCGATGACTCAACTTTCAGTTTTGCCCCGGTCAAACTTCGCGGAGTCTGTAAATCTGCATTTTTCCTGCGAGAAAAACAATGATACTTAACGTCCACAATGCCCTAGTGCATCAACAGCCAACAATCCAAGTCCGTGAAATTGTGAAAACCTGTGCCAACATGACGGGAGTTGGATCAGCACCTATTTATAGATTTCCAAAAGAAAGAAAACGAACCTCAGAATCACAAAGGAAAGGAGCCCTTAGAGGTCAATGAAGACTTTAAAAACGCAATAAGAAAAAAAGTACACCATTTTTTTATTAAGAAAGAAATAGTGATACTACGTAAAGTTTTGCAAGAAATCAGAGAAGACCAGGACTTACCAGATTTTAAAAAAATGGAAATTATGGAAAATCCTTTACAACCTGAATTTTCGTTGGGAAAAACACAACAGAAAATCTGTTCTTACCGATAGAACTAAAATAATTTGTTGGAGAAGAGAATATCTGTGAGTAATCAGAAACTTTTAGCCGAAGAAAGAAATATTTTTTACTTAGATGAAACTTGGGTTAATGAGGGAAATACAGTGAAAAAATTCTGGAATGACAAAAACATTACAACAAGAACAAACAAGCTTTTATGGCACATATCGGTAGTGAAAACGGATTTCTCGACGGTGGCTTGTTGGAATTCGAATCAAAGTCAACTAAAAATTACCATGACGACATGACGATCGATATTTTTGAGGATTACTTCCAACAAATGATTGAATGTATACCAGCAGAATCAGTTATAATATTAGACAATGCCCCATACCATTTTCGATTATTAGAACGACTCCCGACAAATTCATGGAAGAAAGCGATAAGAGACAAAAATTTCAAACATAAAGATGGTATGTTAAAAGCAGAACTTGTCAAAATTGTGAAACAAAATAAGGCAAAGTTCAAGAAATATGCAGTCAATAAGATGGCAAAGGAACAGAATATCACAGTGCTTAGATTACCTCCATATCATTGCAAATTGAATCCCACAGAGATAATTCGGGCACAAAGGAAAGGTTTTGTTGCAAGGGAAAAAAACCAAACTTCAAGACGTAAGGCAATTATTACTCGCCAGAATAGAGAGGCTCAAAGAGAATAATTGCAAAAAAATGCCATTCAATATTTTATAGAAGTGGAAATGTGGAAACTTGACGAATACATCAAAAAAACTGAGGAAATAGAACCATTAATTATCAATTTAAGGGAAGTCAAGTCTTCAGACTTTGAAGATGATTGTTTTTGATTGTAATTAAAGTACTTATACGAGGCTGGTTTGAAAAGTCCGTGCAAAAATAAAAACTACTTATGTGTTTGGGGTAAACCTTTTTTATTTTTCGTCAAAGTCTCCTTTTAGGCTTATACACTTCGTCCAACGATGTTCTAGTTTTTTGATCCCTTCCGAATAATAGGATTTGTCCAAGTCTGCAAAATATCCATTAGTGTCTGCAATCACTTCCTCGTTTGAATAAAATCTTTGTCCCGCCAGCCATTTCTTCAAATTGGGGAACAAATAGTAGTCCGAGGGAGCCGTCTGGAGAATAGGGGGGATGTGAAACGAGTTGGAATCCTATTTCCATTAATTTTGCCACCACAACTACTGATGTGTGTGCTGGTGCGTTGTCGTGATGGAAAAGGACTTTCTTGTGGGCCAATCGCGGGCGTTTTTCTTGCAGCTCGGTTTTCAAACGGTCCAATAACGATGAATAATATTCACCTGTAATAGTTTTACCCTTTTCCAGATAGTCGATGAGGATTATCCCTTGCGAATCCCAAAAGACAGTCGCCATAACCTTTCCGGCCGAAGGAACGGTCTTCGCCTTTTTTGGTGCAGATTCCCCCTTGGTAACCCATTGTTTAGATTGTTGTTTGGTCTCAGGAGTATAGTAATGTATCCATGTTTCATCCACAGTGACGAAACGACGCTTAAAGTCCTCCGGATTCTTCTGGAACAGCTGCAAACCATCCTTGCAACACATCACACGATTCCGTTTGTGGTCAAGCGTGAGCAATCGCGGCACCCATCTGGCGGATAGCTTTCTCATGTCCAAATGTTTATGCAAAATATTATGTACCCGTTCAGTCGAGATGCCCACAGCACTAGCAATCTCACGCACCTTAACTCTTCTGTTATCCATCACCATATCATGGATTTAATCAATGATTTCTGGAGTCGTAACCTCCACAGGCCGTCCAGAACGTTCAGCGTCACTTGTGCCCATATGGCCAGTCCGAAAATTTTGAAACCACTTATGAACTGTTCTAATCGAAGGTGCAGAGTCACCATAATATTTATCAAGCTTCTCTTTAGTCTCCTGAGGCGTTTTGCCTTTCATAAAGTAATGTTTAATCACCACACGAAATTGTTTTTTCGTCCATTTCTTGAAAATCACTCGACTTCCTTGATTCACACGAATGCCAAACACAAAGAAATAGACCAATATGGCTGAAACTTGGTGTGCGTTCATTCAAGAGATGCTACTAACTAAACATGACCTCGATACGCGCCGGTGGTGCCATCTCTCGGAATTTGCACGGACTTTTCAAACCAGCCTCGTATATCGTGAATTGTGAATTCATATATATAAATTGATCTATAGATTAAAAAATTTTTGGTAATAAAACTTATATTTCTATAACTTTATTTTTAAGATAATTTTACTTATTAAACACCAAAAGCAGGTTACTCTCCGAGGGCTGAAACCCTCATTTTCATTAAATGACTCTATTGTATAGCAGAGGTTTTCTGGCTAAAATAGAGTGAACCCTTAAAAATAATACAAAAAAGGTAGCAAAATCCAGTAAAATGCATAAGAAATCTCTTTTTTTTTTTTTGGGTGCACTCCAACTTGTATTTGCATCTAGAATGAGAGAATTCTGCTATCAACTCCAAACAAATATACTTTAGTTTTCAGCTTTCTAAACAAAAGTGTCCATTGGTACAACTTTCAAAAATAGACAAATTTCCAGTTATTTCCAATTTAAATACTAATAAAATCGATTTTTTTAATCCATTTAGATAATTTTGATAATTATTAAATTAGAAAAAAAAAGGCTCGCACTTATTCACTAACCATCATATCCATATGTATTTTGGGGCACTAAAACCAAATTCGAGGTCTAAATTAACTTAATACATCAACATTTTGATCCTTCCTTGAAAAACAGGTAAAATCCAGCTAGAATGGAGTTGAAAAAAAAAATTTAAGATTTTAAAAAAGTAGACTTCGATATCAGTGTATTTTTGCGGTGTTGAGATAGAATTAGAATTTTTTTCATTGTGTCTTTAATTTAATAATTATCAAAATTATCAAAATGGTTTAAAAAAAATGGATTTTATTAGTACTTAAATTGAAAATAACTTGAAATCTGCCCATTTTTGAAAGTTGTTCCAATGGATACTTTTGTTCAAAAAGCTGAGAACTATAACATATCAAAAATTCAGCCAACTTGACTGAAACCACTTTTCCATAAGAGAAGTGTGGGTTCCTATGAAACTTTTTTATAAATCTTGCCAGGTTCCAGGAGTAAAAAATTGGGGACACATCTTGGCCTCTAGGGGAAAAAGAAAATTGAAATTGTCATCTAGATAATAAAAATGGATTTTTAAGAATTATGTCAATTTTCAAGGTTATAGGATGCCAGTTCATAAAGGAGCAGTAGTGAATACTGCTCCATAATGTGGTTGCCACAGTATTTTTATATACTAGTTAGCGATGACCTTCAGACTATATATGCCAAATATGAAATTTTTTTGACAACTCCTATGCTGTTCCCAAGAGTTTAAAGCCTAATGTTTTAACCAGTAAATTTGGATAATTTTTTGTTTGTTTGATATTCATTTAAGCAGGAGCCTAAGCTATAAAATATATTACAACTTGCAGAATAAATCAAAAAACTTAACAATAAAATTGATAAGGATATTTGACCAGGACGTCATAAACCATAAATTTAATCTCAGGTTCAAAGCCATACTCAGAAAAATTTAGTGGTCTCAGGAATTGCTAAATTAGTATCAAGCAATGGTGAATTAGATTATCAGTTATTCAGTATATTATTTAAAAAGCCTTGAATTTAGTAAAATGGAAATTACTGGGTATTAGATATGTATTTTCTTATTGATAACATTTGATCTAAGTAAATGGGATCCCCTAAATTTTACTTTACAGATCAAATATTAGAAATAAAAGTTACAAATATTTAAAATTTAACCTGATTAAATTATATACAAATAAATATAAATCAAATATGTTAACAAAATTACGTTTTTTTTATTAGGAAAGCAAAGAATTTCTTGCACATGTTTTCATAAGCAGTAACATAGGACATGCTGATAAAAAGGAATACAAACAATTGAGAGTAGTAATTAGAAAACAAATTATTCCTTTATCTCATTACACAATGGTCTTATCAGTGATCATTAAAAATTTGTCTGATAACGTTAAGTAGAAGGAAATCATAAACAGAAAACAAAACAACCTTAAATGGTCAAAAACATTTGAATGATGAGAAGCAAAATCTCCTTAATGCACTTCTCTAAAAAAAATTGTCGACAGTTCCCTATGAATGTCCGCCATCCTGTGTCACACATACAGTTGGTCACACATTTCTAATTAATGAAAATTATAGTTATATTACCACTCAATAAAAAATATCGCATTGCGCTTAGACGAGGACATGGACCTGTCAAGGCTAATTACCCGTCTTTTTTTCCCTAAAATCTAGCAAGCCTTGTTGGAAACTCATTAACAAAGGTGTGTTTAAAAAATAAGAATGATGTTGAACTTGTAAGTGTTTTGTTTTTAGCAAAACAAAGGAGAAAAAATTGAATGAAAACTTTGACATTTGCCTTGTTGTTCTTCCAAATTTACCTTCGTACGGGTGACGATGTGGGTAGCTAGCTTCACTACGGCGAAATTTCCTTTGCCTATTGTCTTGTCCAATTCGTAGTAGCCCACTCGCACCAGTTTTTCCACGGGAAACGATTTTGCGGACATTTTTTTAATGTTCTCGACACGGTCACCATGAAAAATTCCACTGGCCACTAGATCCTAAGGATCTAGTAGTACGCTTTTTCACATGTAGATCTCTCGACTGTCAGTTTACGTCACATGACGTCAGGTGTACACTCCGGAAAACAATTTTAAAACCGACCCTTTTTAACAAACTCTCGAACATGCAAGACACCGATTTTATTAAAAATCGATTAATCCATAGCTCGCTAGCATTAAAAAACCTAGTCTGTATCAGCTTTTATCTCTGAAACTAGAGATAAACAATTTGTTATCACTGTTTACGGAGATGTCCTTGACTTTAACTTGGTGAACTGGGTAATTTAAATCATTCATCCATTTGCCGGTTTGTATATTGAGTTGCATACTTTCAAAATCATGTTTCTTATTATGAAGAAACTCAACACCCATTAGACCGGGAGACAGAAGCAGATTTTTTGTGTGTTATACCAAAATCAAAGTAAAGAGAAGTATAATTACGGAACCCCATTATATGATTGATTATTGACTTAACACTTAAGCTAACCCTAAATCTAAAAATAAAATTGTATAAATTCACCATGGTTCTTACTAATGAGAATAATTTTTAATGTTCCGTACGGAACACTTTTAAGAACATTTCGGTGTCTGCCTGTCTGTCTGCCTGTCACACCCGATTTTCTCCGAAACTATTTGACACAGAAAGTTGAAATTTGGTAATAACATAGCTTTATCAGAGTCGTGTAGGTTTGAAAGTTAAATTTTTTGTTTTGGGGGGTGAAATCGGAAGTGAAAAAAATTTTTAGATACTCTTTCAAAATTTAACTATATATATATATATATATATATATATATATATATATATATATATATATTACGTGTTCTTGGAATTAGATCATTAAAACTATTCTTGGATCTGTTATATATTTATTGACGTTTCGACCTTCGGAAGAGGTCTTCTTCAAAATTTGCTCTAAAAGATTACATTAAAAGAATTAAATATAGATAAGTAATTAATCAGTTTGTTGTGTATTTCAGGGTTAAAATATTTGTATCTTTTCGTAGTTTTTAATTTAAGACACGTAACTGTATACATTAATGAGGGCCTTACCTTAGAAAGTAGTTCATTTTGTGGGGTGTTAATTTTAAATCACTGTTAAAATCACATTTTTACTTTCTACAAACCAACCACTTAACTTGAGGGACTTTATATGACTGGTAGGTAGATACGGTTTAGGTTATTTACATGTTTTTTTGTTTATTGCAGTGGGCGTCAACTGAATGTGTACAGATTCGAGTATTTCTCTCTTTTTTTTATATTTATTTCGGTGTTGATAATTTTGATGTTTTTAAAATCAAAGGTATGACTTTTATTTATTTCATGATTCGTAAGGGCTGTACTGTTTTTTTTTTGTCGTATTTATGGCCTTTGATTCTATTTTCTAGATATTGGCTTGTTTGCCCGACGTATATTCCTTCACAGTTATTACATTTAATTGCGTAGACGATGTTACTTTTTTTATTATTTGGGGTTTTGGTTTTAAGCCTGGAAAAATTGGATGAGAGCAGATTATATGATTTGTGACATAACCGAATTGGGTTTTCAAAAAGTTTTTTGAGTGGTTGGGATAGTCCATTTATAAACGGTAAAGCAATATATGTTTTATGGTTGTTGTTGCTTTTTGTGTTGTTGCTATATTGCTTTACCGTTTATAAATGAACTATCCCAACCACTCAAAAAAACTTTTTGAAAACTAAAAAATTCGGTTATGACACAAATCATATAATCTGCTCTCATCCAATTTTTCCAGGCTTAAAATCAAAACCTCAAATAATAAAAAAAGTAACATAGTCTACGAAATAAAATGTAATAACTGCGAAGGAATATACGTCGGGCAAACAAGCCAATATCTAGAAAATAGAATCAAAGGCCATAAATACGACAAAAAAAAACAGTATAGCCCTTACGAATTATGAAATAAATAAAAGTCATACCTTTGATTTCAAAAACATCAAAATTATCAACACCGAAATAAATACAAAAAAAGAGAAATACTCGAATCCGTACACATTCAGTTGACGCCCACTGCAATAAACGAAAAAACAAATGTAAATAACCTAAACTGTATCTACCTACCAGTCATATAAAGTCCCTCAAGTTAAGTGGTTGGTTTGTAGAAAGTAAAAATGTGATTTTAACAGTGATTTAAAATTAACACCCTACAAAATGAACTACTTTCTAAGGTAAGGCCCTCATTAATGTATACAGTTAAGTGTCTTAAAGTAAAAACTACGAAAAGATAGAAATATTTTAACCCCGAAATACACAACAAACTGATTAATTACTTATCTATATTTAATTATTCTAATGTAATCTTTTAGAGTAAATTTTGAAGAAGACCTCTTCCAAAGGTCGAAACGTGAATAAATATATAACAGATCCAAGAATAGTTTTAATGATTTAATTCCAAGAACACGTAAAATATAATATATATATATATATATATATATATATATATATATATATATATATATATATATATATATATATATATATACTTACTTAATCCTTATGCCTTTCTACCCCTTCTTTAGGAGTATAAGGCCCGTGGAGTTGAGTTATTTTCCATTTCTTTCTACCTATCTATTTCTTTCATTATCTTCTTATTTGTATTCCTTTCATTAGTCTTCTCTTCCATATCCTGTATCTTTGCCATGGTCGTCGTCAATCTACCTAGCTCTCTCTCCTTTTTCTCAGTTTTTTGACTTGATGGTCGTAGTGTTCTTTGTTTGTTCTTTCAGTTTTTCTTCCTCACTGTCCCATTTATATTCCCTTCCTTCGAATCCTATTTTCACTCTTTTTCCATTCTTTCTCTCGTTCTCTGCTATATGCTTCAATTTCTTGTGAATTTCCCGTTCATCCTTTGTTAAATCGTTGTTTATATAAACTCTCTCTCTTAGATTTCTCAGTTTTTATTTTTCATCACAGCTTCTTTATCTCCCGTGTTTCCAAGTTCCATCTTGTATACAGTTGCCCCTATTTTTATCTTTAATCTGTACTTTTGTGTCCATACTCCTCTCCATAAAATGTTCTATACCCATTCTCAGATCTGGTTGGCTATTAGCTTCAAATCTGATTCTCGATATTACAATATCATTTCTTAAGTTGTCTTTTTCCAGCCTACTCATCTTCAAATCCATACTTCAATACTTCATTCTCCTTTTTTAGTTTCCTCAACTCTTGTTGGTATCTCTTCTGATCTTGTTTTATTTCCTTTATATCTGACATTAGCTCTCTGATCATTTCTATCAAATCGTCTGTCTTATCTACTCTTTCGTTTTTCTCTTTCTGTGGTGTTCTTATCAGCTTTTTACTCTTCTTGAATAATCCCATTGGCTCTTCTTTTTCTTCGACTCTTCCTCTTTTCGAGTCTCTTGATGTATAATCATCGCTATCCATTGTTTTTTCTGTTATGAAAACTTTACGTGTGCTCCTCGTATATTCCATTTTCAAATACGGCAGAAAAAAAAAACCTGTTGTTTATGCTTCTTGTCACCGTTCTCCGGTGGTTCTTTATACTGTTGAGACGGGTCTAAACTTTGAGAGTTCTTGTTCAAGAGAGGGTTTTCTGAGAAGGTGCATCCCGTGCGTTGTCGATTGGCACCCCTTCTAAAAACAGGTTTGACTTTAGTGTTACATTTTTTTGTTTAAGAAACGCCCTTCGATTGTGCGAAGTAACATCTCTGCCCCCCTCTTCCAACTTATTAACTCCTTACATGTCTGACCAATTACAAAACCAAAACAAAAATTTAGTTGGAAATATTGAAATAATAATAGTTTTCCTCGACTCCGTATTCCGAAATGGACGTATAACACTATATTTGAAGGAACCCCTCTATACCCCTTCCCTATCCTTATTAATTCCTTAAGGATTCAGTTACGTGAAAATAATAAAAATATAACACAATTTTCAGATTACTTGACTTAAAAAAAACAGAAAGGCTTTAGAAGACGAAATATATGATGCAACCCCTCTAACTCTCTCTTCTACCTTATTAACGTGTTTAATGTTTAATAATTGAAGATAAAGAAAAAAATAACACAATTTTCAGAATTCTAGACTTAAAGAACCCTGAAAAGGACACATACCACAATATATACGTAGCAACTCCTCCAACCTGGGACGTGTAATAAGATATTAACAAAATGACCTCTCTGACCCCTCCCTCACCTCATTATCTCCTTCTCCCACTTCATTAACTTATGCTTGATAATAAATAATTGAAAATAATGAAAAAAGAACAAAACTTTCAGAATTATCAACTCCAAGAATCCTCAAAAGGACGTGTAACTCGACATATTCGAAAGAATCCCTCTAGCGCTATCCCCTATACCTTATATATTTGATTAAAAATAATTATGCTTCATAATATCAACAAAACCAAGAGAAATTTTCATAATACTTTAGAAAACAAAGTTCATGGACCTCCACTCTTTTATTCATCTTTTCACGAACATAATAGTTCTCTTTACCAAGGAAAGTAATAATACGGTGTTCAGATTCCTCAACTCCAAGAACCCTGAAAAGGACATATCACACACCATATACGAAGTAACCTTTATATAACTCCCTCACATCCCTTCAACCTCTTATATGTTTGACAACAAATAATTAAAACCAGTGAAAGAAATAACAGAATTTTCAGAATTCTGGGCACCAAGATTCATGAAAAGGACATACAACACGATATCGTGTTGTATGTCCGTATCCGTACGTAAGATCTCTCTAACTCCACGCTGTACCTCATTATCCCTTATATTTTAGCGAAAAATTGAAGGTAATGCAAAATTAATACGATGTTAAGTATTGCGGACTTTAAGAACCCTGAAAAGAACGTATAACATGAGATATTCGAAATACCCTTCCCTGGCCCTATAACGCCTTACATGTTGAACTGTGAATAGTTATGCTTAAAATATATTATTAGTATATCCACAAAGAATCACGAAAAAATCTTATAAAATAAACGAAATTGATCGAATGTAACTTTTCGCATTAGACAGGGTTGCAGTTTAGTCCACTGTCTGCTACTTGTGTTTACCGCACCCATAGAAATTAAATGGACGATTGAATTACCGGGAATGGTTTTTATGAATGGGTGTAAAAGTAGATACCTATTTGCATGTTTTCAATCATATATCCAGAATATATATAAAATAAGCATACAGTGGCGTAGCTAGGTTCAAGGTACTGGGGGCATATGCACACAAAGGATGTTCCATAAATACAAGAAGGGATACTAAAGTCGGAGCTGCTTATAAAGGGGGGCGCCAATTAACAAATGTGGGTGCGTTAAACGACAACCGGGGGGCGAAACTTTGATGAAAAAAAACCCTTTTGTACTGACATTTTAAAAGTTTAAATTTTCCTACCTCAGTAAATCGAAAATTTGTCCAAAACTGCAACTCTAAAAACTTACACTCACTTTAAAAATCTATGGACGTGAACATTTTTCACAAAAAGATACCCCCCGATAAAAATGCACGGTATCCCTAGGAAGAGACGAGAGTGACAATCCGATAGAATAAATCAATAAACACAGGAATGCTAAAAAACTAACAAAATACAACAAACAGGACGAAAGTAAACCGACAACAATAGAGACTATCGAATGAGAAACAATGGAGAATGGAATCTACAACCTGCACAAATTGGTCACATAAGAGTAATGGATCTGATCATCGTTGTCTCCATCTATAGATTTTGGATGGCACCCATTTCTATGTAGTATCCCTAGTCAGTCATCTTGGAATCTCCTGAGAATAATTGAGTAGATATTAGCTACTCATGAGATGTCTTGACGATGCTAAGGACTGAAAATAGACGTACCCAGAATTTTCGATGATCCCAAGCGAATATTTTGAAGATGTTTTTGTTAAGAATATATATGTTACATACATACTTCATATATATAATAAAGAATAAGATATTTCGAAAAAGATAAAATATATAATAGGACATACAATCTGCCTATACGACTAATTTCGAAGAAACATACAGAATTTGATGCGCCCCAAATCTATAGACGAAGGTAAAGACTCAGGCTAAAGCAACAGGCGTATCTATTACATCGAGGGATCAAAAACTGCGAATGGAGTAGGTGTTGGCATATATGCAGAAAACTCCAAGTGGAGCATTAGCATTCCACTAGGGACAAGTGCAATAGTATTTCAAGCATGTGATCATGAGAATATTAGACGTGATTACATTAACCAAAAAATGTAATCTCAGATATGCCTTTAGAAGCCTATCAGACCAACTTCAAAGTCACAATGAAGTGTAAATGTGACATGTTAGAACTATCCGCCAGGAACAACAGGATCGAACTATTATGGCTTCAAGGACATTCAGGGATAATGCGTAATGAAAAAATAGATGAATTAGGAAAATCTAGAACTATGAAACCATACAAGAGTTCAGAACCAGCATTTAGTATATCAAAAGAGGTGGTAAAGAGGATAATCAGCAGAATCAACGGACCAATCGACAACAGTTAGGAATAAGGATAATGAGCTGATAACAAACAAAACGAATAAATATAAAAAAATGCAATCAAAAAAGTACAATGGGTAGGATACATAATATTAAGAAAACTTGGGGAAATGATTAAGCAGTGGATCCCAATTTGACCCAGGAACCGTTAAAGGCCCAAGAAAAGCTGGAAGGATGCAGTGGAAGAGTATACAAAGGCGATGGAGATCAGGGACTGGAAATGAAAATATAGATATAGAAAAGAGTGGTGGAAGATAACAGATAAACTATACATAACAAACTTTAAAACTGAAACACCACCTCAACAAATGGATGGATACTACTTTGGCGTTAGCCATAATCCGACAGGATTGTAAGACTTTTTTAAATTTAGAGAAAGAGCGTGTGTGAAAACGACATGGTCAAAAACACATTCAGGGTACCATTAAAGAAATTGGTTTAATTTCTGCTACAACTGCCTCTCGACAGTAACGAAGATTCTGAATTAAAATAGAAAAAGCTTTAGACCAACATGATGAGGATCCATTACAGATTTGTACTATTATTCACAAAATGGCTACCCCAGATGCCAACCGAGGGTACTGTAGAATTTCGAGTTACGGATTTACTAAGTCCACGAATAGTACTCGTCTGTACCAGGGCGCTAAGAAAGTAGAAATTATTCCTCGTTTCGCCCGTATTAATTCTTGTTACGAGGAGAATCAAATAATACCGACGATCACCTAAAATATATAATCCTTAAAAGATTTTTAAGAGGTGGCTAAATTTTATAGAAAAGTCATTAACAAATTACTTTTTCGATTCTGTGAATGCTACTGAGAGCTTTTATGAACTAACCTTTTTTATACTTTTCTCTACTCATTTTTAAATACAATTTCAGCAGAATTTTAAAATGCAACTCCTACAAACCATTCAATATCTGTCGCAGACTGTACTTTGTCTAGAGCTGGAAGTTGGGTCGCTCGGGCTGATGTGTGTCTCTGACGTCAGAGACTGACGAACTTCGGGAGTTTCATTCCCTTTCTTGCCTCGAGATAGTATCGATGCATGCGGAACAAAAGGGGTTATTACACAAACTACGTCATCCAAGCGCATATTTAATTTTAATTTATGCTTTTTTCGTATTTTAAACGTTAGTCCCTGAAAAACTAACACAATATGACAGATTTATTTACTTTATTAATAGTTCTTTTACCTGTTTCTAAAGATCTTACCCTTTATTATATATATGAAGTATTTATTTGTATATTCTCAAGAAACACAAGTACGTAAGAAAAACGTCTAGAATATTCGATTCGGATCACCGGAAATTCTGGGTACGTCCATTTTCGGTCCTACAACATCGTCAAGACGTCTCATGGATATCTAATATTGTCTAGTCCTTAGGAGATTCCAAGATGACTTACTCGTGATACTAAATAGAAATGACTGCGATCCAATTCTATGGATAGAGGCGAAGATTCTGACGAATGCAACGTGTCTGGTCAATTACACAGACGAATTAAAAACTTTGAGTGGTTTTTTTTTACAGGGATTTCTGGAGCAGTCTGCGCCACCATAAGGGTGCCCCAAAGTGCTCCAGGTATGTGGGGCTCTCCAACCTGAAGGGTTGGCATACCCACTAAAACTCCTTGTGAGCTGGGAAAACCCTATACACCTTTAACATTTCTGGTTTGTTAATGTCTAGGTATTTGATGTATTTTAACTCTAAGGTTAATTTTCTGATGATTTGAGTGGAGTAGGCGCTGGTATATATGCAGAAAAGCCCAAGTGAAGCAGCAGCATTTCACTACGGTCAAGTGTAACAATATTCCAGATAGAAACTCACGCAATACAAGTATGTGCCCACAAGAATACTGGAGGGGACTACCACAATCAAGAAATACAGTGAAACCTAGTTAAGTGGGCCCTGGATAAGTGAAAAACTTCTACTACTGATATTTACAATGAGGTCATGACACTTTTACATCGAAATACCTCACTTACTGGGAATAATTAAACCACTTTATCTGAAATTTCGTTTTTGAGTTTTCTTCGATGTTTACATGATTATTCCCCTGATAACGTCTTTAATGCCGATGAAGCGGGTTTATTCTTCAAGAGTCTTCCCGATAAAACTTTTACATATAAAGGTCAGCCTTGTCATGGTGGGAAACTTAGCAAAGATCGGATCACTGCACTTTAGTGTGCCAATATGTCGGGAACTGAAAAGCTGCCACTTCTTTTAATTGGGGAATGAAAAAATCCAAGATGCTTCAAAGGTATCAGAACTTTACCTGTTAATTATCAAAATAACAAAAATTCCTGGGTGACATCGGATATCTTCGCAAATTGACTACAAAGAGTGAATACCGAAATGAAGACGCAAAAACGAAAAATTGTTTTATTTGTCGATAATTGCACAACCCATAATAATATGCCTGATTTAGACTATGTTAAACTATTGTATTTACCTGCTAATACAACAAGTAAATTGCACCCAATCAAGATGTTATCAATAAATTCAAAGTTTACTATAGAAAAGAAGTTGTACAATTTGTTCTTAAATCTATATCCCCAGGCCATGTGATTTGCAAGAAAAGCTTGGTCTTCTGTGAGCAAAAGCACCATTGCAAATTGCCTCAAAAAATCTGGATTCAAGGTGACAGAAGTATTTGAACGTGAAGGCTTACAAGAGGAGGGAGAGAACTGTGGAATAACCCTTGAAGAATGGGACTAGATTATTAGTAGCTACGAAAATGACCAGCAGCCAACTTTTTAGGATTTTGTGCGTATGACGTTATCGTTTCAGAGGATCTTACTGACGATGACATTGTTTCTGCGTGCTCTTCCTCCTCTTTGAAAATAGAAGAAGAGGAGAATGGTGAGGAGTGTTTAGAACCGTAAGTTTTGTATTGTTTTTAATTTTGTATTGTTTAAATTCGTAAAAAGAATAAAAGTATGTAGTACATACATACATACGTTATACAATAAAGTGTATAACATCAAATATGCATTTTTATGGAACTTTTTTACCTCTATAAATGAAAAACGACCTCTCTTAGTGGGGCCCTCTGTAAATGAGACAACTGTTATTTTAAACCTGGCTGTTTGGGAAACTGGGTAAATGGAAAACCTCTTTAAGTGATAAAAAAAATCCTAGGTCCCTTGACATCCCAGTTATATCTCCGTCAAGCTGATCTAAATGCTTTAGGTGCCTATCACGCAACTTTAAGATCACGATGAAGATGGGTTGAACGACTGTGAGTTCCAGGTCATTCGGGGATAAAAGGTAATGAAAAAGCTACAAACCATACAGGTGGTAAAAACAACATACAACAGATGGCAATATCAGGAACATTTAGATCATTCGCTCGTAACATCTGACGAGAGACATGCGAGTGGAGTAATTGGCGGTCCCTTAAAGAAACTAAAAACTTACGTCCTTTGTCTTACGAAGGCCCAGACCACCAGCCATTGTTATCTGAGGAAACATTTACATAAAATGGGGATCCATAATGGTCTAACGACATGAAGACTATCTGGTGAAAAGGAAGAAATATCTATGCATATCCTATATGAATGTGCGGTTTTAACTTGGAATAGAGATAAGCTTTTCGGTGATCTACATCGTGGCGATAAATTACCACATGAAGGGCTTGGAAGGAAGCTATTTGCAATTGAGCTTCTTAAAGGGTCGATGCTAATGTTAGCAATAGAAGGGAGCACAATAAGCCAAGAGGCGGCAGTGCACAGACCAGGGATATTCTAAAAAGAAGCCATTGCCTGTATCAATTAGATTCTCTCTGCTAATTTACCGAAATATTTACCAGCAATTTACATATTACCAGACGATCAATACGCTCTTCTGGTATGTCTGAAAAGTTCTATTTATGGCTTTCAAGTTTTCTCAAACAACGTTCTTTAGAAGTGGCAGTAGACGGATTTCTTTCTAACACCTACACTATTAACGCTGTTGTGCCTCAGGGTTCCATACTCTCTCCTACTCATTTACATTAACGATCTGTTGGAAAAGACCAGGAATCCAACCTCCAGCTTTGCAGATGACAGTACGCTTATCTCTTCAGTCAAACATCCGCTACTTATGCAAATATCCGCAGGCAGCAGGAGGTCGTTCGACTTAACAAAGACCTGGAATAAATTCTATCTTGGGGTGACAGTAACCAAGTAGAAAGTAACGCTACAAATACCCAGGCAGCAGTTTTTTCTAAACAAGTTAACGTTGCTGAACCCGACGTAGTTATGTCGGAGCATTTCATTCCTCGAACAGTGAAACTCAATCTGCTGGGCGTTGATTTGGGAGTAAATATGTCTTGGCATGAACATGTCGCAAGCATAGAAAAGAGAGCTACTAAATAAGGTTCCTAATGCAGCCAACACCAAATCGGAAATACAGGAATATATGTTAGAAAATGACACTTATTTAGAATTTAGTTAAAAAAAAGTGATCTTTTGGAAGTTTTGAAAGGCTATAAATTGAAAAAGAAATATGTTTGTGATAGTATGGCTGAGAAAATGGGACACACTGTTTTGCGGCTTCCTCCGTATTATTGTGTGTTTAATCCAATTGAACATATTTGGCATCAAGTTAAATCAAAAGTAAGGGCACAAAATGTTTCTCCTACTTTAAGCGTGTCAGTGGTCAAATTAGTAAAAAAAGTTATAAATGATATACCTTGTGAATGCTGGAAGAATTCCATTCAGCATGTTATTAAAGTTGAAGATTCATATATTTATGTAAATAATATAAAACCACTGATAATTACCTCAGCTGATGAGACAGTAATAGTGAAACCGAATTAGGCTTAAGTTAAAATATATTTTCATTTATACAATATGTCCCCTCTTGTAAACCCCATTCATTCAAACTGTATGTTTGTACTTCTTTTCCATTTGTTTTTACATACATCTATAAATAAACATCTCCAAAAACACTGACAATTTTATTTATTTGCATTAATGAATAAAAGTCCATCTCTGCAACCTATCATAAACAAAAGGTTAGAATTTTTATATTGCCCACTTAAAACGGCAAAAATCAGGATCTTATATTTTGGGACAGGCTATACAACCCTTTTCAAACAATGTTTTATATGGAGAACCTCATCCTTTTGGAATAATTTGCCCAGGACTGTATTCCTGACCGAGTACACTTTACAGCGATTCAAGACCAACGTGAAACGCTTTTTCCGCACACGTGTTGTCGCTCCTGTAGTGCTTTAGGGATTTCACTGCAGCACGTGTGCTAGACTCATAAAAAAAACGAGATAAATTTATTGTTTTAACAAAGAATTTTATTTCATCTACGCAAAGTGTTGAGTCCAAACGATATATTTTTGTTATATATTTTTTTACACTATCTAGATTTCTCAAATACTTCCTAAGAATATTGTTGACAGCGGCAATAACCTCTCATGATTTAAAAATTAGAAAAAAAAGTGTAATGAAAGACTAATATTGTCAAATTTCCACTTTATTTAGTTTCACTGAAACTGTATGACGCGTTTCGCTATACTATAGCTTCTTCTGATACAAAATGAAAAAGTGCTTTGAAACACTGTATAAAATAAACTTTAGTATTCCTATATAATACGAGTACATATACTTGGAAGAATTAAGTTATCCTCGCGCAATTATTGAAATTATATCGTATCATAAAATATCTTTATAAAATATTTTTCTAAGTGGACCGGACATGATATAGGCGCAATAGCAACTCGTTTTTAATGATCCAATCAGAAGAAACTTACTATGGATATCAAGTATTATATGAGTTTCATCACTGTAAAGTGGGAAAAATATTCGTCTCGTCAGTTCTTACCTTTTTTTTTTGTGTTCTATGGCGTTGGTGTATACCAATTAGCCAGCTTTCCTACTTTATTTTTCATACACACAAATTTACACATATATACATGGGACAAATCACAAACACCCAGCCGACACACGGAATCGAACCGCTGACCTCTTGATTCACAGCAAGCACCTTAACCCACTGCGCCAATCGGTCCGGCTCAGTTCTTACCTATCCATACATATATTGGGAATCCAGCCCCAGGAAGATTCCGTTTTCGTGAATCTCCTAGCGACATAGCACGAAGACTTGTGGCTGAGAACTTCGATCTAAGTACTGAATGCAGACCAGAATGGAACAGCAAGCTACCTTTAAAACTTTCATGTAATCTGTGACCCCCCTGAGCGAGTTCCCGATTTTCAACTTCCACGAAGAGAGTGGTCTTCTCTAAATCGAATCCGAACCGGCCAGAGTAGGTGCGCTTATTTTATACATCGATGGGGTTTTAAAAATTCTCCGCAATGTATGTATGGTGCGGCTGACCAAACAATGCATCATATTGTAAATGAATGTGGCAAACTTGCTTTTGAAGGAGACCTTACTCAGCTGCATGAGGTGACACTCGTTGCCCTTGAATGGCCATGACAATTAAGAGTGGATCTTTAGTGCTAGGTTTTGGTGTTTCATATTAATGTTAGGACTTATATCTTATTTTAGTTATACTTTTTGTAAATACTTGTATCTGATCCAACAGATCAACAGTAGTCTCCTAGCATGTTCTGATCCCAAAAACCTTGATAGTTTTCATCAAATAATTTTAGATCCTGATGAAACCGCTCGCATTAAGCCTAACTTAATGTGAATCGGTGGTAATATAATTTTTTTTGGGTGAACCAAACATGTATTTTTAATGTTTATTTTACCTGGAACATTTTTGGTTCTAACAGGCCAAAATTTCTTTTTGTAGTGATTCTTCTTTGCTCTCGAATCCCATAAGCAAAGAAGCAACTGTACTTTGTGTAACCACCTTGCAAACCCAAAAGCGTACCGATGACTTTTAGGTCACCATCGATATACCAATTGTGATATTCATATTTGATCAATTTAATTAATATGGACATTGTTTCCAGGTTTATTTACAATTCAGTGCATGACCTATTGGGACAGAAGGCTTTTTTATTTCCGTTGTGCAAAAGAAGAGCTTTGAGGCTTGTCTTCGAGGAATCGATAAAAAGGTGCCATTCTTCTGGGTTGTATGGTTGTTTCATTTCTTTAAACAGTCCATTAACATCATGACAATAACAAAATTCATTTTCTTTCGTAAATAAAGCAGCTTAGGTCTTACTCCTGGAGTGATAAATTGTAACTCTTGTGTCAGACTCAAGCAACTTCCACTGTTGCAATCTTTATCATTGTTCACCAGTTATCAAATGTGGACTGTCCTCATCGCGGACAAAGTTATCCGAGTTGGACTGCTCACTGTCCCTACTCTGGTGCAGTGGAATACTGCTCGATGCAGCTGTGAGATTTCGGGTTTGGTCACTTCTACCAGGTGGTGTAGGAACTGGTAAATCCTTTGAATGAGTCCTAGGCTTAGATGATGGAGCGTCTGCATATTCTATTTTATCTTTGTTTTTCGAGTTGAAACCAAAAGTTTTAGTCAAGCAAAAGTAAGAGTCGGTTTCGTGATTAGTTGGCTCTCTCCAGATCATTGGTTTACCAAAGTTCAGAGACCTGTTTTCACCTGAATACCAGTAGTTGAGGACCAGTCTGCAGTTTGTGCAAACCACATGAGGAATCCAGTTTTGTAGTGAATTTGTTAGAGGATAGCCTCGATTGAATTAAACAATTTTGCTACAAACGTAGTAAAAACGGTTTCGATTAATTTTACATATTTTAGACGACATTTTAGAACAATCTTTCGTATTTACTTCACTTCGTTGTTTAGATAATCAAACAAAGAAATCATTACAACTACTGCGGGTAGATGAGAAACAGAAACGGTTTTATCTGAGAATTATGACGTGCTAGCAGAAAACAAAAATACTTTATTAACTCGCCTACTTAGCTTATTTAAAAAAATATATGTTTTTCGTTCTATGAACAAAAATAAGTATTTTTTTTTGTAAAGTGGTGTAATCAAACACGCATCGAAGTGACGTACGGTCGATAACAGGTATATATATATATATATATATATATATATATATATATATATATATATATATACATGGTGTTATGAAAATAGTTTAATGTATTGAAATGGATGATTTCTGGGATCAGGGATCACGTAGACTAACTTTCACTACTTTTTTTGCTTAATTTGGACACACTTAGAATCTGGTAAGATTTCCATTTATTACCCCGGTCTGACATATATTTTTAAGATAATAAATCAAAAAACTAGAAATAACACCATTGTACCCAAAACATATTTTTCTATATTGGATTGTGATATGTATCCCTCATAGACTAATGGATGTTTACTATCTCTAATTATACTGCCATTGAGAAACACGGTGCTAACATAAAATACATGTGGATTCCCACACTTTATTCACAGGCACTTAATACATGTAAAAAAACTATTGTTCTTAAGCATGCATCAACACAAAGGAGCAACTCAATCAACGACGTTGTTACACCTGAATTAAGTCGGTATTACGAATTCACAAAAACAAAATGCAAGATATGAAACGAATAAATCCGCAGGTCAGTAATAGTGGGGCAGAAAATGGTTAAAGTATCGAATGAAAAAAAAAAATTGCATTTAAATGTGCGTTTTTGTTATCCTGTAAAAAAATTCATTGTATTAACCAAAATAAAAAATCACAAACTACCAAAATGATTTGAAAATGGACTAGGTCTAACTAACAATAATAGACTGGAAACTCAGATTAATCAGTGGACGGAATAATAATGAATTTTAGCGACAAACTTTCTTTGTAAATAAAAAATATAGGAGTGTTCTATATTTGTCTACATAGCGAACTACCTGAGTTTCATTATTAGATATTTTAGATCTGTTTACGGGAATATTAAAAAGATGTATAGCATAGCTACTCGTAAGCAAAACAAAATCGACTCAAACTATTTGGCTTCATTTAACACGGATCCTGGAATTTAGTGTTCATATATTTTTACGGATTTTAGTATCATTTGAAAGCCCATTCTATTCTCTTTTTTAATGATACCAAATTCCATAGCATACATCATGCTTTTTACTGATTAAAATGATTGAAAGGGGAAACAAGAAGAACAAGGAATAAAAATAAGGGTAAGAGAAAGGAAACACACAAAACAAATTTTAAATTTAACAATTAAATTTATTAATGAAAAACAAAATCAATATTTTGTATTACCCTTAGTACTGCTTCTAGCCAGTTTTTCATGGAGCTGGTGAGCTTTTCACCACTGTCTATGGAACTCTTCCACCATCCCAACCTTTAAGTCCCTTAGCGATGCAGGGGCTGGATTCCTGGCTCGAACCCTTTTTTTGAGCTCATCCTACATGTGCTCGATTGGATTGAGGTCAGGACTCCGCGAAGGTCAGTCTAATGTGGATATTCCTACTTCCGCCAGGTATTGCCGCACCGATGCAGCAGCATGTGGCCTCGCATTGTTGTGCATTAGCACGAAGTTATCGTCAACAAACCCAGCGTAAGAAACGACCTGTTCCTGCAGGATCTCCTCGATGTACCGGTGATCAGTTAATCCACCGCTAAAACGAGTCTCATCAGTCATCCAAAACCAAATCGGTTTTAGCATCCAGTGAGATGCTTCCCCACACCATGACGGAACCTTCTCCGTAGCCGACCGTTTCAGTAATACAGTACAGCTCATAGCGCTCCCTAGGCCTTCTATAGACTCGTCTTCCTCCATCAGCGTCATGTAGGCGCATTCGGAACTCGTCGGAGAATAAAACGGAGCACCATTGCTCTAAGGGCCAGTCGACATGTTCTCGGGCAAATTTGAGTTGCACTTGTTGATGGGAGTTCGGAGTTGGGTTAGCTTCTTTAAGTCTTCTTCTGACTGTCCAATGACTGACAGCCCGACCACGAATTTCTCGGAGCACCTCATCGCCTGCCAAATGACGATTTATTAGAGTTAAGTGAAGCGGTCGTTCTCGTTCCGAGTACACCTTCGTCTTCCTGATCCGGATCTCCGTGTAAAGGCGTCAGTCTCTTGGTAACGTCTGTAGACTCTGGAGACAGCTGACTAGCTCAGGTGCAGTTGCGCAGCGACTACACGTTGGTTATGTCCTTCTTGCAATAGAGCAATGACTTGCAACGTTTTACCTCAGTTGCATGTGTTTTTATAGGAATAAATAGCGCGCAACGAGTACGTTGATGAGCGAGCAAAAATGGTTCTATTGAGTAAAACCGTTTTAATCAGTAAAACTTTTTGGAAAACCAAATGTTTTTGGCATTATTGGAAAGAGTAGAAAATCAGCATTCTAATGATACCAAAAATAATACCACTGTTTGAAAATTAAATTCAAGGATAGATGTTAAGTGAAGCAAAATCGTTTGAGTCGATTTTTTTGCTCATTAGTGTATTATTATTATTATATAATTGTTTTTCTTAATACTCATATTGCGTCACTACTGTTTGTCATTAAGATATAAATCTACGACTGGATGATTTTAGAGTTCTTTTTGTGACGATTCTAAAATTTCAATAAAAAAAGCAAATATCAGCGAGGAAACAATTGCGTGATTAAATTTCTTTCATATTTTTGTCTCTACGTAGACTTTTACCTCTAGACCAGAATGTCACGATTAAATTTTTTATTTAAAGTGGTTAAACTCTCAATAAATGCACGTATTAATGTTAGAAAGATAATGGAAACACTTTAGAAAATATCGGTTACATGAGGTTAAATTCTCATTTTTTTTTGTCCTCTTTCAAGTAATGTTTTTATTTCTGTAGTTGCCTTAATCTAGCACTGATACACGAGAGCATATTAATAAGCCTAGCGTAGAAAAAACAAGCCAAAAATCTTTGTCTTGGTTTGCAAACCAGTTTTCATAAATATTTATTACTTCTTCGTTTGAATAAAATTTGTGTCTTTCAAATATTTTTTCAGTTTTGGGAATAGATAGTTCGAGGGAGCCAAATCAGGAGATTATGCGGGATGAACAATTAGTTCAAAGCCTAATACGTTTACTTTTTGCAAAACTAACAGCGATTTGTGAGCAGACATATTGTCTTGCAAAAACAGCCCGTTTAGGCACTTTTCCTCGGCGTTTTTTCAGAATTTTTTGCCGAAATTTAATTAATAGTGAAGAATACTATTTTTCAGGAACTGTTTTGCCGGGTTCCAAATAATCTCTAAGAAGTATCCTATTCTTGTCCCAAAAACGGGGGTAAGAACTTTTCCTGATGGTTTCTGTAAGCGAAACTTCTTGGGGCGAGGTCAACCAGCACGTTTCCATCTCTTCGACTGTTCTTTTGTCTTCGAACCATAATCATGTATTTACGTTTCATCCATAGTTATCATTAGATTCAAAAAGTTAGAATAATCCGGCTGAAAACGACTACAAATTAACTTGGATCGACATTTAGCTGTAATTTTTTTCATTCCAAATCCGAATAGATAATTGAAAAAACATGTTTGAATGAGATTTTCAGAGTCTCCGCTGTACATTTCAGCCCCTGTTATCGATTCTTCGACATCATTTCATGCACCGCCCCAACCTTCTCTCGCGTAGACACAGAAACGGGTCTTCCACCACTCACGTCGATTCTTTCTTTCTTGAAATCCGCAACCCAATTTTTAACAGTGCGGTAGGAAGATGTATCGTCGTCAATTTCTTTAGCGAACAGTCCTTTTAAAACTGGGTTGACTGATATTCTGTTATATTAAATTCACAATTTTTGTCGGTCATCGTCTTTTTAAAAAATTCAATAAAATCTGGACCACCAGACTTTGTGTATGTATTCATTAAATGTCAAACTATTATCCCCAGCATTTATTTTCGACAACGGAAATAGTCTAGGCTAAATATTTATCAATATTCTCAGTAAACTTAGACTCACTGTACATAAAAAAAGTTCATATAGCAACAAATGAGGAACGCCGCCGAAACTAGTTTCCATCAAAGACAATCTCCAATGTTTGTTTAAAACTGCCCAACTTCTTATTCTGAACCCACTTTCCATATCGTAAATAGCTTTGTTGATTGCTCTTGTTGGTTTATGTGAAGAGAGAGAAGAGAACCATAATCATGGACGTTTTTTAAGATAACAGTCATATTTAAGACATTCCAGATCCCTTCTTAAAGTCTGTGTTTCATGAACAGTTTTATCACTTCCCATGAAGAATTAATTCTTATTGTAAAGAGAGCGGCAACATTTGATTTTCTGTCATATACCTTCTGTATTTTTGATTTTCACCTAAATTGGTAATTTTTAAACTGATTTTTGCATTTATTTTATATTTCATTGGGATTCGTCAATTAAAAAAAATTAATTTTTGACACCGAAACCAACGTTCCTATTTTATATTTTAGGACACGTGGGGCCATATTTAGCGTTAACTAGAGTTAATTAATTAAAATTACAAGAATATCAAAGAGTCTTGCTCGTTCTACTATAGGTGTTTTATGTTTCTAATATATAGTTTTTTTCTTTTTAAGAAGAAAACAGTTGTATGCAATGATTAACTGATTTATTTGACTAAATTAACAATGACCTGATAGAATATAATTATTATTATGACTGTTCTCGTTTTCCTTTCTCACATTTGGTCAATGTGGTTCCATGTTTGGCTGACGGGCGCAGACCAAGTCAGCACAAACGCATTACCATTGTGTATTAAGCAATGACCTGACAATGTTACATGTTTTCAAAATCACTGACTTCTGAATGTTTTTGTGTATGTTTGTGTTGAGTCCCAATTGTACCAAGTGTGGTGTGAATGTTATTGGTGTAAGGCCTGTGGCTGATATAATGAGGGGGACAATGATGACTTTTTCTTGTTTCCAGAGCCTTTTTATTTCCGTTGCAAGGTCTGTGTATTTGGAAATTTTTTCTGTGTATTTCGTTTGGATGTTTGTGTCGTTGGGGACAGCTATGTCAATTAGATAGGTGACTTTTTCTTTTTTGCACTGGAAAGTAATATCGGGTCTATTGGCGGAGACTGTTTTTATCTGTATGGATGCTGATGTCCCAGTAGAGTTTGTAATCTTTATTTTCAAGTACGGATGTTGGTGTGTATTTGTAGTAGGGACCTGTGTTTTCTATAAGCTTGTATGTTGTGGCTAGTGCTTGGTGAACCCACTTTTGCCGCCGAGTCATGTCTGGCTGTGTATTCCGTTCCGGCTAATATTTTTACATCCGCTTGTTATGTGTTCGATCGTTTCTTTCTGCTGGTGGCATTTCCTACACCTGTCCTCTGTAATAGTTGGGTCTTTGATCATATGCTTCTGGTAGTTTCTGGTTAATATGACTTTATCCTGGATGGCAAGTAAGAAGCCTTCTGTTTCAGGGAATAGCTGCCCATCCTGTAACCAAGTGTATGATTGTTTCTAATTTACGTGGTCTTGTTCTATGTGGTATCTGTGTTTTCCGTGGAGTGTTTTCTCTGACCACGTTTTCATCTTTTCCTGTTGTAATTGGACGTGACTGTGTGTGTCTGCTGAGTGGTCTACTCGGGCTAAGTCGAGAGGTGTGTAGTTTTTGTCTGCTTTCACTGTCGATGTGTGGAGGCTGGTTTGCTTGCTGTGAAAGAATTTCCTAAGTGCTTGTATTTGTTTTGTGTGTAGTGATCTGATGTTTATGATTCCTCTTCCTCCTGCTTTCCTCTCGATGGTAAGTCTTTCTCTATATATTATTATTATTAATACAAAAAGTTCTTCTTTCTCACATTTGAACAATGTGGTTCCATGTTTGGCTGACGGGCCAAAACCAAGTCAGCACAAACGCTATTACCATTCCGTATTAAGGAATGACCTGACAATGTTACATGTTTTCAAAATCACTGACTTCTGAATGTTTTTGTGTATGTTTGTATTGAGTCCTAATTGTACTAAATGTGGTGTGAATGTTATTGGTGTAAGGCCTGTGGCTGATATAATGAGGGGGACAATGATGACTTTTTCTTGTCTCCATAGCCTTTTTATTTCCGTTGCAAGGTCTGTGTATATAGAAATTTTTTCTGTGTATTTCGTTTGGATATTTGTGTCGTTGGGGACCGCTATGTCAATTAGATAGGTGACTTTTCCTTTTTTGCACTGAAAAGTAATATCGGGTCTATTGGCGGAGACTGTTTTATCTATATTATTAATATTATTATTATTATTATTATGCTACGTAAGCATCTGGAGTAGTTTTGAATTAATTCCTTTACTAAATCACGCGAAACTTCAGTCTCTTTCAAGCACTTACAATATTTTTGAGCCAAACGTCTTTTCTAATTTGAAAACTGAGGCAGAAAAATTTTGGCCAATTCTGTATTCGTTTACTAACTTACTTACTACTAAGTTACTAAGAAATTTCCATAGCTTAATTTATGTTTTAACGTTCCCCTATTATCTGCTTGAATTTAATCTGATGATTTTCAGCGAAATGCTACTCTTATACTAATTAAAAGTTGTTTTTGAGTTATAATGAAATTCCTACTCATCTCAAAATTTCCATTCCCAACTTGTTGCTCTAAAACCTCCTCCTCATTCCTATCTAAAATAGGTAAAATCGACGGACTCAATATTATAACTCTAGTAGGAGAAATCTAAAAACATAGACATGGAGAATGAACTGAGCGTTCCGTATCCCGCAGTGAAGTAAATATGGACGCAAAAGTCTGAGAGAGACAAAGCGAATGTGCGGCCAGTAGCTGTCTCTTTCTCGCCTTGAATTCCGTCTCGGGGTATTACGCCTTGGTTATTACAGGCCTACAGAAAAGAGACAGGTATTGGCTGCACAGTCGATTTGTCTTTTTCTAGAGAGTGGTCAATTTTGTGAGGCTAATGCTCAGTTCATTTTCTATGTCTATGTGAAAAGAGTGTTGGTAAATAGAGTGCTCCTGCAAATGCAACTGCAATTTTGCTGGTTCTCTATTTACTTTGAAATTTAGTTTTTTTTGTTAATTTAAAATACTAAATTTGACTGTCTACAAATATATATTTAAACTATTTTTCATAAATAATATGGAACTATAACACGTATTCTGAAATATAGTCTTCTTCAAGAGTTATACAATCAGTCCAACGCTTTTCTAACATTTATATACCTTTCTTGTAGAAGGATTTGTCTTTGCCTTCAGAATACGCCTCAGTTTCGGCGATAACTTCTTTATTAGAGCCAAATCTCTTTCCCCCGATCATTTTTTTGAGGTCTGGGAATAGATAATAGTCGTTGGGGGCCAAATCTCGAGAATACGGTGGATGAGGAAGCAATTCGAACTTCAATTCATGCAATTTGGCCATCCTCTTCATTGGCTTGTGACATGGTGCATTATCTTGATGAAAGAGCACTTTTTTTTGTTTATTTGGGGCCGTTTCTTTGCGATTTCTGCCTTCAAACGCACCATTACCTTTATATAACATTCGCTATTGATGGTTTTTTCCTTCTCATAGTCGATGAAAATTATTCCATGCGCATCCCAAAATTCAGAGGCCAATACCTTCCCAGCCGACTGTCGTGCCTTTTCAGGCGGCTTTCACCAGCTGCTGTCCACTCAGACGACTGCCGATTTGCTACTAGTGTGTAGTGGTGGATCCACGTTTCATCCATTGTCACATATCGCATGAAAAAATCCTTTTTATTGCGCTTAAACAGGTCCAAACAGCGCTCAGAACCATCAACACGTTGTTGTTTTTGGTCCACTGTGAGCAAACGCGGTACCCATTTCGAACAGAGCTTTCTTATGCCCAAATGTTCACGTGAAATGCAAGAGAACGCGCTAACGGCAAACTTTTTTCCGACTTGATTCACTATTATCGTCATTGCTTATTTCTTATATTGCCTAACGTAATAAAATATATATCATAATCTGGCCAGAGAAGATATGTATAAATTTAAAAAAAAAACACATAAATCGGATAAGTGGTTCTCTAGTGGTAAGCGCACTAACGGACAGACAAAACGGACAGACAGAGAGATGTTGCATTTATATATATTATAGAAGATTATAGATAACCTGGCCAGAGAACAAATTTATGAATTAAAAAAAAACACGTAAATCGGATAAGTGGTTCTCGAGTGATAAGCGCACTAACGGACAGACAGACAGAGAAAAGTTGCGTTTTATATATTATAGATATTCTTTGCTACATGAATTGTTCCATATTTAATGGTATAGGTAGTGTATTGTAAGAGAACGCGCTAGCGGCAAACTTTTTCCGACTTGACTCACTAACGGACAGAGAGACAGAGAGACGTTGCATTTTATATATATTATATTCTTTGCTACATGATATTGTTTCATATTTAATGGTTTAGGCAGTGTATTGCAACAGAACGCGCCAGCGGCAAACTTTTTTCTGATTTGAAAAAGTACGTAAATCGGATAAGTGGTTCTCGAGTGATAAGCGCACCTGGCCAGAGAACAAATGTATAAATTAAAAAAAAGCACGTAAATCGGATAAGTGGTTCTCCAGTGATAAGCACACTAACAGACAGACAGGCAGACAGACAGACAGAGAGACGTTGCATTTTATATATATTATAGATATTTTCTTTCTTCTATATTCGCTGCCTAAAAATTATGCACTTCATTAGGTTAAACTTTTAATGATATTGTAAAATCCGGGTTCTCCAAGAAAAAACTTTCAAAATCAACACATGTTTAAATATTATCGATTCGTTACTAGTTGATATAGTCAACTGATTTTGAGTGTACTTTAGATAATTAATCGTATTTTATTGAAAATATACGGAGGATTGATTGATACCCAGGTCTTTAATAGAAAATCTTATGTTAGTTTCGAGCAAATGCAGGATAGAAGTCGTTCATGTGTTAAAAGATGATGGGTATTACGTGAAAACGCTTATTTTATATTTAAATTAAAATTACCTTACTATATTTAACCTTTTAATTTACTGAACTAATTTTTTACATTTTAACAGATTTGTATTTACATATCTGATTTTTAATAACGTCATAGAATATATAAATAAGTACATGGAAAACGGCATTGCATGCACTGAAAAATGCAAAGTGAGAATTGTTAAAAATAAAAATAATTTCAATTTTAATTGGTAATTTCAGCGATGTTGTAGATTTAATCTTTATTATTTGTTTTTATTGTTTGAAATTTACATGTATAAATAATATTTCCCGTCTCTAGGACTCTTGTCACTTGTATATAAAAACATAACGAACAAAGTTTGATCATAACGAACAAAGTTTCCAGTGATCATGTAATGGTATTTGTGGTTTGGCGCACGGGACATCGGTTATTTATCAGTCGGTGGACTTTCGGCTAGTTTATTTCATGATAGAACCTTGGGTATTATGGGTGTGCGGGCCTTCCTGCCCATATTAAAGAGTTAATTCCTGAGAAGAATCGTATCCGGCGGAGAGCTATAAGGACCGGTGATCCCAATATCAAAAGGCTCGCAAATCAACATGTTGAGATAGTCAGAGAGGCCCTCTGTCGGATTCATAATGATAGATGGAATACAAAATTAGAAGAATTGAATCCTGAAGTCACGTCAGTATGGAAAATGGCGAGAGCCATCTCCAATGATGGTCCTAGTAAAATTCCCAGCTTGCGTCATGGGAATGATAGTGCTTCTTCTCCTCAGGAAAAGGCAGGTCTATTTGCGGAAATGCTTGAGGATAGGTTTCAACCTAATCCTCATACCCATCCAAGGTTCGGCAGACATGCGGTGGTGGCTGAAACCATTCGTATCTTCAATCAAGCGCCCCTTCCTCCAGTGCAGATGTTCACAACTCCTGAAATTGTCAAGTCGATCATTCAGACTCGTTCGATTAGGAAAGCCCCAGGCCATGATAAAATTTCTGCAAATCTCTGAAGGAGCTACCTGCTAAGCAGATCTCGGAGATTACCAATATCATTAATGCTATTTTTCGTTTGAGTTATTTCCTGGAAGAAAGCTGAAATTGTGATGATTCGGAAGCCTGGCTCTCCTTCCCACGAGGCTGACAGTTACCGACCGATTAGCCTAATATCAACGTTGGGCAAGTTGGCGGAAAGGGTCATCGTCGAGGAAATCAGAGACAAAAGCACCGAGCTCAATGTCATCCCTGACGAACAGTTTGGCTTTCAACCGAATCATGGCACTAAATTGGCCCAGTTCATTTCCAGTAGTTTCAACCGCAGGCACCGGGTTGGTGCTGTTTTCCTCGATATTTCAAAAGCATTCAATAAAGTGTGGCACGAAGGTTTAATTCTCAAGCTTATTCGTTTTGGTTACCCTTCTCATCTAATCACCCTGATTCAGTCATTTCTCTCCGATAGGACCTTCCAAGTCCGAGTTGAGCAGTCTCTGTCTGAGGTAAAGAGAATAAGGGCCGGAGTTCCACAAGGCTCCGCCTTATCTCCGCATCTTTTCAATATTTTCTCGTCTGATATTCCTAAGGATCGATATACTAATCTTCAATTGTATGCCGATGATACTGCAATTACTACCTCTGCTGCGAGGATCGATTATGTCACGGCCCGACTTCAACGTCATCTTACGCGCCTTTCCGACTGGTTTGACAGATGGAGGATTAAGGTCAATCCAGCGAAGACTCAGGCCATAATCTTTGAAAAAGGTACCCGTATAGCCAGTCCTCAACAGAATCAAGTACTTAGGCCTCCTATACGACAAGCGTCTCGTATGGAAGGATCAAGTGCCAATGGTCGTGCTTAGGGCAAATCAGCTTCTTGGGAAGCTGTACCCGCTCCTGAACCATCATAGTAGATTGTCAACTGACAACAAGTTGTTGATCTACAAATCGATAATCAGGGCCGGGCTTACGTACGCCTGTCAGGCCTGGTGCCAGATGTCTAAAACCCATCGGGCCAAGGTCCAGACAGTTCAGAATAAAGCCCTTCGTATCATAGCAGGAGCTCCCTGGTTTGTACGCAACAATCAGTTGCATAGGGAATTCGACATGCCAACAATAAAAGAGTTCACGCGTAATGTTCAACTCCGCTTCCTTGAGAAAGCAGTGGTTCATTCTAACCCCGAGATAGCTAACACTTTCAGAGGCAATGTAAATGTCGGCAATCGATATTTACGACCAACAGACATTCTACTACAAGACTAGACGCAGACAAAGACTATCCTTGACTTAGTTTAAGGTTAAGACCGTAGGTTTAGTTGAGCTACTCCTTCAGGTAAAAGTGTAACAAAGCACACCATACATAATTATAACACGACACCCTCCCGGGAATGGGGCTTAGGTTATGTTAGCGTTAAGATAGGTTAAGTTAGGTTAGATCTATTCATAGAAAATTAACTTAAGGTTAAAACACATCAAAAGTCTAGTTATTAAGAAGTTCAGAAATTGTAAAAGGAGTAAAGGGTTTTCCCAGCTTACAAGGAGTTTTAGTGGGTATGCCAACCCTTCAGGTTGGAGAGCCCCACATATCTGAAGCATTTTGAGGCACCCTTATGGTGACGCAAACTGCTTCAGAATCCATAAGGCGGATCTCTCCCTGTAAAAAAAAAAAAAAAAAAAAAAAGGTGTGCGGGCGAGGAGATAACTCGGAATCAAGCGAAATTCGTACGACGAATAATGGTGCGTACATGGAGGTCATCAAAATGGCGACAACAGATCTCGTTGATCACGGCGGCAGGGACACAAATAGAGATGGACGAAGATGAATTCTTCTTATCACAATCAATAACACACAATATCACAAGTCAGTAACAACATTTTTTAACTTAATTTTTTAACTTAACTTTACTTAAATTTTAAATTATCAATACATCGATAGTTATCGAAAATTGTCGATAGTTATGGATATATCGATATAATAATAAATATCGATATATCTATAGCTATCGATATGTTCATAAATATCGGTATGTAGGTGATTATTATTCAAAAATTGATTACCGGGGCAGTGGAAACTTCCAAAAAAAGAACCTTTAATGTTAAAAAAAATGTTTTCTTCTTCTAAAATTGATGATCGGGCGGTGAAAGTAAGTGATGCCTATCGGTATATCGATATACCACTGTGAAAAAAATGGGTTGCAGAATTTAAAGGTGGACGAGAGAGCATTGAAGATGACCCTCGCTCCGGCCGGCCCACGATGTCTACGACTGAAGGAAACATTGGCAAAATGTGTGATCTCATATTGAAAGACCGTAGATTAACTATTAAGGAGATTGCAGACACTATACGAGTAGGCATCTCGTATGAACGAACACAAAACATCATTGCCAACGAACTCGGTTTTTCTAAGGTTTCCGCTAGGTGGGTCCCCAGATTGCTTTCAGTTGAACAAAAACGAATTCGACTCACGATTTCTCGCGACTGTCTGGAGATGTTTGAGGCTGATCCGCAAGATTTTCTTAACAGGTTTGTGACAATGGACGAAACCTGGGTTCACCAGTATACTCCAGAGTCAAAACAACAATCCAAGCAGTGAAAAAAATCTGGTGAACCGACCCAAAAGAAAACGAAGGCAATTCTATCAGCTGGAAAAGTGATGGCGTCAGCTTCTTGAGATGCTAAAGGTATTATTATGGTGGACTACCTTCCGAAAGGCGATACAATAAACTCGACGTACTATTGCACCCTTTTGCGTCGTTTATGTCAAGAAATTAAAGAGAAAGGCCCAGGATTACTGAGAAAGAAAGTTTTGTTTCATCAGGACAACGCTCGCGTTCACACGTCTGTTGAGTCTATGGCTCAATTTCGTTTTTGTGGTTTCGACCGGCTGCCCCACCCGGCTTATTCTTCTGATTTGGCACCTTCGGACTTTCATCTGTTTCTAAACCTAAAAAAAACACCTCAGTGGCCAGATATTTTCATCAAATGAACAAGTCGAAGCTGCAGTTAATCAGTATTTTGAAGACTCTGAGGAATCGTTTTTCAAACAGGTATGGAAGCTTTGGAAAGCAGGTGGAAGAAGTGCATAGAGCTAGGTGGAGATTACGTCGAAAAATAAAAATATTTTTGAACTTATTTTATTTTGTTTTCTTAACTAGGTCGCGAACTTTTCAATCCATCTTCGTAGTAACACGATTTTTTAATGAAATGGAATTTTCGCATTGTTCTGATAATTTTATTCGACATTTGACGGCTGTCCAGTAAACTTCACAGTTGTCAAAGTAAACTTGATAGCTGCCAAAGTAAACTTGACAGCTGTTAAATGATATATTGCATTCTCTCATCTTGATCAGAATCGCCAATAGCATCAGGTAGTATGGTTGCATTAGCAATATAAAATCTCTTCGTCAAGGCATTTTGGCTACTGCAGAATGTATGGTCGCCGTCAAAACCTATTTGGGACATTGAAGTAATATCTGTAGACCCCAAAAGTAGCGGGTATATGGAGAATTTGATCATTCCGGAACCATGCCCTTTAAAACGATGAAAATCTCATTTTGAGCTAATTTTTACCAATTTTATGGCTATTTTATGCAAAATTCGGATGTGATGGACCAAAACGGACCTCGAATTCGTGATCAGCGACCCTAAAAACATAACATATCTATTGGAGTCGAAGTAAATTGACAAAAAAATTTATTTGTGGTCCTGTGTTATTAAACGTAATGCACTCATG
The DNA here is from genome assembly GCA_019049505.1 of Pachyrhynchus sulphureomaculatus. Lineage (NCBI taxonomy): Eukaryota > Metazoa > Arthropoda > Insecta > Coleoptera > Curculionidae > Pachyrhynchus > Pachyrhynchus sulphureomaculatus. The sequence goes on from CM032448.1 coordinate 43,643,789, forward strand.
ATAATTTTCGTTTCACTACACCCTGTGTAGAACATTCCAGAATTTTTTTCAAACAGCGATTTTTCGCAATTTTTTAAAAATAACACAAAGAAAAGTGTTCGCAAATATTATCTATAATATATATAAAATGCAACGTCTCTCTGTCTGTCTGTCCGTTAATGCGCTTATCACTGGAGAACCACTTTTTTTTTAAAACATACATATGTTCTCTGGCCAGGTTATAGGCTATATTTTATTACGATAGGTAGCGTAAGGAATGAGCAGTGACGATAATAGTGAATGAAGTCGGAAAAAAGTTTGCCGCTAGCGCGTTCCCTTGCCATACACAGCCTAAACCATTAAATATGAAACAATATTATATAGCAGAGAATATCTATAATCTATAATCTATAATATATATAAAATGCAATATCTCTCTGTCTGTCTGTCTGTCCATTAGTGCTTTTATCACGCGAGAACCACTTATCCGATTTACGTGTCTTTTCTTAAATTCATACATATATTCTTTGGCCAGGTTATATAATAATAATAATCTATATCTATAATATATATAAAATGGAACGTCTCTCTGTCTGTCTGTCTGTCTATTAGTGCACTTATCACTGGAGAATCACTTATCCGATTGACGTACTTTTTTTTTTAAACATACATATGTTCTCTGGCCAGGTTATAGATATATATTTTATTACATCTATAATATATGTAAAATGCAACGTATCTCTGTCTGTCTGTCCGTTAGTGCGCTTATCACTGGAGAACCACTTATCCGATTTATGTACTTTTTTTTAACACATACATATGTTCTCTGGTCAGGTTATAGGCTATATTTTATTACGATAGGTAGCATAAGAAATGAGCAGTGACGATAATAGTGAATAAAATCGGAAAAAAGTTTGTCGCTAGCGCGTTCTCTTGCAATACACAGCCTAAACCATTAAATATGGAACAATATTATGTAGCAGAGAATATCTATAATCTATAATATATATAGAATGCAATGTCTCTCTGTCTGTCTGTTTGTCCATTAATGCGTTTATCACTGAAGAACCACTTATCCGATTTTCGTACTTTTTTTAAAACATACATATGTTCTCTGGCCAGGTTATAAGCTATATTTTATAACGTTAGGTAACATGAGGAATAAGCAGTGAAGATAATAGGAAAAAAGTCTGCCGTTAGCGCGATCTCTGGCAATACACTGCCTAAATCACTAAATATGGAACAATATCAAAGGATATCTATAATATATATAAAATGCAACGTCTCTCTCTGTCTGTTTGCCCGTTTGTGCGTTTATCACTGGAGAGCCACTTATCCGATTTACGTGCTTCTTTTTTAAACATACATATGTTCTCCGGCCAGGTTATAGGATATATTTTATTATGTTAGGTGACATAAGGAATAAGCAGTGACGATAATAGTGAATCAAGTCGGAGAAAAGTTTGCCGCTAGCGCGTTCTCTTGCAATACACTGCCTAAACCATTAAATATGGAACAATATCATGTTGCAAAGAATATAATATATATAAAATGTAACGTCTCTCTGTCTGTCTGTCTGTCCGTTAGTGTGCTTATCACTTGAGAACCACTTATCCGATTTACGTGTTTTTTATAAATTTATACATATGTTCTATATAATTCGATATAAGCCTAGATAATGGGAGATAAGGTGAGATAATGGGAGATAAGTATGAATAATGGGAAATAAGGATAAATAATGGGAGATAAGCAGAGATAAGTCTAGATAATGGGAGTTATGGTGAGATAATGGGAAATAAGGAGAAATATTGCGAGATAAGCCTAAAAAAAATGGGAGATAAGGTGAGATAATTGGAGATAAGGAGAAATAATGGGAGATAATGAGAAATAATGGGACATAAGGGGAAATAATGGCAGATATTTTATTACGTGAGGTAACATAAGGAATAAGCAGTAACGATAGTAGTGAATCAAATCCACTCGAGCGGAGCCGCGGGCATTGCTAGTATTATATATATTTTATAAGTTTTCATTTCACACCGCACTCGATGACTTGGTAAATTTTTTTTTTTCACTTTCGATTTCACCCCCTAAAACTAACCCCTTAAGGCAAAATTGAACTTTCAAAACAACACGGCTCTGATGAGGCCATCAATTTCTATATTAGTGCCAAATTTTAACTTTCTATGTCAAATAGTTTCGGAGAAAACCGGTGTAACAGACAGACGGACAGACGAACAGGCGGACACATGGACAGACACCGAAGTGATCTTATAAGTGTTCCGTACGGAACACTAATATGTTTAAAATTTCTTCACTATTTAAACCAAAACCAGAAAAAATTGTTAATATACTATTGAAATTAGACAGACCGACCGAAAACTGTTTTTCGTAATCTAGGGAACCTGATACAAAATTATAACGTTCCTCCTAGTAAGTGTAGCAAACTCTGTTTCGCAATTTTCTTGACATGTGGATTCTAACTAAATTTTAACAAAAGGACATGTTTAATTTTTTGGTAATTCTATCGCTGTCTACCCGCCTTATCTCGGAAAGTACTTATCAAAAAATTTTTGAAAAATTCTGGCATATTCTCTACAGGGTGTAGATTGATCGAAAATTATCACGAGTGCATTACCTGTAATAATTTATCTGGTATATAAAAAAAACAGAAATTTCAAGGTCATCAATTTTCAGTAAAGTTTGGAAATAAACTTTGTTGAAAACTTATTTGGGGTGTGTTTTGTGAAGTCACTGATCATTTTATATCACCGCAACATAAATTTTGACTTAAGGGATTCGTTTTGAGGGGTGAAATCGGAAGTGAAAAAAAATTTTTTTACTAGGTCATCAAGTGTGGTGTCAAATGAAAGCTTGTGAAAACACGAGTAATATATATATATATATATATATATATATATATATATATATATATATATATATATATATATATATATATATAATGTAATACTTGCGCACACTTTTCTTCGTATTACTTTTAAACAATCGTGAAAAATCGCTGTCCCCTACCTTATCTCGAAAAGTACTGATCAAAAAATTTTGAAAAAATCCTGGAATATTCTCCACGAGGTATAGATTGAACGAAAATTATCATTACCTTTAATAATTTATCTGGTATAAAAAACCAAAATTTCAAGGTCACCAGTTTTTCAGTAAAGATTGGAAACAAACTTTGTTGAAAACTCATTTGGGGTGTGTTTTGTGAAGTCACTGATCATTTTATACCACCCTAACAAAAATTTTTATTTTAAAAACAATCAACGTACGGAACACTAATTGTGCAAGTTCAACTTGCACTTGACCGGTTTTTTATTTAATAGTATTTATGTGAATTATGACTTGCTATTTAATTTCTTAGATTTTTCACATATGTACTTGCATTTTACCAAGACAACATGTTTGCTAAGGATAAAAAAAATAACCTTAAATTCAATTTAAGGGTAAACTTGAATTCCGATTCCAAGCACATATAACACGTAGACTGAGTTTTTGATCTGATACATAGATGTCGCCCTTTTTTCAAAGGTACCGACCTTCTAACGATACGTGTCAAAATTTCATGACATTTCGACGATTGGTTTACAAGTTTTAGTGGTTTTAGTGCCGCTACTTTTGATATTTTCAAAACATTGGAAAAAATCGATTTTCGTGTGTTGATTAAACACAGTTTTTTAACGGGAAAATATACCGTTCAATGACTTGAACAACATCTACGATGTTGTGAGTTTATATGGTCAACAAAATAAAATACATGAACTTTTTTTTGCAATTTATTTCATCTTACAAATATTATTTCCTTTTAAACGTATCTAGAATAAATTACTTCTAACTACTAGTAACCTGAAAACATTTTTTTATGTTTTCTATTTACAAAATTTCTCTTTTTTCTAGTGGTTTTATTTAGTTATTATTTGTCCCAATGTTCAACCAGTAATTGACGTCACGACTTTTCTTGAATTTTAAACCACGTATCGATTAACTAAAAATAAAATCTATACTAATAACATTTTCGCCTACCCAAAAAAAATGCTGATTATTTTTATAAATTGCCGGTTACTATTTACAAACATATAAACTGAAGTTAAAAGAGAAACACGTGTGTTTATTATTTTGGGGCTATCATTAACCTGGAGGTCAAGTTATAGCTCAATACTGGTTTAATTTGAGCCGTCAAAGGATTTTCTTGTCGTAATACAAACTACAAATGGGAACGTTTCTTATGTATAATCAGTATGTTAGTTTTCGTTGGTGATACATTTAAACTTAAAAATTCGAAATATGTGATTTTTACTGTTCCGTACGGAACACTTACAGAGTCACTTTTGGTGTTTGTCATAAAAAGATGAAATATGGCATTAATATAGGAATTTATGCCCTCATCAGAGCCGTGTAGTTTTAAAAGTTAAATTTTGACATAAGGAGTTAGATTTGGGGGGTGAAATCGAAGGTGAGAAGAAATTTTTTTTACCACGTTATCGAGTGGGGTGTCAAATGAAAGCTTGTAAAAACTCGAGTTCAAAAATATATATGATGTAATACTTGCGCACATTTATCTTTGTATTATTTTTAAAAAATTTCCAAAAATCGGTATGCATTCCCAATCTTGAAAAGTATTAATCAAAAAATTTTGAAAAAATTCTAGAATATTCTCCACAAGTTGTAGTTTGAACGAAAGTTATCACCTTTGATAATTTATCTGGTATATATATAAAAAAAAATTCAAGGTCATCAGTTTTCAACAGAGATCGTAACAAACTTTGTTGAAAACTCATTTAGGGTAACAAAATTTTTTATTTTAAAAGCACCATCACTTTACGGAACAATAATTGCGCATGTCCAACTTCCACTTGGCCGGTTTACTTTTCTTATTTGTAAAGCTAATTTATTTCTTTAAAAATTGGTAGAATGATTTACTTAGTACTTTCTTTTGCAAAAATCGGAATTTAATCTAAGCATTACACACATACATACATAATCCTTCCTCTTCTACCTTACGGTGTCGAGGTTCTGGAGCAGGCAATGCGTCGCCACTCCTTTCGGTCCTCTACCATATTCTCCGGCTGTTTCCAGGTAATGTTCTTCTCTTTCAAGATTTTTCCCACACCATCAATCCACGTTCTTGTTGGCCTATCTCTTTTACGCTTCTTATCCATTGCCACTTTCCATATTTTCTTTACCATTCTACAATTGCTCGTTCGCACCATGTGCCCAAACCACGTCAACTGTTTTCTCTCCAGAGTTGTTACCACGGAATTTACATTTCATTTTTCGCGGACTATAGTGTTTCTGATGCGGTCTCGTCTCGTCACTCCGATAGTCGCCCTCAAAAAGCGCATTTCACACGCCTTTCTTCTTTTCTATTTCGGTTACGCTCATCCAAACTCCAAGTCTCACCCCCGGCACCGGAATGTACACCGTATTACACACCCTTATTTTAGTATTCAGACTAACTTCTCTTTTTCTAACAAATGATTTGTTTAATGCGTAGAATAACTTAGTTGCCCCAGTCACTCTACTATCCACTTTAGTATCAAGCTTTCCACACGCACTCAAAAAGGATCCCAGGTACCTAAAATCCTCAACCTGCTTAATTTTCATATCATTTATGGTGATTTCTGCTTCCCTCGGTGTTTTAGCGATCACTATCAGCTCTGTCTTAGCCGTATTCACTTTCATTCCATATTTTATAAAGATATCATTCCATACATTCGGGTTTATTGGTATGTCCCTTTCCGAACTTGTCACAATGACCAGGTCATCTGCATATACAAATTCCGAAACATATACTTTCCCCAGTTTGTAGACACCCATTCTCGTCTTGTTGATCTTACTCCTGACTTCCTTCGAGATTTCATCAATCAACGCAGTGAACAATAAAGGACTTAACACCCCGCTAAGCTTTATAACTCCATATTTTAAACGATAAGTAACTTATGATGAAATATTAATTACAACAAAAAGTTGCTAAATTCAGAAATAACGATAAAATTACATCATATTTAAATTCGTCGACTCCAAGAACCCTAAAAAGGACGTATATACGATATATCACAAGAAACCCCTTTAACCTCTTTTACAATTAACTACAGATAATCATGCTTAAAATTTCTTTTTATTCACCTAAAAAATAAGAAAAATTACGAATCGATATTAATTAAAAACTATAGGTATAGCCGGTCCCAAAATATAAGATCCTGATTTTTGCCGTTTTAAGTGGGCAATATAAAAATTCTGACCTTTTGTTTATGATAGGTTGCAGAGATGGACTTAAGAATTTTATTCATTAATGCAAATAAATCAAATTATAAGTGTTTTTGGAGGTGTTTATTTATAGATGCATGTAAAAACAAAAAAATGGATAAGAAGTACAAATATACAGTTTGAATGAATGGGGTTTACAAGAGAGGACATATTGTATAAATAAAAATATATTTTAACTTAAGCCTAATTCAGTTTCACTATCACTGTCATCAGCTGAGGTAATTATCAGTGGTTTTTTATTATTTACATAAATATATGAATTTTTAACTTTAACAACGTGCTGAATGGAATTCTTCCAGCTTTTACAATAACTTTTTTTACTAACTCAACGAGTGACACGCTTAAAGTAGCAGAAACATTTTGTGCCCTTATTTTTGTTTTAACTTGATGCCAAATATGTTTCATTGGATTAAACACACAATAATGCGGAGGAAGCCGCAAAACAGTGTGTGCCATTTTCTCAGCCATACTATCACAAATATATTTCTTCTTCAATTTTTAGTCTTTCAAAACTTCCAAAAGATCACTTTTTTATAACTATATGTCATATAATACTGTATTTCCAATTTGGTGTTGGCTGCCTTAGGAACCTTATTTAGTAGGCGACTACGGTAACTTGCATTGTCCATAACTATAACACTCTATTCGGGAACATTTGGCAAAAGGGAATTTTGAAACCAATTTTCAAAAAGTTCTGCGGTCGTGTCTTTGTGATAGTCCAAACTAGAATCTTTTATGTTTTTTTTTGCAGATCATAGTATATAATTTCAAACCTAGCCCTTTTCAGATCCAGCATGCAAGATGGTTATTCGTTTACTTTTATTTGAAGGTGCGTTAGTCTAACATTTTGTATTGCTGTCAACCCACCCAGTATATATAAAATGCAACCTGTTTCTGTCTGTCTGTCTGTCTGTCCGTTACTGCGCTTATCATTCGAGAACCATTTATCCGATTTACGTGTTTTTTTTTTTTAAATCTTAACTTAATATTTATCAAAAAAATCTATAATATGTATAAAACGAAACGTCTCTCTGTCTAGCTGCCCGTTAGTGCGTTTAGTACTCAAAAACCACTTATCCAATCCGATTTACGTCTTTTTAGTGTTCCGTACGGAACACTTATAAGATCACTTCGGTGTCTGTCTGTCTGTCTGTCTGTCACACCCGATTTTCTCCGAAACTATTTGACATAGAAAGTTGAAATTTGGTAATAATACAGGAATTGATGGCCTCATCAGAGCCATGTAGTTTTGAGAGTTAAATTTTGATTTAAGGGGTTAGTTTTGGGGGGTGAAATCGGAAGTGAAAAAAAAAATTTTTTACTTGGTCATCGAGTGTGGTGTCAAATGAAAGCTTGTGAAAACACGAGTAAAAAATATATATATATATATAATGTAATACTTGCGCGCACTTTTCTTTGTATTATTTTTAAAAAATCGCGAAAAATCGCTGTCCCCCGCCTTATCTCGAAAAGTACTTATCAAAAAATTTTGAAAAAATTTTGGAATATTCTCCACGGGGTGTAAATTGAACGGTATTTAAAAAAAAAAAACAAAAATTTCAAGGTCATCAGATTTCAGTAAAGATTGGAAGCAAACTTTGTTGAAAACTCATTTGAGGTGTGTTTTGTGAAGTCACTGATCATTTTATACCTCTGTAACAAATTTTTTTATTTTAAAAGCAATCAACGTACGGGACACTAATTGCGCAAGTTCAACTTGCACTTGACCGGTTTTTTTTTTATAAAATAAATATGTTCTATGTTACGTTAGATAACATAGGAAATAAGCAGTGACGATAATAGTGAATCAACTACACGCGAGCGAAGCCGCGGGCACGGCTAGTCTATTATATAACATCCCATTAGACCTAATTAAAACTATCGAGAATATATATAGACAATAAAGTAGTTGCAAGATTAGCAGAAGGAATGACAGAACCAATCAACTATGAATCTGGAATCAGGAAGGGAGACTCTTTAAGTCCTCTTCTATTTAATATTGTCATGGATGAAACTATAAGGAATGTCAAAAGAAAGAAAGGATATAGAATGGGTAATAGAGAACTTAAAATTATATGTTGTGCAGATGACGGGATAATAATGGCTGAGACCGAGAACGATCTGCAAAGGCTGCTATACGAATTCTACATAGCAGCAAAACAATGTAATATGTCAATCTCAACTGAAAAAATCAAGACAATAGTAATAACAAAAGAGCCGATTAGGTGCAAGCTGGCGGTGGAAGATAAACCAATAGAATGGGTGATGGAGTTCGATTACCTGGGTATCAAAATATCTAGTATCGGAAAAATCGAGAAAGAAGTAAAATATCAAGTCAACAAGGCCAATAGGATAGCGGGATGCCTCAATGATCCCATATTTAGAAATAAATTCCTCTCCGTGGAGACCAAAACAAGAATATACAAGAGCGTAATACGACCAGAAATTATTTAAACATCTGAAATAAGACTCGATACAAGTATAATACAGAGGATGCTAAAATCAAATAAAATGAGAATATTTAGGAGATGTACAAACAAGACACTGAGGGATAGAGAAATGAGTGAAGACATAAGACGCACATGTAATATAGAAAATATCAACCAGTGGATAAGAGGAAGAAAAGTGGAATGGGATCAACACATAGGAAGAATGGCAAACAACAGGATAGTACGGATAGCAAGAGACAAGTCACCGAATGACAAAAGATCAATGGGACGTCTAAGAAAGAGATGGAGCAGAGCTCAAAGAAAACAGGCAATAGTGCCTAGCTATAAGTCGGAAGAAGAAGAAGAAGAAAAAATCACCATTCCCTAAAAAGAAAAAACAAAGCTAAATACGAGTTCATTCATTAAAATCCGCTTGTTAGTTCGTGACGTACAAAACAAACGGACGCTTTGGAGTCAGTCAAATATCTCAAATTATTTCGTTCAAAGATATGCGGACGCGGTCGTAAAATTATTTATTGCTATTATCAAATAAGTATATCAGCATCCCAAAATCCTTAGAAATAAGGAAGTTTGTGGGAAAAACTCAAATGTTTCGATAACAGAATACTAATACTGGGATTATCACTCGGATATTAAAATGCTAATTAGTAATAAGCATCGAATTAATCGCTAACATTACTTGTAATATATTTTGAGTATCAATGCATATCTACTCCTTTTTTTTAGTTTTGATCTATAACCATTAGGAAAAATAACGGGATTTCGTTGCAGTCAGTAGGCAAATATCTCTGTCTTACTTAAGACAAAGATTAAGCGATTCCAAGCAGTACGACTTACAACGCTTCGTAACAGCTGCGTAATATCTCAGGACCATGGAAGCAGCTTTGTTTAACGAGTGAAAGATTAGGAATATTTCAATATCATGCATTTTCTAACTAATCTTAAGTAAATACGTACAGAGTAGTGTATTTCAGCGACGATTTACATTAGAACGTACAACTCAAGTATCGATAGGAGATATTGTATATATAACCTGAGTGAAAGATTAGGAATATTTCAATATCATGCATTTTCTAACTAGTCTTAAGTAAATAAGTACAGAGTAGTGTATTTCAGCGACGATTTGCATTTGAACTTATAACTCAAGTATCAATAGGAGATATTGTATGTATATACCTTGAGTGAAAGATTAGGAATAGTTCAATATCATGTATTTTCTAACTAGTCTTAGGTAAATAAGTACAAAGTAGTGTATTTCAGCGACGATTTGCATTTGAATTTATAACTCAAGTATGAAAAGGAGATATTGTATATATATAACGTAAGTGAAAGATTAGGAATATTTCAATATCATGCGTTTTTCTAACTAGTCTTAAGTACTACTCAGTATATATCACCACTACACCAAACACTTTATTTTTGCACTCGACGCGCGTTTCGCTAACCATGTTAGCTTCATCAGGAGCGATGATTGACTATATATACTGAGTAGTGTCATTGTGCCAAAGATTCCATTCCCAACTTAGTCTTAAGTAAATAAGAACAGAGTAGTGTATTTCAGTGACGATTTGTATTTGAGTTTGTAACTCAAGTATCAATAGGAGATATTGTATATATATATATATATATATATATATATATATATATATATATATATATATATATATATATATATACGAGGCTGGTTTGAAAAGTCCGTGCAAAAATAAAAACTACTTATGTGTTTGGGGTAAACCTCTTTTATTTTTCGACATAGTCTCCTTTTAGGCTTATACACTTCGTCCAACGATGTTCTAGTTTGTTGATCCTTTCCGAATAATAGGATTTGTCCAAGTCTGCAAAATATCCATTAGTGTCTGCAATCACCTCCTCGTTTGAATAAAATCTTTGTCCCTCCAGCCATTTCTTCAAATTGGGGAACAAATAGTAGTCCGAGGGAGCCAAGTCTGGAGAATAGGGGGGATGTGAAACGAGTTGGAATCCTATTTTCATTAATTTTGCGACCATAACTACTGAGGTGTGTGCTGGTGCGTTATCGTGATGGAAAAGGACTTTCTTGTGGGCCAATTGCGGGCGTTTTTCTTGCAGCTCGGTTTTTCAAACGGTCCAATAACGATGAATAATATTCACCTGTAATAGTTTTACCCTTTTCCATATAGTCGATGAGGATTATCCCTTGCGAATCCCAAAAGACGGTCGCCATAACCTTTCCGGCCGAAGGAACGGTCTTCGCCTTTTTTGGTGCAGATTCCTCCTTGGTAACCCATTGTTTAGATTGTTGTTTAGTCTCAGGAGTATAGTAATATATCCATGTTTCATCCACAGTGACGAAACGACGCTTAAAGTCCTCCGGATTCTTCTGGAACAGCTGCAAACCATCCTTGCAACACTTCACACGATTCCATTTTTGGTCAAGCGTGAGCAATCGCGGCACCCATCTTGCGGATAGCTTTCTCATGTCCAAATGTTTATGCAAAATATTATGTACCCATTCAGTCGAGATGCCCACAGCACTAGCAATCTCACGCACCTTAACTCTTCTGTCATCCATCACAATATCATGGATTTGATCAAAGATTTCTGGAGTCGTAACCTCCACAGGCCGTCCAGAACGTTCAGCGTCACTTGTGCCCATATGGCCAGTCCGAAAATTTTGAAACCACTTATAAACTGTTCTAATCGAAGGTGCAGAGTCACCACAATATTTATCAAGCTTCTCTTTAGTCTCCTGAGGCGTTTTGCCTTTCATAAAGTAATATTTAATCACCACACGAAATTCTTTTTCGTCCATTTCTTGAAAATCACTCGACTTTCTTGATTCACACGAATGCCAAACACAAAGAAATAGACCAATATGGTTGAAACTTGGTGTGAGTTCATTCAAGAGATGCTACTAACTAAACATGACGTCGATACGCGCCGGTGGTGGCATCTCTTCGACTTTGCACGGACTTTTCAAACCAGCCTCGTATATATATATATATATATATATATATATATATATATATATAACGTTCAATATCATGCATTTTCCAACTAAATAACTTAAGTAAATAAGTACAGAGTAGTGATTTGCATTTGAATTTATAACTCAAGTAACAATGGGAGATCTTCTAACTTACGTCACATATGTTTGAAATAAACACAATTCAACATTATTGAGAAAGTTTTGTTTATGGCTTTCGTGTTTCGTCAGAGAGCGTTCTTTATGAGTGGCAATCGACGGATTTCTTTCTAATGTCTTCACCATCAAAGCCGGTGTGCTGCAAGGCTCCACACCGTCTCCTACTTTCTTTCTCATTTACATTAGTGATCTGCTGAAAAGGACTAGGAATCCAATCTACAGCTTTGCAGATGACAACACGCTTATTTCTTCATTTATTTTATGTGCTCGAATATCGGCTATTCATGTAAATATCCGCAGACAGCAGGAAGTTGTTCAACTTAACAAAGATTGGCATGAAACACTATCTTGGGGTAACCAAGTAGAATTTAACGCGACAAAAACCCAGACGGTAGTAATTTCTAAAAAAGTTAATGTTGCTGAATCTGACATAGTCATGTCGGGATCTAGCATAGCCACTCAATTTGTTGGGCGTTAACTTGGGAGTAAATATGTCTTGGTATGAACATGTCGCACGCATAACAAAGAGAGCTTTTCAAAAGCTGGGAGAATTATTTCGAACTAGAAAGTTTTACAGTCCACAACAACTGTTCATTTTGTACAAGGCTTAAATTTGACCAATGATGGAATACTGCTCCCATGTTAGCGGCTTTGCTTCCAAACGTACAATGTATTTATTGGATTTTATTCCGAAGAGAGCTTGGAACACCGAAGAGGAGGGAGGAGGCAACTTGAGTCTATTTTACAAATGTTTTCATGAAAAGTATTTGATGGATGTAGCCTGCTTAATTCCTCCCAAAGCGGTGCATGCTAGGAATACACGTCGCGCTAATATTTCACATGCGTATGAAGTTCAGCTTGTACTTCTCGTATAATCCTTCTCAAGCAGTCTTTTATATGAAGAACCTCTGAAATAATGTGCCCAGGACAGTATTTCCTCTGCTCCCAAACATAGCTATACACTGCATTTGTTGGATTCTATTCAGGAGAGAGATGTTCGCCTGATTGAAGATCCAGAAACTCATCAGCAACCTCGTTTCCTTGGAACATGGAAGAACGGTTGGCGACTTGAGTCTATTCTACAAGTACTTTAATGGAAAGTGTTCGGTTGATGTAGTCAGCTTAATTCCATCCAGAGTGATGCATGCTAGGAATAAGCGTCGAGCTAATACATCTCATCCATATGAGGTTTAGCTTAGCAGTCCTCGTACAACCCTGTTCTCATCGCTTTGGAATGATTTGTCCAACACTGTGATTCCCACAGAGCACAATTTACAGCGATTCAAGACCAACGTGACTCGCTCTTTCCGCACGTGCTTCGGTCCTGTAGCGCCTGTAGCGCACACACACACCCATGGTACGTAGTGAATAATAATGAGATTTTTGACATGACTTGAACTATTTAGATTTTCAGTTTCAAGAATATTCATAGACCTGGTTATTACCAGCATTTGTAACGAGGATTGCATTGAGTAATATGACCATTATATGATTTCCGCATTCCTTAACATACGTTGTAACGTAACGAACGGACGAAGCAGTAAAATAGTGGTTCCAAGACTGGCCATAGGCTGCCTGTGATATCCAGAAAATTAATATTAGTTCGCGACTATGGGCAGAGATGAGATGCAGCAGGTCATCAACCAGCAGATAGTAATATATTAGTGTTGTTGCATAGCTGACAAAAAAAACAGGGATGTAAACCCTGAAATCGAGAGTTCAATTCGTACCAACATTCAAAACCTTATTTTAGTCTTTAGTGGTTGTGTTTTTTCTTTATATATTTTCATGTTTGTTCATTGATTTCGGTGTTTTCTAGCCTATATTATTTTCTTTCATTAACAGCTAGTTTTTTTTTAAAACAACTAATCTTTTCAATTTATTAACTAAATTGATTGATTTAAGGGTTAATGCTCCCTCTGACAAAATATATATTTTAACCGAACGCGTGGTAAAAATAAATGTAAGCAATTTAGTGGGTGTTAAAGAAATTTGGAATTATATATATTATACATACATACATACATATATATAATAATAATAATAATGTTTTATTTCCTCTTCTCTGAAAAACAACATTAATATTACACTTTACATTATATATTTCAATATTTGTGCTACAAAAAGAAGGAAAAGGAGCTGAAAACAATTAAAACTGTTCAAAGTTCAACCCCATGTAAACTATATCATCTAGCATAAATGTTCATGAATTAAAGAAAATAATAAAACTAAACGAGATAGAGAGAGGGAGAGAAAGAGAGAGAAATGCGACAAAAATTAACCTAATTAACTAATTGGTTTAAAATACTCTTTATCCGCTTTCTAAATATCTCAGGTTTAAGGGTTTTTAAAGCAACAGGTACGGTATTATAAAGTTTAAAAAATATCGTAGGAAAAGCTTCTTTTAAAAAGAGCCGTTCGGTGAGGTGGTGGAGATATAAATCCACCAAATCTTAAATTCAACCTACGAACGTCTGTTCTATAAATAATTTTATTTGTTAGGTATGGTAGGCAGTTATTAACAACAAAAAACATGAAACATTACCAAAGAATGTAGTCTACGTCTATCCTGCATATTCAACCACTTAGCATCCTCTAATTTGTGCGACACGGACTGAAATTTCTTATACCATAAATGAAACATAAGCAGCTCCTTTGCCCTTTTTCAATTCTATTTAAGTTTACTTTATCTAAACACGGTCCATACATAATATCACAATAATTAAAGTGACTTAAAACAAGGGATTCTGCCAATTTTACCTTAAGATATTCTTCCAAAAGATGTCGATGTGGGTAAAGCATTTTCAGTGACATATAGGCTCTTTGTATAATATGTCCTACGTGTTCTTTGAAACGCAAAATCTGTATCTATTATAACACCTAAATTTTTTTAACTATTTTGCAATTCCAAACGTTGACCAGCAATGTTTATACTGATATCACGCAAACGGTCCCTATGTTTACCAAAAATCATGACAGATGATTTATTAGGGTTAAACAACCATGGCGCTCCGAAAACTCCACCAAAGCAGTTAAATCATTATTTACTATTGCTTCAGCCATTCTCCAATCACTAGGCAAAAAGGAGTACAACAGTTGAGTGTTATCGGCATAGAGATATGACTTGACATGCTTCAAACAAGAAAAATTATTCGTATAAATTGTAAAAAGTAGAGGTCCCAATATGGAGCCCTGTGGCACGCCACACTTCACCAATTCCCTCGATGACTGTCCCATGGACGTTTCAACGTACTGGAGTCTGTTGCTCAAATAATTTACAACAAACTCGATAGCATTATTCGAAAAATCAACAAGATTTAGAACAGCTAACAGTAAGTCATGGCATACCATATCAAACGCCTTGGAATAGCCAAAAGCACAAATATCGACGATTTTCCAACGTTCAAGGCTCTAAATATGTCATCCATCAGACCTAATAAAGTTGTTGTACAGCTGTACCCCTTTCTGAAACCCGACTGATTCATGGGTAAAACAGAGTTATTTTCTAAGAAAAATGTTATTTGCTTTTCCATTATTTTTTCCAAAATTTTTAAAAGACTTATAGGACGTAGTTCATTAAAAGATTTAATATCATTATTTTTTGGTAAGGGTGTAACACGAGCTATTTTCCAGGTATCTGGAAATATCTCCTCCAAAATGCAACAATTCATTATATTAGTAAGGAAAGGTAAAATCCTGGGACAACATAAGCACACCATTTCCAAACCTACAGAGTCCGAACCTGTAGCTAGTGATTTTACACTAAGTAATTGAGATTTTACTTCATCTGTAGTGACAGTAAAAAACTAAAATTTTTCTCCTATGTTTGTTTTCATATTATTTAAATAATATTCAATTAAATTTGAATCCATCTGTTGGTCATTTCTTGAGAATTGCAAAAAATCATCATTAATATCAGAAGGTCTATTTAAGACATCCGGAAGGTGCTTAGCTGTAGGTTTATTCACAATATCCAAATTTCTTAGTCTTTAGTCTGTTAGTTTGATTGCGTAACTGTTTATAATAGTTTCAATATTCTTGATTTGTTGTTCTATTGTATTTATGAAACGCTCTATCTTTCAATCTAATCATAGTTTGCACAGTGTCTGTCAGCCAAACCGGTTTTTGTTTCTTCATTACAACGGGTTTTAAAGGAGCCAGAACATCAAAAATATTTAATATTAGAGTGTGCAAATATGAAAGTTTGTCATTAATGTCCACAATATATACAACGTCCTCAAATGGGGCATTTTCTAAAAAAGTTCTTAATAAGTCCCGATCGATACGTTTTAAGTTTCTTATTATACAGTGCTTTTTACTTTCTGATACTAAATTAATATTAAGGCAGCAATTCACAAGCGCATGATCGGAAACCTGAGGGAAATTTTTCGTCGAGGCAGTATATACTTTTTCATCTTTAGATATCAAAATTAAATCTATCAAACTATTCGTTTTATTCGTAACTCTAGTGGGTATGTTTATAATTTGTTGCAAATTAAAATTTTCTATACAAAAAATAAAATCCTGAACATTTTTTTTACACAAATAAATTAAAGTCACCGCCACAAAAAATACTACTGCACTCTATTGAAAAGGATGACAGCGAATCTTCAAAGTTATTCAAAAATTCACAAAATTGTCCTTTAGGGGGTCTATATAATGCACCTACAGCATATGAAATATAGTTGAAATTAAATTTAACCCATAACTGTTCCAAATGGTCTGTCTGAATAGAATTTAAAACATCATAATTAAAATTATTCCTAAAGTACATGCCCATTCCGCCACCTCTTGTTACTCTATCAGTTCTAATAAAGATGTAGTTTGGAATTTGTACTTAATCATTTGAAATATTTTCACCCAACCATGTTTCTGATATACCTAAGATGTCGTATTTTTCCTGTAATAATATACTTTTAACCTCAGAAAAATTAGCCAATAGAGAACGTACATTCAAAAATGCGACATACAATTTCTTCATCCTCTGTCCCTCTCTCCCTTCCGTACTAAAATTACAAAAATATATTACAAAGAAAAAAGAAGAATAATAATGAAATAAACAGTAATAATCTTACAGTAAAAATACTTATCAAATTCAAGAAAAAAAAAATGATGCAATAAGGAAAAGAAATATATACCAATTTAAATTAAAAGCAAGAAATAAAAAAAAAGTGTAACTAATATCTAAACTACCGGTCAAAGTGCCCCTCCTGTTGCAAAACGTCATCTTCCATTCTAATAATTGTCTTTTTTCCATTAATTCTTGCAAATATCCTTCCATCCATTGTCTATACCTTATCTCTTCCTATCCTGTCCTTCGCCAACATCAGCAACTGGTACCTCCGCAGTTCTTCAACTATTACCAGTTTACTATTTTTCAGCTTTTTCTTATTCAAATACACCATATATATATATATATATATATATATATATATATATATATATATATATATATATATATATATATATTAGACGCATATATATATATATATATATATATATATATATATATATATATATATATATATATATTATATATATATTATTAGACGCACTGCAAGATTTCATGTAAAATATTAATTACCGAGTGATATTGTACCGTTTTATTATTTTAAATTGATTTGTTTTTTATTTTTATATTATCCAATCAATTACCTATTTATTTGACATAAATAAAAGAGCATTAATTTAGAAAAGCATAAGTTTATTAAGTTTTAAAGAAAAGTGAAATTAATGTTAGTAAAAGTCAATATTTAGTTGAGCCACCTTTAGCCGCTATCAAAGCTTTAATTCTGCGCGGCATGCTATCAATGCAAGATTGTATTGTCTCCTGCATTTGAGGATGATGATTCTACACATGAATAATCTTTTCTAGGAGCTGGGTTTTGTCGGTAATCACATCTTTAGCCACTTCTCTTTTCATCAGCTCCCACACATTTTCAATGGGGTTCATATCAGGGCTATTACCCGGCCAATCCAACAGAGGGATATTTTTTTCTGCCAAAAAAGCTTTAACAGACCGAGCAGTGTGGCAGGGAGCTCCATCTTGCATGAAAGTGAATGGTTCCCCATTTGGAAACCATTCTCTGAGCTGCGGAATCAACCGATTTTGTAATACTTCTTTGTACTGATCTTGCCTCATTATTCCTTTGACGACGTACAGACGTCCAGTGCCCTTGCCGCTGATGACTGACCAAATCATCACTTTGGTGGGATGTTTAACCGTCGGGACGACACAGTCAGGATGAAACTTTTCTCCATGACGACGACGCACATACTGAGCTTTATTCTGCAAAATTTCGAATGTGCTTTCGTCACTGAAGCAGACCTGTCAAAAATAGGAAGAATATATAAACTTCCATGTTTATTTGCTTTATTTAACTGAAAATGATAATAATGTATCAATTATTGATTAAATTGTTGTATCTTACCGATCTCCAGAAGTCCACATCTTTGTCTGGCCATTGTTTGGTCCACTTCAGGCGCTTTGCTTTCATTGCAGCTGTTAACTTGGGCTTCCTGGCGGGGCGACAGGCCTTAAAATCTAATTCTTTCAATTTTCTTCGAACAGTGCGCTCAGAAGCATCCTGGAGTTGTGATTTTATTACCTTTGTGGTAGCAAATCTGTTTTCTACACAAATTTTCTTCAAACATCTCTCTGACCGTGGAGTGAAAATTGGTTTTCTACCGCATCTTTTCTTTCTTTTCGGGCTTAATTCCTTCCCTGACTCAATTTTCTTTTTTATGCGTCGTACACTAGCTTCAGAAACCTCCAATCTTCGTGATATTTCTCGGTTTGTAAATGTTTTCGCAATCACAAGGGCCTTCACTTCAGCTTTTTTACGTGGTGAAAGATCGCCTTTTCTACCCATAATGAAAATAGTCCAATTAATTTTTTTAAAACACTGCATACAAAATAAACTAATAACTGAGTAGTATAAAAAACTGTTAAACAAACAATTACAGTCCATAAAGCCACAGAAACACGTCCGTACCTGACTCGATTCCGATCGCGACTGATACAGGTTTGTACTTGTTTACGTTCATGTATCACTTTGTCAACACAGTGTTGCCATATGTTAAAAATAAATACAAATATGTAGTCTACAACAATTCTTTTAAATAAAAATCAATAATATTGTAGTTTAAATATACCATTATTGCATAAAAACTCTTAAGAAACATAAAATTACTAAAAAAAATACAGTG
>CM032448.1:43667832-43697832 GCA_019049505.1 Pachyrhynchus sulphureomaculatus
GAATTTTGGGTAAGCAATACAACTTTGGTATGGTTGGATTACTTACATTTAATTTAAATTTTAGCGAATCAGAGATAAGGTTCTTACATACACAACGGAGTGCAAAAATAAAGTGTTTGGTGTAGTGGTGATATATATTGAGTAGTGTCATTGTGCCAAAGATTCCACATTCCCAACTTAGTTATTTTTAATGGCTTTTTTATGCTAAAAATCCACATGTTTTCCTTTTTGAGCACTGTATAGCAACTTCACCCTCTCGTTATTAAAAAGGTGATTATTGTCTATGCAATGTTCAGCAAAGCCTATTAATTTTTGTACATTAAGAAATAATCATAGACCAGTTTGCCATATGCATATTGCAAACTGGTCTATGTATTCAAATCTAACCTTCCTATGTGTTTAAAAAGAAAAACATTTGATGATAGATGCATACTCCCCGTTCTTACGTACGGAGCCGATACTCACACAATGACGACGAAAAACATCAATAAAATATACGTCATGCAACGAAAGATGGAGAAGTCAATGTTGGGCGTTACTCTTAGATATCACATCCCAAATCATATTATCAGGAAGAAAACGGGGGTACAAGACGCAGTCAAATTCATTCTACATCTTAAATGGGCTGGGCATATTGCTAGGTTAAAGGATGGGCGATGGACAAAGAGAATCATAGAGTGGCGACCAAGATCCGAAGCCGATCGGAGTAGAGGTAGACCACCAAGTCGGTGGACTGATGATTTGAAAAGAGTGGCTGGAAATTGGGTACAAGACTTGAAGAACGTTTTCGTCCAGCAGTGGACAGTATAAACTGATGATGATGATGATGAGACAATAATCACCTTTTTAATAACGAGGGAGTAAAGTGGTTGATACCCAGTTGCGGTAAGTGTCAGTGAAAGGCAATAAAAAGTTCCGAGTTGCGATACAGGTCTTTTTCGAACCCAAAATTGACGTCCGAGTTGCGGTCCGTCACAGGCAAGTATAAAGCTATAAGTATGCAAGTTATCTGTGAAAATTAAAGCAAAAGACATATTTCAGTAATTACTACATTTGTAAGACATGCATTTGACGAACGTTACCGCATCAATTTCTTTATGTACATATTGAATTATCTTATTTTCTAAAAATGCTGAATTGTACCTATTAGTCGAAAACTTTGCTACACTGGTTTCTACAGCGTTGATTTTCGCATATGTTCCAGTCTGGAAACCCTTTGCAAATTTGGAATGAAAAGCCTCAATCCCGTTATTAGTTCTCTAAATGCTGGCGTCGAGCGCGGCCCAGAGGGTTGTAGGAAAGGAGCACTATTATCGATGTAGTTTTCAACTACGTAGTCAGCAAATAATGTTACTTGTGGGTGGACTGGCTGATTTTGTAATAATTGGACGAAACATTTCCCACGTGATCGGCAGGGAGAAAAGTTAGCCCAAACATGTGGTTAAGCCATTTTCCAATGGGATAATTTTTATCTTTGTATTCTCTAGTTAATCCTAGACTCTGAATTTTTCTCTTCACCAGGTTGTCCTAAATGGAATCTGCATCCCACAAGCGTTGTCAATGGAAATTCGGTTGAAACTGCACCGTGAATAGAACGTTCAAAATCTGACACGACCTTTGTAGGAGAGAAGACACATCCTAACTGCTGGCACTTTACCGCAGAGAATACCAAAGAATACGAAGTTTCCTTCTTGTCGTACAATAGGCTGAACACCAAGGGAATATAGCGGCCATTGATATATGCCAGAATAGTAAACATTTGTAGAAAAAACTTCGCACAAAATTCAAATGTACCGTTCACCATCACAATTTCCACCGCGCACAGGAATTCTAAATTACTTTTACAGGAAAATATCACACCAACCTGGACATCATTAAACACCAGGAAATCTTCATGCCTAGCGGTTTCGACCGAGATATTCATGAACTTCCTCTCGGGATTTTGGCAACTTTGAATAGCACTGCAATCTGGCTCGGTTCAAATTCTTCCCTACTCTTCTCATATCGGAGTCGGTAAAAGTGTTCAGCACATTCGGATCTGCAGCCACCTCCCGCCAAATCATCTTTCTTGGTCTTTCGTTGTAATGTTCCTCGTTGGCTCTCTTCCTCACTGCGTCGTTAATGTTTAGGCGATTCAGTACTTGTTCATTATCGTGTTGATGTTGATGATTGCCAGTTTGTCGTAAAAATATGTCGCCTGGTCCAACAGTATAAACTTTGGCAGCGCAGTTCTTGTTTGTGCAGACCCAGCACATTTCTTCTGTCGATTTTAAACGGCGATATTGTCGAAATTTGTAATTTTCTAATAGGATTAAAGTTTTGCCTTCCTCGCTCAACATCCTCTGTAATAAGATCATGTTGACTTGAAAAAGTTAAAACGTAAACTAGTAAATTTAAAAAATGCCCTTACGTTTTTTACTTTTATCTAATTTAGGTTAACCCTAATTTAATGTAATAATATTTAAGAATTAATATTTGATAATTTAACCCTGTCTACCTACCGATTTGTCGATTACCGCAACTCGGATGAAAGGCAGGTCAAAATATTTACAACCTTCTAAAGGCCATTAGGCGGACGCAACTCGGTACCTACAGGTAAAGTTGCTCAAAAAGGAAAACATATGAATTATTTAGAAATTCTTAGCATAAAAAATCCATTAAAAATAATATAAAAATAACGAACACCTAAATAGAATTTGGAATTATCCCCATATTAGAAGCCGTGTTAAGATAGACTACCTGTAATTAACCCAATTTTATCACCTCTTACTTTAAATTTAGTACCAATTAACCATCCAAATGTAATATCTTTTAAAACTTAAGTTTAGTCTTTTGTAAACCTCCTCGAAAATGGTCGCGAGACCGAAACACGTGTCAGAGTGATCTGAATAAATTTAGTGAAACATTTATACTGCGTTTTGTTTCAAAAGTGTAAATATGAAGATGTTTCACCTAGAACCGACCGGAAGCTCCATAAATTTTATATATATATATATATATATATATATATATATATATATATATATATATATATATATATATATATATATATATATATATATATATATGTTGAATCGAACATTGTGGAGAATCTCGAGCGGTTGATCTTGATATATAGATATCCAAGGCACTCGACCGTGTTTGGCACGATTGGCTAAGCTATGCTCCTGGTATATCTGAAAAGTTCTGTTTATGAGGCTGCAAATGTCGTGCGTTCGACAAGAGACTCACAGACTTACGTTAGACTAACTCATGACACAACTGACCAACCTTGACTTAGTATAAGGTTAAGGCCGTAGGTTAGTTGAGCCACTCCTTCTAGTATTTACGCACAAATTAAATTGTAATAACACTCCATCATTGAGGAATTAGGTTAGGTTAGAGTTAGGTTAGGATTAGGTAAAGTCTAGTGAGTGAAAATTAACATTAGTGTTAGTGAGTGAATTAGCCTAGTGTTAAGCCCAAACTTAAACAATCTAGTGATTAGAATAAGTCAGTCATGTAAAAGGAGTAAAGAGTTTTCCTGGCTCACAAGGAGTTTTAGTGGGTATGCCAACCCTTCAGGTTGGAGAGCCCCATATAACTGGAGCACTCTGGGGCACCCTTATGGTGACGCAAACTGCTCCAGAATCCATAAGGCGGATTACTCCTTGACAAAAAAAAAATCTGTTTATGGCGCTCTTGTTTCCTCAAGGAGAGTTCTATACGAGTGGCAGTCGACGGAGTTCTTTCTAACAACTTCTCTATCAATGCAGGTGTGCTCCAGGACTCCATACTATGTCCTACTTTCTTTCTCATTTACATTAACGATCTGCAGGAAGAAACCAGAAATCCAATCTACAGCTTTGCAGATGACAGTAAGTACGCTTATCTCTTCATTCACTTTGAACGCTCGAACATCGGCTACTCATGCAAATATCCGCAGACAGGAGGAAGTTGTTCAACTTAACAAAGACCTTGAAGAAATTCTGTGTTGGGATGACAGAAACTAAATAGAATTTAACGCTAAAAAAACCCGAGTTAACGTTGCTGAACCCGACATACTAATATCGGGGCACTCCATTCCTTTAGCATAGTCACTCAATTTATCTTGTTGATATGTCTTGGCACGAACATGTTGCCAGCATAGCAAAGAGAGCTTCTCAAAAGCTGGGAATATTATTTCGAACTAGAAAGCTTTACACTTCACAACTGTTAATTTCGTACAAAGCTCAAATTCGATCAACAATGGAATACTGCTCTGATATTTGCGGCTCTGCTCCCAAACGTACACTGCATTTATTCTACTCTATTCAGAAAATAGCTGTTCGCCTAACTGGAGACCCGGAACTGGCCAGCAACCTTCATTCATTGGAATATCGGAGAACGGTCGGCGACTTGAGTCTACTCTACGAGTATTTTCATGGAAAGTGTTCGATGGATGTAGCTTGCTTAATTGTTCCCAGAGCGGTGCATGCTAGAAATACACGTCACGCTAATACTTCACATCCGGATGAGGTTCAGTTTGTTACTCCGCTTACAACCCTTTTCAAGCAAGCAAGCTTTTATATGAAGAATCTTATCCCTTGGGAATAATTTGCTCAGGACTGTGTTTCCAACCGAGTAGAATTTACAGCGATTTAAGACCAATCGCTTTTCCCTGTCGCTCCTGTAGCGCTTTGGGAATTTCCCTGCAGCACGTGTGCTAGGCCCATAATAAATATATATGCATATATACATTCTCGGTGTACGTGGTCATGGGAATGGGAAAGGTTTTAGCCTTTTAGCTACGCCAGGCTTTCGAAAATATTTTATTTCCTTCTTCAGGGTGTTAAGTGGGGCCTTTTTGGATAATTCCTTTCAACAAAAAAACACATTACTGTTAATATTTATTAGGAAAACATGAGAAAATTTCGACAAAGATAGTTTTAAAGATTATAAAAAATCGTTTACGCCATTTTGTTATGTATGGTATGAAAAACTGTCGATTCCTTATATTCTTTAAAGCTTTTTTTTGTCGAAATTGTCTTATATTTTCCTAATATATACAGTAACGTGATTGTTTTGTTGAAAGGCATTATCCAAAAAGACACCACTTAGCATCCTGAAGAAGAAAATAAAATATTCCAAGTGTCAGACGCTCACGAGTGATAAATTGGAAAAGTGTGTGCATGGTGTCGTGTTGTTGTGTTCAATATGTCGAAATTTATACCGAACAAAGAGCATTCGCGGACAGCATTAATTTTTTTGTTTTCATTTGAAGAAAACTGCTGTTGAATCATACCGATTACTTTGAGAAGCTTATGGTGAACATGCTCCATCGCAAGATACGTGTGAACGATGGTTTCGGCGTTTTTAAAAGTGGTGACTTGGATGTTGCAGACAGGGAACGTGGAAAACCGCCAAAAAAAATACGAAGATGTGGAATTGCAAGCATTGTTGGACGAAAATGATTCGCAAACACAAAAAAACAACTCGCCGAGCAATTGGGCGTTAGTCAACAAGCTGTTTCCAATCGGCTACGAGAGATGGGAAAGATTCAGAAGACCGTAGATTGGTACCACATGAGTTGAACGACAGGCAAATGGAAAAGCGCAAAAACATGTGTGACATTTTGCTCGCTCGGTACAAAATGAAGTCGTTTTTGCATCGTATAGTTACAGGGGATAAAAAGTGGATTTATTTTGAGACTCCCAAGCGCAAGAAATCATGGGTAGACCCAGGCGCACTATCCACATCGACCGCAAGACCGAATCGCTTTGGCAGAAAGACGATGCTCTGTGTTTGGTGGGACCATAGGGGCGTGATCTGTTATGAGCTGTTAAAACCTGGGGAAACCGTTAATACTAAACGTTACCAACAAGAATTGACCGATTTGAACCGTTCACCGCTTGAAAAAAGGCCAGAATACCGAAAGAGGTAACACAAAGTAATTTTTCTTCATGACAATGCTCCATCACATACGGCAAAACCAGTTCGCGACACGTTGGAAGCACTCAGCTAGGAAGTTCAACCCCATGCGGCTTACTCACCAGACTTGGCTCCTTCCTATTACCACTTGTTTGCATCGATGGGTCACGCACTTGCTGAGCAGCGCTTTGGTTCGTACGAAGATGTGAAAAAATGGCTAGATGAATGGTTCGCAGCAAAAGGGCAAGATTTTTACTGGCGAGGTATTCACAAATTGCTCGAAAGATGGGAAAAATGTATAACAAGCGATGGAGCATACTTTGAATAAAGCACTTTTTATTATTCTTCCGAATTTAACATATTTTTTTAGAAAAAAAAATCCGCATTTCATACTTGTACACCTGGTATATATATATATATATATATATATATATATATATATATATATATATATATATATATATATATATATATATATATAAATATATATAATATATATATATATATATATATATATATATATATATATATATATATATATATATATATATATATATATATATATATATATATATCAACGTTATCAATGGCATCCCTGCTGTAAATGCCATGTTTTTATGTTAAATTGTTAGTGAATAGTGGTTGTTTTAATTCAGTGTTGGTTTTTACTATGGCGATTGTTTTTGATGGTCATTCTTGTTAGATTAAATTTCATACTACAAGTGAGTTTTGTTGACATTTTTAATAATAATAATAATAATTTGTGTTTGTTCAAAATAATAATACTGCTGAATTGAAATAGTTACATATGAATAATTGTAAGATTGAAATCAAATTAGAAATTAATAATTGGAATTGATAATTAAAAAAAAACTTGACTTCATAACACCAAATCTTTATGCCTGATTTTCTTTATTGGTTGCTTCGTTATCTCTTTTTTCAGTTTGTGCCCTGATGAAGGTCCCAACCTAGGACCGAAATATTGGCTAAATAATAAAGTATGAACATCTGTTGATGCCCATTTTGCCGAGTTCCTCAACTAGTTTTCATAATTTAGGATTTTGTTAGATACGGCAACTTTTGCTTTCTCTCTCTTTATTTTTATTATATATATATATATATATATATATAATATATATATATATATATATATATATATATATATATATTATATATATATATATATATATATATATATATATATATATATATATATATATATATATATATATATATATATATATATATATATATATATATATATATATATATATATATATATATATATATATATATATATATATATATATATATATATATATATATATATATATATATATATATACATATATATATATATATATATATATATATATATATATATATATATATATATATATATATATATATATATATATATATATATATATATATATATATATATATATATATATATAAATATATATATATATATATATATATATATATATATATATATATATATATATATATATATATATATATATATATATATATATATATATATATTAGGACAAAAAACATTAAATTTTCGGTTTATCGATTGTCAAAATTAATATTTTACATATTTTCCCTAATAACTTCGTATCCTCTTAAAACACCTTTATTTCGTGGAAGCAGAAATAAAATTATGTAGATAAAATATATAGGTCTGTGTTTCAAACATAATCTTAATCCAACATAGATATTGATTGTTGTGTTGACGTCAGAGGATTTTTTTGAATTGTTAAACTTGAAAACTAATTTCGTCAGCATGTTTATAAAATAAAATAAATGTTTATTCTCTCTTTAAACATACTCCTTTATAAAATTACGGACACCTATCAAGTAACGTAATATTCAGCTAAAATAATTGTCATATATATGTATATATTATATTCAATAGGAAGTCCTTGACATACAAAGCCTAAATTTGTTTTCTATCGGTTTTTCATTCATGCATCTATCCTTCTAAGAGGTGTAGAGTGATAAGGAAAAAGCTAGAATCGGGGAAGTGATCAGACCCGTATTGATTTTTTAATTCTCACCTGCTTTTTCCAGCCCTGACGTAGCTTTTTAAATGAAGAGGAATGTTTATAATTATCGATAAATAATAAACGATATAAACAGCAATATATTCGTAATACAGATATTTCCAGCAAAGTTGTGTAATATCAGAGAAAATGGAGACAAACTGTACATATTATCTCCTTATTGAATGACTGTGGGCCACATTTGGAACCGAAATTCCAATTAAGTTATAACTATTTAGTACTTTAGCAAGTGATTTCCATAATCGCATGATGACTCGAATACTCGAGTGATTTTGTTTAGGAAATTCTAATTAAAGAAATGAGTCACTAGCATCGAATTAATCACTGGCACGTTTGTAATGTACATTTGAAGTTTAAAGTGATTTTCCACGTGAAATTAAAATTTATTTAACTGAGTGAATTGATATACGTTAATTTTTTATCGTCAAGCTGTCGTCGAAAAAGAGCGAGATTATGTTCTTATAGTGGCTGTTGCATGATTTGGTGGTACGTAGTAGATAAATATATCTACCCTAGAATTTTTTTAATTAACTGGCAAAACTGTGATTGAAATACTGAACAGCTTGAGTTGCAATGCCTAGTAATAGATGTTCCACCTTTGCAGATGAGTGAGGGCACTCTTTATATAGTGATCACTGGAATACATTTAATTATTTTCAAGTGGTGTTTTTTTTTTTAATTTGCATCTCACTACTGAGCTGACTCAAATGGTTTAAACATTAGATTCAATAGTACTAATGTAAAATTTGAGTGAATATCACGAATATTAAATTAGTATTCGGATCGATCAGTATTCACTAAGTTCGAAGCGATGTAAATTTACAAAAATATGTAAACTCAATACAGGGTTTCCAGTATTCCATGAACATAGAGTTATTGTGGATTTCTGGTATGAAAATATGACCATTTAACTCAAGTTGCCTTAGTCTAAAAATTCGTAATTTTGGAGATACAGGGTGTCAAAGTTATACTTTTTAGTTTAGTTTTTCTTAAGTAACTTTCTTAATAATTGTACTATTTGTACAAGATTCGGTGCTAAGGGGTTTTCTGAGAAGAGAAATCGGAATAAGCTCACAGTTTGTTGAAAATTGTAGGGGGCGCCACTTATTGTACTGTGTATACTTTTAAATTGTCATAACTATTTTATACTACTCTGTATGATATTTTTAATTAAATATTCGTAATCTCCGCCTTCTTTTGTCTAAAAAAGCTCTCTTGATAAATGTTGCCCCGAGCAACAGTTTCTGAGACAGTGGGATGTTTGTTTCCATTTTTTAATTCCATTGTCAAATTCGCAAATGTGTTCCTTTACACGTTTTTTCACATTATATAGTTACTTGGCAATGTTTAGAAATTACTCTGGTAATGATGTAAGATATCTTATGTTCTATGACTTAACTGGCTTGTAGTAATACTGACAGAAAGTAATTTTTGTCAGATATCAAAGAAGTTTGAAGTATGAACGAGAACTAATCCCTTCTCAAGTCTTGATGGTGACATTTACTTGAATTTCATCCGTGAAACTATTCCTGAATTAAGAGAAAACTTACCCATTAATTTACGTCGCGACATGTTTTTCATGCAAGATGGTGTACTACCCCATTTGGCAAGGAATGTGAGAATTTTTTTGAACCAAATTTACCCAGATAAATGGATAGGAAGAGCTGAAGATGCTTCTACTCACCGGCCACCTCATATTCCATACTTAAAACCATGCGATTTTTTCCTTTGGTGTGCAAAATACTGCTAACGCTTTACGAGAAGAAGACATTTTAAGAATAATACGTTTAAATTTTCTGCAACGTATTAATTTATGCATTAACAAAGTTGGCGGCCCTATTGAACATTTGTTGTGAAACCAATACCTTCTTAATTGAGCAATTAAACTTTTTTCGAATTATCAATTTGTGGTTAATTTTTTATGCCTTTAGCCAGTTGGTTTTTACATTCCTACTGTTCTTGGCCCGTTGGTCTTTAAATTAATTGTTATTGTTTGCCTTTAAGCATGCTCCAAGTTTCAAAGACTATTCTTTTGGACTTGTCCTAAGCTTGGATGAAGTGTAAAAGAACTTATTTGCGAATTTGACAATGGAATTAAAAAATGGAAACAAACATCCCATTTTCTCAGAAACTGTTGCTCGGAGCAACATTTATCAAGAGAGCTTTTTTAGATAAGAGGAGGCGGAAAATACGAATATTTAATTAAAAATATCATACACAGTTGTGTAAAAAAGTTATGACAATTTAAAAGTATGCACAGTGCAATAGGTGACGCCCCCTACAATTTACAACAAAACTGTGAGCTGATTTCGATTTCTCATCTCAGAAAACCCCTTAGCACCGAATCTTGTACAAATAGTACAATTATTAAGAAAGCTACCTAAGAAAAACTAAAATAAAACTATAACTTTGGCACCCTGTATCTAAAAAATACGAATTTTTGGACTAAGGTAAGTTGGCTTAAATGGTCATATTTTCATTTCAGAAATCCACAGTAACTCTATGTACACGGAATACTGGGACACCCCGTATATTAAGTAATACTGATATTTGAGATAGTAAATTTCACTACTGGCTTAAACCTTGTAACGAAGTGTTGAGACAATATGCGTACCGGTTAAAAGATATAAACTTATGGATTGCAATCCCTCTAAAAATTTAGTTACGCGAAACTCGGAAAATCAACTTTTTAATTTTTCCAGCCGATACCTTTTGCCAATGTCACATTAACGGTGCAATGTCAATTCCGTCACAAGCTTATATATCCCGCCATTGCTTCCCGTTCAGGCTCCGTAATTATAAAACCATGTGACCGCGTAGCCCAGATCAGACCGAGGATTAGACCGTGGAATAAACAGATAAGGAACCAGACCGAGAAACAGGTAAAAGAGGGGAACCGCCGCGGTCAAGGTATCTTACATCACCGCCTCGTGCCCAACATACCGAACGCATAAGTCATATGGTTTTAGGTTGGAACTGGAATATATTCCGTCCGCTGCCCATTCTTTCCAGCATCCTTCAGCCGCGTGACGTTACCGATAACTATCTTCACCACCATCGTCAATTATGTTCCCATCTTTTTCCGTTAGTGAGTTTCATCATTTGCCGTTGTCGACTAGCCGTATGGGACCGTTGTTAGTTAATGTTGATGTTTACTATCATCTGTTAGCGTTACCGTCTAGTGTTGTCAGTTGGCGGTACCGCTTACTGCAATTTCCAGAATCTTTTAACATTTATTTGTAGTGCGAGTATTTCTTTGATAAGTAACTACGCATGTTCGTATGATGCCTTCTTCTTAATCCCCGTTTTCTCGTTAAGGTTATTTGCTTTTCTTGAGTACTATTATTGTTAGCTATGAGATTGATAATATAATTGTTACTTTCCTCGTTGTGAGCCGTTTTTTTTTTTTGTGTATTTTCGTATATCAGTGTTTCTTAAATCTGCTATAGTTTCAAAAAAAATGATAGACCAACAATAAATGGTCCTGGTACTACCATGTTTAAATGAACTGTAAGTATATGACTGGGTCTAAACAATAATAATTATAAAATGTAGTATAACAGAAAATAAAGTGAAAACTGAACTGTGTTTGCGTAAACTGTTTTATATTATGTTATACATCAAATAACTCTTGCAAATAATCCAAATTTATCAAGGTAAGTAACTGTTAGACAAAAATGACGGGTTCAAACTTATTTACCGTTAAATTCCAACACTGGTGATGAATCATATAAGTAGAACTCTTACATTCAGCTGTATATCCACTGATCAGCATATTTTTTTTTTACTTAAAAATTGAAATTAAAAAACAGTTTACAAATCGTGGATTCCCGCTGAATATAAGAATTTGTCAAGATGTCTATTTACAACGCAGATTTTTCATTGTTTGGATTCACCCTAATAATGCTTTTGAGCTATATTTTTTAAAAATTTGGCAACGCAGGGAAAAAACTACTGTAAATGTCAACGTCAAACACAGCTGATTTTTGTTACTCATTTATCATAAGCTCTGATCCAGTGTTTTCATCTAAAAAATTAAAAATAAAATTTAAATAACTTTAATAAAATGGATTTATCAAAAGTTCCAAATGATAGAAAATTACATCTTTGTAGGTGGTACTTTAGAGGTTAGTCACATTTTGTTAATAAAATACAGGAAAACTGCTTTCTTTTGTTATACCTTTATCAAAAAAGTTTCAATTTAATTCATTCATTTTAGCTGGATTTGCTTTTTTGCCATTTGTATGGGCAGTTAATGCTATATGGTTTTTCAACGAGGCATTCAGAAAACCAGAGTATGAGGAACAAAAACAAATTAGGAAGTGTAAGTTTTTGTAATTTTTTCTATTTCTTTGGGCAATCATTTTTAGATAACTTTATAGTTCTTTGAAGTTGGTTCTTCTTTACTTTGAATTTTTGGTAAAATTTCGATACGCGGGCCTTTCAGAAAAAGGGAGATTTTTTTTGGGAATAGGTCTAAAATGGCCTAATTTTGAAAGATTTACGAGACAAAATCAGGGGAGGCTGTGTTTGCTAACCTGAACTAATCTCAACTAACTTTGGTCTCCAGTCACTAATATAGCATGTACATCATTATTTACAATAAGGTAGGGCATTTTTTTTTTTTCATTATTTAATGTTTTTTGTAATTACCGATTATTTAGTTCAGGTTAGCAAAAACGGCCTTCCCCGATTTCTTCTTGTAAATCTTTTAAAATTAGACCATTTTAAACTCTCTTAAAAAAAAACCTCCCTTTTTCTGAAAAGCCTGTTCACTGAAATTTTACCAAATTTTTTATATGCACAGATATCCTTTTTTCCAAACATCGGAAAAAAATATGGGTCAATATCATTATTGTCTTAAGTTAGTGAATTTTGGCATTTTCCTGATGTCATTAATTTGAGCATTGTTTCATTTAAATATGATATTGATTTTTACCATCTTCTGGTTTAAAGTAATAGTGTTGTGACAAAATTCAGTATCTTTTTTAGAATAAGTTTCTTAGCTAAATAATAAATAATATGATCCTGGGTATTTACAAGATTAATATAATCAGACAGAAGTAAATGCAAAGTTTTAATAAGATTATTTGAAAACACATTTTTTAGAAGGCGGCTTTCCATTGAATAACATTTATCTTTCTTTATTACCAATATACTCTAATTGTAATTTGTAATTAAACATGAGATAATGGTGTTTCTCACAGAACCTCGCCCATAGTGTTTATTAAAACTTAGTTTCAAGAATTTTTTTTTTTATTTATTTATAACTTAGCCTAACACAGAGTAATTTATAGGCTTGTATAAAGCAATAAGTATACATAGCAATGAAAATAAAAAACATCAAACTAAACAGTTTATAAAATTACAATGAATTCAGGAGGTCACAAATGATTGTTTAAAGGACATGCCAAGATCACATTGATATGCTATTTAGTTATAAATTGAACATATCTTGTATATTGGGGATCCTAACATAATATTTGTAATAGCTCTCAGCAGATAGAAATAGTTTCTCGGTCTACCAGGACCTCTGCATATAACAAACTTGAGTTCTTCCAACAAAGAAGGATAAACAACACTCCTATTAATGATTTTAAACAAAAATGTTATTGAATGAAATTTTCTGTGTTTCTGAAGGTTATCAAAATTAAACCTCTGCAATAATATTGCTTTGTCTATCCCTCTCTGTGGGTCCACTCCATCCATTTTTTCAACACTGGCACCAATGCTAATACATATTTGCCAGAGATTGCTGGTTGTCAAAGAACCATATGCCAATTTGTTTAATCTTTTTAATACTAATTTTTAGCTCCAAAGAATATTGTAACCAAACACCAGAACAGTAATCCTTAAAAATCTCCAAAAATAATAATCAAGCACCAAAAATTCCAATTTGTTTTAAATTAGTGTCCACCAAAATTAATGATCGGCCACAGAATTTGATACCCCAAAATATTATAGAAACATCAGAATTTGGTTCAGTAAATTATGACTGCAATTTAAAAAAAATTGTAACAGCTTCCTCATTGAGAAAAATAAATGCATTAAGTTTTTAAGCAGGTTTAGAATTTTCAGTAAAATTAAAAAATAATATAATAGTGTATAGTTTAACAACACACTTGTTTAGTTCTCTACACTTTTTTTAAACGCAATGTAGATAAAATATAGTCCATATATTAGTGCAGTGTTTATTTTCATACCATGTTTGGTAAAAATCTATTGTGGACTAAAATTCTAAGAATATTAAAATTTTTAAAATATTTTGTGTATAGGTTGGTCCCCTGGTTACGATGTTATTAGGTTAGTTTTAGTTACTTTAGGTAAGTCTGAACTAAACTAAGCTCTCCACAGACAGAAAAGATTATGGTGTTTCTAGTTTGCTTATCTAGAGCTACCTCAGAGTATTTCTATTTGTTTTGATAAAAATATCCAAGGGTATTAGTGTTGATTTAGAATTTCTAAACTCGAGCTCATAGAATTATTAGTTTGACTTAATAAATGAGAAATCTTAGAACTTAAATTTCGCCCTAATTGAAAAACAGTGAAATATATTGTGTCTACTAGTGTGTGTTGTGAAATATTAAAGTACTCACTAAAATTTTGTAATTTTAGCGTTAATTAATTTAACTGTTTTTCCTCATTTGGAAAAACTATTTCACAAGTCAAATAATCTAAAAATCTTAGTTTTGCTTCTTGTCAGACTGTATAATCCTTATTTAAATATGTGTTTTGATTTAGCTATCAATGATAAAACTTTTCTTTATTTTAGACTTGTACATTTATACTGATTTTTTTTTTTAGTTGTAATATATTCTGGTATGTGCGCCTTGCTATGGTTAATCCTTCTGGTTTCATGGGTAACAGTATTCCAGTTAAATAGATCTAACTGGGGAGAATTCGCAGATAGAATATCTTTCATAATACCGTTGGGTGCACCTTAGATTATTTAAAAAATTGTTTAGGTTTAGGACATATATTTATTTTTTTAAGATTTTTATTTCAAATGAAAGATTTCAACATAATTTTTTAATGTGTTTGAATTTGTAGAGTAATTCATTTTAAGTATTTTTAAGTGTAAAATATCAGTTTTGTATAATAATTGTAATTATTAAAAAAAGTAAATTTGTCAATTAGTTGAATATTATTATAAGTAAAGTGTTTTATTTTTAATTGATTTAAAAAAATTATTTTGGCTGAGAAAAAATTTTTGACATCAGCAAAAAATATACTGATGTTGACAAATAATATTTCAAAATGTGACCAGGAAGATGTTAAGACCTTAGTTATACTTGTATTTATAAATCAAGAGGATTTATCATTTGAAATTTTTCTGTTTACTATTTCACTACTGTTAATTATCAATTTCGACTTGTATTTTTTTATTATTGAGAATATCTATACAGAATGTCTTATTTTTTGTTTCTGAGGAAATGTAATAAGCGAGACGTTTATTACATTGTTTTCACAATGTAATAAGCCCTCTTATTACATGGTTTTCTCAGAAAATATATTTTTCTGTACTATTTCAGCATGTCATGAGATTAGAAGAGCTAACAGAAATATTTAAAAAAGTCTTTGTGTATTTATATATGTAGACTGAGTTTTCTGTCCCGCGTTCCCAAGATTTTAGAATGCGGTAGAGCAGAGAACTTTTTGTAATCCCCTAGGGAAATTTAGGATTTAAAAAAAAAAGTATTATTCACCACGTTTTGTAGCCTCTTTAGTGTTCCCTATGGAACACTTATGAGATCACTTCGGTGTCTGTCTGTCTGTCTGAAACACCCGATTTTTTTCGATATTATTTGATATCGAAAGTTGAAATTTGGCACAAATGTAGGAATTAATGTCCCGACTAGAGACATGTAGTTTTGAAAAGTTAAATTTTGACTTTTTTACCAGTCTTACGAGTTTTAAAATATATATATGATGTAATACTTTCGCGCACAATTGCTAAAAATTGATGTCCCCCGTAACTCGAAAAGTACTGATCAAAGAATTTTGAAAAAATTCTAGAATATTCTCCGTAAAGTGTAGATTGAGCAAAAATGATCAGTTTTGATAATTTATCTGGTATAAAAAAAACTACGCAAATTATGTTTCTTGACGGAGGTAACTGTGACGAGTTGCTCTTGTACCGAGATATAATTTTATCTTATTTTAAAAGCAATTACCGTACGGAACACTAATTGCGCAAGTTTTTTTTAAATTTATTTTTATGCTATCACATCCCAATGCCTTTCTGAAATTTGATTACCCATTCTACTAAATATTACTTTCCGAACTTATTGCTCAAAGAAGTATATTTAAACTTTTTTTTTCTGTTGAGGAAATATTTTATTTTGCATATTAATAATTTTGAAAATTTAAGTTTTTCTAACTATAAGAACTATAAAAAATGTTCCTATGTAGTGCAGATTTTTTGGAGGACGCTGTAAAAATATTGAAATATAAAAGAGAAATATGACCTTGGAGTATATTTTATAATATATATATATAAAAATGCAACGTTTCTGTCTGTCTGTCTGTCCGTCCGTGTGAGTGCGCTTATTGCTCGACCACTTATCCGATTTACGTTTTTTTTTTTTTTTTTTTTTTTTTTTTTTTTTTTTTTTTTTTTTTTTTTTTTTTTTTTTTTTTTTTTTTTTTTAAATTCATACATGTGTTCTCTACGTTAGGTAACATAAGGAATAAGCAGTGACGTAATAGTGATTCCACGCGAGTATAGCCGCGGGCACAGCTAGTTCCTTATAAACCATAAAATTTACATTATGAGAAAAAGCTGGTATGGAAGCATCAGGCTACAGTTATGCCAACTAACGCCAGAACTTTACTTTCCAGACCTTATAAGCTGCTGAAGGGCTTCGGCAAGCTCTTGCTGTAGAAAAAACTAACAATACCAGGTGTACAAGTATGAAATGCGGATTTTTTTTCTAAAAAAAAACCTGTTAAATTCGGAAGAATGATAAAAAGTGCTTTATTCAAAGTATGCTCCTTCGCTTGTTATACATTTTTCCCATTTTTCGGGCAATTTGTGAATACCACGCTGCGAACCATTCATCGAGCCATTTTTTCACATCTTCGTACGAACCAAAGCGCTGCTCAGCAAGTGCGTGACTCATCGATGCAAACAAGTGGTAATCGGAAGGAGCCAAGTCTGGTGAGTCAGCCGCATGGGGTAGAACTTCCCAGCTGAGTGCTTCCAACGTGTCGAGAACTGTTTTTGCCGTATGTGATGGAGCATTGTCATGAAGAAAAATGACTTTGTGTTGCCTCTTTCGGTATTCCGGCCTTTTTCAAGCGGCGAACGGTTTAAATCGGTCAATTGTTGGTAACGTTGAGTATTAACCGTTTC
The DNA here is from genome assembly GCA_019049505.1 of Pachyrhynchus sulphureomaculatus. NCBI lineage: Eukaryota > Metazoa > Arthropoda > Insecta > Coleoptera > Curculionidae > Pachyrhynchus > Pachyrhynchus sulphureomaculatus. The sequence goes on from CM032448.1 coordinate 43,685,149, forward strand.
CCCAGGTTTTAACAGTTAATAATAGACCATGCCCCTCTGGTCCCACCAAACACAGAACATCGTCTTTCTGCCAAAGCGATACGGTCTTGCGGTCGATGTGGATGGTGCGCCTGGGTCTACCCATGATTTTTTGCGCTTGGAATTCTCAAAATAAATCCACTTTTCATCCCCTGTAACTATACGATGCAAAAACGACTTCCTTTATTACCGAGCGAGCAAAATGTCACACGTGTTTTTGCGCGTTTCCATTTGCCTGTCGTTCAACTCGTGTGGTACCCATGTACCGGCTTCTGAATCTTTCCCATCTCTCGTAGCCGATTGGAAACACTTTGTTGACTAACGCCCAATTGCTCGGCGAGTTGTTTTTGTGTTTGCGAATCATCTTCGTCCAACAATGCTTGCAATTCCATATCTTCGTATTTTTTAGCGGTTTTCCACGTTCCTTGTCTGCAGGATCGAAGTCACCACTTTTGAAACGCCGAAACCATCATTCACATGTAACTTGCGATGGAGTATGTTCACCGTAAGCTTACCGAAGTAATCGGTCTGATTTAACAGTAGTTTTCATCAAATGAAAACAAAAAATTAATGCTGTCCGCGAATGCTCTTTGTTGGGTATAAATTTCGCCATATTGAACACAACACTATACACACACTTTTCCAATTTATCACTCGTGCGCGTCTGACACTTGTTGATGACACAACAAAATGGCGCAGTGTCAAATCTTTATAGCACAAACTGCATTGGTGCATCATCTGTTGCCTGAAATCCGCATTTCATACTTGTACACCTGGTATATGATTGTTGTTAGGCCAGACATGGATTAATGTCTGTAAAACACGTAGAAACATCACATAAGCAATACAGATATAGAGTAAAATCCTGAGAATACTTACCAATGCTCCCTGGTTCGTTAGAAATGAAAAGTTACATTGGGATTTGAACATTCATATCGTGTTACAACTTAGTGGTAGGTTAAAACAGCAGCTCTTAGAGAAGGCAACCTATTTTGCTAATAGAACGCTCTGAGAAGCTGTCTGGCACCAGATTAAAACGCGAGGGACAGATACTTGCGTCCTAGTGACAAGCTGCCGAGGTGAGCAGAATAGGTTACTGTTTGACAATGACAGACAAGGTACTTGTAGTAAAAGGGCATCGCCTTATCGAAGAACGTACTAAACAACATGTATCACTACAACACCAAATACTACTTTTGCACCCAACGTGTGTTTTGCTAACCATATTAACATCATCAGGAGGTGATTTACTATCATCGCTCATGCTGACATGGTTAGAGAAACGCGTGTCAAGTGCAAAAATAAAGTGTTTGGTGTAGTGGTGATATTGTTGTGCAGTGTCATTGTGCCAAAGATTACAACATCCCGAGGTAGCTAACAATAAGAAGGTAGACTATTCTAATGAGGCTTCTTTATTTCTCTTTCTAAAAGAGTATTCGTAAAAACAAATCACCTTTGAGATTTTGGCATTTTTTCACGTTTCTGGGCCCCACGAAAAACAGTTTCCCATTTCTATCAATTCATCTGTCGATCCATGGCCACGATAACTCTTGAATGAAATGAGATATCGATTTGAAACTTAGTATATACTGATTCTTGAAGTAGGAAAGGAAGGCTTTTGAGCGATATCGCTTCAGGGGAAGAAGTGAAGGGGTGAAATATTATTATGATATGGTCTTTGGTCGAGATAATGAGCAAATTTTAAGGACAATTATTTATAATAAAACATATGTGGAGTTAAAGAGGTGGGGAAGGGGTTCACAGGGTGGTTTTGTATATATTGTGTTCTACGTCCTTTTAGTATTCCCGGTGTGAAAAGATCTGAAAATTATGTTTTTTTTTTTTATTATTTCTTCTTCTGGTGCTGTGTCTTCTTTAGACGTTAGCGATCATTCTGGTCCAAATTACTTTATATTTGTTTATTTATTTACTTACAATAACAGAAATCTTTTTCTATGTAATTTTTTTACATTTAATTACCGAGTTGTAATGCTTGCATTAGGTTATTCTTTAGTGTGAGCAAGCTGTATTCAGTCTTTATTTTAGAACTGTGTGCTTACAAGGAGGCTATTTTGTAAATCATTTTACCAATTTTTACTACTCTTGCTGAAGAGGAATATTGTATTCGTGAAAAAATGACACTAGTTTAGGGGGGCAAATTTTGTATAATTTCAATAGTATTAGTATAGACTGGTAATTTTGAATCTAATCAGATTCATGTGCCATCTGGTGTCCCTCAAGGGGGTCACTGGGCTCCAATCTTGTTTGATTTATTTATCAGGTTTCAGTTTTAACATCTGTTTATTGTTCAAAGTTTACCTACAAGGTTACCTACATTTTCAACTATTATAAATACAGTGTCCTTAAGAATGAGTGCACTCATTTATGATTAGGCCTTAGGGCCGCTGGGGGTCTGCCTTAGTAATTAAACTTTGGGTATATTTTATTTTTTTTTTTAGTCGTTTCCGACAAGGTCTTACATGGCTTTTGTTGATTTGTTTTTGTTTTACTAATAGCTTTTCAAGGTTTAATTATTTAGATCTTTTGATTTCATTTAGTTTTCTTCCTTGTATCCATCTCTCATTCTATCTCTCTCTCTCGTACTTATTATGTCCTATTCATTCTATTTACATAGGTTATTGTTTATCTTAGTCTACCAGGTGTACAACTATGAAATGCCGATTTCAGACAATAGATGGTGCACCAATGCAGTTTGTGCTATAAAGATTTGACACTGCGCCATTTTGTTGTGTCATCAACAAGTGTCAGACGCGCACGAGTGATAAATTAGAAAAGTGTGTGCATAGTGTTGTGTTGTTATGTTCAATATGTCGAAATTTATACCGAACAAAGAGCATTTGCGAACAGCATTAATTTTTTGTTTTCATTTGAAGAAAATTGCTGTTGAATCATACCGATTACTTCGAGAAGCTTATGGAGAACATGCTCCATGGCAAGATACGTGTGAACGATGGTTTGGGCGTTTCAAAAGTGGTGACTTCGGACCACAAGGAACGTGGAAAACCACGAAAAAAATACGAAGATGTGAAATTGCAAGCATTGTTGGACGAAGATGATTCGCAAACACAAAAACAACTCGCCGAGCAATTGGTCGAGAGATGGGAAAGATTCAGAAGCCGGTAGATTGGTACCACATGAGTTGAACGATAGGCAAATGGAAAAGCGCCAAAACACGTGTGACATTTTGCTCGCTCAGTACAAAAAAAAGTCGTTTTTGCATCGTATAGTTACAGGGGATGAAAAGTGGATTTATTTTGAGAATCCTAATAATCATGGGTAGACGCAGGCGCACCATCCACATCGACGGCAAGACCGAATCGCTTTGGCAGAAAGACGATGCTCTGTGTTTGGTGGGACCAGAGGGGCGTGGTCTATTATGAGCTGTTAAAACCTGGATAAAAACGGTTAATACTAAACGTTACCAACAACAATTGACTGATTTGAACCGTTCGCTGCTTGCCAGAATACCGAAAGAGGCAACACAAAGTCATTTTTCTTCATGACAATGCTCCATCACATACCGCAAAACCAGTTCGCGATATGTTGTTAGCACTCAGCTGGGAAGTTCTACCCCATGCAGCTTCCTTACCAACTTGGCTCCTTCCGATTACCGCTTGTTTGCATCGATGGGTCATGCACTTGCTGAGCAGCGCTTTGGTTCGTACGAAGATGTGAAAAAAATGGCTCGATGAATGGTTCGCAGCAAAAGAGGAAGATTTTTACTGGCGTGGTATTCACAAATTGCCCGAACGATGGGGAAAATGTATAACAAGCGATGGAGCATACTTTGAATCATACTTCCGAATTTAACATGTTTTTTTAGAAAAAAATCCGCATTTCATACTTGTACACACCTGGTATTTAATATATTTTACACAGGTTTATTTGTTACGTAGGTTTATCTATATTATTTACAAGTGTGTTGTGTTTTGTTTAGGCTTTTTTTTTAATTTACCCTATTATTATCACTTTCGATACACTGTTTTTAATTTTGGTTTTTACACTTTACATTTGGTGATTATTAGTGTTCCGTACGGAACACTTATAAGATCACTTCGGTCTCTGTCCGTCTATCTGTCTGTCACACCCGATTTTCTCCGAAACTATTAGGACATAGAAAGTTGAAATTTGGTGCTAACATAGAAATTAATGGCCTCATCAGCGCCGTATAGTTTTGAAAGTTAAATTTTCGCTTGAGGAGTTAGTTTTGGGTGTGAAATTGGAAGTGAAAAAAAAAATTACCAGGTCATCGAGTGGGGTATCAAATGAAAGCTTGTAAAAACATGAGTTTTTGTATTATTTTTAAAAAATCGCGAAAAATCGCTGTTCCCCCTTATCGCAAAAAGTATTGATCAAAAAATTTTGAAAAAACTCTGGAGTATTCTTCACAGGAAGTAGATCGAACGAAAATTATCCCCTTTAATAATTTATCTGGTATATAAAAAATGAAAATTTCAAGGTCATCAGTTTTCAGAAAAGATAGGAAAAAAACTTTGTTGAAAATTCAATTGGGGTGTTTTGCGAAGCCATTGATCATTTTATACCCTCGTAACAAAAATTTTTATTCTAATTGCAATCAACGTACGGAACACTAATTGCGCAAGTCCAATTGCACTTGACCGCTTTTTTTATTCTTATTTGTGTTGCGCATCTGACCGCTTTTGTGTTTGGCCATATGTTTAATTTATTTTCGTGCAGGAATTCGACGCGTTCTCCTCTCGGTCGTTGTACGGCATGCTACGAGTATTAGTACACGTCGAATTTCTGTACGTAATTTTTTATTTGGCCGATTCCGAATTGGTCCATTTTGCATTAATCACGATGCAATTATGGAGCCTCGAAATAAATTGGGAATCTGTGGTACAGTAGTTTGTATTTTGGGAGGACATCTTCCCTTACCACCGCCACCCACCCCCATTCCTCCGGGGGTGGGACTGTTTTCTTAACAATTAACGAATTAACTGTTGCAGAGTGTAAAGCTTTCTAGTTTGAAATCATTTTTACAGCTTTTGATAAGCTCACTGAGGAGAAAGTTTTATTGTGATTTTTACCTTTGTGATTTTAATTATGATGTGATATTCTGTTCTTAATGAGTTTTTAAATGTAATTAGATAAATTACTTAATAGTTTTTATATTGTAAAAATTGGGCTTCCCGTCTATTTAAAATAAATAAAAATATTACCAGACTTTTTCGTGGTTTTTAGCTGAGGTAATGCACAAATTTTAACCATTATACGCCCTTTTTACGGTTGTCGAAGCCCAGGAATCCGAAAATTATGTTATTTTTCCACGACAATATTTGAATTAGGTTATTCATTAGTATGAGTTGGTGTTTGTTTGAGAATTGTTTGTATGCAAAGAAAGAATTGGGAACATTAAAGGTGGAAGGGCCTACCATTAGAGGCACTTTTTTCTAAAACCATAAGGATGGGGGTATATTCTACCTTACTATTAGGTAATATTAAATGCTCTATCAAAACGATTATCCATTACATTAGCCAGGGTCAAATTGCTCGTGCACCTCGATCACATCCGGTAGTTTAATCTCCAAAAATTCAGTTAAATATACGTCGTCGAAAGTCACTCCAATTTAACACTACTTAATCTCAAGAGCCATGATTTTTCATATGCATAAAGTCAATTTACCTTAAGTTTAAAAACAGAACATTTTTCCTTTAGTTTAGCTCCTTGACTTGCTAATGAGCTATAAAACAATAAAATTAGTAGAAGAATAGGTTAACAAGATATGTACTATATTTTATATTATTTAAATTTTATACCTGCCGGCCGCGTTAGCGTGGCGGGTAACGAGCCCGCCAAGTGACCCGATGGTCGCTGGTTCGAATACTGCGCTACTGGCTGGGTGTTGTGACATCCAAGTTTTTGAATTAAGAATCATATATACCAGGTGTACAAGTATGAAATGCGGATTTCAGACAACAGATGGTGCACCAATGCAGTTTGTGCTATAAAGATTTGACAGTGCGCCATTTTGTTGTGTCATCAACAAGAGTCAGACGTACACGAGTGATAAATTGGAAAAGTGTGTGCATAGTGTTGTGTTTAATATGTCGAAATTTATACCGAACAAAGAGCATTCGCGGACAGCATTAATTTTTTGATTTCATTTGAAGAAAACTGCTGTTGAATCATACCGATTACTTCGAGAAGCTTATGGTGAACATGCTCCATCGCAAGATACGTGTGAACGATGGTTTTGGCGTTTCAAAAGTGGCGACTTCGATGTTGCAGACAAGGAACGTGGAAAACCGCCAAAAAAATACGAAGATGTGGAACTGCAAGCATTGTTGGACGAAGATGATTCGCAAACACAAAAACAACTCGCCGAGCAATTAGGCGTTAGTCAACAAGCTGTTTCCAATCGGCTACGAGAGATGGGAAAGATTCAGAAGCCGGTAGATGGGTACTACATGAGTTGAACGACAGACAAATGGAAAAGCGCAAAAACACGTGGGACATTTTGCTTGCTCGGTACAAAAGGAAGTCGTTTTTGCACTGTATAGTTACAGGGGATGAAAAGTGGATTTATTTTTAGAATCTCAAGCACAAAAAATCATGGGTAGACCCAGGCGCACCATCCACATCGACCGCAAGACCGAATCGCTTTGGCAGAAAGTCGATCCTCTGTGTTTGGTGGGACCAGAGGGGCGTGGTCTATTATGAGATGTTAAAACCTGGGGAAACGGTTAATACTAAACGTTACCAACAACAACTGACCGATTTGAACCGTTCGCTGTTTAAAAAAAGGCCAGAATACCGAAAGAGGCAAAACAAAGTCATTTTTCTTCATGATAATGCTCCATCACATACGGCAAAACCAGTTCGCGACACGTTGGAAGCACTACCTAGATGGTAGATGTTCAGATCCCACCAGCATCGCCTGGTGTGATACCATCGCATCGGCTTAGGCTGCGTGAAGTTGCTTAACGTTTCGTGGCTGTGCCAATGTCCCTGACTGTGGGACCAAATAGCATGATGAGGCACCTGGATACAAAAAATTCCGGAGGTAAAATACCCCCCGTTCGGATCTCCGGGGGGAATTTCAAAATGGATTTTTGCAACATACGAGGTTTAAACACGAACATAAATTTAGTGCACCAACACCTGCAATCAAATAAACCTCATGTACTCGCTCTCTGTGAAACCAAGGTCAGTTCATCGACCAGCACAGTAAACTATCTTTATCCTGGGTACGACTTCTATTCCCGATTTAGGCGTAACTTTGGAATCTGTCTTTATGTCAGAAGCGACCTCTCTTGCCAACGAGAAGAGGCTCTGGAGCCCCCAAACTTTGATGTTATGTGGTTAAAAATAACGACTGCACCAACCACAAGGTTCATCTGTATCCTCTATCGACCACCAAGTGATACTAACTTTAGAACACTTTTCGCTTCCCTTGCAGACACCATCGATCATTTACAAATTAACTATCCAAATGCCGAAATTGCCATCCTGGGCGACTTTAATGTCCACAACATCGACTGGCTTAAATATTCAAATACTACCGACGAACAAGGTCGTGAAGCCGAATCGTTTTCAATCAGTTGTGGCTTAACTCAGTTTATTGAGGAACCAACACGGATCCCAGATCGAGACGGAGAGTTTGCTAGTCTTCTTGATCTCTTTTTAACACCAATCCGGAGATTTTCACAGTCAGCGTAAATCCGCCGTTAGGTTCTTCCGACCATAAACTACTTTCGACATCGAGTATTCTACCAATCAATGACAGAGAGGCGCCTAAACCGCGCAAGATTTGGCACTACAAGTCTGCTAAATGGGAAGATCTCATGGAATATTTTCGAACTTTCCCTTGGTTAGACGTTTGTTTTCGATTCGACGATCTATCTGACTGCGCCAGGGAGGTTTCCGATGTTATTTTGGTCGGTATGGAGGCTTACATCCCTTTTTTGAAGAAATGCCCTTCCAACGGCAAGCCTTGGTTTGACCGAAAATGCAAAGAAGCTGTTGCTTCTAAACATCTTACATACCGACAATGGCGCGAAAATCCTAACACCATAAATCGTAACAGATTTGTTCGTGCCAGGAATAGATGCAAAGAAATTATCGACGAAACCAAGGAGGTACACAATCAACGGATTAGAAACAAACTTCTCGCCTGTCCCAGCAATTCAAGGTCCTTTTGGTGGGTCGCTAAGGCAGTTAGTCAAAATTTCACCAAATCCACCATACCACCATTCACACGACCAGATAATTCTATTGTAACGACACCTGTTGAGAAAGCGAACTTGTTGGCTGAACTCTTTGCTTCACATTCTACTGTCCATTTCCAAGAAAAAACACCACTTACTATCCCATAGTGCAGTCAAGGATGCCCGATGTTGTCTTCAGACAGCGTATCATAAAGCGTATTCTGATGAAGCTAGATACCAAAAAGGCTTCTGGCGCTGACGGAATACCTGCCATAGTTCTTAAAATCTATGCGAGGGAACTAACACCAGTTTTCTGTAGACTTTACAACCTATCCTACAGAAATGTGCTACAGTTCAGCCGATACCTAAAAAAAGCAAGAAGACCTTGCCAAATAATTACCGACCAATCGCACTGCTTTCAATAATATCGAAAGTCATGGAAAAGGCTATCAATCAGCATCTTCTAAAATATCTTGAAGGATTCAACATTATTAGCGATCACCAATATGGCTTTCGTAAAAATAGATCAACAGGAGATCTTCTGACTTATGTAACACATGTTTGGAACAATGCAATTGAACACTTTGGAGAATCTCGAGCGGTTGCTCTTGAGATATCCAAGGCATTCGACCGTGTTTGGCACGATGGGCTGTTGGCTAAGCTACGTTCTTATGGTATGTCTGAAAAGTTCTGTTTGTGGCTCTCATGTTTCCTCAGAGAGCGTTCTTTACGAGTGGCAGTCGACGGATTCCTTTCTAACACCTTCACTATCAACGCCGGTGTACCCCAAGGCTCCATACTGTCTCCTACTCTCTTTCTCATTTACATTAACGATCTGCTGGAAAAGACCGAGAAACCAATCTACAGCTTTGCAGATGACAGTACACTTATCTCTTCATTCACGTTGAACGCTCGGACATCGGCTACTCAGACGAATATCCGCAGACAGCAGGAGGTCATTCAACTTAACAAAGACCTGGAAGAAATTCTATCTTGGGGTGACAGTAACCAAGTGGAATTTAAAGCTACAAATCCCAGGCGGCAGTTTTTTCTAAACAAGTTATGTCGAGGCACTCCATTCCTCGTAACATCGTCACTCAATTTGTTGGGCGTTAATTTGGGAGCAAATATGTCCTGGCATGAACATGTTGCAGGCATAGCAAGGAGAGCTTCTCAAAAGTTGGGAATGTTATTTCGAACCAGAAAGCTTTACACTCCACAACAACTGTTAATTCTTTACAAAGCTCAAATTCGACCAACTATGGAATACTGTTCCCATGTTTGGAGCTCCGCTCCCAAACATACACTGCATTTGTTGGATTCTATTCAGAGAAGAGCTGTTCGTCTGATTGGAGACCCGGAACTGACCGTCGGCCTTGATTCGCTGGAACATCGAAGAACGGTTGGCGACTTGAGCCTATTCTACAAGTACTTTCATGGAAAGTGTTAGAAGGAGGTGGCCCGCTTAATTCCTCCCAGAGCGGTGCATGTTAGAAGTACACGTCGCGCTAATTCTTCACATCCGTATGAGGTTCAGCTTATTACTCATCGTACAACGCAGTCTTTTATATGGAGAACATCATCCTTTTGGAATAATTTGCCCAGGACTGTGTTTCCCACCGAGTACAATCTACAGCGATTCAAGAACAACGTGAATCGCTTTCTCCGCACACGTGTCGCTCCTGTAGCGCTTTAGGGACTTCCCTGTAGCACGTGTGCTTACTCAACAGACTTGGCTCCTTCCGATTACCACTTGTTTGCATCGATGGGTCACGCACTTGCTGAGCAGCGCTTTGGTTCGTACGAAGATGTGAAAAAATGGCTCGATGAATGGTTCGCAGCAAAAGGGGAAGATTTTTACTGGCGTGGTATTCACAAATTGCCCGAAAGATGGGAAAAATGTATAACAAGCGATGGAGCATACTTTGAATAAAGCACTTTTTATCATTCTTCCGAATTTAACATGTTTTTTTAGAAAAAAAATCCGCATTTCATACTTGTACACCTGGTAACCTTGTAGCTACGCTAAGTTCGTGAAGCCAATAAAATATAAAAAAGAATTAATATTTTGTTGTGGATAATTAAAATGTAAAAAAACATAACAAGATATTTTGTAATATTTGTATAATATATATTTATTTGTAAAAATATTTATTTACAATTACGTTGAGTTTGTAACATAGTCACATTAGATTTTTCTAAATAAATACTATAGATATATACCAGGTGGCCCAACAAACTAGTAATTATAGAACTACTGTATTTAGAACGGGTGTGTGATAATATGTAAACTTTAATTACACTAGCTGGTTTGTTAATGGAGTTTACAACACCTCTTTCGCGATCTTTTAATCAATATATCTTTATTTTTTTTTTGATTGTCTAAGATATCAACGGTTCTTAGTTTGTATTAAAGTTAGAATTATCATTCAGTAGTTACCCATCATTGGGACATCTAGTGCGGAATTCAGGGCAAGAGAAAAATACAAAATTGGTCAAGTGAAAAGTAGCAAAGTATAAAAATGAAGGAAGGAATGTTATTTCTTAAATTAATAAAGTTAATGATAGAAGAACAATGGGGTTGTTTTCTTATTATCGAAATTCTGAAAAAAGTATATTTAAAATAAAAATATTTATAAGTTAAAAAAATAAAAGGCATTTTCAAATAGGAGCATTTAGCTGGTTGTAGTACTCACTAAATAACGTCACTTCGCTAAATAACCTATAAAAAAGTTTCGTAAATCTGTTTAAAAAGAGTTACCTTAAAATTTTACAAAATCCTACTTAGTCTGGCTGAGATAAATTGTATCAAAATATCATCATCATCATCCAGCTTCTCTCATTCACTGCTGGGCATAGGCCTCCTCGAAGTCTTTCCATTCCATTCGATGTTGGGCCTTTGCTATCCAGTTCTGGACTACACTTTTTAGGTCCGTCCGCCCATCGGCTAGGTGGTCTGCCTCTGCTTCTTTTGTCTTGCCGTGGTCTCCACTCAACAATTCTGTTCGTCGACCTATTGTCCTTCAAGCGCGCCACCATTTGATCTCCGTAATACCTCTTATAATATCTACTATCTTTGTATTGGTCTTGAATGATTCTGCTTGAGATTCCATCTCTTCTTGTAACTCCTAGCATTGACTTTTCCATTGCAAGATGTGCCACTTTGTGTGTTGTCTTCCATGTCAGAGTTAGAGTTTCAGCTCCTTTTGTAATGACATAAAAATATCATCTCTGATTTAATCTGTTAGGATTTCGGCACCTCGATATCATTGCCGTATTCGATTCATACAAGCGGGACTGATTAATTTTACGATCTACCAGTAATGCCTTTTTCTATTATCTTCCGGAGGATGCTAATCGAATACCGCACTGTTACATTTTTTTTGAAGAAAGAAATATAAACAAAACTGAGAAAAGGAAAATGTTAACGGTGTTAAGGATTTTGGAGTTAAGTGATGATCGCTTGGAAATTTAAATTTTTTCAGGACTGCAAGACATTAAAATTCCTTTATTCCCTATAAACTATATTTAGCGAAGTGACTTATTTATTAAAATATTAATATATAGCTTTATGTCATACTAACAAGAATAAGATTTAATTTGATTTTTTTATTTTTTATTGTCAATAATTACTTAAAACCAATTACAGGATATACAAATGTAGTGTTTGGTTTTCAAAAGAGTATTGCTGAATAAATATTGTTAGCAATTATTTAGCATTTTTTTAGATTCAATTTTACATTTTTACAAAGTAAAAAAATGTACTAAATCATACAAGGAAGCGCAGCGACGTTTTGTTACAGAAAATGTCAATAATAAGTAAAATATTATAATTTTAGATATTTTCTTATCCTTTTTAAGTTTTGTAGGGATGAAATTGGTTTGATTTATTTTAGTGAGTACTATAACCTGTTCAAAACGGGGTATTTCAGGAAACACCCTACATATACATATATAGTACCGAGTGTCCCAAAAACCAACGTATTCCCCTCGAGGGCTGATAGGCCAGCTCATAACTCATCAGAACATGTAAATATGACCTTAGTGAAAAATTGTTAGATTTTGAGATCAAAGTTAGCTAATTAAAATCTTTTTATTCATGATACTTGTAAAAATGTTTTTTTTTTTCCCACAGGCTTAGCACGATTAGTTATGATCAACAGCAAGGGAATTCAGGAAAACGTAACAATAATTAGAATCTTAGAATAATAATAATAAAATTTGTAGTTGTAGCATTCGATAAACTGATTTAAGATATATATATATATATATATATATATATATATATATATATATATATATATATATATATATATAAATATATAAATATATAAATATATAAATATATATAAATATATATATATATATATATATATATATATATATATATATATATATATATATATATATATATATATATATATATATATATATATACAGTCAGTCCAAAAAGTTTTCATACACCACCTGCTT
>CM032448.1:43700826-43773326 GCA_019049505.1 Pachyrhynchus sulphureomaculatus
TCGTTTTTTAAGAAAATAATAGGTTTCTTGGTGCAGAAAATTTTAACCTAAAAGAAAAAATGTATTATGTGGAATTCAATTCATTTGATTGGCTGCAGCACTTTTAATGTTTAACTTATATTATTTATTTACTTTTATTTTAATATACATTCAAGTATTTTAAAAAATGGCTGTATTGGCTGTATGTTGTATTCTTGAGACGCTGGAAATAAAAACCAGAGAATAATGTGTCGTTAATTACCTAAAAGGGAGTAAAGCACATGACCCGATTAGTAAGGAACGTCAGCAGTACGGAATCATTAACGTGCAGTATATAAAATACCCGGACAGTTACAAGTCGGACTTGCGCAATTAGTGCTCCGTTTTTGTTACGGAGGTATAAAATGATTATTGAGTTTATAAGACACATACCAAATGAGTTTGTTTCTGATCTTTATTGAAAACTGATGACCTTGAAATTTTGTTTTTTTTCCTTATATATCAGATAAATTATTATCACTTTTGTGATAATTTTCGTTCAATCTACACCCTGTGGAGAATATTCCAGAATTTTTTCAAAATTTTTTGATCAGTACTTTTCGAGATAAGGGGAGGCGCTGCCTCCCCTTTTGGCAATTTTTTAAAAATAATACAAAGAAAAGAGTGCGCAAGTATTACATTATATATATTTTTGAACTCGTGTTTTCATAAGCTTTCATTTGACACCCCACCCGAACTCTTTATGTCAAATTAACTTTAAAAACTACACGGCTCTGATGGGGGCCATCAATTCTTATATTAGTGCCAAATTTCAACTTTTTATGTCAAATAGTTTCGGAGAAAATCGGGTGTGACAGACGGACGGACAGACAGACAGACGGATAGAAACGTGATCTTATAAATGTTCCATACGGAACACTAAAAAGAAGTACAGGATTTTGGTATACATAGCTCCAAAGAGACCACTCGCATTTCTGTTAGTAATATTAAATGTTATTAATCAATACTTCTTCAAGTATCTGGAAGTATTTAACATTATTACCGACCACTAACATGGTTTTCGTAAGTAAAGATCAGTTGGAGATCTCTTCACCTATGCGACATATTTTTGGAACAATGCAACTGAACCATATGATGAGTTTTGAACCGTTGCGTTTGACAGTTTGTAATTAAGAAAAATAACATTTTACAACACTGTGAACAATGGTGCGCGGGGAAATTGTTTAAAGCAATTAGAATTTGACGGGATTAACCATAAAAATCAAAGCAGACCCTAATATTCTGCATGCAATATCCATCTTCCCTGCGCCTTTTTCGTTTAAAGTGTTGTAAAATGGTGGTCTCCCTTAACAACAAATTCTAATTGACCGTGTTTGGCATCCAATTTTAAAATAGGTCTAAAAGGCTTTATTTATGGCTTTCGAGCTTCTTCACACGGCAATAAATTTCTTTCGGACACTTTTACTATCAACTCCTGCGTATCCTGAGGCTCCATCCATCCATATTGCAGGCACGACAGAGAAAGCGGCTCAAAAGCTTTGAATATTTGATACTAGAAAGCTGTATACTATCAATTCTTTGGAATAAACTGCCTAAGACTAAGATTCTGAATATAACCTGCAGTGGACACATGCATCGGCCCTCTAGTACTTTACGAGATTTCCTTACACGGGGTTTGCTGTGCGAATAAGAAAATCTACTATTAAGTAACCGTTTTCTCCTCCCAGGGAAATATTGAACAAGCAGTATAGGAATATCATGGGGGAAGACATAGTCGACCTTAAAAGACAAAACTGGACGATTAAAAAGGAGATAGTTGGAGACTAAGATCCTAGGTTCACAAATAAATCGTAAAAACCGAAATAGATTTTACGCCAATGTCGGTCGGAACTTGAATATGGAAGATACGGAATTAAACCAATAAATTATTAGAGGGAATACTGTCAAAGTTTATTTCTTCATAACTTGTAGAAATAGAAAGAGCGTTTTAACAAAACTTTTTATATATAAGACGGTACACATACAGTGTTCAAAAAGTTTGGAACAAATGGCAAACCTTATTTATAATATTTCGAAAGCCTAGTTTTCATCAAAAGTAGATGCATTGAGAAAAATTCGCTTTTAGCTAGAAAATTACTGAATGCAGGATTAGCACAAAATTCCATCATCCTAACTGAATAGTCTTGGAATACATTATCTTTAAAAACGGGAAAAAAATCATTTTATATTTATTATTGCTTTCATAGTATCGCACTTTTTTATTATTGTTTTCATAGTATCGCACTTTTTTTATTTTTTGCCGATCCTGTATACCGGTAATTCTTTAACGTTAAAAAAATATCGACAACTAGAATTTTACAAAGTTTCTTGTTCTAAGTATTTCGGCCATTTTGTATGTGCCAAAATTGGCAGTTTTCGAGATGCTGACACTTAACAAATGTCGCTTTTGTTACGTTAATAGGCCATAACTTTTAAATAGCTCAATTTTAAAATACATGAGTTCCATTTTTTTCCATTAGTTTTTCATGTCTTTTTAAAAAAACAATTACATTTTTGATTTCTGGTTAAGCTGGCAAAACTCTTTAATTTCGTATACGCAGTTTAAATTAGAGAAATTTATTACTTCCCAATTCAGTGATAAAATCTTGTACTTACCATAGGAGCAGAAATTAACAACATACCGACACAAGTGGTTGCCGGCATGTCACTTTTATCACTGATTACACCAGCTACTATAGCACCGGCTATACCTCCAACATCGAATAGAGTTGACAGGTCCGCACTTAAGGTAGCACCCATTGTAGCTAAAACGGGGGTAAAAAAGCGTTATTTATCCAACATATGCATATAAAAGTGTCATAATTTCCCTGAATATAAATGATCAAGAGAAAGAAGTGATTCAAAAGGATTTATTGAGTTATAAATCCTTTGACTTACTAAGTAACTAATAAGAAGTAATAACTAATACCACAAGTACATATCGAGTGGCTAATAAAAAACTTTAATCATTTCTATTTAGTAAGTTAGTTTTAAAAAGCCAGTATTATGGTTCGTTATCACACCTCTTAGGCCCCTCCCTGATTTGTCGACAAATCAGGGAGTGGCCTTAAACTATGACAAATATCGACAATAGTGAGTTATGGGGGCCTATAACCCACCAGTGAATTATATATTAGTTAAAACATGTTTGTTTACAAAAATTATGCGACCGATGGATGTCTAATAATTGTATTTTTAGTTCAGGTAAGTACAGTCTTAGGGATCTTCAGTCTGTCTGTCTAATAACCTAATATTTGAATTGTTTGGCTCTAAAAACAACAACAAATAATGTTATACATAAGAGACAACTCCTCCAATCTCCTCCCGCTTCACAGCATTACGTGTTTTGGTGACGAATAATTCGGTTTCCAACCTCTTCATGGCACCACTCACCACACCACTATACTCGCCCAAACCATTTCTAACAGCTTTAACAAACACCAGAAAGTTGGAGCTGTGTTTTCTCGACGTATCAAAGGCCTTCGACCGAACCTGGCACGAATGCCTCGTTCTGAAACTGATTCGACACGGCTATCCCCCTGTCACAACAAAACTCATTCAGTCCTTCGTCTCTGGCAGAACCTTTCAAGTCAGAGTCGAAACCGCCATTTCCGAAGTCAAGGCCATCAGAGCCGGAGTCCCACAAGGCTCCGTCCTCTCCCCCCCCTCTTTAACATTTTCACAGCCGACATTCCCAAATCGGATCAGACCAACCTCCTCCTTTATGCTGATGACACCGCCATTATCACCCACTTTAGAAGTAGCTGCCTCATCACCAGCAGACTTCAGCGCCACCTCGACACCTGGATTCCTGGTTTGCCCGCTGGAGGATCAAACTCAACCCCGCCAAAACTCAAGCCATCGTCTTCTCCAAGGGCAGCAGCACTTCTCATGGATATCTTCAACTCCAAGGCTGCCGTATCCAATGGGCCAAGACCATCAAATACCTGGGCGTCCATTTCGATCGACAACCTCGTCTGGAAGGACCAGGTCTGCACTGCAACCAAGAAGGCGAAGCAACTACTTGGGAAACTCTACCCCATCCTGAACCGCTCCAGCTAGTTTACAACGTGAAGGCAGGCCTCACGTACGCTTGGCCCACCTGGTGCCAGCTCTCCAAAACAAGGAGAGCCCAGCTTCAAGCAGTGCAGAACAAGGTCCTGAGAATGATCACGGGAGCCCCGTGGTTCATGAGGAACCGTCAAATTCACAGGGACCTCGGTGTGCCTACCGTAAAGGCACACATGAGGCAAACTCAACAGAAGTTCTTCGAGAAGGGTCCCAGCACCCCAACCCGTGCATCAGGGACGCTTTCCGACTCCCACCTCAAGCTAGCCGCGAGTTCCCTAGACTGTCGGACCCGCTGCTGCGCTCGGACGAAGATGATGACCCCCCCGCCCGCCGTGACAAGAAGAATGTCATCCTATGTTGACGTATAAATTAGTCTTAATTTAAGTCCTGTTACATCCTAGTTTAAGTTAGCGTAAGTCTTAGTCTAAGGTAGTTTTAGTTTTAGTTCTAAGTCCTAGCTTTAAGAAACTTCATGTATATAAGAAACACATTTCCTAGGTTAAGTTAGCATAGGATTCCTATTGTAAGAACTTAGGTTAAGATAGAATAAGTTTACATTTAGTTATAGAAATTATTTTTATATACTTTCAAAAATTATAAGAAAGCGGCCTGGCCTAACTTAGAATCCAATAAAGACAGTGATCTCCTCCCGCACTCCTTTCACCCCTTTTATGTTAATATAAATATTTATGGATAATATAGTGTGTCCCAAAAAGTTTTATACAAATGGAGAAAAAGTTTATCTTATATATTAAAAAAAAAATTCTTGATAAAAAGTTCTGCATCACATGGAAATCCATCATCAAGCATCGAAAGTTTAAAATATTTGATGGTATACAGGGAAAATAAAAATAATGATTTATAATGAAGAGTAAAGTGTGTTTAAATTTAAATACAGAGCAAAATATTAATTGAAAATGTTAATAGGAACTCCAGTAAATACGTCAGTAATTGTCGGATTATTTATTGAATAAAAGAAATTAATTAAAAACTAGTGCACTGATTTTGACTGTCATATTTTTGTTAAAAATTTAATAACCTTTTTATCTGCTTTGCAACAATTACATCCATAATAGATTTGTGCTAATATCATTTTATTTTGAAATTACAACATTACTTAGTTACTACGTACATAACATAACTAAACATACGGTTAATTCTAACTTTATTGCACAAGTGGTTCAATGTATCCACCGTCCCTTTCTAAACAGGCGATTATTTTTCGAGAAAAATCTTTTATTACATCTCTAATTACGTCAGCAGTTATAGCTTCACGTTTCCCTAATGACTCTCTCAAGATGATCCACACCTTGAAATGGCTTTTTAAGATAAATCTTTCCTTCAAGTAGCCCCCATAAAAAAAAATCTAGAGGGGTGATGTCCGGAGACCTTGGGGGAGATAATCTCGAACATTTTTCGTACTGTGACATGATGCACCATCATGTTGGTACTATATACGTTGTCTTTCAATTATTGGTAGGCGATTAAGAAACTCAGGAAACTCATTAAATAAAAATTCTAGGTAATGTTCAGCATTCATATTATTTCGAAAAAAAGAATGGTCCAACTATTCTATCTTTAAAAATTCCACACCATACATTGGTTTTAAACGAGTATTGACCTCGAGTTTGGATATTGAAGTTAGGATTAACATCGCTCCATCAGGGATAGTTTTTGAGAACTTACTGTCCCATTAGACGTAAATGTTGCTTCGTCAGAGAAAAGTATTTGTTTTGCCATAAACCTGTTATCTTTCAACTCTCCTTGAAACCAAGGACAAAATTCAAATCTTCGTTCAAAATCTTCTGCTTTTAAAGTATGGGTAAATTGGAGTTTGTATGGTTTAAAGTTATTTCAATTTAAAATTCTCGCAACTGTAGTTTTACTCATATTCAATAAAGCTGATCTTTTCCGAAGTGAATCTTTTGGCTTTTCTATTACCGACGGCATTACTTGACTTTGATTATCTTCCTTTGAAACCCATGCCCAATGTTTCTTTTTAAATTTATTTTCAACACTTCCATAAATCTTGAATCTCTTTATTAGATATCCTACAGCTGTGCAGTATACACTTTTATAAGGGTGTCTATTAATAAAGATTTCTGCTGTTTCTCCAAAAGCTTTATAATTATCTCCAACTATGAGAACAACTTCAATGTTATCTTCAACACTTAATTTTACTGGCATTTCTAATTATTGACGGTTGTTAGGTATTTCCAAATATATGTTCATTTATTTTCAGCTTAAAATTTGTAGTGATTTCGTTTTCTTTTCAATAACTAATTCAACAATACTGATGTGTTTACTGGAGTTTCTTTGAATTTTTAACTAGGAAGGCCACAAATCTAAACGTGAGCATAATTTTTTTAGTTCCTATTAACATTTCAATTAATACTTTGCTCTGTATTTAAATTTAAATACACTTTACTCTTCATTATAAATCATAATTTTTTTATTTTCCCTGTATATCATCAAATATTCCAAACTTTTGATGCTCGATTATGGATTTCCAAGTGATGCACAACTTTTTTATCAACAAAAAATTTTTTTGTAATATGTAAGAAAAACTTTTTCTCTATTTGTATAAAACTTTTTGGGACATACTGTATATGTTCATTACCTCAAAAGAAAGGAAAAATTACCCTAATACTATCAAAACTATAAAAAATTTATCGACCCCACCTTTGGCCCTCTTACCCTTAAGCGTTATGACTCAAAAACTATAAGCTTCATCCCCTAAGTAGGTATTATATATGTACCGGGTTTGAAATGGATATCTCATTTTGTCCGAAAGTTATCGTGCCAACAGGCCGTCGGAAATGAGTGACTATGTTTTTGGTAACCTAGGAACCCTAAAACGTGAAGAAAAGCAAAAATTTCGGGGGGTGATTTTTACACGAAGACTTTTCTTTAGCAAGGAAATTAAAAATCTGTTAAAAAAATTAACTACGCGTAACGCAAATTATTAACATTTCACCAAAAAACTTTTTTTATAAAATATCTGTTTTTTTTTAAAGACGCAGTATAGAAGATCGCAAAAACTAATGAACAAATATAGATCTTTTTAAAAAACAAACTTCAAAGGTTATATATATATATATATATATATATATATATATATATATATATATAAAATATATATAATATATATATAATATATATATATAATATATATATATATATATATATATATATATATATATATATATATATATATATATATATATATATATATATATATATATATATATATATAATATATATATATATATATATATATATATATATATAATATATATATATATATATATATATATATATATATATATATATATATATATATATATATATATATATATATATATAAAGCTGAGTTTTCTTTAAATACTTTAGTTATATTCTTTGGGTTCCCCTATATTTAAGAGACTCCTTTATAGTATAATACGAAGCTTATAGTTGCCATTAATAACTTTGCAAAAATTTGTTTTCTGAAGTTTTTTTACAAATGTTAGAAACACCAAATTTCCGTGATAAACATTCTTAATATTTTTAAGAAAGGAAAAACAGCGACAAATAGAAAAAAAAAAAATTATTACATAAATAAAACACTTACTTGAGGCGTTGACGTATAGTGGCAACCAATATAAAAACGTATAACTAACCAACTTAGCGAAAAACAATGATAGAGAAAACTCTATCACCCCTGGTATCTTAAGAGCCCCAACGAACCCAATTGCCTGGTCCTGGGAATCACTAGAGGATTCACCTAATAATCGCGATCTTTCTGTCACTCCTCTCCGTAGGATTTCCTGTAAGAAAGTATTAAATTACTAAACGTAGTAAAGTGTACTTGAGGTATAGGAAGAGTGAAAAATTGTGTCATAATTTTCTTGAAAACAAATTTCCAATAAAATCCAAATTGTGTAAATAAGGACATGTAGTCAACACTTTTTGTTATTCCTTGAATAAGGTGAAGTGACTATAAATAACATACATTTTTTGACCTACCTTTTTAAAAATCAACAAAAAGTTGAGATGAGATCTTTAATTGCAAACTTGTATAAAGCAGGAGGACAATTAGTATGCACGAAAGATTAAGACCGAAGCTTCTTAACTTATATAACTAAAGCTATATAACTATTGAAAAATAGCAAATAACATAAATAAAAAATGCAATTACCAAGTTACATTTATTTCGACATTTGTTGAATTTTATTTCTCGACATTGTAACACTAAAATATAGCGGTCTAATTTTAAAAACATATAACAGAATGAAATTTTCAGAAAAAAACATAATTTCCGAAAGTAAAATATTCGAATGGAGTTTCTTAAACCAAATTTATGAAAGGACAAATTCCATACTGAAAATTTTAGGCTGCATTTTTGGCATTGTTAGGTGGACCTTGGCAAGTCACAGACTGAGATCAGTTCAGGTTTTTTTCAGAATTACTTCAGGTATATATTACAGAATATAGTATTTCGCTTCCCGACGCCAAACCTCTCTATTGAAAGCATCTTTGTTCTTTAGGTTGTGAGCTGCCATTGTTTTTCTCACTGTTTCGTTCCAACCTATTCTTGGCTTTCCTCTTTTTCTCCAACCAGGAGGTGTTAATTCAAACAATCTCTTAGACCATCCGTTCACCGGCATTTTTAGTACATGGCCAAACCATTTTATGCTCCTTTTTTCAATCCTATCTAAAATTGTTTCTTTGGTCTTCACAATACGTCATTGTACATTTTTTTTTCAAGTCTAAAGATACCAGTACTTCCTCGCAGATAATCTATCCCAACTGCTAATACACGCCACTCCATTTTTGCACTCATTTTCCACGGCTCTAAGCCATAGTATAAGACTGATTCAACCATCATACGGTTAAGTCGTCTCTTTATGCTCTGTGACAAATATCTGTGTAACCAAAGGCTACTACTCAGTATATATCACCACTACACTAAACACTTTATTTTTGTACTCGACGCGCGTTTCGCTAACCATGTTAGCTTCATCAGGAGCGATGATTGACTCGCTCCTGATGAAGCTAACATGGTTAGCGAAACGCGCGTCGAGTGCAAAAATAAAGTGTTTGGTGTAGTGGTGATATATACTGAGTAGTATCATTGTGCCAAAGATTCCACATTCCCAACTTAGGTAACCAAAGGCTGTTGAGACATCCTATTACTCTTTTGCTATTTTAGACTTTGGTCTGAATTTCCTCCTTTGTTAACCCCTGCTTATTAACAGTTACTCCTCAGTATTTAAATTTATCAACTTGCTGCACTGCCACATCTCCGTTGTGCAAAACTTCAAGAGTTGCGTGAATGCCAGGTTTTCTTCTCGTAAAGCCTTTTCATCAGGAACTCTAGGTTAGTTCGACGCCAATGTCAACATCAGCGTAGGTAATTTAATTTTCAATTAAATATTCATACCTTGGTATCTTTTTTTCCAATCCTTGAAAGCCACTTCTACGTAGGCACTAAACAACAGTGGTGACAGACTATATTCCTGCCTTGTTGTTTCTATGGGTTCAGATAAGTTTTTTCTAAATCTAACATAAGATCGTCACTATACATTTCCTGAATTGAATCGACTAGAGTTGTAGGTATTTAGTATTTTTAGAGGGCTCTATAGTCAGCTTTTAGGAACAGAGTCATACGCGTTTTGGAGGTCTATAAAGGCTAAATGTACTTCTTAAACCATAACTATCTTTTTTCCCATGGCTTGTTGCAGAACAAAGTTTGTGGAACGGCCATGTACAAATCGACTTTGCTCCTCACTAATCGCATGTTCTACATTGTTTCCTAATTTAGTTTGAAGGATTTTTCAGAACAGCCGATTGAAGGTACTGTTCACACAGCAATTTGGATGGTTGCGATCAAACTTTCTGAATAATAACATATAATATTTTAAATTTTTGTAAAAATATATATTGTTGACAACACTTGTTAAACAATTGATGCCGTACAAGACTTGTAACCCCATATCCGAGATCTTCGATTTTTCATTCTATTTAGATTTTGTTCTTTTTAGTGTTCCGTACGGAACATTTATGGGATCACTTCGGTGTCTGTCTGTCTGTCCGGCTGTCACACGCGTTTTTATTCGAAACTATTTGACATAGAAAGTTGAAATTTGGTATAAATATAGGAATTGATGTCCCAATCAGAGCCCTGTAGCTTTGAAAGTTAAGTTTTAACTTAAGGAGTTAGTTTTGGGTGGGGTGGGGCTGAAATAGGAAGTAAGAAAAAAATGCAAGGTCATCGAGTGGGGTGTCAAATGAAAGCTAGTGAAAACACGAGTTCAAAAATATATATGATGTAGTACTCGCGCAAATTTTTCTTCATATTATTTTTTAGAAAACCGTCAAAAATAGCTGTCCACCCTGTTTAACTCGAAAAGTATTGATCAAAAAATTTCGAAAAAACTCTGGAATATTCTCCATAAAGTGTAGATTGAATGAAAATCACGAGTGCGTTACCTTTAATAATTTATCTGGTATATAAAAAAACAAATTTTTTAAAGTCAGGTTTTCACAAAGAATTGGAAACAAACTTTGTTGAAAACTCATTTAAGGGATGTTTTGTGAAGTCACTGATCATTTTATACCTCCGTATTACCGTACGGTGCACTAATTGCGCAAGTCCGACTTGCACTTGGCCCTTTGTTTTTGTGGAATTTACAATTTAGTCTTCTAAGTATGGCTTGTTGTAATTATTCAGGTCGTTTTTCTGTTAGTGTTAGTGTTCGTTTCAATCCCCTCACACTGCTCTTTCAGCAAAAATATTCTGACTGGTTGATCTTCATCTGTTTTATTATTCTTCATAATAATTAATATTTTAATATATGTATATAAATTACAAATTTTATATATTAATATATTTTTTGCCAAATTCTTTCGATACTGATAAAGTTGTTACATTTTTAGTGTTCGTATGGAACACTTATAAGATCACTTCGATGTCTGTCCGTCCGTCTGCCGGTTTGTCACACCCCATTTTCGCTGAAAACATTTGACACAGAAAGTTGAAATTTGGTACTAATATATGAATTGATGGTCTCATCAGAGCCGTGTAGTTTTGAAAGTTAAATTTTGAGTTACTTAAGGAGTTAGTTTTGGGGGGATGAAATCGGAAGTGAAAAAAAAAAGTTTTTTACTAGGTCATCGAGTGGGGTGCCAAATGAAAGCTTGTAAAAACCCGAGTTCAAAATATATGTAATGTACTACTTGCGCACGCTTTTCTTTGTATTATTTTTAAAAAATCGCTGCCCCCCTTATTTCGCAAAGTATTGATCAAAAAATTTTGAAAAACTTTTGGAATCTTCTCCCCAGGGTGTAGATTGAACGAAAATTATCACGAGTGCATTATCTTTAATAATTTATCTGGTATATCAAAAAACAAAAATTTCATTTAGTTTTCAGCAAAAATCGGAAACAAACTTTGTTGAAAACTCATTTGGAATGTGTTTTGTGAAGTTACTGATCATTTTATACTTCCGTAACAAAAGTTTTTATTTTAAAAACAAACAACGTACGGAAAACTAATTGCGCAAGTTCATCTTGCACTTGACCGGTTATTATTCTTACTTTTGATTTTTTTTTTCAAATTAGAAGTTGAACTAAAAAATTGTATCAGACCAAAAATAAGAGAAAATAGGAACAGAAATAAGCAATAATCAATAGACAGAGCCTTAAAATATATTAGTAACACTATATTTTACTTACGTTCTCGATTTTAAGCAGACTTCTCACTAACCCCCTATTAATGATAAATTTTAATTTTGAACGACTACCAGACTCACAAAATACGAGGGTTGTGTAAAAAATAAGGTTCCCAACGCTGTAAACTCGCCGCGCGAGATGCTAGGCGAAATCCGGCAACACCGCAGTATGCGCTGATTCCCCCACTCTAGATCCCGCCTTGGTAGAACTCGCTGCGACGTTCAGTGCTGGCCTGACAGCCATCCGCGATGGAACCCCCGATCGCCATCACCGCTAGGTGCGAAGTTCGTGCGGTAATCCGATTTTTGCACGCTAAAAAGTTACCACCGGTTGATATTCATAGGCAGTTGTGTGAAGTTTATGGGGAAGCTTGTATCAGCGTTCAACACGTCCGCAAATGGTGTAGGGAGTTCTCCGAAGGACGCACAGACATCCACGAAGAGCAAAGAAGCGGAAGGCCATCGATCTCCGACGAAGTTGTGTCGAAGATTGAGCGAATGCTGCTTGAGGATAGGAGGATAACGATTCGGGAACTGGCTGCCCAGGTTCCTGAGGTTTGTGAAAAAACAATCCACACGATTTTGACTGAAAGGTTACGTTATCACAAGGTGTGTGCGCGGTGGGTCCCGCACATGCTTTCAGAAACCCACAAAGCCGATCGCGTCAAGTGTGCCCAGGAGTTTCTTCGAGAATGCGCCGAGAATACCGAAGATTTCTTAGACTCCATTGTAACCGGGGATGAAACGTGGTGTCATTACGTCACCTCGGAAACAAAAGAACAATCGCGACAATGGTGCCATACCGGATCGCCTAAACCGAAGAAGTTCAAGCTGACGCTGTCCGCAGGGAAAGTTATGGTTACGGTCTTTTAGGACCGTAAGGGTGACCTGCTTGTTGAGTTTATGCCTCGAGGGATCACAATAAATTCGGAAAATTATTGTGAGACCTTGAAAAAACTCAGAAGAGCCATCCAAAATCGCCGGAGAAGAAGACTGACAAAAGGCGTTAGACTGCACCACGACAATGCGCGCCCGCACGTCTCTCGCCAAACCAAGGATTTAATCAACAATTTTGGCTGGGATCTCGTTGAACCTGCTCCCTACAGCCCTGATCTTGCACCGAGTGACTTCCACTTGTTTCCAAAATTAAAGCAACACTTGGGTGGACAACGTTTCGAGACTGATGAAGAAGAGCAGGAAGCGGTCACCAAATTCCTCCACGGACTGGCGGTGGACTTCTTTGAAGCGGGATTTCAAAAGTGGATTAGTCGTCAACAAAAATGCGTGGAAAAATCTGGAGATTATGTTGAAAAATAGCTAAGAAATTAAGCTTTCCAATGATGTATTTTTCAGTTCAAATAAAAAATGCCTTACTCCTGAAAAAAATGTGGGAACCTTATTTTTTACACAACCCTCGTACCATTTATGTGATGTTTTTGAATTAGATTTACTATATAATTTCCTTTTTTGGCAATATCTACCATATTTTTAAAATTTAAAACTGCCTTAAAGCTGTTTCTTGATGAAATAATAGTTTTAATAAAAATATAATGACTGGCAAAATTAAATTTTAATATATACCAAAATAAATCTTTTAGTGACTTTTAATAGGCTATAAATTCGACTCCTCAAAAATTTGAACTTGTCTTGGAATAAAAGAAAATAATTTTTACTTGTACAATAACATATAAGATAATGGGAAATTTTAAATTTTTACTACTTTCTAAATCATTTTTAAGATTAATTATTTTTTATTTAAATAATTTCTAAACCTCCCTTGTAATTAAAAAAAAAGATAAACATATCGATATAAATGTAATCAATGTCACCTAAAGCATCCCTTAGAAAAGCAAACAAAATAAATAAATAAATAAAAAAGCATACAAAAAATATAAAAACCTAAAGCATGAAACAAGTACAATAGCTGTGACAATTTTATCTGGTAAGGCAATTAAACTCGATGATTTTAGGAAATGTTGTACTTAAAATGTCTATTAAATCAAAATAATACTTACGTTTTATTACGTTTTTTAGTGTTCCGTACGGAACACTTATAAGATCACTTCGGTATCTGTCCGTCTGTCTGTCCGTCGGTCTGTCTGTCCGTCTGTCACACCTGATTTTCTCCGAAACTATTTGTCATAGAAAGTTGAAATTTGGTAATAATATAGGAAGTGATGCCATGTAGTTTTGAAAGTTAAATTTTGATTTAAGGGGTTTTGGGGGGTGAAATCGGAAGTGAAAAAAAAATTTTTTTACTAGGTAATCGAGTGTGGTGTCAAATGAAAGCTTGTGAAAACACGAGTAATATATATATATATATATATATATATATATATATATATATATATATATATGTATATATAGAATGTAATACTTGCGCGCACTTTTCTTTCTATTATTTTTAAAAAATCGCGAAAAATCGCTGTCCACCCACCTTATCTCGAAAAGTACTTATCAAAAAATTTTGAAAAAATTCTGGAATATTCTCCACGGGGTGTAGATTGAACTAAAATTATCACAAGTGCATTACCATTAATAATTTATCTGGTATATAAAAAAAAACAAATATTTCAAGGTCATCCGATTTCAGTAAAGATTGGAAACAAACTTTGTTGAAAACTCATTTGAGGTGTGTTTTGTGAAGTCACTGATCATTTTATACCTCTGTAACAAATTTTTTTATTTGAAAACCAATTAACGTACGGAACACTAATTGCGCAAGTTCAACTTGCACTTGACCGTTTTTTTTTATATAAAAAAGTATCTGGAAAACTTTGTTTGGAGCTTTCTAAAATTAAACAAGATGCTTTCTAATTTGGTGCATTCTTAACAGGTTTAACAGGTACTATTATCAAAGTTCAGTCAATGATGCCCAATATTGTCTTTAGACAGTGTGTCATAAAACGTATTTTAATGAAGTTGGACACCAAAAAAGCTTCTGACGCTGATGGAATACCCTCCATAGTACTCAAAAAATGCGTAAACCAACTAACTCACTGTAGACTTTTCAACCTATCCTACGGAAAGGAATATTTCCTTTCTGTCGGAAATCTAGGATTATTTTTAGCGATCATCAATATGGTTTTTGTAAGCAAAAAACAACAGGAGTTCTTCTAATTTATGGAACAATACAATTGAACATTTTGGAGAATCTCGAGTGGTTGCCCTTGATATATCCAAGGCATTCGACCGTGTTTGGCGCGGCGGATTGTTGGCTAAGTTACGCTTTTATGTCTGAAAGGTTTTGTTTATTGCTCTCGGGTACCCTCAGAGAGTGTTCTTTACGATTGGCAGTCGACGAATTTCTTTTTACGTCGGGTTCTACAACAATAACTTTTTTAGAAAAAAATGCCGCCTGGGTTTTTGAATCGTTAACTATCACCCAAAGATAGAATTGCTTTCAAGCTTCGTTAAGTTGAACGACTTCCTGCAGTCTGCGGATATTTGCACGAGTAGGCGATGTTCGAACGTTTCAAAGTGAATGAAGAAATAACGTACTGTCATCTGCAAAGCTGTAGATTGAACTTCTGGTATTTTCAGGCAGATCGTTAATGTAAATGAGAAAGAGAGTATGAGACAGTATGACGCTTTGGGGCACACCGACATTGATAGTGAAGATATTAGAAATATCGAGACACTACATTTTTCTAGTATCGTTACTCAAGTTGCTAGGCGTTAACTTGGGAGCAAATATATCTTGGCATGCAAAAGTTGGGAATACTATTTCGAACTGGAAAGCTTTACACTACAAAACGATTGTTAATTTTGTACAAAGCTCAAATTCGACCAACGATGGAATTCGGCTTCCATGTTTAGTGCTTTGCTCCCAAACATACACTGCATTTATTGGATTCTACAGACGAGAGCTGTTCACCTGATTGGAGACCCAGAACTCTCAAGACAAAGTTGATACCTTGAAACATTGAAGAACGGCTGGCAACTTGTACCTATTCTACAGGTATTTTTCATGGAAAGTGTTCGATGGATGTAGCCAACTTAAGTTCTCCCAGAGTGGTGCATGCTATTAATAAATGTCGCGCTAATACTTCACATCTGTATGAGGTTCAGCGTGTTATTCCTCGTACAACACTATTCAGGAAGTCTTTTAAATGGACACCATCATCCCTTTGGAATGATTTGCCCAGGACTGTATTCTCCACTGAGTACGACTTAGAGCGATCCAAGACAAACATGAATCGCTTTTTCCGCACACGTGTCGGTCCCGTATCGCTTTAGGGATTTCCCGGCAGAAGGTGTACTACGCCCACAAAAAAAGAGGTTATAGTAACTAGTAAAATAAGCCATTTTGTCAAATATAGACTAATAGCATGTAACCATGGCTCCGCTCGAATGGCATTATACGAGTTGCATCATTGAAACAAGGTCACGTAAATCCTCTTACATACGTGGGGGAATCCAAAAGTAACGAAAATTGTGTTGTGGTTAGGTTGGTACTTGGAGTACACGGTTCGCCCGCTAGGGTGATGTAGTGTCCTCTCAAGACAGTTTGCCAAGCGGCATCGATATAGAAGGTTGTGAGAGGCTCCTAAATTTTTTTCGTAAAGGTTGTTTTGCATACTCGTCGTTTTTTAAGAGCGTCGCCAGAAGGCTTGTCGTGAACTGAAGGAGCAGCTCGAAACTGACCCTGATTTTTTTTTCCAAAATCATCACAGGAGACAAAACAAGCAGTCAGTAATAATCCAAACTAACTTCCCCGCATTTCACCACGTAGATCTTTCTAAAAGCAATTTTTTACGACCGTGTCGACATTGTGATGTTTAAAGATAATGGATCACATTTAAATAACTACGTGCGAGATTTTTATGAATTTTTGAAGCCGCTTCACAGATGTCGCTTGTGAAAGAAAATAAAATAGCTGTATAGATGTCGCACTATGTTAGAGATTGTAATGACTTTGAAAATTCTTCAAAAGTTTCGTAACATATCGTCACCACATCATTGCCGTTTTTGGTTGCCTTTTGAATGGTAGTAACCGAATACCGCGCTGCTAAGAAATTTTATTAAAAGAGAAATGTTAAACCATTAAATAAAGCATTATAACAGTATCGACAATTTTAGAAGTCCAATGACCTAATAAAGAGATGGGCAATTTTTTTTCAGGATCGCAATTAAAATTGGAAATAATCTGCCGAAATCAAAATTAATAAGGACATTTTAACAACAAAAAAAAGGGCGTTAGGCAGGGGTGCATACTGTCGCCAGTACTATTTAATATCTACGTAGAGAAAATATCTCAACTTGCTCTAGAAGATGAATACAGAGGGATAAAAGTTAATGGAAAGCCTATAAATAATATTCAGTATACAGATAATACCGCAATAGTTGCCAATAGAAGGAAGATTTGCAAATTCTAATCAATAAGCTGAATGATATTGGCGAGGAGTATGGTCTATGTATAAATATTGGGAAAACCAAAATGATGGTGATCAGTAGACACAGCCAAGAAGCTGCATCTCTCTTTTTAAAGGATCAAGAAATTAAGAGGGTTACTAAATTCAAATATCTTGGCTCTGACGTCGATGGGATCGTGATGGGAAGGTTAAAATGCGGATTGGCATAGCAAAGGATACCTTTCTAAATTTGAAGAATATGCTGCTTCAAAGACAATTGCCACTCGCCCTGCCCCTACGAGTAATAAAAGGCTATGTCTGACCGGTCCTCTTATATGGTGTAGAGACATGGTCGTCAAAAGTGAGATCAGTGAATCGTATCGAAGCTTTTGAGCTATGGATACTGCGACGTTTGGTACGAATTTCTTGGACAGAACACCTAACCAAAGGCCGGGGTGGAGAGGCAACTACCTAATATCGTAAAACAAAGAAATGTGTCTTATTTGGGATATATACTAAGAGGTGACCGGTACTCGATTCCAAAACTTATTTTCAGGGAAAAATAGAGGATCGGCGAGGATCCGGTAGAAAGCAGTACTCGTAGCTCTGGAATATCAGGGACTGGTGTGGAGTTCCGGAAGCTGCGACCATTTTTCGACTAGCAGAGAATAACAACCTCAATATAAACTAACGAAATGGCACAGAGACCCTGACGTATGTGGAGACATGGGGCAGGAAGGAAAACAATTAAAGATTTAAATAGTTTTAAATTGGTCTGTAAATGGTTACTCGTTGGGTAATAAAGCTATTATACTTATTAATAAAAAGTTTCTTGGGTCAAAATAAGTAAAATGGGTCACCTGAAAATTTTTTTTCTCGGATTTTAAAGATAACTCCATTTTTAGATAGATATACCAGTACATTTTTATCTCCTAAATTTTATTTGCAATACTTCAATTATTTTGCGAGTAAGTATTTATGTATAGAACATTTCATTTATTCATATTTCGGAAACTAATAGAGACAATTGATTTAATTTTTTTTTTTAAATGAAGCTAAATGTTTATACTTTTCAGTTGAATTAATGCGGTTGTTGTAAAAATTTAATTTGTTAAAGTTATAAACATTTTTTTTAAACAATTGTGAATTAATTAATTTTCTCGGTTTCACTCGAAAATGAGATGGTACTCTTCTGATGCGTAAAACGCCACTGAGTAAATTATTTTATCAGAGAACCTGAAACATTCAGCAACTCTTGCCATTCGAAAAATTTATTATTTTTCTGACGGTGCTGGCTCTCAATATAAAAACAAGTTCAATTTTTCCTCTCTACAATCTCAACGTGGTATTAGTGCAGATTGGTATTTTTTCGTCACTTCCCATGGAAAAGGGGATTGACGATGGGATTGGTGGATGCATTAAAAGTGCGGTGAAAACTGCAAGTCTTATGGCCTCTAGTTGCGGTGCTAGTTTATATATAGCCTCTCTCTTTCGACGCTATTTGCTAACGCCTCGAATTTCTTTATTTTTAATAAATAGTTTTTGCCCCTTATGTATATCTTAATTTTGAGAGTGGATTAAGTGGATATTAATACTAATAGAGCTAGGGGTAGAAGTAAAATCTTTTTGAAAATACTTTTGTCAGCTGGCTCGTTTTTTTTTTTTTTACTGATAGAGTACATGCAGATCGAGGTAACTCGTTACTCTACTACTGCATCGCTTTAAAAGAGAAAAAAAAAAATCTTTCACTTAAAATTAATTAACGGCGTGTTCTATGAGAAAAAAAAAAACAACAAAGCCAAACTACGGCCTGGCGAAGAAAAAACGCCAACTACGCCTGACGAAGGAAAAAGCCACTACGGCGTGCTGGAATGGAGGAAAAAGCCTGGAAAAAAATCCGAAATGGCCGTTTATAAAAAAATATCTTTTGCCCCGTCTTCGAAGTGAAGTCTTTAAAATGGTTCACTTCCGAGACGCAAAATCCCACGCATTCAATGCGAACTAAGTAAGTTAAGTCGGCAACACGCGTTACACACTGCCGGTTTAAATTAAACTGGTCAAAATTTAAACTCACTGCTTAATCAAATTACACTGCTCAAAAATTTAAACTCACTCCTTAACTTAAATTAGGAAGTATTACATGAATTATTGATAGAAAAACAGTGTTGTAACATGATCTTAAAATCTAGGAAAAAATGAATGTGACAGTCTTCAGAGAAATAGTGAAAATCAAATAATTAATATCTCCCAAGCGCTTGTTTGATTAGGCAGTTAATTATTTTAAAAATGCAAGCTTCGATTTTTGTACAAATGAAGAATGTCAGGCTTACGAAAACGTTTATCATCGAAGTATCAAACTTGTAATACTATATCTAACACTCGCTAATTCCATGCGTTTATATTGAAAGAAAATAATGAACTGATGTGCAAAATATTTTCTAGTTCTGAAAAAGCAGTAACAGTTAAGGTTTGAAATAATATGTATTGTATAATTTTTACTTAATTGTTCATTAAATAACAAATGCAAAAGGTCTTGATATTACTATTATGATTCCTTCGTTAAAAATTAATGAGGTTTTCGAGAGCGTCAGCATTAGTGGCTCGCGCGTTAGAAACGAGCGCGTTGGGAGTCGCGCGTCATCGGAAAAATATTAATAACTTTTTTAATATATGAGGTTACTCACTTTTTTTATTATATTACTAGTGGCGTTTTACGCATTAAAAGAGTGTGATCTCATTTTCGAGTGAAATCGAGAATATGGTTTGGTTCGCAATTGTTTAAAAAAATTGTTGATAACTTTAACAAATTAAATTTTTACAACCGCATGAATTCAACTGAAAAATATAAACATTTAGTTTCATTCTAAAAAAAAATTAACTAAATTATCTCTATTCGTTTCCGAAATATGAATAAATGAAAAGTTCTATACATAAATATTCAACTAGCGATTATTCGCAATATAATTGAAGTATTGCAAAAAGAAATTAGAGTGTAAAAAGGTACTTGTACTTCTATCGAAAAACATAGTTATTTTTGAAATTTGAGAAAAATTTTTTTCAGGTGTTACTTATTCTAGTGGCTGAACGTCTTGTATTTAACCTTAAACGATATATGTACAACATGTCTTTAAAATACATCGAGTTGCTCGTTAAAACAAATACATTTGTAGCACCATTTCTAAATGCTTGTTCCGAAACGGCTTATCTGGTCTTGCTGAACTTTTCAGATTTTGAAAGCTTATTTTTTTGAATTTTTATAGAAAGAAAATAATGAATTGAACAAATTGACAAACCATCTCTGTCTGATACGTCATACAATGAAGATGGAATGAATTATCAAAAGAAAATAATGAAAAGAGAAATAAAAACCTCGCTAAGAACCCTGCTCCGCCGGTGGAGAAATCCTTCTTGTCGTTTTCGAGTGGGATATACCTTAAGTATGATTGGGTCGCCCTTCTCATGCCATGCCATGTAATCTAGATTAAACAAGCTTTCAAATTCTGAGAACTGCAGCAAAATCGCTTAAGCCCTTGCGGAACTACAAAGATTTAAATATGGTGTTGAATATGGATCGTCTCGTTTTTTTTTGTCAGGCATATTATTTCTCTCACATCCTCAACACTGGTGTTTAAAAAGAGCTTCAAATATACCAGAGCTGTACAACCATTCTGTCCAAAAACATAATACTATTTTTAGCCCACAACGTGTTTATAGGTAGAGTGTAAAAGATTCTACGTCTAATTGGTGTCAATATCAAAAACCTCCAAAAGCAAAAACACCCAAATTAGAATTTAATGACTTACACGGGGACTGGTATTGATTGCATATTGATGTAAGCCGCCCTAGAACATAAAGATGATGAAAGATAACTGCGAAAGGTTTGTTAGGAATATTTTCTGGAACGAGTTAGTTTCCTAGTTGTTTATAATACTAAAACGTCCATACAAAACGTCAAAGCTTCAATTAAATTGTTTCACGAAAACTGATAACTAGTTTGTATATGCTAACAGACGATATATTGTGATATGCTGAGTATGTAATTTTATTGTTAGCTACAACTATCTTATAATTTATAAAGAGTTAAAACTCATGACAAGACTACCAGGTGTACAAGTATGAAATGCGGATTTCAGACAACAGATGGTGCACCAATGCAGTTTGTGTTATAAAGATTTGACACTGTTTTTGTGTGTCGTTGTGTCAGTCCAATATGTCGAAATGTCGAAATTTATACCGAACAAAGTGCATTAGCGGACAGCATTAATGTTTTGTTTTCATTTGAAGAAAACTGCTGTTGAATCACACCGATTACTTCGAGAAGCTTATGGTGAACATGCTCCATTGCAAGATACATGTGAACGATGGTTTCGGCGTTTCATAAGTGGTGACTTTCGATGTTGCAGACAAGGAACGTGGAAAACCGCCAAAAAAAAATACGAAGATGTGGAATTGCAAGCATTGTTGGACGAAGATGATTCGCAAACACAAAAACAAACTCGCCGAGCAATTGGACGTTAGTCAACAAGCTGTTTCCAATCGGCTACGAGAGATGGGAAAGATTCAGAAGACCGGTAGATGGGTACACATGAGTTGAACGACAGGCAAATGGAAAAAGCGCAAAAACACGTGTGACATTTTGCTCGCTCGGTACAAAAGGAAGTTGTTTTTGCTTCGTATAGTTACAGGGGATAAAAAGTGGATTTACTTTGAGAATCCCAAGCGCAAAAAATCATGGGTAGACCCAGGCGCACCATCCACATCGGCCGCAAGACCGAATTGCTTTGGCAGAAAAACGATGCTCTGTGTTTGGTGGGACCAGAGGAGCGTGGTCTATTATGAGCTGTTAGAACCTGGGGAAACGGTTCATACTAAACGTTACCAACAACAATTGACCGATTTGAACCGTTCGCTGCTTGAAAAAAGGCCAGAATACCGAAAGAGGCAACACAAAGTCATTTTTAGTGTTCCGTAGGGAACACTTATAAGATCACTTCGGTGTCTGTCCGTCTGACCGTCTGTCACACCCCGATTTTCTCCGAAACTATTTGTCATAGAAAGTTGAAATTTGGTAATAATATAGGAATTGATGGCCTCATCAGAGCCATGTAGTTTTGAAAGTTAAATTTTGACTTAAGGGGTTAGTTTTGGGGGTTTTTATGCAATGAAATCGGAATTGAAAAAAAAAACAAGTTTATCACTAGGTAATTTTATACTAGTGTGGTGTCAAATGAAAGCTTGTGAAAAGGCACGAGTAAAAAATTTCTGATAGTATATATATAGTGCATGTAATACTTGCGTCTAATAATTTGGCCAGGGACTGTATATATATATATATTATATATATATATATTTATATATATATATATATATATATATTAATGTAATACTTGCGCGCACTTTTCTTTGTATTATTTTTAAAAAATCGCGAAAAATCGCTGTCCACCCGCCTTATCTCGAAAAGTACTTATCAAAAAAATTTGAAAAAAATTCTGGAATATTCTCCACGGGGTGTAGATTCAACGAAAATTATCACGAGTGCATTACCTTTAATAATTTATCTGGTATATAAAAAAAACAAAAATTTCAAGGTCACCAGATTTCAGTAAAGATTGGAAACAAACTTTGTTGAAAACTCATTTGGGGTGTGTTTTGTGAAGTCACTGATCATTTTATACTTCTGTACCAAAATTTTTTATTTGAAAAGTAATCAACGTACGGAACACTAATTGCGCAAGTTCAACTTGCACTTGACCGGTTATTCTTCATGACAATGCTCCATCACATACGGCAAAACCAGTTTGCAACACGTTGGAAGCACTGAGCTGGGAAGTTCTAGCGGCTTACTCAACAGACTTGGCTCCTTCCGATTACCACTTGTTTGCATCGATGGGTCACGCATTTGCTGAGCACCACTTTGGTTCGTACGAAGATGTGAAAAATGGTTCGCAGCAAAACGGGAAGATTTTTACTGGCGTGGTATTCACAAATTGCCCGAAAGATGGGAAAAATGTATAACAAGCGATGGAGCATACTTTGAATAAAGCACTTTTTATCGTTCTTCAGAATTTCACATGTTTTTTCAGAAAAAAAATCCGCATTTCATACTTGTACACCTGGTACAGTTAAAAAGCTTGAAGAATTAGTTACGCACAGAGCAAATATGAAGAAGGACTAAAAATATTTTACCACCAAAAAGAAGTTAAATTTATCCTATAAATATTCTATTTAATTGTTTAGGATGATTAATTTGATCATTTTTAATGTAATATAGCATGATGTCTTTATAAAAATTGGAAATCATTATGGTCGTGTGTGTGTTGCGAGAAATGCAGTATATAGCGTTCATGAAAAAAAACCGTTGCTTTGTTCTATTACGTAATTTTGGTTTTATAATTTAATTATCTTAATTGGTGTTTCTCGATCTTGATTTTATTTTACTTGTGCCAGTGCTTAGATTTTTTTTTCACAGCTGTCGCAGCGGAACACTTTCAATATTCAGGGGTCGAGAAACTTAGATTCGTCAGTGCTAAGCAGTGAGCAGTTTACATCTTAAACATTTACTTGAAAAAGAAACTTTAGGATAAACTGGAGCATTTATTTACTTAAAAAAGTTAGTTTTCCAATAAAAATGTACTTTGATACCGAAATCCCATACCTCTTTAAATAATTAAATACGAGGCTGGTTTGAAAAGTCCGTGCAAAGTCCGAGAGATGGCACCACCGGCGCGTATCGAGGTCATGTTTAATTAGTAGCATCTCTTGAATGAACGCACACCAAGTTTCAGCCATATTGGTCTATTTCTTTGTGTTTGGCATTCGTGTGAATCAAGGAAGTCGAGTGATTTTCAAGAAATGGACGAAAAAGAATTTCGTGTGGTGATTAAACATTACTTTATGAAAGGCAAAACGCCTCAGGAGACTAAAGAGAAGCTTGATAAACATTATGGTGACTCTGCACCTTCGATTAGAACAGTTTATAAGTGGTTTCAAAATTTTCGGATTGGCCATATGGGCACAAGTGACGCTGAACGTTCTGGACGGCCTGTGGAGGTTACGACTCCAGAAATCATTGATCAAATCCATGATATGGTGATGGATGACAGAAGAGTTAAGGTGCGTGAGATTGCTAGTGCTGTGGGCATCTCGACTGAATGAGTACATAATATTTTGCATAAACATTTGGACATGAGAAAGCTATCCGCAAGATGGGTGCCGCGATTGCTCACGCTTGACCAAAAACGGAATCGTGTGAAGTGTTGCAAGGATGGTTTGCAGCTGTTCCAGAAGAATCCAGAGGACTTTAAGCGTCGTTTTGTCACTGTGGATAAAACATGGATACATTACTATACTCCTGAGACCAAACAACAATCTAAACAATGGGTTACCAAGGGGGAATCTGCACCAAAAAAGGCGAAGACCGTTCCTTCGGCCGGAAAGGTTATGGCGACTGTCGTTTGGGATTCGCAAGGGATAATCCTCATCGACTATCTGGAAAGGGTAAAACTATTACAGGTGAATATTATTCATCGTTATTGGACCGTTTGAAAACCGAGCTGCAAGAAAAACGCCCGCGATTGGCTCACAAGAAAGTCCTTTTCCATCACGACAATGCACCAGCACACACCTCAGCAGTTGTGGTCGCAAAATTAATGGAAATAGGATTCCAACTCGGTTCACATCCCCTCTATTCTCCAGACTTGGCTCCCTCGGACTACTATTTGTTCCCCAATTTGAAGAAATGGCTGGCGGGACAAAGATTTTATTCAAACGAGGAGGTGATTGCAGACACTAATGTATATTTTGCAGACTTGGACAAAGCCTATTATTCGGAAGGGATCAACAAACTAGAACATCGTTGGACGAAGTGTATAAGCCTAAAAGGAGACTATGTTGAAAAATATAAAAGGTTTACCCCAAACACATAAGTAGTTTTTATTTTTGCACGGACTTTTCAAACCAGCCTCGTAATAACGGCTATATTCCTCTGATATTAATTAGTTACTTTTTAAAATATTTCTGAAGCATTCGGCCACACTGTTGCCATGTTGTGGAAAAAGTGTAAAATTTCAGGCTACTTAGTTACATAACAGTTTTTGATCGCTATAATATGCCATGTATTTTCCCGTGGCAAAATATTTGAAATCATTTCTCTCTTTCATCCTTTATAGGTAAAATCAACAATATAATATGGTGACTGATAAGGATAGCTTAGCTGTCAATTCTCCTTCAGCCACCTCAAGTTAAGGAGATATGGCTAAAGGTTGTAAGTCAGGGGTCGGCAACCTTTTAACTAAGGGGTGCCAATTTTCATCCATACAACATTTTGTGTGCCGACATAGGTACTTACTACAACCAAAATTAACAAAAATTAACTTAAAATATTGCTTTTAGAAGGTTTAATTATAAAAATTTTTTAACATTTAACAAATAATTTTATACTAGTCCTAGGACCTAGTGTGAACCCTGTGCTTGAAGTTCTTTAGAGAGTTTTCTTATATCCGGTTCATGTCTGGTTATTTTCAGTGTCACACATGCTTCCGAGTTGTCTGTTGTCGGCCTGCTTCGGTACGGGTTTAAAATCACTCTCATTATGGGAAAAAAGTTGTTCACAGATATAGGATGATCCGAAAGCTGTAAGCATGGCAAACGCTACTTTCTTAAGACAAATAAATTTCTCTGGTAAACTCATCCAACAACTGAGTATCTCGTTTGAATGGTTCTGGCAGTCAACTTCTAATACCCTTCTTAATTCTACAAATTTCGTGTTCCATAACTCGGAGCTTTTAAATTCAATGTATTGAAGATCAAAATCATTAATGTCCATCCATGAGAAAAGAGATATGTTAAAGCAACTGCTGGAAAAATCCATTAAATCTGGTTTGATTAAAAAAGCGAACATACGACCATGTTTATCAACATCCTGACCCCTCTCGATAAACTCCTCTTTTAAATTAGTCATATATTTAAGAATTTCGTCTCTTAGTGCACCATCGTCGACTCTGGATATATAAGTTTTTAAATTTGGAAAATATTTATATGTGTTTGTAGTAATATCGCTGATAAATAAATCTATTTTTAATTTGAATGATTTCCAGGATTCGTATAAATCCAGAACTGTTTTGCCTGAACCTTGTA
The DNA here is from genome assembly GCA_019049505.1 of Pachyrhynchus sulphureomaculatus. Classification (NCBI taxonomy): domain Eukaryota; kingdom Metazoa; phylum Arthropoda; class Insecta; order Coleoptera; family Curculionidae; genus Pachyrhynchus; species Pachyrhynchus sulphureomaculatus. The sequence continues at coordinate 43,727,120 of CM032448.1, forward strand.
ACTTTAAGTTGAGTTCACTGAGATGGTTTGTAATATTAGTAAGAAACATTAACATACAGATCCAGTTCTTATCTTCTAGATTTAATTTCGCTCAGACATTGCACAAATCTAGAGAGCACTTTACCACGGCTGAGCCAGCGCACATTATTGTGCAATGGTATATCTGAATATGCAGTTTCTAATTCCTGCAGAAACGCCTTAAATTGTCTATGGGTCAGTGAAGAACGACCGACAATATAGTTAACTATTTTAACCACCCTATCCATCACGGATTTTAAACTTCCAGCAGAGATTTTAGCGCACAAACTCTCTTGGTGAATTATGCAATGAAAATTCAAAACTGATCGACCCATGCATTCAATAAGAAGGGAAACAAATCCTTTGTGTCTCCCAATCATAGCAGGAGCGCCATTTGTCTTTACGCAAAATTTTTTATTTAAATCAATGTTCCGCTTTTCAAAATGTTTAACAAATTCTGAAAATATATCCTCTCCTCTTGTAGTTCTCTGCAATGAGGAGCAGACAAATCAGCTCTTTATACACACTGCCATCATCGAAGTATGCCAGGCGGGCAATGTCATTAATATCGACAACTTTCATCCAATGCTACACTAAAAACAAAACTCCGTTTGATAGCGTCTCTCTGCTGTTTTTGGACATTTTGTGTCATTTCGGTAATTCGTCTCTCGATGGTCCGCGCTGATGCCGGTATATCCCTAATCCTGGCCAATATTGTAACCTCATTGGGCAAGTCGTCGAATAAAATCTCGCCAGTACCCAAAAACGTTTGCTTCATAAATTCTCCGTCAGTGAACGGCCTACCCTTTTGTACCAACGATTGTGCAAATTTTGAAACTGCATTCAGTTACCTGATTTTTTCTTTGGAAAACTTTGCTAAAGAATGTTGACTGTTTCTCGTGTTGTTTACTTGCTCTTTGTATTGCCTCCCTTTTATCAGCGTTATCTTTAAATGACGATTCATCTTTTATCTGCAAATGCCGTTGAACACTAGATGTCCGGAAAACTACGCTTTCCCGACATAGGACACAAATGGCCCGATCGTTTTGCTGTACAAAACCGTAATCTGTTGTCCGTGAAGTTTGAAATGATCGAACGTCTACCTTCTGTTTCTTCGCGGCCATAACGCAACGTAATTTTAATTTTTAAACTTTTCGACAACTATTGACTGGAACGGATGTTACTTCTATACTAAATGATCCAAACGTGTAGCCGCTTGCTATATATAGAAAAAATGTTTCCAGAAAATTCCAATAATTACGTTTATTAAATTTCTTAGAACAAAAATTATTATCTACAACGCGCCCATTGCAATCAAAGGGCCGCCTAGAAGTTAAATCTAACAAAAACTAAAGTTCGGCAATATAAAAAGAGTTGCGGCGCGCGTCAAACGAAAAAACAAAAACGCCTTAAAGCGGCTCTTTTGATCTGAATTGAGGACGTTTATTTGTATTTTTGCCTAGGCTTATATTTTGATTCTTGCCGTCTTTAATACTTGCCGAAATTAAAGCCAAATGTATTCAGTAAAATTATAAATTACAAAATATATATTTTGTAGTTTTTGGGAATAATACCTAGTGACCTATATAATATATCGTTTTTGTTTGTATCGTAAAGTAATACTGTCTTCCATTATTTACTTAATTTCGAAACATGTCACAGATTACAGAATTCATGTGTAAACTTTTGAATTTGTACGCGTGCCATTCAAAATTGCTTGGCGTGCCAGAGATGGCACGCGTGCTATAGGTTGCCGACCCCTGTTCTAAGTACTCCGTAGTCATTGCTTCAATCAGAGAATTTATAACTACATTAGATTTATTGCAATAATTATTTTAAGGAGTAAAATAAAATAATGATTTTAGGAGTCAGTATTCGTTCGGATCTGAAAGTAGCATTTCTTATGTAGATTTCGAAAAACGTCCACCCATCCAGAAATCTATACAAGAAAAATATAAATATGTAGTTTTTTTCTATTTTCACATTTCCTGCTGCTTTAGCTTTTTATTTCGAAGATACACCCTTTTTATTGATGACTCTGTGTTCGCTAAAAAACTTGAACCTCGAGCATTTATTTTAATTTTATATATTTTTAAATATTTGTGAAAGCTAATATTCCAAATTGTTCGATATATTTCAAAGTAATGTTCATGTCGTTCGATCTCTACCTTTGATTAATAAAAACCATGCAAAATTCTAACTTATTAGCGTCATAACTCTGAAACTAACGGTCTGATCACCGATTTCTTTATATAATTTTATGTTCCGAATACTTCCCGACTTCTGTCCTTTTCGAGTCATCTTTTTAACTTAAATTCTTTGCAGGATAAAAAAAAATGTGAAGGAGTAATGAGATAACGACTCCCGTTTATATCTAGCAAAGACACGATAGTGTTCGCAACGATGCGAACCATCTAAAACGAGCAATTATAATTTTCTCATAGGCTTTTTGCGGCTCTTTTTTGATCAGTTTTCCATATATTACTTGCGTTATTTGTTGTAGATATACAAAACTTTTTCCTCAAAATTCTGACCGAAACTGTTAAAAAACTCACTTACTTGTTCTCCTATAACAATTCCTGAGTCATCTACATCCGAACTGGATCTTCTTGAAGCTGAGGCGGACTCAGTATTTGCCACCTGATTATTCAGCGGTCTATACACCTTCTAAATAAAAATGATACTGTTTTACTAGATGTTCTTGTATAATACGTATTTTACAGGGTTATTTAAACCTCTTGCTTATTTTAAGAAGTAGAAAGGAGGTCCAAATATAAAAATTGCAGTTATTAAAGTGATTTTTTTTGTTAGTTTTACTTCTTCGCTAAAAAAATTCTGTTTGTCAAACAATCACTTTCTGGGATTTTTGTATGTGAAAAACAGTCTCCATAATCTGTCTATTTCCCTGCCTGCCTGTTGCTGCGATATCTCCTAAACGAAATAAACTAGGGATTTTAAATTATTAGATTTTATTACCTAGAAGATAGATAAAAAATACATATTAAAAAAATCTTACCCCTCCTTCTATTCTAGTTTCAGAAGAAGTAAATCCAACATCGCTAGGGTTAACAACCAGAAATAAAAAAAGGACAAACCCCATCGCACCAATAATCAGCCCAGGTACAACAAATGATAACGCCCAGTCAGTTTCTACATATTCAGCAGCTATAACAGAACCTAAAAAAATAAAAACCAATTTTAAATTTGTCATGCTTTATTCTAGATAAAGACTTTATATTTGATCCGTTTCCATCTGGTAGTCGCAGATGCCAAAGTCCCATTTGTAATTATCGATGGTTCTTGAATCTGCACGAGCTGTACATTGTCGTAACCGTAGTGGTGATCCGTCTAGACTACAATCTACGGTCTCAGTGTGGTTCCGTAGGCTGGTGGCTGCTAATGCATTCTTGTTTTGGAGTATTGGACAGCGTCTATTTGAAGCTACTGAAAAAGATTTTATAACTGTCGCTAAGTAGTGTTGAAAAATGGCTGATGTGGTTCGTTTGCTACATGCGATTCTCTATATGCCCATGTTTTACAGTTTTTCTTTGCCTTTTACGTTTCTGAGTGATGATTCTATTGTCCTACGTGGTTTGCAGATGTGTGTGGTAGTGGATATCTTGCGTCTTATGTTTTCCAATGTGGTCTGTTGTTCCTTGGAGGTAAGAAAATGCAATTCCATGTTTGTTTTCAGGTGGGTCCTGAGATCTTGCTTATGTGTTGTGTTGTATTTTTTTTTTGATTGCCTGTATACTGTATCCATTCTGTTTAAGTGTTTTTGTAATATTATTTGTCTCCTTTTGACTGTTGGTGTTTTCAGATCATCAATGCCGTCTTGATAAATGATAGTTGGCAACAATCACAGCGAATGCTTGTCGGCAGCTCGAAACAGGGTATGGGCTTCCAAGCTTGTCCAGTCCCTAATATTTTTTAACTGTTTTCTTCTACTGCCTGCCTTTGATCTTTCCTTCCATTATGAGTTTCAAGATCTCATACCTATCACCACGCATTATATGACCTCGATAGGCGTCTTTTAAATGCGCAATTCGTGGTATCTTCAGGAGTCTGCGGAATATTCATATCGCCGGGCCGTCAGTTTGTTCATGGTGCTGACCTTGAGAATCCGCCTCACAGCCATACCATAAAACTGAATGATTTCACAAATCGATATTGAACTCGGAGTGCGATTGCACAATAATGACCTCATCAGATTAAGCGTTGCTCTTGCTTGTTCAATTCTGGTTCTAAACTCCACTTTTCAGTTAGGTGGAAAGATCTTGAGATCAGAGTGGGTGTGAGATGGTGTGAATTGGCGTGCCAATACCTGTTGGTGTGTGTTGTCTTCCTGTATAATGTGTACCTGAGATGTTCTTCTGCAGTCTTCTATTCGAGCACGTTATGAATTGGATTTTCTAGTGGTACTAGTTTAGGATATCCAAAGTTTCAGGGCTGCCTTGTTGAACGTCTTTTGTTCGAAGTAGGTCATGAAGAGGTTGACTACGGCTGGTGACACATAAAAGCCATGGGAACGTCCTCTATTTTATTTTCTGTTTTATATTTTCTCACTTACCTAATATGTTTCCTATACTAGTATGTGAGTTCCACAGCCCGAAAATTAGTCCTCTTTTCGATTTACCAAACCAATTACTCATCACAGTCACTACGCCAGGCCATCCAGTGGTCTGAGAAATTCCAGCCAAGCCCTAAAAATTGAAAAAAGAATAGAACTGAATAAAAAGTAAAATTAACTAAGATATCGAGAGGTGTTTCACTCTTCAAAATATATGTAAGTTGGGATGGCGTTACCCCAGATTACGGTGGAAATATTTTCTGAGGGCATATCACCAAAAATAACGATACTTGTAGCAAATTATATTACTGGCAGTGTTTAAAATTAATAGGAAGTGCGTGGCATTTTAATGTTTCTAACATTGAATAATTGGTATTACATAACACTTTTAGCACTAGAAGTATACTAAAAAGTAAGTGGAACGGTCGAAGACTGCATATACTTTCAGGTATTTTACTGGTGAAAAAAGCAAGAATTCAAGCCGTGGTATAAGTATTGATTTGTTTTTATTGCCTTCATCTCTTCAGATCTTTTTCTTTTTTGTAGTTCACCAATCGAGGACATCATAAATTTCTCATAATGAAAATATAATATATATATATATATATATATATATATATATATATATATATATATATATATATATATATATATATATATATATATATATATATATATATATTTATTTATATTGGGTCTGGGAAAAAGTTCGTGGCGTTCTGCCCGATAGATGCCGTCAATCGCAAATAACTCAAGAAACACAGATCGCAGCGACACCACTAAACGCTCGTTGGAAAGGTGACACTTCGAGCGTTACTTTGAGTGTATAAACATCGAAATTGGTGCAGTGGTTGGAAAGTTGTTTGCTTTTGAAAATGGAGAAAAGTAATGAAAAACTGCGCTATATTTTGCAATTTGCATTATTACGACAAAGGGAAGAACGCTGCGCAGGCTTGTGAAAAAATTTGTGCTGTGTACGGTGAAGGCACTTTATCAAAATCTGTTACGCGGAAATAATTCGCTCGCTTTCGTTCTGGTAATTTTGATGTGAAAGCTGAGTCACGCTCTGGTCGTCCAATCACTGAAAGAGCTGATGAAATTCTTAAAAAAGTCCAGTAAGATAAGCATATCAGCAGTGTCGATATTGGTATGGAGCTAGGCATTGACCACAAAACGGTTTTGAACCATTTACACAAAGCTGGCTACAAAACGAAGCTCGATGTATGGGTTCCTCATGAGTTGAGCGCCAAAAACATGATAGACCGAATTAACATCTGCGATGCGCTGCTGAAACGCAAGCCATTTCTGAAACGTGTCATAACCGGTGATGAAAAATGAATCACGTACGACAATCGGAAGTGTACAAGAGATGGTGTGCCGTCACAAGCGTTCGCGAAGCCAGATTTGACGCCGGAAAAGGTGATGCTGTGTGTGTGGTGGGACTGGAAGGGAATCGTCCACCATGAGCTACTTCCAGTTGGTCAGACAATTGATTCTCAACTCTACTGTGGACAACTAGAGAGATTATGCCAGGCAATTGAAAGAAAACGGCCCGAATTGATTAATAGGAAAGGTGTTGTCTTCCATCATGACAAAGCCCGACCACACACTTCTTTGATGATCCGTCAAAAATTACGAGAGCGTGGTTGGGAAGTTTTGATGCATCCACCGTATAGACCAGACATAGCACCCTCTATCACTTGTTCTGATCTCTGCAGAACTCTCTCAATGGAATTAAGCTGCTTTTAAAAGAAGCCTGTGAAAACCACTTGATTCAGTTTTTCAACCAGAAACCACCGAAGTTCTTCACCGATGGCATCATGGCTCTATCCGAAAAATGGCGAAACATTGTTGATAATAATAGAGCATATTTGGTTTAAATAAATTCATTTTCATACTATAAGAAAAGCAGTTGAATTTTACTAAAAAAAACGCCACGAATTTTATATATATATATATATATATATATATATATATATATATATATATATATATATATATATATATATATATTATTTTATTCTTCTAAAACTGACAAAGGATTTGCCGGTTGCCCACATTCCACGCGGAGATGAAAGAGTTTATGCCGCAAGTGGCCGCTTTCTAGGGAAACTTCAAATTCAGGTTTAGTTTATTTGCTTTCTTGTTAGAGAAATTTACAAATTTTGCAATATGTTGTGGGTAATGAGAGGTAACGATGACTGTTATTGCAGATTGATTTTTTAAAGATGTGTGCGTAAATTTGTAGAAAGTGTAGAATATAGCAGCAAGTGTGATAAATTGTGTCATTCGATACAGTTATTTAGTTATAATTGTGTCATTGACAACTTAGGATACTTTATATGGGGATCGACGATTCCACATTTAAGGTATATTTATTTATTTCATATGGATGTACATTGCACACAGCACAATTGAAGTTGAATAAAATTATCTAAACAAATTATACAAAAATAGGAATAATGATACAACACGTCAACAATAAGAAACCGATTTAATTAACACGTTTTTTCACTTTAATCTTGAAAAAGTTAAATAAAAAATAGCTCATCTCAGAATAAAGGAAAAAATGTACCCTAAACAAATTTAATAAAAAAAATATTGTAAAAATTGTATCTTTTAAAATAATTCCTCAATTTTATATTTCATTATTAGTGTTCCGTACGGAACACTTATAAGATCACTTCGGTGTCTGTCCGTCTGTCACACCCGATTTTCTCCGAAACTATTTGTCATAGAAAGTTGAAATTTGGAAATAATATAGGAATTGATGGCCTCATCAGAGCCATGTAGTTTTGAAAGTTAAATTTTGACTTAAGGGGTTAGTTTTGGGGGGTGAAATTGAAAGTGAAAAAAAAAATTTTTTTACTAGGTAATCGAGTGTGGTGTCAATTGAAAGCTTATGAAAACACGAGTAAAATATATATATATATATATATATATATATATATATATATATATATATATATATATATATATATATATGTAATACTTGCGCCCACTTTTCTTTGTATTATTTTTAAAAAATCGCGAAAAATCGCTGTCCACCCGCCTTATCTCGAAAAGTACTTATCAAAAAATTTTGAAAAAATTCTGGATTATTCTCCACGGGGTGTAGATTGAACGAAAATTATCACGAGTGCATTACCTTTAATAATTTATCTGGTATACAAAAAAACAAAAATTTCAAGGTCATCAGATTTTAGTAAAGATTGGAAACAAACTTTGTTGAAAACTCATTTGGGGTGTGTTTTGTGAAGTCACTGATCATTTTATACCTCTGTAACAAAATTTTTTATTTGAAAAGCAATCAACGTACGGAACACTAATTGCGCAAGTTCAACTTGCACTTGACCGGTTATTTTTTATAAGGGATCAGCTAAAATTTTATTTTTTTTTTATTTTAAAGGGGATAACCTAATAAATAAATTATTCAGGTGGGTTTATAAAGTCGTTCTCCGTCGTCTCGCACAGTCGGATGAAGTAGTAGTAACTTGGACAAGATTCTGTCTGCCCTTTATTTTTCATCGTTTTTTAATAATTTGATTTTAAATGCTCATAATAAATAGTACTTTAAAATGTACCTGCAAGTTTTTTGATTTTTTTTATTTATTTTTTAATATAAATAAATTTTTTATGAAAAAATCATAAATTTTCCGTAAAATAGATATTTAGATAGTTACGGATCTTATACATTTACGTGGAAATGAAATTTTTTAACGATATAGTAGGTTTTTAGGGTCGCAGATTACGAGAAAAGTAACTGTTTTTTTTAATGTGTAATATTTACCAGTTTTGGTTATTTTTTGAGATTGTTTAGTGAATATGAGAATGAATATTACATTTGAGATGTTTGACAATTATTCAGAGTTTAAAAATCACCTACTTAAAATGGTCGAACTTAAAAAACTTTTCCAGTGAATATATGAATTTACTCTACTTTTTAGCTATTCCCATATCATCTTAAGAATGTAAACCAAAAATCTAACAAGAACGTTGACCCGAAATGGTCTATTTCGGCCATTTCCCACCTTTTTCTACTGCAATGTTCTAGTCAATACCTGCAAATTTCGCGTTTTGTAGTTTTGTGATATTGGAAAATTATTTTTTAAAATTATCTTAAGATGAACTCATTTCACTTACGCCAAATCTAACATAACTAAAGTACCACTCATTACGATTATTTTAAAAAGAAAATTATTACAAGACGATCAAAAATTAAATCACTAAACAATCTCGAAAAAGGCGAAAAATAGCCAAAATTGGTAAATATTTGAAAATCTTATACATTTAAAGAAAAAACAGTTACCTTTCTCGTAATTCTTAGTGTCAAAATAGACGTTTATATTCACGATACAGGCGTTATGATAATTCAACAATAACTACTACCTATACATGAGCTGCTTATATTTGTCATTATTCGGTTTCTCAAGCGGTCACCCAGCCTAATATTAACCCAGTCGGTGTGAGTTAACTTTGATGGTCACAAAGCTGAAGCAAGCAATTTCAGCTGGTGTTATTAGTTTTATTGTTGTAAAATATCAGTTATAATAGTAAGTGTAATAGTAGTAGTCCTCTCAATAGTATAAGGTGAGCGCATGTGTATTATGGAGTAGGAGGCAGTGAAAAAAGACATGCATTGAACTTAAATTATAATCAAGTTCTCGTCGGAATAGGAGCCACTGTGTACGTACACGTCCACTTCCTGATAATATGCAGGCATTACACCAATATAAGTATATTAAAATTACAACCATGCGTACGTCTGCATATTGATAAAAATAAACTACAATTAATATGTTTTTTTTATTTACAGAAACTGACTGTTTCTGACAACGAAAATAACAGTGATATTGCCCTTCCAACGACAAGCCTTGGTTTGACCGAAAATGCAAAGAAGCTGTTGCTTCTAAACTCTTGCCTACCGACAATGGCGTGAAAATTCTAACACCATAAACCGTAACACCTTTGTTCATGCCAGGAACAGATGCAAAGAAATTATCGACGAAACCAAGGAGGCACACAATCAACGAATTAGAAGCAAACTTATAGCTTGTCCCAACAATTCCAGGTCCTTTTGGTCAGTCGCTAAGGCAGTCAGTCAAAATTTCACCAAATCCACCATACCACCACTCACACGGCCAGATAATTCTATTGCAACGACACCTGTTGAGAAAGCGAACTTGTTGGCTGAAATCTTTGCTTCACATTCTACTATCGATTTCCAAGGAAAAACACCACCTACTATTCCCATAGTGCAGTCAAGGAACCCCGATATTGTCTTCAGATAGCGTATCATAAAACGTATTTTAATGAAGCTAGACACCAAAAAAGCTTCTGGCGCTGACGGAATACCTGCCATAGTTCTCAAAAACTGTGCGAGGGAATTAACACCAGTTTTCTGTAGACTTTTCAACCTATCCTACAGAAAGGGAATATTTCCTTCCGGCTGGAAATGTGCCACAGTTCAGCCGATACCTAAATAAGGCAAGAAGACCTTGCCAAATAACTACCGACCAATCGCACTGCTTTCAATAATATCGAAAGTCATGGAAAAGGCTATCAATCAGCATATTCTAAAATATCTTGAAGGATTCAATATTATTAGCGATCATCAATATGGCTTTCGTAAAAATAGATCAACAGGAGATCTTCTGACTTATGTAACACACGTTTGGAACAACGCAATTGAACACTTTGGAGAATCTCGAGCGGTTGCTCTTGACATATCCAAGGCATTCGACCGTGTTTGGCTAAGCTACGCTCTTATGGTATGTCTGAAAAGTTCTGTTTGTGGCTCTCATGTTTCCTTAGAGAGCGTTCTTTACGAGTGGCAATCGACGGATTTCTTTCTAACACCTTCACTATCAACGCCGATCTATCTCAAGGCTCCATACTGACTCCTACTCTTTTTCTCATTTACATTAACGATCTGCTGGAAAAGACCGAGAATCCAATCTACAGCTTTGCAGATGACAGTATGCTTATCTCTTCATTCACTTTGACAGACAGCATGAAGTCATTCAACTTAACAAAGACCTGAAAGAAATTTTATCTTGGGGTGACAGTAACCAAGTGGAATTTAACGCTACAAAAACCCAGGCGGCAGTTTTTTCTAAAAAAGTTAACGTTTCGGAACCCGACATAGTTATGTCGGGGCACTCCATTCCTCTAATATCGTCACTCAATTTGTTGGGCGTTGATTTGGGAGCAAATATATCCTGGCATGAACATGTTGCAGACATAGCAAGGAGAGCTTCTTAAAGGTTGGGAATATTATTTCGAACTAGAAAGCTTTACATTCCACAACAACTGTTAATTCTTTACAAAGCTCAAATTCGACCAACTATGGAATACTGCTCTCATGTTTGCAGCTCCGCTCCCAAACATACACTGCATCTGTTGGATTCTATTCAGAGAAGAGCTGTTCGTCTAATTGGAGACCCGGAACTGACCGGCGGCCTTGATTCGCTGGAACATCGAAGAACGGTTGACGACTTGAGCCTATTCTACAAGTATTTTCATGGAAAGTGTTCGAAGGATGTGGCCCGCTTAATTCCTCCCAGAGTGGTGCATGTTAGAAGTACACGTCGCGCTAATACTTCACATCCGTATGAGGTTCAGCTTGATACTCCTCATACAACGCTTTTCAAGCAGTCTTTTATATGGAGAACATCATCCCTTTGGAATAAATTGCCCAGGACTGTGTTTCTCACAGAGTACAATTTACAGCGATTCAAGAACAATGTGAATCGCTTTTTCCGCACACGTGTCGCTCCTGTAGCGCTTTAGGGACTTCTTCCCCGCAGCACGTGTGTTAGACTCATAAAAAAAAAATGGAATTACTGACAGCGACAGTAGCGATGACAACACCAGCAATGATGATGAAGATTGAGATAAATGTCATTATTTTTTAACTATGTTGTTACTCAATTTATTAATATATTAATTTATTGCTTATTTTATAACTGATAAATAAGGGCGAGTCGAAGGTAGGATTAGATATAAAAATAAGCATGTTTGCATCATCTAGTGGCGCATAATCAACGTGATATCGGTCTGTTATTCAAATACAGTATATTTGTTCAGTACACAGCAACATATAAAGAAAAATCAGCCTTGTCATTATAATGTAAATGAGGTCCCCCACCTTGCGACTTTACATAGGCCTGGCCACAAAATACCTCTAACATTAACACGTATTTACCTCTTGTTTTTTTTGGCAGCTACATATGGGCTTTTGAGGTAACGCAACCGCCGTAGCTAGCCAGACGCTCACATAGAGAACTTAAACCGGTTTTGGCTAATGACGAAGTAGCAACCTTTCATAACAAAAGGACTTTTTTTTTTCACTGCTTGCTAGACTATTACAAAACTGGCTTTGATTTCTTAATAAAGACGGTTACTATTATTATTAATTGTGAAGAGCATTAAAGTTATATAGAAACAATAATTGATATAAATGGTCGTGCACAATAGAATATTTTTTCATGGTCCCATGGAAATATAAAGATAATTCGCATATAATGAATATTTCCCATAAAAAATGCGATTCATTATTTTCACAAAAATTCCCCTTTCATAATTTTTCCCACGCATCCTGTAACTTTTATAAAAACTATTATTAATTTATAGCATTTTAGGAATTTTGCGATTACTGTGTAATTAAGTGGATTATCAAAAATCAGACAAAATATTTGATATATTATCGTAAATTATTATTTGTTTTAAGCACTATAACAAGCCGTAGTGAGACAATATTCAACTTTAATTTTATCGCACAAAAGTTATTGATAACCCAGGCAATATTTTAAATAAAATAGTTGAACCGTTCTTTTTAAAAACAACCGAAGTCACGTTTTATGAATTCTAAAAGTCCAAAAATATATTAATGCACGTTTATTTGCAACAATACGCGTATAATCGTTTATATTTAAAAATTTGCTGCTAATTACTGATAAAATAAATAATTAAGTTTAATTGTGATGATGTAAGTAATTTTATAATATTCGCGATGACTTCTTTTTAATGGGGAACAGGACATATGCTGCAGGGAAGTGCAAAACTGTTCTATTCGTAGACTATAATGATCACTTATCTTACAGCATCTAGCCAAAAATGACGCAATTGAAGCAGTAGAAAAACACGCTTGCACCCTTGCCATAGTGGTACAGTAACCCTCATGTGTATAACGCCCAATTATCTTAAGCCTCGAACTGGTTCTAGGACAGCCTGTATAACTAACTGAGAAGCTCGGTGCTGGGACTGCCGTATCTGGGCCCGTTTTTAATGATGGGCTTACGCGTCCAATTTAATGCTCATAAGCCAAAGGTCTCGTCAAAAAATTGGAACAGAGTGGTTTTCTGTCAGATCAAACACTTCCGAACTTAGACTAACTGGAGAATTGGTCCTCCGACTGCAGCGTTCAGCCGGTACACTAAAGTTATAGCAATCTAAAGAACTGCTAGTGTGCTTCACTTCTTTTAGTTAACTAAAAGTAGATAATCAATATCGTTGGATAAAAAATCTCCTAAAAATAGAGTGTCTTATAAATAGCCAAACTTGTTGAACTTATTGCGCAAACGCAACGGATAGGAAGGGCAATGTGGGGCATAGGGCGTATAATAATTATGCGACAATTGCGCGGCAGAGATTTTACGTTTAATACGCATATACAACATCATAAATGAATGAGTTCAACTAACAGGCTTGCCGTTATTAGAGTATGGCAAATCCAACACTAAACCACTAAAAACCTTTACTTTAACTAAAGTGGCGCTAGAATCGCAATGTCTACGTGTGAAATAATTGACCAGTACTTCCTTGAGGATGACAGTGACAGACGACATCAACTGGTAATTTAAGGCGATAATGGGAACTTCGTTATAGTCGTTTTACAAAATTTTGGTTGTTATAACCATAAAACATGATTTTATGGAGGATGGAGGAACATCACACAGTTTAAACACATCTTTGCGGGTTACGTGAGAAATTTTCTCCAATAAGTTGATTTCCAAAAGAGAAGATGGCCTCTAAGTAGCACTGATTTATCGCTGATGAATTTTTGTTGTGGGAAGATCTAAAAAACCAAAGTTTACACTAACAATCCTTGGTGGTTGGAATAATTAAAAGAAAAGAAGGCAAGAAATGGCAGTGATCACGAAAACGGGGTGGTAATCGGTAATTTTCTATCGCTTCGAACACTGTTGGAGACGTAATGGTGTACGTAATGCTACAGCTGACATTATTTTTAGAAATAACACTCCACACACTGTAGTTTGATATACAATAAATGTTTTTTATATTTATCAAGTTGTTTTTAGTGTTCCGTACGGAACACTTATAAGATCACTTCGGTGACTGTCTGTCACACCCGATTTTCTCCGAAACTATTTGAGATAGAAAGTTGAAATTTGGTAATAATATAGGAACTGATGGCCTCATCAGAGCCATGTAGTTTTGAGAGTTAAATTTTGACTTAAGGGGTTAGTATTGGGCGGTGAAATCGGAAGTGAAAAAAAAAAATTTTTACTAGGTCATCGAGTGTGGTGTCAAATGAAAGCTTGTGAAAACACGAGTAAAAAATGTATATATAATGTAATACTTGCGCGCACTTTTCTTTGTATTATTTTTAAAAAATCGCGAAAAATCGCTGTCCCGCGCCTTATCTCGAAAAGTACTTATCAAAAAATGTTGAAAAAATTCCGGAATATTCTGCATGGGGTGTAGATTGAACGAAAATTATCACGAGTGCATTACCTTTAATAATTTTTCTGGTATTTAAAAAAAAAAAAAAAATTTCAAGGTCATCAGATTTCAGGAAATAAACTTTGTTGAAAACTCATTTGGGGTGTGTTTTGTGAAGTCACTGGTCATTTTATACATCTGTAACAAAATTTTTTATTTTAAAAGCAATCAACGTACGGAACACTAACTGCGCAAGTTCAACTTGCACTTGACCGGTTATTTTAATATAAATATGTATTTTAAAATTAAACTTCTATGGGATGCCATGTATTTAAATATAAACACACAAAACAAATTTATTTTATCTGAACATTTTCCCCCCCATTTTAACCTACTAGTATCACTACTTTTGATGAGTGCCTAAGTATTTAGCACTGGTTACGTAGTTGAAGGAAAAAAAAACGGGAAAATGTTTGATGAGATGGAGGTAGTAAAATAAATAAACACTAATAATACCTGAGTAAAATTGGTTTCTGTCATTATATTTAAGTTAAATTGATTTGAGTCCATTAAAATACGATTTAAATTTTAATATTTTATTTTTTCACGCCGACACACTCTAAGAAAAATCCAGTAAAAGTTATTGCAGGAGACATAAAATAACAATAAAAAACTCCTCAATATGTTAACAACTTTTGTCAACACGTTAATTTTACAAATATTTATCGTTTACTAGGGTTTAATGTTAGGGTTTTTTTTGTCGTTTTACCTTTTTTCATATCTTGAGAATATTGGCGGGGATGTCGTAATACCCGTTAACATTGTCCAAGTGCCGAAACATATATTTTTATATTTCCTGAACAAGCCCAGTAATAAAACGTTAATTAGCAACAAGGTGACAATTTACAAGACGATCATCCGAGCCGGAATGACCTACTCCAGCCCAGCATTCGTTCGCAAAACTCAGCTTCACAGAGACCTCCAGATGCCCACAATCCGGGAATTCATCAGCAGCGCCCAGCTCAAATTCTTGGACAAAATCATTCACCACCGCAACCCCACAGTCAGGACCGCCTACCGTCCCCCTTCACGCTAAGCCTGCTGCTGTCTGCCAAGACCCAGCGACCCCCGGCCACCAGATTAGCTTCACTTAATCTTAATTAATATTAAGTTTTCTGCTCATAAAATATCTTAAGAAGAAATATCTTAAGTTCTCTCAATATATTTATATAAACTCTTTACCTAGGCTAAGTTAGTTAGGTACCTGTCATGTATATATGTTAAGATCCAAACTGTAAATCATGTTCTAACCAAATCACTATATACAGTTATAGTGTAGAAACTAGCTAGCAGTCAATAAAAGTAATCAGACAACGCGGTAGTGCTGCCACGAAAGTTATTGCATTTCTGCAAACAACTACTGCCTATATACGTGGTCAGGCCATATATATTTAAACAAAAGTATACCGACCTGCCGGGACTGGAACCCGAGACGTTCTCCACCGCAAGCAACTACTATGCCACGGAGCCACGGGTTGCAGCCAAACTCTTATAAGATCGGCATGCATCAGAAAATATGTTTTTTTTTTCATTTAAAGTTAGAACGGTGACTATTAGATACTATTAATTCCGATTTCTCGTATTATATTCATAATAAATTAGCTTGAAACATTATCTTATTTTTATAGATATTTTAAAAATACAAATTCCTGTTAATGTTAAAGTTTTAAAGTTCTTAAAATAATCGCGACAAGGTTCTAGATAAGAAATTCCTTTAATAGTTCTTATCGCTTGCTTTTGTAATAAAAATACTTACAGTGTTAGACCTCTAATTTAAAATACCATAGGAGTGGCACCAGTAAAAATTGGCATAATATGGAGTTAAAAGTAAATTACGACTACAGTAGGTATTTAAAAAATGTATAGCATAATACAGTCTGTTAAGTAAGAACGTGACCACTCGTATTCTTAAAAAAATGTGTTTCAAGAAATTTTTTGCCAACAATGTATTCTTTGATGTGCCAACAACGGCGCAATTACCTTAGTAAGTTTTCCAATCGCCTCCTGCATCCACAATCGCCTCCTGCATCCACAATCGCCTAACATCTTCGAGCCATGTTGTTGACGAGATTTTCTTCACACTACGGCAATGATCTCCAAATTTTTCGAATCTCGTGAGACAATTGAGTCAAAATCCTCAGAGTCTTTCTTCTGAGCTTTCTCTTTATAAGGGACCAAACATTTTCAATAGGCGTTGGCGTCCGGCGATCGTGAGGGCCACTCTAGTATGTTATCGTGGGCTCAAGCGAGCCTCTTTGCGACGTGATTTTCATCCCGCAAAGGTTGCTTCAACGTGCTTCAGAATTTGACCTCATGAGCACGAAGATGTTGTCGGATGGTCTCATGGGATACATTCAAACCAGATTTTCTGAATTTTGCCGCTCCTTGCCGCAGAGTAAATTTCGGGGCCTGTAAAAATAAAGGCACGATTTGTTTTTCGACTTTCGAAGTGACTTTGCCTACCGAGCCACATCTTGGCAAGTCGTCGACATTTTTCGTCTCGTTAAAATGATTTACTCCCTTCTTCACAAACGATACCGACTTTTTAATATAATTAGCGGCCGCAGAATATGTAATTTTAGGCCCTTTTAGATGGGAACAAAGGACATTTTGGATTTTACGTGATTTCGACGGTTTGGAATCGACTGATAGTTTTATTAAAATACGTCGTAGACAAAGGTTGCCTCCAATGATTTTTTTTGTTGAATTATCACATCTTGGCAAGTCGTCGACATTTTTCGTCTCGTTAAAATGATTTACTCCCTTCTTCACAAACGATACCGACTTTTTAATATATTTAGCGGCCGCAGAATATGTCATTTTAGGCCCCTTTAGATGGGAACAAAGAACCTTTTTGGATTTTACGTGATTTCGACGGTTTGGAATCGACTGATAGTTTTATTAAAATACGTCGTAGACAAAGGTTCCCTCTACTGATTTTTTTTTGTTGAATCATCCGAATCGCATCTACCAAAAATGAAATATCGCAGACACGTTCTTACTTGACAAATTGTAATTGCTCCGCAATCTATTCCATAATTCCTAAATAGATATTATCCATTATAGACTACAGTAGAGAGTCACTCGGAGCACATTGGAATATGTCGAGACCTCCGTGGTCTTCAGAGTGTTCCCATATAACTCTTATTTAAAACTTTCTTGAGCTCTATTGGTCAAACTTACATATTTAAAACTTTCTTGAGCTCGATTGGTCAAACTTACATATTTTCAACCAGGCCAAAAAAGAATATTACTCTATGCAATTTTATGTGTCAACTACATTGGGACTTTGGCACAATGGCAACACACACAGTTATCACCACTACACCCAAACACTTTATTGTTGCACTCGCCATGTCTCTCACTAACCATGTTAGATCATCATGAAGAGCGATGAATGAGTAAACCTAAGATTAAAAACTAAACTATTTATACTAAAATTATGATTTACTAGAGTAAAACTGACCAACTACAAGTGGCGGTTTAAGTCCCGTAGTCACACTTTCCCTTTGAATCTCCCTCGATTCAAAAATAAAAGGAATCGTATTAATAATATAGCTAGGACCAATGTTTATGACGAAAACAATAAACAATTAATAAATAGAAATAAGTTCATGTTAAAGTCATAATTCCACATTTTATCTTAAGTGAGCAAAAAGGGACGAAATATACCAGTTCTAAGAATGCACGAACGTGAAAAATATTAGATACTAGCCGTGCCCGCGGCTCCGCTCTCGTGGATTTTATTAACTATTATCGTCGCTGCTTGTTCCTTATGTTACCTAACGTAATAAAATATATCCTATAACCTGACCAGAGAACATATATTTTATAAAAAAAAACACGTAAATCGGATAAGTGGTTCTTGAGTTCTAAGCGCATTAACGGACAGACAGGCAGACAGATATAGAAACGTTGCGTGTTATATATTATAGATTTTCTTTTGATAAATATTAAGTTAGGAATTAAAAAAAAAAATGTAAATCGAATAAGTGGTTCTCGAATGATAAGCACACTAACGGCCAGACAGACAGACAGACAGAGAGAGAGAGACGTTGGTTTTATATATATCATATAGATTATTATCAATATATAACCTGGCCAGAGAACATATGAACGAATTTTAAAAAAATCGCATAAGTTGTTCTCGAGTGATAAGCGCACTCACGGACAGACAGAGAGACGTTGCATTTTATATTTATTGTATTCTTTGTTACATAATATTGTTCCATATTGTAAGAGAGTGCGCTAGCGACAAACGTTTTTCCAACTTGATTCACCATTATCGTCACTGCTTACTTCTTATACTACTTAACGTAATAAAATATATCTTATAATTTGGCCAGAGAACATATGCATACTAACGGACAGACAAACAGACAGAGCGCCGTTGCATTTTATATATATTATAAATCATAGATTATTATTATATAACCTGGAACATATATATGATTAAAAAAAACCACGTAAATAGGATAAGTCGTTTTCGAGTGATGAGCGTACTAACGAACAGACAGACAGACAGAGAGACGTTGCATTTTATATATATTATATATTATAGATTATTATTATTATTATTATATAACCTGGAAAGACAACATATGTATGTAAATTGTATTGTAAATTTAAAAAATTGGGTAAGCTGGTTAGTAGGCTTATAGCTTTGTAGTTAAAATAATCAAGGGAATCTTCTATTATATATATATATATATATATATATATATATATATATATATATATATATATATATATAATATATATTATAGATCATAATATAATCAATGCAACGCCTCTCTGTCTGTCTGTTTGTCCGTCCGTTAGTGCACCACCGTTATCACTGGAGAACCATTTATCCGATTCACGTGCTTTTCTTTTTAAAACATACATATGTTCTCTGGCCAGGTTATAGGCTCTATTTTATTATATTAGGTAACATAAGGAATAAGCAGTGACGATAATAGTGAATCAAGTCGGAAAAAAGTTTGCCGCTAGCGTGTTCTCTCGCAACACACTGCCTAAACCATTAAATATGGAACAATATCATGTAGCAAAGAATATCTCTAATATATATATATATATATATATATATATATATATATATATATATAAAATGCAACGTCTCTCTGCCTGGCTGTCTGTCCGTTAATGCGCTTATCACTCGAGACCCACTTAACCGATTTACGTTTTTTTTTTTAATTTACACATTTGTTTTCTGGCCAGGTTATCTATAATCTTCTATAATATATATATATATATATATATATATATATATATATATATATATATATATATATATATATAAAATACGTCTCTCTCTCAGTCTGTCCATTAGTGCGTTTATCACTGGAGAACTACTTATCCGATTTTACGTGCTTTTTTTAAAAACATACATATGTTCTCTGGCCAGGTTATCTATAATACGAGTATATATAAAATGCAACGTTTCTCTGTCTGTTAGTGCGCTTATCACTCGAAAACGACTTATCCGATTTACGTGTTTTTTTTTTCAATTCACAAATTTGTTCTCTGGCCAGGTTATCTATAATTTTCTATAATATATATAAAATGCAACGTCTCTTTGTCTGTCTGTCTGTCCGTTAGTGCGTTTAACACTCGAAAACGACTTATCCGATTTACGTGTTTTTTTTTTAATTCATACATATGCTCTCTCCATATTATATAATAATAATAAGAATCTATATAATATATATAAAACGCAACGTCTCTCTGTCTGTCTATCCGTTAGTGAGCTTAGCATTCAAGAACCGCTTATCCGATTTATGTGTTTTTTTTTAATACATATGTTCTCTGGCCAGGTTATAGGATATATTTTATTATGTTATGTAACATAAGGAATAAACAGTGACGATAATAGTGAATCAAGTCTGCGCGAGCGGAGCCGCGGGCATGGCTAGTCTTTTATATATAACGGAATAACAGTTGCCTGTTTTAGCTTTTCAGAGAAAATAGCTTTGTCTAGAGACCATTGGTTCCCATATAAAACGTCATTTTTATTTGAGAACCCAAAAACAGGATTGTTACTTGTTAAACTTTATTACGATAAAATGTTAATTATAAATAATATGCGCGTTCGCACTACAAGTTAATCTGAGGTAAATGCCTTAAAAGATAAGAACTACAATAATAAGTAAATTATTGTTCATTTCATATTCATTTACATTATTAGTCCGATAAGATGAAAATAATTAGAGGTATTACGTTAAAAATATAAATAAATAAGTATTTAAAAAGAACAAAAAAATTGACAGCGTTATATAGCTGAATAGAATAAAAAAAACCGGTCAAGTGCAAGTTGAACTTGCACAATTAGTGTTCCGTGCGTTGATTGCTTTTAAAATAAAAAATGTTGTTACGGTGGTATAAAATAATCACTGACTTCACAAAATACATCCCAAATGAGTTTTCAACGTTTGTTCCCAATCTTTACTGAAAACTGATGACCTTGATTTTTTTTTTTATATATCAGATAAATTATTAAAGGTAATGCACTTGTGATAATTTTCGTTCAATCACCCCGTGGAGAATATTCCAGAATTTTTTCAAAATTTTTTGATCAGTACTTTTCGAGATAAGGTGGGAGGACAGCGATTTTTCGCAATTTTTTAAAAATAATACAAAGAAAAGTATGCGCAAGTATTACAATACATATATATTTTTTACTCGTGTTTTCACAAGTTTTCATTTGACACCACGCTCGATGACCTACTGAAAAATTATTTTTTTCATTTTCGATTTCACCCCCCAAAATTAATCCCTTAAGTCAAAATTTGACTTTCAAAATTACATGGCTCCGATGAGGCCATTAATTCCTATATTATTGCCAAATTTCAACTTTCTATGACAAGTACTTTCGGAGAAAATCGGGTGTGACACCGAAGTCATCTTATAAGTGTTCCGTACGGAACACTAAAAAAAGACGATTAATAATAATTTTATTAATGCTAAAATGAAAAATTGGTAAAATTATTTATGATTGAAAATAATGAGAAAATAACATAATTTTCAGATTCTTCGACTCCAGAAACCCTGAAAAGGACGTAAAATACGATATGTCAGAAGCTAATCATATAATTTCTTACCCAACCTATAAATAATTCTACCTAATGTTTGTTCACCACTTCAGTCAAAAACCAGTTCAAAAGTGCATAATATTATGTAAGAAATTTTGGAACGCCACTCTACTTCATTTGTATAATTGGGGTGTTAGTTACTTTGTGACAGTACATTTTAAATTTCTAAATGAAATGAAACGAATTACTTTGTTATTTGTTACTTATTTTTTTTATTTATCTGCTACTGCAGTTTCCTAGGTTTTCTACGTGTTCAAGCATGATACTACAAACTAAGGTGGTTTATTTGTGATTTATAACAAATTTCCAGGTATAATTTGGAATTACTCATCATTAAATTACAATGGACTTAAATTAATTTATTACAGACGGTTAAATGACATTATTGTTTCAAATTTGAAGAAATACTTTTCAATATTTTCTTAGAATTTTTTACAAAAATTCCTTCTTTAAAGATATATCTAAAAAACTTTTAAAATACGCTGAACATCTGCTTGATTATTTATTAGGATTATATCTTTATTTTTATTGTGCTTGTAGATGTCTATAGCTTCTAAAATACTTAATTTTCTTCTTTTTTGTGTTTTATGTAATATTTGTACATTATCTATATCTGGAAAAATATGATTTGTTTGACGGAAGTGGTTAGCAAAGTTGGAGCTTTCTTTGTTTAATCTAAAAGATGTTTGGTGTTCTTTAAATCTAGTGTCAAAATTTCTCCCTGTTTGGCCTATATAACATCTATTACAATCATTATATGACAGTTTATAAACTCCAGAGTCTTTGTATTTATGAGTTTTCTCTTTTACATTCAAAAAGAGCGACGAAAGTTTTTGGGGTGATTTAAAAGCGATATTTATGTTGTCTTTTGCGAGTATATATGCAATTTTATTAGAAATATGTTAATGAAGAAAAAGTTAGTTTTTCATCGTTTTTAACGTGTGGATAAATATGTCTTAAATTTAGTTGTTTCTGTTTATTTTTAATTAGGTTATCTATGGTTTTTTTCTGAAATCCGTTATTGCGCGCAATATTCTTGATTATATCTAATTCTTTCTCTAAATTTTGTTTATTTAAAGGGATGGAGAATGCTCTGTAAATTATGGATCTATAGGCTGCAAGTTTATGTGAGTTGGGGTGGCATCAATTTTTGGGAATAGTGGTGTCTGTAAAAGTGAGCTTTCTAAAAATATTGAATGAGAATTTTATTTTTATCTTTGGTGATGGAGAGGCTTAGGAAGTTTATTTTATTATTCAAAATGATTGCCTCAGATGCTGTAAAGCTAGAAAAAAATCCTACCTATCGGAGAAGAATAAACAAATTTGCTGAGCATGGACCAGGAAACATAAATCTTTCAACGAAGTCTCTAATATCGTGTAGTCGGGCAAGTCTAACTGAGATATGATATCTATTGTTAATTAAGTCTCGATATTGTTGTAAACATTCATTTTCCAGAGTCGAATGATTTCAGAAAAATATAAAGAAGTTCTAAATACTGCACTAGAACTATCATTTTATAAACTGTACGATGATACAAACTTGGAAAATGTGCATTTCCAGCAAGATAACGCACCGTGTGACAAAGCGCCAGCGACAATTCTGGGAGAACAGAAGAGCTTGTGTATTGGTCTCCACAGTCATCAGATCTCAATCCATCAGAACATGTGTAGTCGATCCTTACGCAAAGAATCAAGGAACACTTAATCACATCAAAGTTACCCTCAAACGCGTCTTGTTTGAAAAATGGAACGCTATTTTCCAAGAAGAATACAATTTCTTCATTAGCAAAAAGAACCGTAACGGCAATAAAAGTAACTTGTACTAAATATTGAATTATATAATAAATATACCAATTTAATTTAACGAAAGTGCTACATATATATATATATATATATATATATATATATATATATATATATATATATATATATATATATATATATATATATATATATATATATATATATATATATATATATATATATATATATATATATATATATATATATATATGTATATATATATATATATATATATATATATATATATATATATATATATATATATATATGTATATATATATATATATATATATATACATATATATATATATATATATATATATATATATATATATATATATATATATATGTATATATATATATATATATATATATATATATATATATATATATATGTATATATATATATATATATATATATATATATATATATATACATATATATATATATATATATATATATATATATATATATATATATATATATATATATATATATATACTGTGTAGTGTAGTATCATTGTGCTAAAGATTCCACATTCCCAACTTAGTTAACATACCATATGTCTAAACTGAACTGTTTTGGAATTATTAATATTTGAAATTAAGGAGATAAAATTATTATTTTTTTTTAAACTGGCTTGTGTCAAACATTTACTGTCAGGTAACGACTTAACGCGTTAAAAAATGATTTATTGACGAAAACTTTTATTGCTGCATTTTGTGAAATTGTAATTTGAGCGTAATGGTATGTTAGACAAATAATATCTAGAATTTTTAGTAGGACTCGAAAATAATAATATACAGGGCTTTCCTTTTAAAAAAAATCAAGATTTCTTCGAACTGACGGTTCAAAATATTTTATTGTCAACGTCAGCATGTGCGCCGTATAACACCCTATAACTTTTATTTAAACATTGATTAATAAATGCTGTGGAATCATTATTCCATACATATGGGACAGCCTGTATATACATATATAAATATATATATATATATATATATATATATATATATATATATATATATATATATATATATATATTGCTTTAATACTGCTCGAAAAAAAAAAGAAATATTAATAATTTAGTTTTCAAGCTCAATAATGTTTATACTGAATATCAAAGGCAAAAGAAAATAAACAGCAGTTTTTACAGTGAAAAATTTAAACAAAAATATTAATTATTAACAACTATAAAAAAATATAAACATTTACACCGTGTTCAAATGGAACGCCAAAATTTTTATATTTAACTATAAAGGAGCGTTTAGTAAATGACTGTTTCTTATATTAAATGATACAGAAACATTACAGAGAGTTGAAACATATCATATTTGATGTAAAAGAATTCTTTTTAGCCACCAAAATTGTCGATTGTTTTATTTTATCTTTCAAGCATCAATATGTATGTTCAGAGTTTACTAAGTATACAGAAGAATTTTATTTAACTATACTACAAAATTAAAAACCTGGAAATGTTGTAAAATGCACATATTTTCTGAAAAATAACAAATTTATGACAAAGTCAACTTACCTGAAAAACAATATAATACCATAAATTATGTATCCCATAAGTCTTCCCAATTCCAAACAGGTAACTAAAGATACCGGAAAATAACATTCCTAATGCTAAAAAATATCTCAAATTTACTCTTTCAGCTACAAAGCCTGAGATAAACATCGATACGGCATAACAGAATAGAAAGGCCGAGTCCAGCTCGCCCAACATCTGAGATGCCGCACTATCGGACCCATCTGAAATAACAAAAATATATGTCAATTACATCTATATACAAGTATGGAAGGTTACGGGAAACTGGACGTACGCCTTTAAATACCTGAGTTACAGACAAAAGTCATTATTTTTCTAAATATTTCATTTGATTTTTAGTATTCCGTACGGAACGCTTATGTGATCACTTCGGTGTCCACCCGTCTGTGTGTCATACCAGATTTTCTCTGCAACTATTTAACACAGAAGGTTAAAATTTGTCACAAATATAGGAATTGATGGCCCAATTAGAGCTGTAGAGTTCTGAAAGTCAAATTTTGACTTAAGAAGCTTTATCTATCTACAATTTTTGGAAAAATTGACTTTTTTTTTCTTAAATGACGTATTATAGTCCTAGAAAATATATCATAGCCTTATTTTAAATTGTAAAATTTTTCCTCTAGTATTTAATTTCTGAAAGAAGTCGTAAATGAAAAGGTTTTTACTTTGCGCGCAGCCTGTTGGAGTGATTTGGCTTAGTCGGTACATTTAATCTATCACTAACCGCTAATACTTTTTTAAATTAAGTATAGTTGGCATCACTAGGTCTTTATTAATACGTTAACTACCATGCCTATTTAGTTCCACATTCTGTTTACGCCATACAGTACCATCCAGGCAATTGGAGAGGCTGACAGATGTTCAGCTGCTGTCTCTCGGTCTTCGTGGCAAAGAGCATTGGCCTCGAATAATCTTCAACTTTATTCACATAAGTCAGTAATGCCCAGCGAAGTTTTTAATGTTGTACAAAAAATATATCGAGATTTGAGTAGTAACGATCTTCTTTCGCGGTGTTTAGGTGGTTACACGCAAAACTCGAACGAAAGTTTGAATTCTGTCGTGTGGTTGATTGTGCCAAAAGCAGTATTCAGTGGCAAATTAATTGTTGATATAGCAACTAATGTAGGAGTCACAAGATTTAATGATAGTTTCTTTAGCATATTGGAAGTCACGAAGGCTCTGGAACTAAAAATTAGCTAAGAATGCCATAATTCTTGTGTGGAAATTGATGAGCGACATGAGTGCCGCTAATCCCTCGTTTTCGATGGTTGCGAAAAATGCTAAATAGGAGTCAACTTCGTCCAAGAAAGAGGCTGACGACCAAAACTTGGACTTGGCATCACAAAATTTTTAAAATTTCACAGAGAAAACATGTTGAAATTTTAAACGCGTTTTTCTCGAAACTATGTTTTTTAAATCCGCCGGCAGCATAACTCCAACAATTTACATCCGGTTAACTTGAGCTTTTAACTATAGCTTTTTAATAAGATTCTCTAGGGAAGTACATACGATTATTAGAATTAATTAATTACTTTTTTTTATAAACAAATAAAGGCCGATTTTTACGACAAAAATGATTTTTTTTTCAAACTTCCACAGTTTTTGAATAATTGATATTTTTCAATAACTTCTCTATGTAAATAATAAAAAAAAATTGTTCTACTGCCGGTCGCAGAACACCTCCAAAAATATTTTGTATATTTTAATATATATTAAAACCTCAAAACAGATTTTTTGTTGTTTATATAGTAGACTGTAAACAAATTCCCAAAAAGGGCCTATTTTTCCTGCCTGTTAGGTAGATGTAACCCCTTAACGGGTTAGTTTTGAGGCGTGAAATCGGAAGTGAAAATAAAAAATTTAAGGTCATCGAGTGGGGTGTCAAATGAAAGCTTGTGAAAATACGAATTCAAAAATATACATGATGTAATACTTGTGCAAAGTTTTCTTTATAGCGAAAAATCGCTGCACCCCACCCTATTTCTCAGAAAATTCCGAAAAAATTCTAGAATATTCTTCATAAGGTTGATTGAATGAAAATTATCACGAGTGTATTTACTTTTGATAATTTATATGGTATACAAAAAACAATTTTTTCAAGGTTATCAGTTTTCAACAAAGATCGGAAACAAACTTTGTTGAAAACTCATTTGGGGTGTATTTTGTGAAGTCGCTGATCCTTTTATACATCCGTAGCAAACATTTTTATTTTAAAAGCAATCATCGTACGGAACACTAATTGCCCGAGCCCGGCACTTGGCAGTTTTTTTTTTAAAACATTGACGTATTATTTACGAAAAGTATCCATTTAATGACAGAGTTTTTAATGTTTATACATAACCAACACTCTGATAAGGTCTTGCACGGTAAAATGCCTAGAAGTAGTTCATTATTAAAGTTACAGTGGGTCAATTTTAATTTTTCAATTTGAAGCTCTACATGGATTATGCCACAGTTTTAAAATGGCCCCATAATGTTTACATCTGATCTCGGACTGTGTCTTTTGCAATGTATTGTAGATCGTCTCTTGATTGACTGCAGTTTATATGAATTTAAAGACAGAAGGTAGAGAGAGTTTCTATGAAAAGAGAATTAAAAAACGTTTGTAAGTGAAAATAATCGAAAAAGTTGATAAACAATTTATATAATCATGGGAAAAGGAGGATATTGTTGTGCCGTTGACAATTGTAAAAATAATTCAAAAAGTACGCCGGGAGGAGTTTCTTCTTCTTCTCCAAAGATGTTGAAAGGTAAGTGATTTAATTAAAGAACATCAATTGCATAAGAAATCCTACGTGGATAAATTGAATAATTCTGAGAAGCTATTTCTCTTATGATTTTTTTTGGTTATAGAGCAAAGATTTGGCTTGCAGCAACCAAACGCGTCATCAATTGTCCAATTGAAAATTTATGCAATGCAAATAAAACAACACATTTTTTCTAAAACGTGCACTCTCCACAGACTTCTAGATTAGAGAGGGTATTTCAATCGCATTGATAAAGTCACATTTTAAAACACATTTATTAGAGTGGTCAAATTTTTTTTTCAAACTCGTCGGGTTTAGCTTGAATATAATTCTACCTGTGAGAAAAGAATACTCCGTGTGTCAAAGGCTAATAACACGGGTAAAGAGTCGGATTTTATTGTAGTTACAATGAGGCTCAGAAACATTCAGTTTGTATTCGGATATAAAATTCCTTGCTAAATTCAAATATGTATTTAAAAATTTGGGTTCCAGTTTCAGTTTTCACTTTTGGACCTTATAGAGCCCCAACAAAGCGTTGGACCCAAAATCTGATATGCCTATTCAATTCCCCGGAGAAAATGTTAAAACTTTGGTCTGCAACATTTTTTCTGAAATTGCCTTCCTGCCAAGCTTTTCACTTGTATTCATCTCTTTTCTAACAAAGCGATCCATTCTTTATGTTTTTTTTTATATTACTCATTAACTTGACGTTTCATTAAATCAAAAATTTTCAAACATTTGTATAATATATATGATTTTGGACGATAAAAGTTTGCACAGTAACATTATTTCTATTTAAAATATCCCGGTGGTCCCCTTTTTAACATGGCGGACTGCCACGTGACCTCTGAAAAACTGAGACCTGATTTTTCTATACGGTTACCCTGGAGTTTCGCTACCGTATTGGATTTACTGTGATTATGCCCGTTATTATAAAAATTTTATAATACATTAAGCGCACAAAATGATAAAATATCTTTCCCGTTACATCCAATGAGCTACAGATGTTAAGAAAACAATCATTTAGTTGCTTCCAAAAAAAAGAAATGCAGGGTGGATGCAGATAGAGCGCGTCCACCGACTTTTGAGAAATACGAGGGTGATTTTATAAAGTTATTTATCTAGCCATGAAAATGACGTAATATAAATTGTTTCAGTGTCAAATTACTGTGTTGTTCTAAGTACTTTTGGTGCAGTAAAAAAAGGTCAAAATAATGAGATAGGCATAGTTTAGGTTTTTAGGATACAGCAATATTATGATTTTATCATCTTTGGGGTATCATCAGAAGTATTGTCTTGTGTTTTGAACCTCGAAAAATTTGTGTTCTTTTGTTTATAAACAATTTAAGTTTTCAAAACGCGTTTTTTGAGCTTAAAATGTGAATAACTCCCGGTATATAAATCAAATCGAGACAAAAAAAAGAACAAACTCTTCGTAATGAAATTTAGAACAAATTTCTCGTTGGTTTCAAGTCGCCCAAGGGCAGACATAACCTATAAAATTAAAAAACAGGCAAAACACTTTTTTTTTTCATTTTATTGTACAGGTCGACTAAGTGAACCGATCGTTTGAAACTTTCAGAAAATATGCATGTTATAGCAAAAATACTCTGAAATCTTGGTACAAAAATATTAAACCCAGTGGGCACAATTGAATTTGATATTTAAAATTTGAATTGCCCGCCATTTTATGCCATTATGCCAAAATAGATTTTTTTTTAAACTTCAGGTCTCGAAGCCAGCTTTTCGATGCCATTAAAAAAAATTTTTTTTTGAGTCATTTTAACCGTCTTTTTTTACATTTGTTTATTAATCAGATAATAACAAATGGTTTTTTTCAGTCATTTTGAAAAAAAAAGAATAAATTTTTTTATCACATCTGGTAGAGAATTAAAAAAAAATCATTTCCGTTAACATTATCTTTTTCAAAATGACCGAAAAAACGCATTTGTTATTACTGATCAATAAACTGCCGTAAAAAAAACTGTTAAAATGACCCCAAAAAATTTTATTAACGACATTGGAAAGTTGGCGTCGAGACCTACATTTTTTAAAAAAAGATCCATTTTGGACCAAATAGCATAAAATGGCGGGCAATTCAAATTTTAAATAACAAATTAAATTTTGCCTACTGGATTCAATATTTTTGTGCCAAAACTTCAGGGTATTTTTGCTATAACAAAAATGTAATACTTGCTCACACTTTTCTTTGTATTATTTTAAAAAGATCGCTGTCTCCCCTTATCTGGAAAAGTACTGATCAAAAAATTTTGAAAAAATTCTGGAATATTCTCCACGGGGTATAGATTGAACGAAAATTCTCACGAGTGCATTACTTTAATAATTTATCTGGTATATAAAAAAAAAACAAAAAAATTTCAAGGTCATCAGTTTCCAGTAAAGATTGCAAACAAACTTTGTTGACACTCATTTGGGGTGTGTTTTGTGAAGTCACTGATCATTTTATACCTCCGTAACAAAAATTTTTATTTCAAAAGCAATCAACGTACGGAACATTAATTGCGCAAGTTCAACTTGTACTTGACCGGTTTTTTGTATTTTTCTGACTTATATAACCAGAGTTATTCACATTTTAAGCTCAAAAAAGGTGTTTTGAAAACTTAAATTGTTTATAAACAAAAAAGCACAAGTTTTTCAAGGTCTAAAAATCAGAACAATACTCCTGGCAATACCCCAAAGAGAATAAAATCATAATATTGCTGTATTTCGACTATGCAATTTCAAATGCTTTTTTACTGCACTATTTGAGGAAATCTTGTATGAGTACGTTGAGGCTGCATTTGCTGCAGTGATAAATATTCTCACTAAAGAGGGAAAAGGACCAAAAGTTATTCATAAAAGAATATCCCAGGTGTACGACAGTCACGGTCAATCTTATTTTCAAGTAAAATTTTGGTCTGAACAGCTTCGACGGGACCGAAATTTAATTCAAGATGACTTCAGATTAGGAAGACCAGTTGAGTCAACAAGTGAGGACTTGCTGAGGATTTGCTGCTGTCAGATCAACGAATGCAAATCCCAGGGTTTGCTAACGGAGCTGGAGTACTCCAAATTAAAGTTTTTAAGATTAGGCACGAGGATTTACGACTGAAAAAGAACGCGCGATGGATCCTTAAAGCATAAAGCATTTTTTTTAGAAACATTTGGCTTCTTTAGAGAACGATGAGAGTTATTTTCGCGAATTGTCACAAGTGATGAGACTTGAGTGTTCTATTGGGTTCCCCCTACGAAGCATCAGTCAAGCTCATAAAGGCTCTTCACTTTTGAAGAAGGCATAAATTCGTGTTCTGTAACGTTGACGGGGACCATTTCTTGACACTGTGAAGGAATTTTACTTAATGAACAAATGATAAAAGGGCTCGCAATTAATAGAGGGGATCCGAAAAGATAAAAGAAACTACAATACCAAAATCATAGAGGAAATCATAAAAGATAACTGTATTATGTTCACGACTTTCTAAGGGAAAAATAAAAATTGTAAAACTACCAGATAAAAATAATATATGTAATAGTACATAATAAGGATATAATTGGAGCTGTTGATGTCTTCTACATAAGATTATACTCATCCCCGTCAGACAGATGACAAAAAAAAACATAAACATTATGAACGTAGGATCTAAATAACTCCCTGATATCACGGAGGAGGAAATATAAACTATATTAAAGCAGATAAAAAACAATAGATGCCGCGAAAGATCAAAGCACTGTAAAATGTTGAAACCGGGAAATAAATCTCTAAAAGATGCAATAAAAGTCTTGTTAAATAAATTTCTCTATGAGGGAAAACTCCCAACAAAATGGTGTAATTAGGAAGTTACACTTCCGTTTAAGAAAGGCGATAATACTGATATCGAAAATTGTCGGCCCATATCTCTTTTGTCGCGCTTATATAAGCTCTTTACTAAAATCTTAACCAATCGCTTAATAGCAAAACTAGATTTCTATCAACATGTGGAACAGGCAAGTTTCAGAAAGAAATTTAGAACAATTGACCGCCTCTACACAATACCCACTGTAATAGAGAACTGTACATAATATAAGGCACAAATACATTTGCCCGTCATTGATTTTTACAAGACATTTGATACTGTTGAAATCCGGTTAGTTTTACAGAACAGATTCCAGATATATAAAAATAATAGAAAACATCTATAAAGCAGCATCTATACATAATAAAATTGACGAAATAATTGTCACTAACAACAAACTATTAACAAGAGAAGTGCGACAAGGAGATACTATCTCACCTAAACTGTTTATGATGGCCCTTGAAGACGACTTTAAGGAGTTAAATTGGGATGAGAAGGGTATCAATATTGGTGGCACTAGACTGAGTCACCTTAGGTTTGCAGACGACATAGTCGTCAATGACCAACACCAATGAGCTACAGGAAATGTTAAACCAGATGAATCTGATCTCTGTAAGGGTGGGTAACCCCCCCCCCCCCCCCCCCCGCCCCCCCCCCCCCCCCCCCCGCTTAAAATGAATTTAAAAAAAAACTAAATTAATGAGCCCTGAAGATACCAACATACAGATAGGAAATAACCCTATAGAACACGTCGACTTAGATCACACGATTAAGACCGAAAAGGAGAACCAGCATGTACAACTTAAGGACTGGCATGAACAGCTATTGGGAAACTAGGGCATATTTTAAAAGTATTATGATACTTATAAACCTAAAAATTAAAGCCTACAATACTTGTGTCTTACCTCTCAGCACATACGGACTGGACATGGTGTGCCTCACTAAATAATTTGTTAAAAACCTAGCAACTTCACAAAGAGTTATGAAGAAAAATATGCTTGGTGTCAATGACATAACTCTGGAGGCGGCAAGGATGAAGTGGTGATGGGCGAATCGTGTGATTAGATCATCCAGAGACAAGTGGGTATGCAGAATGGCGACCCAGAGAAATAGAGAAAGGTCTACGACGTCCGACGATGGGTCGATGATACAAGACTAGTAACGGGCAAGCAGTGGTTAAAGGTGGCGAGAGACAGGGAAGCATGGAAGAATTTATAAGAGATCTACGTTCAGGAGCGGATAAATACGAGGCTGGTTTGAAAAGTCCGTGCAAAAATAAAAACTACTTATGTGTTTGGGGTAAACCTTTTTTATTTTTCGACATAGTCTCCTTTTAGGCTTATATACTTCGTCCAACGATGTTCTAGTTTGTTGGTCCCTTCCGAATAATAGGATTTGTCCAAGTCTGCAAAATATCCATTAGTGTCTGCAATCACCTCCTCGTTTGAATAAAATCTTTGTCCCGCCAGCCATTTCTTCAAATTGGGGAACAAATAGTAGTCCGAGGGAGCCAAGTCTGGAGAATAGGGGGATGTGAAACGAGTTGGAATCCTATTTCCATTAATTTTGCGACCACAACTGCTGAGGTGTGTACTGGTGCGTTGTCGTGATGGAAAAGGACTTTCTTGTGGGCCAATCGCGGGCGTTTTTCTTGCAGCTCGGTTTTCAAACGGTCCAATAACGATGAATAATATTCATCTGTAATAGTTTTACCCTTTTCTAGATAGTCGACGAGGATTATCCCTTGCGAATCCCAAAAGACAGTCGCCATAACCTTTCCGGCCGAAGGAACGGTCTTCGCCTTTTTTGGTGCAGATTCTCCCTTGGTAATCCATTGTTTAGATTGTTGTTTGGTCTCAGGAGTATAGTAATGTATCAATGCTTCATCCACAGTGACGAAACGACGCTTAAAGTCCTCCGGATTCTTCTGGAACAGCTGCAAACCATCCTTGCAACACTTCACACGATTCCGTTTTTGGTCAAGCGTGAGCAATCGCGGCACCCATCTTGCGAATAGCTTTCTCATGTCCAAATGTTTATGCAAAATATTATGTACCCGTTCAGTCGAGATGCCCACAGCACTAGCAATCTCACGCACCTTAACTCTTCTGTCATCCATCACCATATCAATGATTTGATCAATGATTTCTGGAGTCGTAATCTCCACAGGCCGTCCAGAACGTTCAGCGTCACTTGTGCCCATATGGCCAGTCCGAAAATTTTGAAACCACTTATAAACTGTTTTAATCGAAGGTGCAGAGTCACCATAATGTTTATCAAGCTTCTCTTTAGTCTCCTGAGGCGTCTTGCCTTTCATAAAGTAATGTTTAATCACCACACACGAAATTCTTTTTCGTCCATTTCTTGAAAATCACTCGACTTCCTTGATTCACACGAATGCCAAACACAAAGAAATAGACCAATATGGCTGAAACTTGGTGTGCGTTCATTCAAGAGATGCTACTAACTAAACATGACCTCGATACGCGCCGGTGGTGCCATCTCTCGGACTTTGCACGGACTTTTCAAACCAGCCTCGTACGAGTTGAGAAGAAGAAGATGAAGGAGAGGTTTACGGAAGGACGAACTAAACTCTGAACCAGGCCACAAGATAAAAACAGCTAAATTCATAGAGAATCAAAACTTTCATCGAGTTACAACATAGCTCTGATATAGCGCTTTGCGACTTCTTCTGGTTGAAACATGTAAGGAAAAACCTCAGGTATCGAAAATTTTTCTCAAATAATGATTTGGAAGCCGCGGTGGCGTCGTATTATGAAATGCAGAAAAAAGATTTTTTTGGGCGGAAAGAAACAACTTGAGAAACCTCGGACCAAGCGTGTTACTGTAAACGGTAGTTATGTAGAAAATAATTTTGCATAACTAGGTAGATAACTTAAAAACACTCTCGTACGACTAATGATAGTCTCTCATATTTCGGCAAGCTTCAGAATTAGTCGGATATACTTGGAAAGGATCGTTATTACATGAGTGTGCATCAAATAAAATAAAAATATTATGCTAGTACATGATTTATTAATTATAAATTTTGAATAATAGTACGTACTCTCTTCCTCACTTCTGGTTTTGTTACACTCAAAATAAACGTTGTGCAGCTGTATCAATTATTTTTTCCGTTAACTATTTAAGATAGTTCACCTGCGTTTGGTAAACCAACTCTTTCATGTCCTCAGTCATAAAAGTTCAAGGGATGGAAAGAAGAAAATAATTGATGCGGAAAATCAAATAATAAAAACATTTACTTCGAGAGTAACAAAAGTAGGAGTGCGGAAGAAGTTACGTGCCGGTATCCGACAAAGATGCTCTCAATTTAATGAAAATTTGTAATTAATTAATCCTTTATTAGCATCATATGTCTGTTTCAATTGAGGAGCGCTATGTGTAATAACGACCATCCCCGGGTACTTTCAACTAATTTCGAAACTTGCCGATATATAAACAAGTACTATGGTAACTGTTTCTTAAATCCAAACAGCAGGCGCGCTTTACCTGTATCCCTATTATTAAAGTCTCAATGGCTCTTCATTTAATCTAGTGTAATAAAATCGTAAGAGCCACTATATTGAGTATTTTTTCCAAAATAATTATGGGCGGTATTATACAACGAACAATCATTAGTCCTGGTTAGGTTACAGGCTACATTTTATTCCTATTAAGATTTTAGAAGTTCCTTCATGGACTACTACTCAAACGACTCATAGATAAGGTATGTCATAACTAGAGGCCGGATTATATGCAACATAAAAATGCATGAAAAATGCTTAAAATATGCATGAAAAGGGTCAAAATATGCAATATTAAATAATAATAAAAGTAGTAATTTTTAGTTTTTTATTTCAAAATCAGCATAAAATTAACAAGTTATCGACGATGTTTAAATTTAATTAACAATTATTTAACATTTTTTAAAATTATTTACATTTGTATACTTGTACGCGTAAACAATAAGGTATTGTTCCAAATGTTGGGTAGTAAGATTGTGTCTTCGATCACTTAAAATATTTTTATAAGTGGAAAAAGACCGTTCCACATCCACTGAGGTAACTGGGCAGTATTTGAATTTGGGTGCTATGTTAGCACTTATTGTTTCTGGCAAAAGTTCACCCGTCCCATTAATAAAACTATCAATTTGACACAAAGGTTCAAAGCCTGGGTTATTGCACAAAATGTTTTCAAGCTTCTCTTTAACTCTACGCGGGAATACATCTGGCAATGTGGAGTTTATTTGACGGATTTTTTTCATTAACTGAATTGATTCGGTCAACGCCAAACCTCCAGTTTCAAGCCTTTTAATACCCGCAGTTAAGTGGGATAAGTGAGTGCTAATCAAAGCTATGTTTTTTTAAAATATTAGAATCGTTAAATGCTTCCTTGGATTGACGAGCTGCCATAGCCTCTGCACTATCAAAGTCATTTACTACACCTTTGATGGCCTCAAAATGTTCATTCTAAAATAGTACAGCTTCAATCCATGTTCACCATCGAGTTACCACTGGTTCGGAAGGTAAAGGCACATTTGGCAGTTTTTCTTTATAGGCGTTATTACGAGCAGGTGCCTTAAGAAACACTTTCTTTGCTGATGAAATTAGTTTATTTACATTTCCAAACGTGGATCGTACTTCTTCAGCGAGTCGATGGACTCCGTGAGCAAAGCACGTCACATGAATTAAATTTGGATAAAATACTTGGAGAACTTTGGCTGCCTTGATCATATAGGGAGCAGCATCTGAGAGAAATATAAACACTCTTTCATCTGCAGAAGATTCAGGAAATATTTTTTTAATAACCTCATTCATAAATCTGGCGATCGTAGAATGATTTGTCTTGTCAAGTTCTTTGCAGGCCACCAAATAGAAAGAAGAAGGCTCTAATCTTAATGCACCCACAATTAAATTCGCAATATAGCGACCACAGCTGTCGGTAGTTTCATCAGCTGAAATCCAAATAATGTCATCCTTAAGTTCATTACGTATTTCTTCCAGAACATGTTGGTAAATTGTTGGTATGTAATTTTTACGCAGTGTTGATTCGTCAGGTATTTTTTGATTCAAGCAATATTTTCGCAGAAAATCTTTGAATCTAGGATTTGTAAGTTTGTGGAGAGGAATATTACTTGCAAGCAATGCTTCACATAAATCCATGCTAAAGTGTTTTTTTTTTGTTTGCCTATAGAAGTGGAATCACTGCTACTTGCTGCTATTATAAGTTGTTGTCGTGGGCCTTTTTTGCAATCCTGCGATATGAAGACTTGTCTTGACATGCTGGTCAATTTGAAACTTTTTTGTGCACGAAACATTTTTCTCGCAAACTCGACAATATAAAACATTTCCGTCGTATATAAATGTTCCAGGATAATCAGTAACCTACGAAGAGACACTTTTTTTTTGCGGGTGGCATGGTACATGTTAAACTTTAAGACAACACGTGTCAACAATAATGTTAAAACTGACATTTTGTTTTAAAATAAAGATTTGTCTTCGAGAAAATTGTTTATTTGATCCACGCTCAAACAAATATTCTTAGAAACTAACTACTTATCACTTAATATCCCGACCAAGAAACAAAGGAATAAAATACCGTCGTAATTTTGGGTATTCCCTTGGCACTATAACCTAATCGATGTTTAGACTATTGCAGGTAATGTCCCGGCGATAAGATCGGTTCTAGACGGCGACATTAACAATACCCTGAGCAATTCAATTACCTAGTAATACCGAGAAATATTGTAAATATAGGGAAAATATGCATCATTACTAGATTTTGGGTAAAATATGCAATAATCGGTGAGAATGGTCTAAATATGCAAATGCATATGAAAATATGCAAATGCATACAATCCGGCCTCTAGTCATAACATTATAAATACTGAATATATCGGAAAAATTCTTTATAAAGAGAAAACTTTTACTTATATGAGCGGTATACACTTATGACATATTTACTATTGTCTTCGTTAGAAGTTTTGTCAGGTCTCAGACAAAGTGCTTAAAGGTATTATAGCCTATTGTGTGCGGTAAGCATCTATGGGTTAGAATGTCTGTTGTATGAAAGAACTTTTAGTGAAAAAAGAAATATAAATAAAGCCTTAAAGAAATATCTTGACAATCCTGAAAATAGGTAAGTAAATGACTACTTAAGCATATTGAAATTTGACACGTCGGAAATTACCTAATCTAGAAAATTTTTTGTTATTTACCTTTTGAATAGAAGATATATACTAAAATTAATCAACTTAGGGGGAACTAAATTCTATGAAAATAATGTTCTGAATTATAAAAACAACCTGTATATTTTGTTTTTAAATGAAATAACTTACCAAAGGGAGCCCAATCACACCAGTTTGGAGGTTCGTCAGGAGAAGGTGGGCGTATTGAACTACAATTTCTATGTAACACTGCTTTCACTACTGAAATGGGCTTTCTTGACAAATGATAAGACATATAGGCAATATATGTCAAAAATACAACACTTGCCTTGTAGCTAAAACCAAAATAGAAATCCTTGGAAAACTGGATTACTTCTTTAAAGAACACAAAAACACTATTTATGTTAAAAGTCTTGTCAACGCCAGAGGTGTGTATATATTTTATGGCGTGGATAGAAACCAACTAGCTAGTCTTATTTTATTTTTTTATAATCCAATTTTTTAAATTTTACTACATTACAAGTTGCGAAACATCTATTGGGTAAGTTTAATTAATTAAACTACAATAAAGTACGCATGCATCATTAATATTTTTTCTTTCTTATTTCCTTTTATCATTTTTATTCTTTTTCTTTTGTATATTTTAATTTTTTTACCACTATCATTATTACAAATTATTTGTTTGTCACTATATATGTTTTGTTACTTACAATCGATTGTAAAAAACAGAGAAGTAAAAAAATTTGAAGACGACATATAGTAAGGATGGGTGTGGTTCAACGGTCTAGCTAGTGTATATAAGCTAATAATTACACCGGCAACGTTACCGGTACGCGTGCATGCTTTGAGTTGGTAGGATTGTGGTCATATGATCGAAGTTTGATCTTGAATGCGTCATTTTCCTAGCTGTTGCTACGGTGTAAACATGGCCGCTCCGCTGTGCACTAAAGAGAGCAATGATCTGATTTTTCTGAACGAAACGTGTCAGGGAAATTCATCGGAAGCTCTTACAACAGTATGGGGACAATGCTCTATCGCGTAGTTTGACTTCCATAAAATCTGTGAGATGGATGCCAAGTGTTGATATGTGTCAACGCTTACTTGACCGTGACAACACAGAAGATGAAATGTCCGGCCATCACATCGTCGATTTTCTACGGACATAAAAGTGCCGGAAGTGGTGCATGAATAGTGGCGCGACCAACTAAAAACCTTCTTCTTGGAGGGAATACCCGAGCCCTTGAGGATCGCCAGATCAAGTGCATCGAAAAGAAAGGAGACTCTGTAGAAAATAACGTACTTGTTCAACTTCTACGTTTGTGTTAAATGCTATGACAACATTCCAGAAGGAAAGTTCCAGAAAAGTTACCTGCAGTGGCAGGCCCGTTGGAATAAGTGTGTGAAAGCAGAAGGAAATTACTTTGAAGGAGATTACTATAGCTGAATAAAAACATAAATAAATTTTTTTATCACTTCAGTCTCATTACTTTATTGTCGTATGTATATATATATATATATATATATATATATATATATATATATATATATATATATATATATATATATATATAGTATATATATAATATATATAGTAGACCAGTACCGGCAGTTATGCCTGTTAATTCTTAAGACAAAAAGTGGCCTCGTCAGAAAAAACAATATTATGAATTAGGTTAGGATCATTATTGATTCGTTTCATCATGACCTCGCAAAATTCAACGCGTCTATCGTAGTCATCTTCAGATATTTCTTGCAATAGAATGGGTTTGGACGGATGCAATTTTTCTTTTCTATTTTTTTATGGGTCGAGCACACGTGCTGCAGGGAAGTCCCTAAAGGGCTACAGGAGCGACACGTGTGCGGAAAAAGTGATATTCTCGATTTAGTATACGACTTAAGGTACCTTTACTTATGTTGTGGTCTAGCCAAAGCTGACGAGTGGCTATATGGGGAGTTTCCGTCATTTCCAATAAAACATCTAACTTTTTATCATCGCTTGTTTTAACTTTTGGAGGTCCAGATTTAAATCTGATTGTCTAAATCGTTTTAATGTTTTGCTAACTAGGGGGTGGATAATAGGTTCTTGATGTGGATATTCTGCGTTAAAAAGATCACACACCTCCTGTTGTGTTCTCCTACGGTCTCCGTAACCAACCATTATTAACAAAGGGATTCTTTCCGTTTCTGTTAAAACGTACCATTATGATATTACGTTCAAATTGCTGTTTCACAAAATGCAGCAATAAACGTTTTTGTCAATAAATCATTTTTTTACGCGTTAAGTCGTTACCTGACAGTAAATGTTTGACACAAGCCAGCTTATTTTTTTTTTAATTTGATCTCATTAATTTCAAATATCCATAATTCCAAAACAGTTTAATTTAGATATATGGTATGTTAGACAAATAATATCTAGAACTTTTAGTAGGACTCAAAAATGAAATAATATACAGGGCTTTACATTTAAAAAAATTAAGATGGCGTAATTTCTTCGAATTGACAATCTAAAACATTTTATTGTCAACGTCAGCATGTGCGCCGTATAAACACCCTATAACTTTTATTTACACATTTTTTTGATATACTGTTTAATAAATGCTGTGGAATCATTATTCTACACATATGGGGCACCCTGTATACATATATATATATATATATATATATATATATATATATATATATATATATATATATATATATATATATATATACAGTCGACAGTGTTTATAGTGAAACTCTATATAGTGAAAAACTCTTTATAGTGCAATTTTTTCAAGACCTAGAATATTTTAATGAAATTTCATGTAAAAAGCCCTGCATATAGTGAATCTGTAAAATAGTAACACTCGATATAATAAAATTTTTACCGGAATTTTATGTATAAATTTTTATGCATTTATTGAGATCTTGGCCATTTCGGGTTTCCCATTTTTATCTAACATTAGCACGAGTTCCATTTTTATGGCGCATTCTTTTGAAAAGGTTCTTAACGCGTTTATAGCGCCTAATGGTTGGCGATAAATCAGGTAGATTTCTGTGAGAAACCCGGGGAATAACCCATTTTAGAGAAACCCGGGGAAAAAAAAACCCATTTTATAGTCGAGGCCTAGTAATTCGCAAATTCAGGTTCAGTTTCTTTTTGTTTAAGAATCAAGTAAGATGTCCAAGCGAGTGTGTTTAAGTTTAGCTGAGAAAATTAAAGTTTTGGAGGAAGTTGATAAAGGCTGCAAAAAAATTGATGTTGCTGCAAAATTTGGTGTTTCTCCAAGTTGCGTCTCTCTGATAATAAAAAGTCGCGACAATATC
This sequence comes from Pachyrhynchus sulphureomaculatus, assembly GCA_019049505.1. Classification (NCBI taxonomy): domain Eukaryota; kingdom Metazoa; phylum Arthropoda; class Insecta; order Coleoptera; family Curculionidae; genus Pachyrhynchus; species Pachyrhynchus sulphureomaculatus. The sequence continues at coordinate 43,767,954 of CM032448.1, forward strand.
ATCAAGAAATCTAGTGTTCCAAGCAGTTGAAAACGAGCACGGGTGAGTACTTACGAGGATGTAAATGAAGCAGTTTTACGATGGTTTCAAGTGGCCCGTACGCATCAAAACGTACCAATATCGGGAAATTTAATAAAGCAAAAGGCTCTACAATTTGCTAAAGAATTTAACTGCGTTAATTTTCAAGCTAGTGAAGAGTGGTTGAGTGCCTGGAAGACTCGCAATTCAATTGTATTCAAGACGGTAGCTGGCGAGAGTGCAAGCGTTAGTCAGGAGGACTGTGACATTTGGACTGAAACTGTTTTAAAAAGTGCATTGAAAAAGTATGAGCCAAAAAACGTTTTCAATTGTGATGAAACCGGTTTGTTTTTTTAAATGTTTGCCAAATAAAACTTTTGCTTTTAAAAGTGATAAATATTTTGGTGTTAAAATAAGTAAAGAAAGGGTGACACTTATGGTTGGAGCAAACATGGATGGCTCAGAAAAACTGAAATTACTACTCATAGGTAAAAGCAAAAAATCCCCGTTGTTTAAAAGGAGTTAGATCTCTGGAGTTAGATTACGCCAATAATAAAAAGGCATGGATGATTTCTGAGATTTTCGAACGATGGATCAAAGAACTGGACACGAAAATGAAAAGCCAAAAGCGAAAGATTGTGATGTTTATAGACAATTTTCCTGCACATCCAGTTACTGTAAGTAAAAAATTAAGGAATATTGAATTGATCTTTTTTCCACCAAACATGACTTCCAAATTGCAATCTATGGACCAGGGTATTATAAAAAACATAAAACATCATTACCGAAACAGAATTGTTCACAAAATTGTTAATGCGATTGATAACAACCTTCCAGTCCAAAAATTGATTACCCTTAAAGAGTGTATAACCGAAGTCGCTAAAGTATGGAGTGAAAATGTTTCTCAGAAAACTATCAGAAACTGCTTTTCTAAAGCAGGTTTTACTGAAAAAATTGACGAATGGGAAGAAGAAGACGAAATGGATCTCGCTACCTTAAAAAGGCAATGGGGTATTCTACAAAAAACTGCTACCGTCGACGCAGATTTTTTACTTGAAGATTTCTTAGAAATCGACAATGATGTTGGCACGACAGATCTTCCAACTGACCAAGACATAATTGACGATATAAAAAGTATAGAAGATCATGAAAAAGGAACTGAAACCGCGGAATGTCCTGCTAAATTTAGTGAAAATGAAATAACAAATGCATTTGACATTGTACGAACTACTCTCAGGGGGCAGGAAAGTGTACCTGATCAAATCTTTATGCATTTGAATAAATGCGAGAATTTTGTTGAGCAACAATTATTTTTCAAAAGTGATGTTCAAAAGAAAATAACTGATTATTTTTCCTAGTACGTAGTATGTACATATGTATTAACAGATTTTGTATTATTCTTTTTATTTCGTATGTAGTACATACATACATACATAAAGTCCGTACGTTATATCTTTACATGTGCGTCATAGTTTTCAGGCAATATCCCAGACGACTACGAGGCTGGTTTGAAAAGTCCGCGCAAAGTCCGAGAGATGGCACCATCGGCGCGTATCGAGGTCATGTTTAGTTAGTAGCATCTCTTGAATGAACGCACACCAAGTTTCAGCCATATTGGTCTATTTCTTTGTGTTTGGCATTCGTGTGAATCAAGGAAGTCGAGTGATTTTCAAGAAATGGACGAAAAAGAATTTCGTGTGGTGATTAAATATTACTTTATGAAAGGCAAAACGCCTCAGGAGACTAAAGAGAAGCTTGATAAACATTATGGTGACTCTGCACCTTCGATTAGAACAGTTTATAAGTGGTTTCAAAATTTTCGGACTGGCCATATGGGCACAAGTGACGCTGAACGTTCTGGACGGCCTGTGGAGGTTACGACTCCAGAAATCATTGATCAAATCCATGATATGGTGATGGATGACAGAAGAGTTAAGGTGCGTGAAATTGCTAGTGCTGTGGGCATCTCGACTGAACGGGTACATAATATTTTGCATAAACATTTGGACATGAGAAAGCTATCCGCAAGATGGGTGCCGCGATTGCTCACGCTTGACCAAAAACGGAATCGTGTGAAGTGTTGCAAGGATGGTTTGCAGCTGTTCCAGAAGAATCCGGAGGACTTTAAGCGTCGTTTCGTCACTGTGGATGAAACATGGATACATTACTATACTCCTGAGACCAAACAACAATCTAAACAATGGGTTACCAAGGGGGAATCTGCACCAAAAAAGGCGAAGACCGTTCCTTCGGCCGGAAAGGTTATGGCGACTATCTTTTGGGATTCGCAAGGGATAATCCTCATCGACTATCTGGAAAAGGGTAAAACTATTACAGGTGAATATTATTCATCGTTATTGGACCGTTTGAAAACCGAGCTGCAAAAAAAACGCCCGCGATTGGCCCACGAGAAAGTCCTTTTCCATCACGACAATGCACCAGCACACATCTCAGCAGTTGTGGTCGCAAAATTAATGGAAATAGGATTCCAACTCGTTTCACATCCCCCCTATTCTCCAGACTTGGCTCCCTCGGACTACTATTTGTTCCCCAATTTGAAGAAATGGCTGGCGGGACAAAGATTTTATTCAAACGAGGAGGTGATTGTAGACACTAATGGATATTTTGCAGACTTGGACAAATCCTATTATTCGGAAGGGATCAACAAACTAGAACATCGTTGGACGAAGTGTATAAGCCTAAAAGGAGACTATGTCGAAAAATAAAAAGGTTTACCCCAAACACATAAGCAGTTTTTATCTTTGCACGGACTTTTCAAACCAGCCTCGTATTATATCTTTTGTCTCTTTTTACCAATACCTACGATTTATTGGTGAAAAGAGACAAATAATATAATAGTCGTCTGTTATATGGCCTGAAAACTATGACGCACGGGTAAAGATATAAACGTACGGACTTTATGTATGTATTTAGCCCTGTACATGCTATGTACTATTTAAACTTTCAAATGTTTAATAAAATCTTTTCTAATAATTCAATTTTGCAATTTTTTTTGTTGCTTGTACCTTATAAAATACAAGTAAATGATTACCAATATAAAATACATACATAGCAATATATACGGATTTTTTCTTTATATAGTGAAAAACTTTCTATAGTGAAATTTCGGTCAACATTTTGGTCTTTCACTATATATATATATATATATATATATATATATATATATATATATATATATATATATATAATAATAATCATAATAATAATTTATTGATCATAAAAAAATACACAGTATTAACAGACACGTCAAAAGATTTAAAAACTAAAAGTGTAGATCACAAAATACTGTACATCTAAATGTTAAGGATCGAAACAAACAAATAGAAACTCCACACACATCACACAATTTAAAAGGTTTGGTCTATATCTATAGTTAAAGGTAGTGCTTAAAATTCTCTCTATTCCTAGTCAGTGTATAAAATTCACTAAAATTATAGATAGCGGCATTGATTATAATTTTTTTAAGCTACTTTTAAATCGACCGAGCTGTTGCAATCTCATGTCTCGAGGCAAAGCATTAAATAATTTAATCTCTTCCATGTTTGTTCTGGCCAATCTAGTTACGGGCAAGAGCAGATTGTCTCGACTCCTGGTACCATGTGTATGAATATGCGATAATGTACAATACCTAGCAACATTCTTTCTGACATATATGAGTTTTTGGTAAATAATCAAACCATATAGAGTCATTATTTTTAGTGACTTAAAATAAGGTCGACTGGAGTCATCCTGTTTTAAGTTTGCAATGCATGCATATATATATATATATATATATATATATATATATATATATATATATATATATATATATATATATATATATATATATATCCTATTTTTCCGATTATTGTTGTGAATAAATAGCACTGATGACTACATAGCAGCAATAGATAATTTTACAAAATATTTTAGACCATATTTGTAGACTTTTTATCTACCCGTTTTCGAGCGAAATGCTAAAATTAACTACCCAGAACTTTCCTAGCCAATAAACGTTATAAATTTTATGAGCAGGGGAGTCACCCCTTTAATTCCATAAATGTATGTTTAGAAATAAGTATGCTTAAGATTAGTTCATTATCTAACGGAAAACCAGAAAAAATTCTTATAACTATACACAATTTCTCGACCCCGATCCTTCTGACAAGATATTGCCCAAAAATGAAGGTCCCTTTCTTAATATCTAGTATCGCTCGAAAATCATCGTATTTAATAGAATTTTGTAAGCTACGTCCCAGGAACACAAAAAGTCTTAAATATTGTAGAAAAATAATCTGCAGTAATAGTTTCCAGCCTACAGGAAATGACACATAAAATGAGTAATATAATTTATAATAAACAGAATTATGACGCAATTTAATGCACTTTTTAAAACAATTTCTAGTTGTCACTAATTACCATAACCATATTTTTTTTAAATATTTTATCCAAATTTCTAGTTTTCAAAATTTTATAACAAGCATATTCAAATTAATAAATATAATAAAGGATACAGGTCCTAGTTTCATGTTTAATTAATAAAACTGGTTTTTAGTTATCTAATAAAATACTATTATGCGGTAATATTTGGTTTTTAAAATCTGAGATTGTCTACTTCTCAGTGTAGTCTGACATATTTGCTTTTTAATATATTATGTAATAAATAAATAACCATGTCCCTAACGAAGAGGACTTCTGCAGAACGGGATGTTAATCAAGAGTTTTTCTATAGTATAAACCTAGGAAGGTCGAATATTTGGGACATATAATGAGAAACAATGTAAAATATCGTTTACTACAACTAAGTATCCAGGGCAAGGTTAGCAGTAAGAGAAGTCCTGACAGAAAAAGGATTTCTTCGTTTGAAGTCAATTTTACAAAGCATTTTGAGAACAACAGCTAATAAAGTCTGCAGCGCCATGATGATAGCCAATATCCGGACTGGATAGGCAAAAATAAACGGCATGATATATTTTCTATTATTTAAAATAAGAGCTCCAGGTTGTTTTAGAAGTGATCAAATATTAAATAAATAACCGGTTAAGTGCAAGTTGAACTTGCGCGATTAGTGTTCCGTACGCTGATTGCTTTTAAAATAAAAAAAATTTTGTTACGGATTTATAAAATGATCAGTAACTTCACAAAACACACCCCCAATGAGTTTTCAACAAAGTTTGTTTCCAATCTTTACGGAAAACTGATGACCTTGAATTTTTTTTTTATATATACCGATAAATTACACTCGTAATAATTTTCGTTTAATCTACACCCCGTGGAGAATATTCCAGAATTTTTTCAAAATTTTTTGATCAGTACTTTTCGAGATAAGGGGGCGATTTTTTAAAAATAATACAA
>CM032448.1:43775826-43833326 GCA_019049505.1 Pachyrhynchus sulphureomaculatus
TAGATCAGATTGGACTAAATGGTTACAAAAAGTTTCTGATTTTTTTAAGTCTAATAAAAATTCTCCTTCTCAAGTTAAAACTCCTGCTTCTCCAAATGGTCACATGTCTCCTCTATTCGTGCATAAATATTTAGATAACAGACCGCATATCAAGATAAATCTATTAGGTGCCCATTTCTCGGCTTTATTTGACTCTGGTGCAAATGCCTCCGTTATAGGTCAGAATGGTATTAAAATTTTAAGTCGTTTAAGTATAAAAATATGCCATGTCAAAAATAGAAGTGTTACCACTGCAGATGGCAGCCGTCTAAAAGTTTTAGGTACGGGTGAGTTGCCGCTAGTCTGCAATGGTCATTGTTTAGTAATCTCTGCTCTAGTAGTACCTTCTCTATCACATACTTTGGTTTTAGGATGTGATTTTGCACAAAAATTCGGAATTTTAGTAAATTTTAAAAATAATTCGTGGTATCCACAGTCCCTAGAAGTCAATTCTAATACAAGTTTTAAAGATTGTTATTCAGAAAGTTCTTTAGAAAACCTTTTCTCGCGTCTATGTACCCTAGATGATCTCTCGCGGACGGAACGCTTGAAGGCAGAAAAAGTAATAAGCTCTTTCAAAGAAATAAGTAGTAAAGATAGGTTAGGCCGAACGAATAAAATCACCATGTCTATAGATACGGCTGATGCCAATCCTGTAAAGACAAGGCCCATCGCCATGTCTCCGAACATGTCAAAAGTATTGAACAAGGAGTTAGACGAAATGTTGAAACTCGGAGTGAAATCGTCTATGCTTTGACGGAAGAAAGCTCAACGAGGTCAGAAAATTTGTATAACTATCCATTACCGAACACCGACAGAATTTTGTAAGGAGTTAGACGAAATGTTGAAACTCGGAGTGATATCGTCTATGCTTTGACGGTAGAAAGCTCAACGAGGTCAGCAAATTTGATAACTATCCATTACCGAACATCGACAGAATTTTGACATCACTCAGGAATGCTAAGTATGTATCTTCGATAGACCTTAGAAAGGCTTTCTGGCAAATTCCTTTGGACAAATCCTCTAAGGAAAAGACCGCTTTTGCAGTAGTAGGCCGAGGTCTATTTCAGTTCGTCACTATGCCGTTTGGTCTTAAGAACGCTGCTCAAACTCAGCAACGTTTAGTAGACGCTATATTTGGTCCGAAATATGAGCCACATATTTTTACCTATCTCGATGATATTTTAGTAACATCGGAAGACTTCGAATCGCATATTCGCTTACTTAAAGAAGTAAAAGATAAATTGAAAGAGGCCGGACTGACGATAAATTTGAGCAAATGTGATTTTTTCAAAACTTCTCTAAAGTTTTTAGGCTATATTGTAGGCTCAAATTCCTTACGTACCGATCCGGATAAAGTAGCAAGCATGGTTAATTATGCGAGACCTACTAATACTACAGAAGTTAAGCGCTTCGTAGGAATGTGTTTCATGGTACAGACGTTTTATCGAGAATTTTTCTACCTTGTTGTCGCCTATTAATGATCTTTTGAAAGGACGAAAAAAAGGACAATCGATAGATTGGACAAAGGCAGCCGAAGAATCTTTTATAAAGATTAAAGAGCTATTGGTTTCAGCTCCAATTTTATCCCAACCAGATTTTTCCCAACAGTTTTATATTTCTAGTGATGCTTCTAATACCGGTTTAGGGGGCGTCCTAACACAGAAAATCAATGGTGAGGAAAGAGTGATAGCGTATGCCAGTAGAACTTTGTCAAAGGCTGAACGTAACTATTCGGTTGTTGAAAAAGAATGTTTAGCAGTACTCTTTAACATCGAAAAGTTTCGACCCTACATAGAAGGTGTTCCTTTCACGGTCATAACAGATCATTATAGCTTATTGTGGCTTAATTCTATTAAAAACCCTAGTGGCAAACTAGCGCGTTGGGCGATTAGGCTGAGACAACACACATTTACTTTAATTCATAGAAAAGGAGTCCACAATGTTATTCCTGACGCTTTGTCAAGAATCCCAGATCATACAGCGGACGAAAACAGTCTTAATGCACAGTTTGGCGTAAGAATTGATACAGTTGATGTAGATCGCATTGATCCATGGTACGACAATTTACGGCAGTAAATTAAAGAATTTCCTCAAAATTTTCCGCAGTGGAAGGTGGAAAATGATTTCGTGTACAAATTTATCCCAAACCAGTTGCCTTTAAAAGTTAATGTACCCGAGTGGAAAATACTAGTTCCTAAACCACAGAGAGAGGAAGTTATAGACATGTGTCACACTCCTCCTACTTCTGGTCATTTTGGCTTTTATAAAACTCTTCACAGGGTTCAGGAACAGTATTATTGGCCAAAAATGCGTTTTGACATCGTAAAGTTTGTAAGGACTTGTGAAATATGTGGAGCGCAGAAATCTCCAAATACACTACCTATGGGACTGATGGGAAAAGAGAAAACGGTCAATTACCCTTTTCAAGTCATAGCAGCTGATCTAGTAGGTCCACTTCCACGTTCAAAACAAGGAAATAAATGACTTTTCGTAATTTCTTGCTGGTTAACAAAGTATACCGTGTTATTTCCTTTGAAAAGCTCTAAAGCTGGATATATAGAGAGAATTTTGGAAAATAATGTTTTTCTAATCCACGGAGTTTCATCGCTTTCGACATGCGATAACGGTACTCAGTTTACCTCTAAAAGTTTTAAGAGCCTAAGTGAGACATATGGTTTTAACATCCGTTTTAATCCCGTGTACACCGCAAGACACGAAGTAACAGGGTTTACACCGTCTTTCTTAGTTTACGGCAGACAGATACCTCTATCTGGATCGTATTATAAAAATTTAGATTTGGATGTCAATGTTGACAGTGAAATAATTCCGAGTAACAGGGGTGCGTACGCCGAAAATTTAAAGGGTTTAAAAGATATTTTCACCGACGTGCGTAGTAGGATACATAAGGCTTATGAACGGAACAGTAAGTCTTACAATCTTAGGAAAAGGGATTTTGCCTTTAATATAGGTGATCACGTTTGGCGAAAAAATAAAATTCTTTCCAGTGCAGCAGATAAATTCACATCTAAGTTGGTACCTAAGTATGTGCATTGCGTGATTAGAGAAAAGATTTCAGATTTAGTTTATGGTTTAGTTAATTTAGATGGGACTAAAATAGGACGATGGCATATTAAAGACTTAAAACCATTCAATGAACCTAACCCTAATGAAAGTTTGTCAGAAGAAGAATAATTTATATTTACAATATCTTAATTGCTTAAATTTGTTTGATGTTGTTCCGTAGAGGTGACGACCTCGTTTTTTTTGACTGTTATAAAAGTTGAGCAGAGAATAGCTTACTTTTATTGTTTAATGCTAAGGTTTTGGGTACTGATCATATCCAAACTTAGGTTGATTGTAGTTGATGTTTAGCATCGACTCAGTTTTAGCGAGCTTGCGAAGGAGTCACACTCAGGATATATCATAAGACTGGTATGTCGGTGGTCGCGGGATTTGATTTGCTTATGACCCCAAATAATATCCAGTTCTTGACACTTGGAAGCGAAATTTTGATTAGAGGCAATCCAAGGTGATCTTGAGTTAGGACAAGCGCAAGATGTAGCTCGTGTAGTGTGTTGTAGAGTCAAAATTTTTATGAGCAATTTCAAAGTTTGTTACCCGAGTGGGTGTATTTTTATTACCTTAATGGTATATGTTGGGTGCAATTAAGAGTAAATTGATTTTGGTTTATCCTGTAAGTCTAAGACTTGGATTATTTTGGTTTAGATCTTCTTCTGAATTGACAAACTGAGGGTATTTTCTATTTTTTTTCAGAGCCGTTTAAACGTTACCTTTGAGTCACTAATTTTTTTTAAATTTTTTTGCATAGACTCATAGGCGTCTGATGAGTTTTTCGGTATACTATCGGATTGATAGAAAATTGAAGTTCTGCAGGAGAACTAAAGGCTGATCATTTACAGGAGATGAGAGCAGAGTAAGACAGTCGTTTCACAAAGAAATGATCAAAATCTGATACCGAGATGAGAACCTTGTCAAGGGAGGCTAAGCGCAGTGAAGGAAGATTCCTAACCGGATTTTTAGATTTCCAAGAGGTAATCTAGAAGTTTGGGCTGACAGAAAACGGTTATGCCTGATACCTGTAGCAGTTTCTTCTAGAGGCTATTGTCTAGGGAGACGATTAACACCATGATCGAATATGTTAGCTGTCAACGATGTTTTTTTCTTGTTTCTGATTAAGCTGGAAAAGCTCTTGTCGTCTTCAAAAGTTTTGTTGCGTTGCCACCGAAAAATTGAGCAATTTTTGCTTCCTGTAGCTTTTCAAGCTCAGTTTCGTTTTTTGGAAATTTCCGTAAGAAGCTTGGTTAAGTCAACCTTGTAAACCTTTTAGGTTGTATCCCATGAGTGATTTGTTTTTACAGGCTGTGATGCACCGGGTGCTAACAGATGCCGTTACGACGTTTGGCAGGGAGTTAGTCTTCCTGAGGAACAGACTGATTGGAAGGGTAGTCTATGGAGGGTGAACGTTTGACCTTTGGGACCTTTAGGGGTTTTGTTACCCAATGGTTATTTCTATTTGAACCAAAGGAGAGCCTAGCTACTGTAGTCGACCTCAGCTCCAATTAGCCTATTAGTGGTGACAGGCTGTTGGCAGTAGTGTGTTTCGGAACACCCTATTGATTAAATTTTTTTTTGACTTATGGTGGTGTGGTAGACACCGTTTTTAGTTTAGTGGATGCTATAATCTACTCCCTTTTGTTGGTGGACTCCAGGGTCACCAATTCTGTATTTTATTGTCTCCACCATTCAGTATATCGTGGTGAGGTGTTTGTCTCCTGTTATGTGGGATGGATTGAATGTTTTTCGTTGTTGTTCTAGGGCGAGACCAGTACACGAGGGTTCTTCATGCAACTTGGAGAAGCGCAATGCTGGTTAAATTTTATATCTCTGTGTAGCCACCCTGAAGAATGATGGAGGGCGTTTTTTTTTTTTCTGGCTCATGTTTCTAGGCAGATTTGTCACTTTGGTGCGATGTGCCGAAGATTTGATTAGCTTTTGCTAAGAGCTTTCACCAAGCTCAGTATGGAGTTGTCATAACCAAAGGTTTGGGATTTGAACTCCTGTATATATGTCTGTATATATTTCTGTATATATTTCAGTGTCTGTTGGTTGCCTGAGGGCATGTGCTCAAAATGTGTGATTTTGAGTCGTTTTGCTTATGGACTCCTATATATAGGATTATGACTCTAGGGAGGTCCTATTTCGAGACTTGCTGTCTCATATAGTTATATTGGGAATGTTTCCTTGAATGTTAGTTGTGCGCAGACTAATCATTCCGTTCTTAGAGAACGTTGCTTTTTGAAGCAGGATCATTCAGTTTGGTGAATTTTAGCTTTTATAGCTATTCACTGTGTTTAGGGTGAACTTTAGCTTTTACAGCTATTCCCTGCGCTTATAGTGATATAGTTAGCTTTTATAGCTGCTCACTATGTTAATGGCGAGATTGTTCTTTTAGAACGCAGACTTTGTGTAGTCGAGGACTACTTACAGAGTGTTTTCTTGGCGAGGAGCCGAGGTGTTTTCTGGCGATCAACCAGAGCGTTTTCCCTGGCGACTTTAGCATGTCTGGATGTCTTAGGACGTCGACATTGCGTTATAGAGTGCGATTATCTGGCGATCAACCAGAGCGTTTTCCCTGGCGATTTTAGCATGTCTGGATGTCTTAGGACGTCGACATTGCGATGTAGAGTGCGATTATTTTCTGAGTGCGACTAGTAGTGATACTAGATTTGGAATGTTCTCTTAGCGATGAGCTAGAGCCTTGATAGCGATTTTTCCCGAGCGTTTGTCTGGATATTTATCCAGATATTTTTTTTGGCCTTGTGCTAAATGGTCTGACAAGACTTTTTCTTTTTAGTGTAAGTGTTTGCACTAGAATCATTTTTTTATTTTTTTCTTTATTTAAGAATTTTTATAAATTTCTTTTGCTGAAATAAAAAAATTTTCAGACAATCCTTAAAATATTTTAAGGGGGGTGTTCATATTTTATTTCAGTTCACTTTTTTTGATTTAGACAAGAGTCTAGACAAAGTTATATTTTTTGTTTTGGTAACAATAACAGAGCTGATTCTTTTATATAAGAAGACCGCGATTGTTATTTTGGAAAGGTATTTCCTATGTTCATGCAAGGATTTTTATTTACTTTTTGATGTACTCAACCTTAGTGCTTAATTAAGTTAAGTCTAGTTATAAGATTCTTGTGTACATGCAAAGATTTTTATTTAGTTTTCATTGTACTTAATATTAGTGCTTAATTGAATTAAGTCTAGTAGTAAGGTCCGAAGTTTGTAATTTTGTTTTAAGTTCTGACCTTAGTATTAAGTGATAGTGTACCACTTTGTACCTTTTCATAAGTAGCCTAAGTTTAATAGACTAGTGTAGTCTATTTCTTTTTGGAAGGGGGTAAATGTAACATTCATTTTTTCCTAGATTTTAAGACCATGTAATGTTACTGATTTTTCCATTTCAAATTGTACTTATTTTCATTTTTGTATCGAACGGTATATTAAACAGAAGTTCCAAGACGTTCGGTATATACTGTGTTGTGCGGGTTCCGGACCGAACCTACCGCCAGGCCGCGATTGGTGAAAAGTGTGTATCCGCTGTTTTGGTTCCGGCGTCGCCATATGACCGGCAGAGTTTGGATGGTTTATTTAAGGGCCTGAAGACCGACTGTCGGGGCTGTTTTCCATCTAGCCGCAGCCAGGCTGTTTTCCATCTAGCCGCAGCCGGGCTATTTTCCATCTAGCCGCCAAGAAGCTTCCTTCGACTGAGCTACAAAAAAAAAGCTCAGAACAACCATCATGCGAGCTAAGTAAAAGTACCAGTTTCTTAACTAAAAGCCGTAGTGGGTTTTCAAAGTGTTAGCTAGAAAAAGTGTGAAATCGGTCGAATGCCATCAAAGCAGGAATAAGAACAGTAAGTTACCAAAACTTCCTTCAATAGACTTATTCCATAGTAGTGCCTTAACAGCAATTTAAAACAGACTAAAAAGTGAAGTGTAAAGCACTATTTTTCGTCTTCGGGGGTTATCATAGTTCAGGATTTAAATGTCATAACTACCTGTTAGGCTAAAATTTTTTGTAATCATGTAAAACTGCAAAGGTTAGAACTTTTTATTTTTAAAAACATGAATAAATTTTCTTTTTGTTGATTAAAGCTAGTGTCTCACTGAATACCTATTTTTCTTTTCGGGATAAGTTGTACTAGACTAATTCTTTTTAATAATACCCATAAAACCCTTCAGTATTTTTTCATTTTTTTAACTGAAGTTAGATCCTTTCTATTTTAAAATGAATGGTGCCCAAAAAACTTGTACAACTGAAGCTTTTTAAAAATAGAAAAAAATTCCAAAAAGACGTACAAAAATTATCTCTTACCCATATCTTTCTACCAAGGAAAACTGAGCTAGTGTGTGTTTTAATTTCTTTAGTTCTTTTAAAATCAGGATTCACTCGATTCATTATCAGAAATTAAAGCGGGGCTGCAAGAAAATTGCGCTCAAGCTTGGGGCATTCAATTTTCAAACGGTACAAATGACGCAGTGTACGTGGGGCGCAATTAAACACTTTTTCATAGGCAACAAAATTGCGCTCAAGCGTGGGACAAACAACTTCTCACAGGGTACAAAAATAGATGCCTTAAACTGAGGACAGTTTCAAAAAGTTACAATATATATATATATATATATATATATATATATATATATATATATATATATATATTTTACTTGTGTTTTCACAGGCTTTCATTTGACACCACACTCGATGACCTAGTAAATTTTTTTTTTAACTTCCGATTTCACTCCCCAAAACTAACCCCTTAAGTCAAAATTTAACTTTCAAAACTACAAGGCTCTGATGAGGCCATCAATTCCTATATTATTACCAAATTTCAACTTTCTATGACAAATAGTTTCGGAGAAAATCAGGTGTGACAGACAGAGAGACGGACACCGAATTCATTTTATAAGTGTTCCATACGGAACACTAAAAAATTACAAATACTTTTTTTAATACAATTCCTCTTTTATCATGCTACAGTCATTGCAAGAATTTACATTTTTAGTTGTAAATGATGACATCAATTTTGCAGTATTCCTTAGGATATTTGTTCTGTCTTGATACTTCAGACTGATTAACATGAAGCTTTTATTAAGTCTTTAAATAATAGTAGTTCTAAAACTTATTATTGTTAATTTTTATTGTAGTCAAAATACCGAAGTCTCAACTTGCTTGAAAGAGCCCTGCTAATCGTTGATAACGCTTTGAGCCATGGAACTATAGAAGAGCTAGTGAGGATGCACACACACATTTTAAATAGACACATATTCACTTGTAGAAAAATGAATAAATATAAATTCATTCTACAAAGAGAAAAAGAGAAATATGTGTCATTTAAAAATTTTAGTCATAAAACAAAAGTACCGTTTGGTATTTATGTAGACATTGAAAGTATATTAGAAAAATATGAGGTTCTAAATAGGAGTAAAAATATAATAAAATAACAAAAACATGTAACATTTACAACATTATTTCTTCCACCAAATTGTACTGCACTTTTGCAGCCTATGGACCAGAATGCAATTAGACTGACAAAATTATTTTATCGGAAAAGTCTTTTAGCCCATATTTTGTCAAATAATGAAGAGAACCTTGTTAGGTTATTACAAAGCATTAACCTAAAAGATGCTGTATGTCTACTATGCAATTCATGGAAAAAGTCTCCCCTGAAGTCTTGAAAAAGTGCTGGCACAAAATTATGGCTTATGTGGCAGATACCAACCCAGACACTGAATATGATGCTGAAGATCTGATTCCTCTGAGTGAATTGCGGCACAATTTGCTTTCCACGAATGAAGAAATGAAAGGTAAAGCCTGAAATTTTTCTTTTAGTATTTTTTTGGTTAATTCGTAAATATTTAACAGATGTTTCAGATATGCTGAATGTTCTCACTGAGCAGAATCTCACGAACGTGGAAATATGTAATCGGCTTGAAAATGTTGAAGATTTGTTACCACTGGAATACATAGACGATACAGATGAACAACACGAGGGTGATAATGAAGGTTCAGAATTAAATACTAATACAAACCAGACTATTAAGAATACTGTGAAGAATAATGAGGCAGTTAAAAGTTTCAATGTGTGCATGAGATGGGCAGAAGAAAATGATATCCCTCTAAGTAATGTTCTTGTACTTCAGAGATTAACAGAAATTGCTTTTATGATGAACCAGAGAAGGGTTAAGCAAACAAAAATTACAAATTTTTTTACAAAATAAGATAAAACTTGATAAGATATGCTTCTATTTTAAATATTATTCTATGTATGTAGTATTTTTTAGTTGTTTTTCGTATTAAATGATTCGTTTTTAACATAAATAATGTCCTGCTTCAGTAATTCGAATTATTTACTAATTCGGATCACCGCGGTTTTAATTAGTCCGGATTATCGAGGTGGCACTGTATTATATTACCGATTTTTTACTTCCATGAAAATGGAAGTATGGTGATAGTTTTTGCTTTTTTTAAGTTTTGAAGACTAGCTCCACTGGTCTCCAAAGAATCCCTTGTTTGCTTAGATAGTAAGTGTTATGATGTTCGATTTCCCGCAAAATACGCCAACGAATATCATCGAACGCGATTTCAGTTGAATTTAGACTGGCTCTAAAGAACCTTTGCATACAAAAATCGTGTGTAAGCAGTGATCTGGTTCCTACCTAAATAAAATGTCTGGTTTTGAAATAGTATTCTTATTATATTTTCACATTAGTTCATTCTATGGTGGTAGTATGGTTTATGGGTAATAACATTGAATAAATTGGCATAGCATGCAGCCAGTTGGTCCTAGAGACTTGAAAATTGTTCTATTCGATTCAGCATGAACAGACACATTGGAATTGGCACCACAAATAACTAACTGATATTACTGAAATACTTTAGGTTTTTCCATTTTTCAGTTGTTTTGTCCTACTGTGCGGCGTAGCCTCGTTGTCTCTTGTTAAACTCAACACCAGAGAACTTTCTTTTACTGCTTTTTTAGCGCAATTTTTTATATTCTCCTCAAACTAGCGTATAGAACCTGTTTAAATCAATTTAAGATCGACAGCCCAACTGTGTGTGTGGATTGAAAATCTTGTAAATTTATTTCTCAGATTACTTCCATTAAGCTAACTTCTGACGTTAGGAAATCGAAAAAAGTCACTTTGGGCCAAATCTGGGGAATAGAATGGGTGGGAAACTATTTCGAAGCCCAGCACATGCACTCTTGCTATTGCAACGGCCGATGTCTGAGCAAGCGCTTTGTCCTGGTAAAGAAGCATTTCTTTACCCTACCGTGCGGCGTAGCTTCGTTGTCTCTTAAACTGAATACCAGAGAACTTACTTCTATTGCTTTTTTATCACAATTTTTTATATTCTCTTTAAACTAGGGACATCTCTTGCGTATAGAACCTTTTTAAATCAATTTAAGATCGACAGCCCAACTACGCATGTGGATTGAAAATGTTGTAAATTTATTTCTCAGATTATCGCCATTAAGCTCTAGCGAGATTCTGATTTTTTTATTTATTCAGAAAAAAAATATTTCGAACTATGTATAATACTGGTTTACAGCACAGATTTTCTTTATCTGTTGAACATTTTTTTTCTTAAAGCCAATTTTTGATGTCAGAAAATCAAAAAAAAGTTACTTTGGACCAAATCTGAGGAATAGGATGGGGGAGAAACTATTTCAAAGCCCCTGAGCAAGTGCATTGTCCTGGTGAAGAGGCATGTTTTTGCACCCTAATCTTGTTTGATTTTGGTTCAACTCACTATGCAAAGGGTCCAATAACGTAGTGTAATAAGAAATGATCACTGTTTTACCCTCTTCCAAATAGTCAATCATGATGATACTCCGTGAGTCCCAACGAACAATTTTCCCGATGATAAAACTGTTTTCACTTTTTTCGGTGTACTTTCACCTTTGCCAACCCACTGTTTTGACTGCTGTCTTGTCTTCAGGTGTAATAGTAGATCCACATTTTGTCTACAGTCACAAAACGAAGCCAGAAGCCCTTTGGATTACGCTGCAACTCTTCCAAACACGATTTTGAAATGTCCTTCTAAGTGCGTTTTTGGTCTGGAGTTAACAAACGCGACACTCATCGTACACTCAGTTTTTTTTATTTTTAGAACTTTAGGATATTATGTACCAGTTCATATGAGATGTCTACTATCTCAGCAATCTTACGAAGCTTAACGCGATAATCTTTCATTACGATACCACGAATTTTGATCTTGAGTGCAGCTGCAGAGTCGCTATGAATTTCCTTCAGTTGAGTTGCTATGTGGGCCACAGTCCCCTTTTTTAAATAAAAATGTTTTATTACTGCACGATATTCTGTCTTATCTATTTCTACAAAACGTGTCACACTAATCACTTCTGATACTTGCCAATCAACAATGGCGCGTTGTATCTGTTGGAAATTTTCAATACAACCGTTACAAGAATCACACTTATCAACAGTCATGCCGCTTAACAAAATTCCCCGCCGTATATTATATTGTTTAAAGATAGAAATGCAAATGTTCAAACAAAATATAATGGACCTAACAGTGAAAGCCCAGTTTTAGTAAATCAAACATATATTATTTGACCCATTCTATGGGTTTAACATAAAAAATTGATTGAGTTTTTTTTGAGATTGAGAAGCCCATACACTCAACAACTCAAAAACACACGAAATACATATACAGTCGTCCCTTGTTAATCCGCGGCCTTTTTATCTGCGGTTTCGGTTATCTGCGATTCAAAATTTCGCGCGATATTTTGCTGCGACGCATGCTTGTGAAGTGTTGATTTTCGCTTGCCTCACTCTCTTATTTACAATGTCATCTTATTCTCGTGCTGGTGTAAAAACAAAAGGGGTGGTACTAACATTATCTACCAAGATTGAGTTGTTAGACAAGTTAAAAACTGGCGAAAGTGTTGCATCAATAGCAAGAAGTTATGCTGTGAACGAATCTAGTGTCCAACAAAATAAAAAATGCAAAGAAAAAATATGCCGGAGTGTTATCAGAAGTGTCTCTGCTGCTGCAAAAAATTGTTGTACAATACGAGACATCCGACTAGAGAGCTGTTTTAAGTTCCCTTATAATACGTGAGTAGGTGAGGTGCGAAGGATATTTGTATGATTATTTTGATCTTTTCTCTTGTGTATAGATCATTGAACCCACATGTGTTAATAGGTAAGGACACAAAAAACAGTTACCTGTGTTCTGGCGAACAAATAATAAAGCCTGGGTTACAGCAGAGCTTTTTACTGACTGGTTTAACATCTTATTAAAGAAGTCGACACTTACTTGAAATCAAAAAACCTGGATTTTAAAGGTTTTTTATTTATTGGCAACGCTCCTGGCCACCCTCAGTCACTGAAACTAAATCATCCAAACATTGAAGTCGTGATTTTTTGACCGAATACCACCTCAGCTTTCAGCCTCTGGATCAAGGTGTGATAGCATCTTTTACACCTTATTATATGTGAAGAACTTTCTAACGCCTATTAAATGTAATGGAAAATGAGGAACTGAACATTGCTCAAAGTTGGAAAAAATTATAACATAGCACACGCTCTTGTAAATATCGAGTCTGTGGACGAAATTAAAGTTTCTGGATTGTTTTGGCCGATACTTCGTGGAGATCCATTAAGCTTGAGTTAAGTGAACAGTAAAACAACAATTTTTCATTTACTGGTAAACTCCACATTTATTTTAATATTAACTCTTGATAAAGCTACAGTGATAGTGAAACATGTTGAAATATTAAAATAAATGTGGAGTTTACCAGTAAGTGCAAAAATTGTTGTTTTACTGTTCACTTAATTTGAAAGTTTCAATGATTAATAGTTGTTGGTATAAATTGTGACTAGAAGTTGTGGGTAATGGAAAAGCTCCAGAGATGGACACAATAATGGATATTGTAACCGTGGCACGCACTGTAGAGGAACAGGGTTTCGATACGATCAGTGAAACTGATATCGAAGAAATGATCTCAAGTGATATTGATAGGAATTAACACTAGGGAAACTTGATTGAGTGCTTGAATTAGATCCTCTTATGGAAAAGGGGTTGATGTTCAAAAGAGCCATTCAAAATTCATTAGCTCCATAGAAAGAGCTAAGAAAAGACAGAGGAAAAGAAAAAACAAAGCTCTATAACTCAATTTAATGTATGTTAATTGTTTTTTCATCCTCTAATTAATACGAGATATTACTGATGTTATATTCCATTGCTGTATTATTTCGCGCACCCCTCTCCCCAACATCTGACTGAAAGTTGACAGAGCTCAGAAGATTTAGCACATTGCTTCTACCAGTTGGAAAGCCAAGCGGGTGAGGTATTATATGCACACTTAGTTGAGCTGTCAGAAATTTAATCAGTATGTTTTCAACACTTTAGGTAATATACTTAAAATGCTAACAGGTCTATAGTTTTGTAACCTAATCTTTTTTACCATGTATCGAGGCCTATAATAATAAACAAAATTTGCAGCACAATTACAAATAAAAGTAAGAAGATAAAATCTCTAATACTGTTAGTATATATTTACTTATTTTATTTTCATTCAAAAAAACAAATTGTTGTACTTACCATATTTCCCTGTTGAAGTGAAATCTTGGACACAACTTGTCTGTTGCCTTTTGTAAAAATCTTATGCCCCATGGTAAGTCACTGGTCAAAAAGCTCATTTTAAGCCTTCTTTTAATTAGTCGTACTTTCGCACACAGAGAAAACAGCATAAAATCTATAATATTGTGGAATTATCAAGGATAAACAAAGAAAAACATAACCTTGGTAAGAGGTAATTTAGTAAAAAAGTAGATACTTACCTATCTATATAAGTTACAAAATTAGAAAAATAAAACTGTGACTTATGGTAATTTATTCTAAATCATTTTACAAGTAAATGGTACTTTGTTTGCTTATTAAACAGACAATAAAAACTTAATACTATTGTAACTTAATCCAACCCACATTTGTTGACAACTGAAACTCGTGTCAGTGTAACACATTTAAACTACGAGCGGAATGATCGACTAGATGTGGCAACATAGGATAACGCTAAGAATGGGTTTCGATATCGATAATAAGAATTATTGATATCGGATAAGGGTGAATGCAGCTTGCATCGTTATTCTAATCTTGGAAAAAACACCCTTACTGCCACCTTCAATGCGAAAAAATTTAATTTCGGCCGCGCAATCACCCTTCCGGAGGGTGTGAAAATCCACCCTAGTACGCCCCCCAGGACTTTAGGAACATCACTAAATTCCTGGACGAACATAGGGAGCCATATCACACCTTCCAGTTCTCAGAGGATCGACTAAACCATGTCGTCCTGAGAAGAGTCGTCGAGACTCTTTTGACGGACGATATATTAGAAGATCTTCGCTCCAAAGGCCACGACCCTAAAAAGGTTATCCGCTGGCACTATAAATCAGGGGATCCCATGCCCATGGTTTTGGTGTTAGTTCCCAAGTCAGATAAGACAATTTTCGCCCTGACCGAAGTTAGGCAAAACAAGATACGTGCTGAACCCAGCACTCTAAGACCAAGAGTACGCAGTGCTTCAACTGCCAACTCTACGGACATTCTTCCCACTTATGCCGTGCCCTGCTCAAATGCGTCAAATACGGGCAGAGTCATCTTACTTCTGCGTGCCTAAAAACACACGATATCCCTCCCAAGTGCGCTAACTGCGAGGGTGAACATACAGCCTCTTACAGAGGCTGTCCTAAACACCCTTCACAGTTAAAGCCGCAATCAAAGCCCAAGCCCACCTTCTCCTGGGGAAACCGTCGCCAAGCGGCGGAGGACTTCCCAGCACTCCCAACTCCAGGAAACATGACCGACGCTCTCTCTTCGATCACCAGCATGAATTTTGTCATGCAAACATTATTCCAAAACATACAGAACTTTCAACAAGTTGCTGCCACTTTCCCAAGTATGAGTAAGCGACTCAATAAGATTTCCCCAAAAACGCTTAATATCCTCTCATGGAATGCCAATGGCATCCGTGACAAAAAACACGAACTCCTCCATTTCCTACAAGATCATAACATCGACGTAGCTCTAATCCAAGAAATCTTTCTAAAGCCCGGTATCCGATTCAGTTTACCCAACTACTCCGTTTACCGCAATGACAGAATCAGGGCCCGGCTAGGCGGCACCATGATTCTTGTCAAACACTCCCTAAACCATCACCAACCACCTCCCCTTCCTCTGCTCCAAACCGAAGCCACTTCCATTGCCATTACCATGGCAAACAACACCACCATTCACCTTTTCTCCGTTTACCAACAAAGCGGAGCAAACCATCCTATCGACCCTGCAGATTACCACCTGCTGTTCGGTCCCGATAATCAAAAGTCCGTTCTAGGCGGAGATTTCAAGGCCAAAAATGTCGTCTGGCGAAACCTAACGACGAACGCAAATGGCACTGACATCGAAGCTATCCAGAACCAAATACCCTTCAATCTCGTCACTCCAGACGAACCCACATTTTATGGACATGGAAGACCGGACTTCCTCGACATCTTTCTTATCAAAAATATCATCCTCCGGCCCAACATATCCATTATTCATGAGCTCTCTTCCGATCACTTACCCGTTATCTTAACTCTGGGCAATCCGGCCGACAAAATGAATGCCACAGTCACCACCTCCAGCACAGACTGGGACCACTTCCGACGCCTCCTGGCTACTACAGGTCCCAGCCCCAAAATCAGTTCAATCCAGGATCTGGACTCGGCGGTCAATAAATTGACCGCTGATATCCAGACAGCTTTCGCCCAGGCCACAACTTCAAGAACCCAGCCAGTCACTTCCTTAGGGAAACTACCCCCAACTCTCAAAGAGCAGGTCAGGGAACAAAAACGGCTGCTCAGAAGAGCCTATAGGATGGGAGACCCCCGGCTGAAAAGGCTCGCAAATCAGGCAACCTAATAAGTAAAAGAGTCACTTGTCGAATACCACAGCAGCTGATGGGAGTCCAAAGTCGAATCCCTCTCCAGCCAGGATTGCTCCCTTTGAAAAATGGCGAAAGCCCTTTCCAATGACGAGCCAAAATCCATCCCCGCACTCACCCACGCCGGCACCACAGCCTTCTCAACCCAGGAGAAGGCTGACCTTCTGGCAGACCTGCTAGAGGATCAGTTTTCTCCCAACCCCCCCACTCATCTTGACTCAGCCCGTGATCTTAGATTCGCTACTACCATACGTAGTTTCAATCTCGCCCAACCTCCTCGCAACACATACTTCACAACCCCTTCCGCTGTTAATGAGATCATCCGCCTTACCTCCATCCGTAAAGCCCCAGGTCATGACAAAATCACAAACAAAGCCTTCAAGAAACTCCCGAAAAAACAGATCTCCGAAATCACCAACATCATTAACAGCATGCTGAGACTCGGCCACTTTCCTCCCTACTGGAAGAAAGTTGAGGTTATTATGATCAAAAAACCAGGTTCTCCCTCCCACGAGGCAAACAGCTACCGCCCGATCAGCTTACTTACCGGACTAGGCAAGATAGCTGAAAAAGTCATTCTCGAAATCATCAGAGCAAAGTCCACAGCACTACGTGTTTTGCCTGACGAACAATTCGGTTTCCAACCTCTTCATGGCACCACTCATCACATCACTATTCTCGCCCAAACCATTTCTAACAGCTTCAACAAACTCCAGAATGTTTGAGCTGTGTTTCTCAACGTATCAAAGGCCTTCGACCGAATCTGGCACGAAGACCTCGTTCTGAAACTGATTCGACACCGCTATCCTCCTGTCATAACAAAACTCATTCAGTTCTTCGTCTCTCTCTCTCTTTAAGATTTCACAGCCGACATTCTCAAATCGGATCAGACCACAACAGCCAAAATGTTTGATAGCCTTTTTTAAATTTCACATTCAGCTCCTCATTGGTGCTAAGCTCGAGTAGCTCCTCTTGTAATACCACATTCGCCACTTCCGTTTCATCAAATGGATTTATGATCCATGGTGGTATTTCCATCGTCAGAATATCTTCAAATCTATTTTTGAAGTCATCATGCAGGGCATTTAAATGTTGAACGTATGTCTGAATATCCTCATCAAGACATTCTGCCTGTGACAAGTTTGGAAACTGGGAGAATTCGCGCCGACTAATATTTTGCTTCATAAATTTCAATTTTCCAAGAAAAGCCGAAATTACACCCCTTTGTTTTTATTAAATTTACATGCACCTTTCGACAACCAGCGTACTTCAGTATGTAAGAGTAATCGTTGGAAGTCTTCATCATTTTCGTCGCACAATTGTGGAAATAAACGGGTATTCGACGCATTGCTTCTTATTTTGTTAACGGCTTTAATCACAAATTAAAGCGATTGGTGCAATCTGTCACTCAAATTTTTCGCTACCAGGTGTTGTCGGTGGATGACACAGTGAATTGCAGTTACTCCTGGTATAATTTTTTTAAGATGGCTTATAAACCCACGATATCGCCCGAAGATGGCAGGAGCTCCATCTGCTGCCACCGAAATAATGTTTGTAAATAGAACCGATTTTTCCTTAAAAAAATCACTCAGGACATTAAATATTGATTCGCCTTTAGTGTTTGTCTCCAAAGTTTTCGCGAATAGCAGCTCTTCATGGATTTCTTCGACCATAACAAATCAAACATATGCCAATAATAATGCTTCATTACCAGGTAAAGTTGATTCAAGAAGCTTTCAATATCAGAGCTCATTTCATCAATACGTCTTTGTACAGTGTTGTTAGTCAAAGGAATTCTTTTGAGTACGTCAAATGGAGGTTTGTGCAGAACAGTTTTTAAAAACATCTTCAACAGCGGGTAAAATTAACTGTTCTCCGATGGTATGCGGTTTTCCAGATTTCGCTATAAGCAATGAGATATTGTAAGATGCCCGCAAGCCATCATCGTTACTTTGAGACGTTGAAGCGAACATACTGTGCACGGTGGGTCTCTTTTCATATTTTTCCTTCAATGTTTGAAAATATTTTAAATCTTTACCTATTTTATCAGGATGACACCTTCTTAGATGGTCTTCGAGCTTCGATGGTTTCATAGAGTCAGTGCTCAAAACTTTGTTGCATAAAAGGCATATGGGCAAACGTTTGTCTGCCTTTGATGGAAGAAAACCAAATTTCAAATAATCAACACTGTACTGTCGACATTTCTTCTTAGATTCAGCCATGTTTCGTATCAGTTACCTACCTGTAAAGAAAAAAATGTTTGTTTTAGTAATCATAAGGCGACTTTAACAGGATATGGCTATTTTAACAGAATAAAATAGGATTAATTAATTATTGCAATGAAAAAACCAAAATGCCAGCGGCAAAACTGATTTTAATTATTAAAAGCAATAAACTGCTAAGACCCATATAGAGGTTTTCACAAAACGGCTGAACGTATTTTAATGTAATATAAAATATTTTTTGATTAATTATATTTTGACATTGACATTTCTGTAAATTCGAGAGAAAATACTTTTAAAGAATATTTTGACATCAAAACTCCGCGATTTTAATGATTTATTTATTACTTTGATGTACGTTACGAGTGGTACATAAAGACACGTACAATTTATGAAAATATTTTTAGTAATTTAGCATTAGCAACTGCGGGGGCACTGAAATATGTACAAACATGCAGGTCAATCATATATCTCTGCTGAATCATCACAGTCGGGTAAATAAATAATTTTATAATAAAAAGTACTATCTTTCTCGGCTTTCTGTTCTTTTATAGAAGTATCGAATAATGGCCCTGTTCAGTATTTAATTTTTATTACGTACCTTCTACACGCAAACATAATAAATATAATATTATTACAATATAAAATAAAAGTATGAATAACAAATAGACAGGTACTTACTTTTTCTGGCACTGGCAAACACTGACATCGATTCACTCACACTTTTCTTTTCAAAATTCCGGAAACAAATGAGTAACGTTTGTTCTTGGCATTCATTTTTATATTGGTGAAGAATCAAACAAGTTCATGCAAGATTGCAAGCACAACACAAGTCGTATTTCGTCCCTTTGCACGTCTGAACGGGTTGCGTTGCGGGCGGGCGGGCGGCGCTTTGCAAGTCTCGACCCGCGTTGTACTGAATATCGAATATGCAAGTTTTTACAAGTAACAGTCGCTGGAGGTTTTAAAACAAGGAATTGAATGCTAAATAAACAGGCTATCTGATCCATATACCGGCCTAACTAAAAAAAATTTTTTCAAGCCCGTGGACCAAAAAAAAAGCAAAATATTTGCAATATTATTTTTTCGCGCTAGCTGTTAGGAATGCATGAGAATCGTAGCTCCTAAAAAATTTTAGCCAAAAAATCTGAAAATTAGAATCTTAAAGCTTCAAAATGCTTTTTTTTTAAAGTCCCAATACGACCGTTTTTCAACGAAATACAGCCTGTCAAAAATCACCGAAAAATTTGGAATTTTTTTTGCTCCCTTAATTTTTTTGAGTAGTGTATTATCTGCCTACATTGGTAGGTAAAGCCAAGCTAACATTTTTGTTCTTTACTATCGAAACCAGATAAATTTTCGTGGACCCCCACTTACAACTTGTGAACCCTCATTTTTTTTTTACGCCAACGTAGACCCCCCGTCGAGTCTCCCGTGGACCCCTGGGGTCCACCTGAACCACTTTGGGAATCACTGATATAGAGAAATCACCGATTGTCGCTTACAAAAATGATCTATAATTATTAGGATTTATTGTTTGTTTTTGGCTTCTTAGCTGGGGTAGGTTCAGCCTACTATTTTTCCGTGATCGTTTTTTTGGCTTATATAGGGTTGTTTTTTTTTATTATTTTTAGTTTTAATAGAAATAGTCTGTGGCAAAGACTGAGATGTGATTACGATTGATCTCAAAAAATCGTTAGCCTTATCTCACTTTTTACTTGCTTTACATAGGTATAAATTAACTTGAAGTACCATTTTTTTTTAAATAATTTTTTTGAGAATTCCATTGACTACTCAACTCACCAAGTTGTATGCTTTTTGCTAGTTCATTCCCTAAAACTTCCATGAAATGATCGATATCTTCATCATCATCATCCCCGACCTAACCTAAACTAATTGTAAATAGTATGTAAGCTGAAAAATAATTTAGTTTTGTATAGAAGTTGTAAAATTTATAGAGTTACAAAACGAAAATATATTCTGCACCATACAGAGTGGCGCGAAGAAAGACTAGTTAAACATATTTTGTAAATAGAAAAATGTCTATTTCTTCTTGTAATTTTAGTATATTTAGTTTTTCGATAGTGGGTGACATATTAACAAGTAAAGATTTATTTCGGGTTACTTTTATGATTTTTCAATTTATTCGATCACAATCCTCAATTTAGCAGTGTCATATTAAAGTCCCCCTCATACCGGGCATTATGAACAAAATCTATAGCAATTAATTGACGATAATATCATAGTTTTTAGCGGCCCTCAAATAATTAAGTGCACGTCTTTACGACCATCCCCATATCCTTCCTAATAATCGAAAAAGATAAAGTAAAATAGACTAAAATAAAATTTTTTATTATTCGGAACCCCTAAATCGGACAATCCAATCTGGTTTTCGATTAAACTAGAAACGGATTATAATTTGGAATCGAAAATGACATAAGAAATTGTATTTCAAATTTAAAATTCTAATGCTTTATATACTTCAAGTAATTCCTGTATCTTGAAAAAGATAAAGAGACAGGATTTTAAAGTTCCCATTTTCTCAATACTTCCAATTAAATTGGAAGTAAAATATATTTTGAGAACAGAATGAAGAAATCAGAGGTTAAATTTGCTTCCATAGTGATCTAAATGTCAGGGAACTCATTCCTTATTCTAAAGTTGTCTCATAAAAACCTTATTTATATCATATTTGAAATAAACACTTACGTTAGATCTAAATTTACACTATATTTGGTGTCTTATGACAATTGTTTCGGTACACAGTAGTTTGTTTACAGTGACCCTTTAAAAAACAGTTTTGTGAACAAATGGAAATTTCACGTGAAGGTTTTCGTTGGATGATTTTTCACGATTTTAGTAAAGGCACGCCCGTGCTTCCGTCAGCGATGAATTTCGTGAAGGTCGACCAAAATCAGTTGTTGTTCCATGATTGAAGAAGATCGGTATGTGACTTACCATGAGATAGAGGCATCCTTAGACATATCGAAAACTGCAGTACATTTGATTTTCCATGAACATTTAGCTGTGAAAAAGATCTGTTCCCGATGGATTCCGCAAAATGTGACCGAAACTAAAAAATAGGCTCGTGTCAATTGGTGTAAGGAAATGGTAAAAAAATTCGAACGAGGACATGCAAGATACATCATAACAGGAGATGAAACTTGGATATATTCGTACGAGCTGGAAACTAAGCAACAATCAACTGTTTGGGTAGTCCAAGATCAACTGAATCCAACAAAAGTGGTTTGTTCTCAAAGTACTTTAAGAAAATGATCGCTTCTTACTTTGGTTATAGTGAAAATCCTGCAATCATTGCTTTAGAGGATCGAAGAAGAGTTACTGCTGAATGGTATACAACAATTTGTTTGCCAGAAGTCATCGATGAAATTAGGAAACACACAAACGAAAACCTCACATCATTCTTCATCATGATAATACCAGCTCTCACACAGCACGTCAGATAACTGATTATGCGATGGAAAAAAACATCGAATCAATGTCTTATTGCCCGTATTCGCTTGATCTATCGCCTGACGACTCCCTTTTGTTCTCGAATGTCAAAAAAAAATGTGGACAGCGATTTCCATCACGTCAAGAAGCTGTTTAATACTTCCAAAACCACGTTTTGAGGTACCAACTTCAGAGTGGAAAAAATGTTTTGAGAACTGGTTCGAAGGCATGTAAAAGTACATATTTTGAGAAACAATAAAATGATTTGTTCCAAAAATGTTTTCTTTCGTGGTTTTTGTAAAAACTTAAAATGTAGCCCTCGTAAACCCTAATTTATACCTAAAATACCACTATGATGCCTAATTCGATTACTTTAATTGATACCATAAATTAATTTAAGTATCAGGATCAGTTTGTTCATTTAGTAAATTACCTATATTTTTTATGTTTGTTAATTTCTATGGTTTCTAAAAGATTTAATTAATGAGATTTATTTTCTAAATGAAAAATTTCGGATATATAATATTTATAGTATAAAAATAATAACCGGTCAAGTGCAAGTTGAACTTGCACAATTAGTGTTCCGTACGTTGATTGTTTTTAAAATAAAAAAAATTTGTTAGGGTGGTATAAAATGATCAGTGACTTCACAAAACACACCCCAAATGAGTTTTCAACAAAATTTTTTTCCAATCTTTACTGAAAACTGGTGGCCTTGAAATTTTGGTTTTTTTATATACCAGATAGATTATTAAAGGTAATGATAATTTTCGTTCAATCTATACCCCGTGGAGAATATTCCAGGATTTTTTCAAAATTTTTTGATCAGTACTTTTCGAGATAAGGTAGGGGACAGCGATTTTTCACGATTTTTTAAAAGTAATACGAAGAAAAGTGTGCGCAAGTATTACAATATATATATTTTTTTTACTCGTATTTTCACAAGCTTTCATTTGACACCACACTCGATGACCTAGTAAAAAATTTTTTTTTTTTCACTTCCGATTTCACCCCTCAAAACGAATCCCTTAAGTCAAAATTTATGTTACGGTGATATAAAATGATCAGTGACTTCACAAAATACACCCCAAATAAGTTTTCAACAAAGTTTATTTCCAATCTTTACTGAAAATTGATGACCTTGAAATTTCAGTTTTTTCTATATACCAGATAAATTATTACAGGTAATGCACTCGTGATAATTTTCGTTCAATCTACACCCCGTGGAGAATATTCCGGAATTTTTTCAAAATTTTTTGATGAGTACTTTCCGAGATAAGGCGGGTGGACAGCGATTTTTCGCAATTTTTTAAAAATAATACAAAGAAAAGTGTGCGCAAGTATTACATTATATATATATATATATATATATATATATATATATATATATATATATAAATATATATATATATATATATATATATATATATATATATATATATATATATATATATATATATATATATATATATATATATATATATATTTTACTCGTGTTTTCACAAGTTTTCATTTGACACCATACTCGATTACCTAGTAAAAAATTTTTTTTTTCACTTCCGATTTCACCCCCCAAAACTAATCCCTTAAGTCAAAATTTAACTTTCAAAACTACATGGCTCTGATGAGGCCATCAATTCCTATATTACTACCAAATTTCAACTTTCTATGATAAATAGTTTCGGAGAAAATCGGGTGACAGAGGGACAGACAGACAGACAGACAGACAGACAGACGGACAGACAGACACCGAAGTGATCTTATAAGTGTTCCATACGGAACACTAACAAATTGATAAATAAAAGAAACCTTCATGATGAAATTACAGTTCCTGGAAAATTATTTCCTAACAATAATGAGATATATGTAAAGTAAATAGTTACGTTCCCGGCAATCTTATAAGCAGTGAAATCATTAATTATTGCTTGTCACATCATGCATCTTACGATCGCTGCCAATTTTTGCGGATATTTCCATTTCCAGAGAGGGAAGATTGATACTAGAAATTTTAGTTTTCAGACATCCTGACAATGAAAGGTCTATCAGGGTTACGTGGAGATAAACTTATATCATTTCTTTTGAAAAGCAGTTTATTTGGAAAAATTTAGCGGATGACTTGCAAAGACGTGTTTGAAGTATGTATTATCACCCCAACCTGCTGAAACCAGGTTCGTTGGTTGTGAAAAAGCTCCCAATTATCTTCGTATATAACTTCAAATCACCCAATGAAGTATTTCACAGTTGAGCATTGCAGCCCAAGTCCTCCCTTTATGGCACATGTTAAGATTTCTAATGCTTTGTTTGGTACAGCGACTGGGGTTTATTGCGAAATTCTGTTTAAGGTTTATTCAAAATTGACTCGGTTGTTTCAAACTGCCGCACCCAATTTATAATCAGGTCAAAACTCGGGATTATAAAGGGTGTTTTTTTATAGAGGTATAAAACTTTAAGTTGGCAACACTTTTTTAACTGGCGGCCATTTTGTCAGCTGTCAAGTGATTTATGTTTAGTTTGGTTTGGCATTTCAACATGAATAGACTGACGCCCTGAACAACGCTTCCAAATTGTGCAAATTTATTTTGAAAATCATGGTTCTGTTCGAAATACGTATCGCGCACTACGTCCATTTTACGGTCAACAGAATCGTCCATCAGAGCAATTAATTCGATTAACTATGGAACGTTTTCGCACCACGTTTACTCTAAATGATAATATGCATCCACAGAGACGTCGTACAGTGCGTACAGAAGAAGTCATTGCTGTAGAGCGTAGCGTAGAGGAAGACCCGAATCAGTCTATCCGCCATCGTGCACAGGAATTGGATATGTGTACATCCACTTTATGGAAGATTTTGCGGAAAGATCTTGGTTTGCGTGCTTACAAAATCCAACTCGTGCAACAATTGAAGCCACACGATCACCTAGCAGGCGTAGATTCGGTGAATGGGCCCAAAACAAGATTGCCGTTGATCCCGATTTTCATAAGCGAATTTTGTTTAGCGATGAAGCTCACTTTTGTTTGAATGGATACGTCAATAAACAAAACTGCCGTATTTGGAGTGATGATAATCCTCAAGTGTATGTTGAGACACCGTTACATCCAGAAAAACTGACTGTTTGATCTGCTTTATGGGCTGGTGGAATCATTGGTCCGTACTTCTTTAAAAACGATGCTGGTCAGAACGTTACAGTCAATGGTGACCGCTATAGAGCCATGATTACTGACTTTTTCGTTCATCAATTGAACAACCGTGATGTGCAGGAGCTGTGGTTTCAACAAGACGGCGCAACATATCACACAGCTCGTGCCACAACTGATTTATTGAAGAAAACGTTTGGTAACCGCATAGTTTCACGTTTAGGACCCGTGAATTGGCCTCCAAGATCGTGCGATTTAACGCCGCTAGACTATTTTCTGTGGGGATATGTGAAGTCGCTAGTCTACGCCGATAAGCCCGAAACGATTGATCACTTGGAGGACAACATTCGCCGCGTTATTGCCGATATACGGCCACAAATGTTGGAAAAAGTCATCGAAAATTGGACCTCCAGATTAGACTACGTCCGAGTCAGTCGTGGCGGTCATATGCCAGAAGTCATATTTAAATTATAATGCCAGAAGATTATCTTTCGAATAAAGCAAATTTCATGTCAATTTAAAAAAATTCATCTTTGTTTTATTCCATTTCAAAGTTCTATACCTCTATAAAAAACACCCTATATTTACGCTGTGCAAATTTTTTTTTTTTTTTTTTTATTGGTCTAGCACAGGTGCTGCAGGGAAGTTCCTAAAGCGCCCCAGGAGCGGCACGAGTGCGGAAAAAGCGATTCACGTTGTTCTTGAATCGCTGCAAATTGTACTCGGTGGGAAACACAGCGCTGGGCAAATTATTCCAAAGGGATGACGTTCTCCATATAAAAGATTGCTTGAAAAGCGTTGTACGCGGAGTAACAAGCTGAACCTCATACGGATGCGAAGCACCAGCGCGACGTGTATTTCTAACATGCACCGCTTTGGGAGGAATTAAGCGGGCTACATCCTTCGAACACTTTCCATGAAAATACTTGTAGAACAGACTCAAATCGCCAACCGTTCTTCGATGTTCCAGCGAATCAAGGCCGCCGGTCAATTCCGGGTCCCCAATCAGACGGATCGCTCTTCTCTGAACAGAATCCAACAAATGCAGTGTATGTTTGGGAGCGGAGCCCCAAACGTGGGAGCAGTATTCCATAGTTGGTCGAATTTGGGCTTTGTAAAGAATTAGCCGTTGTTGTGGGGTGTAAAGCTTTCTGGTTCTAAATAATATTCCCAACTTTTGAGAAGCTTTCCTTGCTATGCCTGCAACATGTTCATGCCAAGACATATTTGCTCCCAAACTAACGCCCAACAAATTGAGCGACGATGCTAGGGGAATGGAGTGCCCCGACATAACTATGTCGGGTTCAGCAACGTTAACTTTTTTAGAAAAAACTGCTGCTTGGGTTTTTGTAGCGTTAAATTCCACTTGGTTACTGTCACCCCAAAATAGAATTTCTTCCAGGTCTTTGTTAAGTTGAACGACCTCCTGCTGTCTGCGGATATTCGCCTGAGTAGCCGATGTCCGAGCGTTCAAAGTGAATGAAGAGACAAGCGTACTGTCATCTGCAAAGCTATAGATTGGATTCCCGGTCTTTTCCAGCAGATCGTTAATGTAAATGAGAAAGAGAGTAGGAGACAGTATGGAGCCCTGGGGCACACCAGCGTTGATAGTGAGGGTGTTAGAAAGAAATCCGTCGACCGCCACTCGTAAAGAACGCTCTCTGAGGAAACATGAGAGCCACAAACAGAACCTTTCAGACATACCATAAGAGCGCAACTTAGCCAACAGTCCATCGTGCCAAACACGGTCGAATGCCTTGGATATGTCAAGGTGTTAGTTCCCTTGCACAGTTTTTGAGAACTATGGCAGGTATTCCGTCAGCGCCAGAAGCCTTCTTGGTGTCTAGCTTCATTAAAATACGCTTTATGATGCGCTGTCTGAAGACAACATCGGGCATCCTTGACTGCAATATGGGAATAGTAGGTGGTGTTTTTCCTTGGTAATCGACAGTAGAATGTGAAGCAAAGAGTTCAGCCAACAAGTTCGCTCTCTCAACAGGTGTGGTTGCAATGGAATTATCTGGCCGTGTGAGTGGTGGTATGGTGGATTTGGTAAATTTTTGACTAACTGCCTTAGCGACTGCCCAAAAGGACCTGGAATTGTTGGGACAAGCGAGAAGTTTGCTTCTAATTCGTTGATTGTGTGCCTCCTTGGTTTCGTCGATAATTCCCTTGCATCTGTTCCGGGCAAGAACAAAGATGTTTCGATTTAAGGTGTTAGGATTTTCACGCCATTGTCGGTAGGCAATATGTTTAGAAGCAACAGCTTCTTTGCATTTTCGGTCGAACCAAGGCTTACCGTTGGAGGAGCATTTCTTCGAAAAAGGGATGTAAGCTTCCATACCAGCCAAAATAACATCGGAGACCTCCCTGGCGCAGTCAGATGGGTTATCGGATCGAAAACAAACGTCCATCCAAGGGAAAGTTCGAAAGTATTCCATGAGATCTTCCCATTTAGCAGATTTGTAGTGCCAAATCTTGCGCGGCCTAGGCGCCTCTCTGTCACTGATTGGCAGAATACTCGATGTCGAAAGCAGTTTATGGTCGGAAGAACCTAACGGCGGATTTACGGTGACCGTGTAAATCTCCGGATTGGTGGTTAAAAACAGATCAAGAAGACTGGCGAACTCCCCGTCTCGATCAGGGATCCGTGTTGGTTCGTCAATAAGCTGAGTTAAGCCACAACTGATTGAGAATGATTCAGCTTCACGACCTTGTTCGTCGGTAGTATTTGAATATTTGAGCCAGTTGATATTGTGGACATTAAAGTCGCCCAGGATGGCAATTTCGGCACTTGGATAGTTACTTTGTAAATGATCGATGGTGTCTGCAAGAGAAGCGAAAAGTGTTCGAAAATTGGTATCACTTGGTGGTCGATACAGGATACAGATAAACCTTGTGGTTTGTTGAGTCATTATTTTTAACCACATAACATCAAAGTTTGGGGGCTCCAGAGCTTCTTCTCGTTGACAAGAGAGGTCGCTTCTGACAAAAAGACAGATTCCAAAGTTACGCCTAAATCGGGAATAGAAGTCGTACCCAGGATAAAGATAGTTGACCGTGCTGGTCGATGGACTGACCTTGGTTTCACATAGAGCGAGTACATGAGGTTTATCTGATTGCAGGTGTTGATGCACTGAATTTATGTTCGAGTTTATACCTCGTATGTTGCAAAAATCTATCTTAAAATTATGATGTCTGCAAGTCGACGCCTCCGAACCAGCCCCCACCCGGAGATCCGATGATCTTGAATGCAAAATTTTCGCCGGTCCATAGTAGCAGAGTTATTATTTTTATGAAACTCGCACACAAAATATACTCGTTGCTCATGCGAAACATCTCATAGCACTAAATTTTTAAGGACCCACCATACACTAAATAACTGTGTTATTACTTTCTATAAAACTATGCAATTCAATGTAAATCCCTGGGTGAACAGCAACAACAGAGATGGCGTGGACACGAAGTATATATAGTATGTCGTTAATTTACAGTGATTCAAGAACAACGTGAATCGCTTTTTCCGCACACGTGTCGCTCTTGGAGCGCTTTAAGGACTTCCCTGCAGCACGTGTGCTAGACCCTTAAAAAAAAATGTAGAATTAGCCAGAAGATGTGCTAATAAAACAAGTGCCTTTAAAGTTCTTAAGCATTCTAGGAATTTTTATTTTCTGTTGTGTAGCCACCATTTTAGTGAATAGTCTATGTAACATAATGCCTATTGTATTTGTCCATAAACCAAATAAACTAGAAACTATTTATGGGGCTTTATGTATTATAAATTAGTTGACAAACAGAAAAACTGGACTAATAATTAGAAGCAATCCAATCTGTTTTTATTTTATGTCTGGAGCCTTAGGCGACACTAATTTTCAAGTTTGTGCGAAAGATAAACTTTACCATCATCATCATTATTCTTTATTTCAGGAACTATAATTTTTTTAGCAATTCGAATTAATTATGAAGGCAAACTAGTTTGTATAATAGTTTGCTTTATCAAGTTTATATTTAATTAACTTAAGAAACCATAGCAATGTGAAAAGGAGAATTTGTAAAAATGTCTTAAAAAAACGTAAAGAATGAAAATGAATGAAACCACCATATTGTGTGATATGGTACTTTAAAATTTTATGATATGTAAGCAAGACAGCGCACAGTGATTCGGCAAGAACATGCTAGCGGGACAATATTCATGACGTAATTTCCAGGAACCACTGATAACGACTTGTAAACAACCCCCCCCATTTAACGAATTCCAAGAATTAATTTGTTTATCACCTCATAAAGGTATCTTATCAGGTGGTCAAAGTAACCCTTATAAGAGAGGTCATTTTCATTTGCAAATCAATTGCATTTTATGCACACTTGTGATAACATATTTTAAAATTGGTAGCAAAGTGAAACGAGTTTTTTGTGATGGAATATTCTGTTGAAGGTATGTACTCTATTATGACATATTTTTTATAAAAAATATGTATACTTTTGGTGTAATATCAATTTGTAAATGTATAGATAAATCCAGCAAATTTTACATTAATTGTAAACTTTAAAAGTAGCAACTTTTTTTATCCACATATATCCACCTAGATTTTTCTATATGTAATACCTACAACATTCAGGCACAGATTCATATATATTATAGGCCCCGAAAAGGCCCGAAAGTAAAATTATTTTATTTTTTTCAGAACGAGTGACTATGACGAAAATGGAGTTTTTTGAAGAATGGCTAAAACATGACAAAACTGAACGAAACAGCGGCATTTTTTATTATATAAGTGAAAAATTCAATATGTCTGATGTTTCTGACGATTCTCTAAAACGACTCAAAATGAAAATATCAAGCCTTTCAGCAAAATTCAATCAAAAGTGGACTTCTTTAAAGTGTAACAAAGAAATTTTTCTAATCAAACATAAAGATTGGTTAGAAGGATCCGGAATCGAAATAAAGATGTGTGTTAACCAGCCGTGCACTTCAACATCATCAGCGGCTCTTTCCGTAGGGCGACCCAGAAAATCATTTGAAGACTCGTCAACGAAAACGAAGAGACGGAGATTAGAAGATCTTTTGGAATCGCGAAGTGCAAGTGAGCTTATTACAGCAGCTGAGTTAGCTACTCGAAAAGAAGGGCATCGAAGTGTTGCTAAACAGATCCATAACGTCGCGGTCAGCGAAACTAGAGAAAAGAATAAGTGTTCTGAACAAAGTCGGCAGTTAACACCAGACGAAGCTTTAGCTTATTATGTGGACTCGAAATCGACTTCTCACTCATACAAACAAACAAGAAAATGGTCAATGAAAGCGGAACATCAAGTGTATCCATCGTTTTATAGTTTAGGTAAGTCCAAAGCTTCTTGTTGTCCTTCTGACGAATATATTTCTGTGACTGAATCTCGAGCTGAAATTAAACTTCACGCGATTTTGGATAAAACGGCTGAACGATTAGTTAAAGCTCAGACGGAAGTCATTAGAAGTGTGTTACCTCGTTCATATTATACTACTTTATATTGCCGCCCTATTAAGTTTATTTTTGCCAAGGAGACAAAAGAGTTTACGAAAGAAGAAACTTCTAAAATTTTAGATGAAGTAAGTCAGCTTCTTCCAACATTATGTAACGTTGCTGGATCTCAAATCTCTGTTAAACACGATTTGTTGTTGACAATGACTGATGGCAAAGTGTGCAATGCCTTAACAGACACAAGTTCAACACAAAAGTGCTATATTTGCGGTGCCACCCCCGTCTACTATGAACGAGGAGTCAAAGAAATATCCCAGCAACGAAGAACGCCTTGCATTTGGTTTATCTACTTTACATGCATGGATCCGCACGTTTGAATGTTTGCTTCACATCAGCTATCGTTTAGAAATAAAAAAAACCGGTCAAGTGCAAGTTGAACTTGCACAATTAGTGTTCCGTACGTTGATTGTTTTTAAAATAAAAAATTTTGTTAGGGTGGTATAAAATCATCAGTGACTTCACAAAACACACCCCAAATGAGTTTTCAACAAAGTTTGTTTCCAATTTTTACTGAAAACTGGTGACCTTGCAATTTTGGTTTTTTTGTATACCAAATAAATTATTAAAGGTAATGATAATTTTCGTTCAATCTATACCCCGTGGAGAATATTCCAGGATTTTTTCAAAATTTTTTGATCAGTACTTTTCGAGATAAGGTAGGGGACAGCGATTTTTCACGATTTTTTAAAAGTAATACGAAGAAAAGTGTGCGCAAGTATTACATTATATATATATTTTTTACTCGTGTTTTCACAAGCTTTCATTTGACACCACACTCGATGACCTAGTAAAATTTTTTTTTTTCACTTCTGATTTCACCCCTCAAAACGAATCCCTTAAGTCAAAATTTATGTTACGGTGATATAAAATGATCAGTGACTTCACAAAACACACCCCAAATAAGTTTTCAACAAAGTTTATTTCCAATCTTTACTGAAAATGGATGACCTTGAAATTTCTGTTTTTTTATATACCAGATAAATCATTGCAGGTAATGCACTCGTGATAATTTTCCTTCAATCTACACCCCATGGAGAATATTCCAGAATTTTTTCAAAATTTTTTGATAAGTACTTTCCGAGATAAGGCGGGTGGACAGCGATTTTTCGCGATTTTTTAAAAATAATACAAAGAAAAGTGCGCGCAAGTATTACATTATATATATATTTTTTACTCGTGTTTTCACAAGCTTCCATTTGACACCACACTCGATTACCTAGTAAAAAATTTTTTTTTTCACTTCCGATTTCACCCCCCCAAAACTAACCCCTTAAGTCAAAATTTAACTTTCAAAACTACATGGCTCTGATGAGGCCATCAATTCCTATATTACTACCAAATTTCAACTTTCTATGACAAATAGTTTCGGAGAAAATCGGGTGTGACAGACGGACAGACAGACGGACAGACACCGAAGTGATCTTATAAGTGTTCCGTACGGAACACTAAAAAGTGGCAAGTCAGGAGAGATAACGACAAAGCTATTGTGAAGCAAGGCTCACAAGAGATACAAAAAGTGTTTAAAGATCATATGGGTCTCATTGTAGATAAACCAAAACCTGTGTATGGTAACACAAACGATGGAAACACAGCACGTAGATTTTTTTCCAAAGCTGAATTGAGCAGCGAAATTACAGAATTAGACGTAAACCTTATTCGTAGATTTCATGTAATGTTAAGAACTTTGTCATCGGGATATGACATAAATTATATAGAATTCGAAAAGTTTTGTGTTGAT
Source organism: Pachyrhynchus sulphureomaculatus (assembly GCA_019049505.1). NCBI lineage: Eukaryota > Metazoa > Arthropoda > Insecta > Coleoptera > Curculionidae > Pachyrhynchus > Pachyrhynchus sulphureomaculatus. The sequence continues at coordinate 43,807,965 of CM032448.1, forward strand.
ACTAGAAAATTATACCTTGATCTGTATTCGTGGTATTCCATGCCCGTTACTGTGCATAAAATTCTTGTGCACAGCGCGGAAGTTATAAAGTCTTTTCTTCTTCCCATTGGACAACTCTCCGAAGAAGCCCAGGAGGCAAGACATAAAGATTGTCGTAGATTCCGTGAACGGCACACCAGGAAGCGGTCACGTATTGCCACAAATACAGATCTTTTGAGAATGCTTTTAATTACGTCTGATCCTGTTATTAACTCGTATAGAGAATTACCGCGAAGAAAATTTACTTCTTTGCCATCGGAGGTTCTGCAGTTGATTATTCCACCTTCATTGCCATCCGAAACACCATCAGTAAGTAATCATCACGAATTAAATGAGGAGGATTATTTACTCTCTGAATATTCTACTGAATGAGAGAGCGGTGATGACGACTCATCTGATGGTGATTAGTAGGTTTAAGTATTTTTTTATTGTAATTATTATTCTTATTTTATTTTGTGTTGTAGTTGCTTATAATTCATGCCTTAGTATATAAGTTATTTAATATTATATTTCTTTTACTTATACACCTTGTTATTGTAAATAATTGATATATAGATACTGTTATTGTACTAATTTATTTTAAAAGAAATAATATTTTGTAAATTAATAAATGTGAGTACTATCATTATGATTTTTATTTTTTTCCTAGAAATTTCTTTGTGAACAAACATGAATGTGCTTTTCACACATAATGAGTAGGTAGACGTATGTAGCTAATTAAAGAACAATTAGCGACAATAGTGAACAAATGAGACACATTAGTAAACCACTTCCGTCTTGCAGCTACATATTTCGATTAATACACATACAGTACACATTTTTCAACTTTTTTTTTCTTAAAATAGCTTAAGATACCTGGAATATACATAAACAATTGAAATAAATGAAGAAATAATATTGTCCCGCTAGCTTGTACTAGTCGAGACACTGTGCAGCGGAAAGAAAATTCGGACCCGGGGGATTTAATTTCAGGCCGAGGAAATTAGGCTATAGGCAATTACGGGCATCTCTTAAAAACCATTCTTAGTGCGGAACTTTAAAAATTTGGACAATTCTCAGAGCAGAGCAAAAGAATCGGTAAAGTGATTTACCCAGTACTTTCCTGCAAATACGTAGGTAGTTCTAAGATAAATACTATAAGTACTACTTCCTCAAGGTAAAGCGTAACTTAATCCACACAAATTTGTAAAATTAATATCATATTGCTCTTTGAGACCCTTCTGCTAACAGTGAAGATAATTCGAAACTAACACACTTTTCATATCTCTAACCCTGAAAAGACCTACAATACGATATATATGAAATAGTCTTTCTAACCCCTTTCCTCACCTCATTACCAGCTATAGAGATACAGAGATATAAAATGATCAGTAACTTTACAAAACACACCCCAAATGAGTTTTCAACAAAGTCTGTTTCCGATGTTTACTGAAAACTGATGAATATTCAAGATAAATTGTTTAAGGTACCATGTGTACCAGTATGAAAAGCGGATTTTTTTTTTTTAAAAAAAACATGTTAAATTGGGAAGAATGATAAAAAGGGCTTTATTCAAAGTATGCTCCATCTCTTATTATACATTTTTCCCATCTTTCGGGCAATTTGTGAATACCACGCCAGTACAAATCTTCCCGTTCTGCTGCGAACCATTCATTGCGCCATTTTTTCACATCTTCGTACGAACCAAAGCGCTGCTTAGCAAGTGCGTGACCCATCGATGCAAACAAGTGGTAATCGAAAGGAGCTAAGTCTGGTGAGTAAGCCGCATGGGGTAGAACTTCCCAGCTGGGTGCTTCCAACGTGTCGCGAACTGGTTTTGCCGTATGCGATGGAGCATTGTCATAAAGAAAAATGACTTTGTGTTGCCTCTTTCGGTATTCTGGCCTTTTTTCAAGCAGCGAACAGTTCAAATCGGTCAATTGTTGTTGGTAACATTTAGTACTAACCGTTTCCCCAGGTTTTAATAGCTCATAATAGACCACGCCCCTCTGGTCCCACTAAATAGAGAGCATCGTCTTTCTGCCAAAGCGATTCGGTCTTGCGCTCCATGTAGATGGTGCGCCTGGGTCTACCCAAGATTTTTTGCGCTTGGAATTCTCAAAATAAATCCACTTTTCATCCCCTGTAACTATACGATGCAAAAACGACTTCCTTTTGTACCGAGCGAGCAAAATGTCACACGTGTTTTTGCGCCTTTCGATTTGCCTGTCGTTCAACTCATGTGGTACTCATCTACCGGCTTCTGAATCTTTCCCATCTCTCGTAGTCGATTGGAAACAGCTTGTTGACTAACGCCCAATTGCTCGGCGAGTTGGGCGAAGGACGAATCATCTTCGTCTAACAATGCTTGCAATCCCACATCTTCGTATTTTTTTGGCGCTTTTCCACGTTCCTTGTCTGCAACATCGAAGTTCACCATAAGCTTCTCGAAGTAATCGGTATGATTCAACAGCAGTTTTCTTTAAAGGAAAACAAAAAATTAATGCTGTCATTCGCGGACAGCTCTTTGTTCGGTATAAATTTCGATATATTGAACACAACAACACAACGCTATGCACACACTTTTCCAATTTATCACTCGTGCGAGTCTGACACTTGTTGTTGACACAACAAAATGGCGCAGTTTCAAATCTTTATAGCACAAACTGCATTGGTGCACCATCTGTTGTCTGAAATCCGCATTTCATACTTGTACACCTGGTAATGCACTCGTGATAATTTTCGTTCAATCTACACCCCGTGGAGAATATTCCAGAATTTTTTCAAAATTTTTGGATCAGTACTCTTCAAGATAGAGGGGGGAGAGCGATTTTTTTCAAAATAATACGAAGAAAAGTGTGCTCATGTAAGACATTATATATATTTTTGAACTCGTGTTTCTATAAGCTTTCATTTGACACCCCACTCGATGACCTAGTAAAAAAATTTTTTTTTTCACTTCCGATTTCACCCCCCGAAACGAACCCCTTAAGCAAAATTTAAATTTCAAAACTACACGGATCTGATGAAGCCATTAATTTCTGTGTTAGTATCATATTTCAACTTTCTACGTCAAATAGTTTCGGAGAAAATCGGGTGTGACAGACGGACAGACAGACGAACAGACAGACAGATGGACAGACAGACACCGAAGTGAGCTTATGAGTGTTTCGTACGGAACACAAAAAATAGTTTCAGATTCCACAACTTCAAGAACTCTGAGAAGGACATATATCACGATATACACTAAGGAACTCCTTTAATCCATTTTCCACTTCATTCTTATAGCTCTGAACACAAATAATAATACAATATTAAAATGATACAATATTTAACCACTTCTTTCCGGGTTAAAATTGGAAATAATGAAAAAGTAACCTATTTCTCGAATTCCTCGTTTCCAACAACCTGGAAAGTTACCACATTGCTACAAATTTTATCGACTTCACCCCTTTTACCCTCTTCCCTGAAGTGATGTCCTCCCAAAACTATGGTGCATGCCTTCGCAGATATTAGATATGTACCCAGTTTGAAACTGACATCTCATTTCGTTTGAGAGTTATCGTGCCAACACTCGGATAGACAGCCATACAGACCAACGGAACAGAGTGAACGTTTTTCGTGATCTAAGAAACCTAAACGAAGAAGGAAAGCAAAAATTTCGCAGGGTAATTTTTTGCTTTACTAAGGAAAGTAAGAATCGATAAACGAGATAAATAAACCTTTTTTTTAGTTTGACCTTAAAATATTGAGACCTTCTAAAAACGGTAAAAAGAAAACAATAACCAAAAAGAAGGCTCTCAACCTCTCTCGGCCTTTAAAGCCTGAACTTTTCGCAACACTAAAAAAAATCGATGATTTTTTTCTTTGTTCATAATAAAATCCAAAAAATCGGTGGCCCAGGAGGGGCGAACTTTCCCAAGAAAAAAACCTCTTCTACCATACCACTTTGCAATGGTAAATCCTTCCATGCATAATTTTGAAAAATTATTCGGCCTCGTGAAGGGTTTCCTCATAAAAACTCTCCCTCTTACATTGAATCTTTTAAAGCTTGAATCTTTCCTTAAAACAATGAAACAAATTAAGAGTCAAGAAAGGGACAACTAACAAATAGGAGCCGTTCTTGAAAAAATCGATCTAGCTTTTCTCGTCAGCCCCGAACGTAGGAGCGTAGAATGGGGTAGAGAGGGCACTGTACTCATACATACCTATGTTGTCCCTCTTTTTAATAGAAGTAATTATTTGACACGTACTGACAATTACTCGTTTTGTCATCACATGTATAGATTGAAGCCTCTTTTTGCGGCACCATTTTTATATAGCCCATACTTTATTTATTTTTAATAAATATTTTATTTATTAAACAGAAGCCGTTATTTGCCCCTTATGTATATCTTAATTTTTGAGAATGGATTGAGTGGATATTAATACTGAGATGACAGAATTAGGATATCAGCTAGCTCGTTTTTTTACTGGTAGAGTACATGGAGATCGAGGTAATTTTTGTACGCTTTTTTTGGTTGTACTGTTTTGGGCATCATTCATTTTAGAATACAAATATCTAAGTTCAGCTCAATAAATAAAAAAAATATTGAAGATTATTTAGTTGTTAATATAAAATTGAATTGGGTACAACCCTTACGTCCTGAAAGAAAGAGCAGGAGTTTAATGAAACATTACACTTAAATATAGAAGAGTATTTATATATTAACAAAATAAAAATTCCTACCTTTATTACAGTCTCAAAATTACATCTACTAAATCAATAACCTTTTATACTATGAGAGTGCACACTATTGCAGAGAGCCTCTAAACTAGGATTATTAAGTTCTTAGCAAATAGCTTTAAAAGACACGATATAAGAGTTTATGAAATCGGCTTCGCGGATTATACGTGTTCAGTAAGCGTTGGAAACACACGTTGTAGACAGGAAGTGCGATATTTAAACTGGTGTACTTAAAACTTACTGCTTGGCTTCCCCTCGTGGGTTTTCCATAAGCTGCTTGGCCTTTCCTGGTGAGATTCACATCAAAAATATTGTCTCAGCCACTACTCCCCTAGTCTCATTTGGGTAGCTAATTACTTTTTGACCCGAAATGTCTTAGGATGAGCAGAATATTTTAAGATTGGAAAAAGGCATCAAACTTGAGATCTATAAACAATACCCACTTGGTGATAAAAAAAATCCGTTACTACACTACGGTATGACGGAAGAAGAAAGCGTACTACGGCTTAACGAAGAAATACGCCACTACGGCATGCTGGAGGACAAAGCCACTAAAAATTTCAAATGGCCGTTTATATATTTTCTCCCTAGTTCTTGAGTCACCTCCGGAACGGAAAATTTTAACAAATCAGTCGCATTTAATGCAAACGAAATACGTTAAGTCAGTAACATGTTATACAAGGTTGAGTTACACTGTTCAAAAATTTAAATCACTGTTTTAAGTTACACTGCTCAAAGATTGAAATCGCTGCCTAATCAAATATAAAAATGTAATAAAATATAAATTATAGAAAGAAAAAACAGTGTTGTAACATGATCTTAAAATCTAGGAAAAAATGAATGTTACAAGGTATTGGCCGAAATAGTTTAGACTATACATTACTAAGTTTGCTATTAAAATATATCCAAATTATATTCGGCGTAGCTAAAAACTTACACCTAGAAAGTGCGGGTAGTTGCGTCCAACATCCAAAGAAAATAGCATATTAGAATAAAATTTTTTATTTCGTAGTATCCTGAAATCTTATTTTAAGGAATAGAATTATTTTTACAAGCTTATCCCATAAATTGGGATACCTAACATATGACATGCAACATGAAAGTTGTTACAATTTTTTGTAGAATTCAAAAATTTAACAATACGCCCTGAGGTGATACACTTCGGGTAATTTACCTTCAGTGTGTGTCTCCTTGGATTATAAACCGTACCAAATTACACTTCCCTAAATAAAACCATTTATTTATGGCATCATGGTAGTAACATCGTTTAAAAAATATGTCGATAATAACCTGCCTTTAAATTTGTTATGTTTTACTATTTAGCATAATTAAACAAGCTAATGATAGGGATGATTTTTAGACAATACCTAATAAGTAATTACGCATATCCAGGTAGATTCAAGTGCCGAAATTGCAATTATATAAGCCTTCGATGTCCCGATCAACTGGCTTAAGCATTCAAATACACTCAACGAACAAGCAAATCGACGAATCAACAAGGGTTACCAATCGTAACAGAAAATTCACTTATTTTCTTGATCTCTGTTTGATTACCAATCTGAATATTTATATTATGATCGTACCCGTAACTAACTGATGGTGCTAAGGAGGTTTCTTATATCATTTTGGCAGTCATGGAAGCTTACTTGTACATCCCTTGCTCCATGAAATGCCATTTGGTGCATACTAGTATAGACGATGTGCTGATATATCGTATTTGTTGTTGTTCAAATTGTCACTCACCGGATCGCAAACTTAAGGAGTCCTTGTATATGGAGAACCTTATTCATGGGGATAATGTTTCCCACCGACTAAAACGTTAATTTTGAGCACGCGCTGCAGTCAGTCCCTACGGCGCCTGTGCGTGGGGAAAAATTTATACAATTAACATCAATAACGAATATACATTCTTTTTACCATATATTTACCAATTTCCTTTAGTACTATCAAAATGTTTCATCTTTATCCTGCCATTTATTATATCTACAATTGCTGAGTAGTATAATTGCATGCATATTACGATCACTATTTGTCTATGAAAGCAAAAATACTTCGTATTACTTCATACCTTTTTAGGATTTACTTCAAAAATTATTTAAAAAAAATATTTACTTTTTGTGGGTTTGCTCCTGTTATTCTAAACGTTAAGGTTAATAAAAAAAATAGTGAGTAGTAAGCATTTGTACAGTTTGACAGGAGGCAGAGAAAATTAGGAGATATTGAATTTTAATCAAACAGGTGTCGAACAAAAATTGATTAACCAATATTAATAAATTATGTTTAAATACGTTTCTTTTTTTATAGTTTCAAAGTGTATCATATTCATGTATCTATTGCTACGTAACTTAATTTTACTCATACTGAATCGGGCAGTGTGTATCTGTGATCTTTGATTGTTTTATATATAGTACTAGCAGTGCCCGCGGCTCCGCTCACGTGGATTTGATTCACTACTATCGCCACTACTTATTTCTTATGTTACCTAACGTAATAAAATATCTGCCATTATTTCCCCTTATATCTCATTATTTCTCCTTATCGCCCATTATCTCTACATATTTTCCATTATTAAGGCTTATCTCTGCTCGTGTTCCATTATTTCTCCTTATCTCCCATTATTTCTCCTTATCTCCCATTATCTCACCATAACTCCCATTATCTAGACTTATCTCTGCTTATCTCCCATTATTTCTCCCTATCTCCCATTATTTATACTTATTTCCCATTATCTCACCTTATCTCCCATTACCTAGGCTTATATCGAGTTATAAGAACATATGTATAAATTTATAAAAACATGTAAATCGGATAACTGGTTCTCAAGTGATAAGCACACTAACGGACAGACAGACAGACAGACAGACAGAGAGACTTTGCATTTTATATATATTATAGGTAGATAACCTGGCCAGAGAATATATGTATGTTTTAAAAAAAGGACGTAAATCGGATAAGTGGTTCTCCAGTGATAAGCGCACTAACGAACAAACAGACAGACAGGCAAACAGACAGACAGAGAGACGTTGCATTTTATATATATTATAGGTAGAAGATTATAGATAACCTGGCCAGAGAACAAATGTAAGAATTAAAAAAAAAACACGTAAATCGGATAAGTAGTTCTCGCGTGATAAATGCAGTAAAGGACAGAGAGACAGATAGAGAGACAGACAGAGAGACTTTGCATTTTTATATATTATAGATTATAGATATCCTCTGCTACATAATATTGTTCCATATTTAATGGTTTAGGCTGTGTATTGCAAGAGAACGCGCTAGCAACAAACTTTTTTCCGACTTCATTCACTATTATCACTGCTCATTCCTTATGCTACCTATCGTAATAAAATATAGTCTATAACCTGGCCAGAGAACATATGTATGTATAAAGAAAAAAGTACGTGAATCGGATAAGTGGTTCTCCAGTGAAAAGCGCACCAACGGACGGACAGACAGAGATACGTTGCATTTTATATATATTATAGGTGTAATAAAATATATATCTGTAATCTGATGAGAGAACAAATGTATGGATTTAAAAAATTACGTAAATCGGATAAGTGGTTCTCGAGGGATAAGCGCACTAACGGACAGACAGACAGAGAGACGTTGCACTTTATATATATTTTAGATATAGATTATTATTATTATTATATAACCTGACCAAAGAATATATATATATATATATATATATATATATATATATATATATATATATATATATATATATATATGAATTTAAAAAAAGATTCGTAAATCAGATAATGTTCTCGCGTGATAAACGTACTAATGGACAGACAGACAGACAGAGATACATTGCATTTTATATATATATTATGGATTATAGATTACAGATATTCTCTGCTACATAATATTGTTCCATATTTAATGGTTTAGGCTGTGTATTGCAAGGAAACGCGCTAGCGGCAAACTTTTTTGCTACTTCATTCACTATTATCGTCACTGCTCCTTCCTTATGCTACCTATCGTAATAAAATATACCCTATAACCTGGCCAGAGAACATATGTATGCTTTTAAAAAAACGTACGTAAATCGGATAAGTGGTTCTCCAGTAATAAGCGCACTAACGGAAAAACAGACAGACAGACAGACAGACAGACAGACGTTTACTTGTCATTGATCTTGTTAATAAATGAATGTATATATGATACTAAAGATAAATTTGAACGCTGAATAATATACAGTGGTGTATCGGTAGATGATACTCGGTAAGTTTTTTCCTTGCAGTGGTGTAACTAGGTTCTAAGAGCAGAAAGGGCTGATGGATGCAAAAGGGACAGCTTATAGGCAAAGGACACTTTTTCTAAACCTATTGGGGGTCATATGGTATGCCCCTTGACCCTCTCTGGCTATGTTATGGTAGAGGTACAAAACATAGTTTCCCCGACCTTATGCCTTGTTTCGGTTAAATGTTTTGGCGGTTTCACATCAAATGGAGCTAATGTTGGTTGATTCTTAAATACTTGCTGCTGTTGTGATTGTGATGCAAGTGCCAAATATTATCATATTCTCTTAAGCTAGCCAAACAGATCCGAAATGGAGTGAATCATGGCATGCTCTAGTTTGGTGATTGATGGACGGGTTGTCCATTATTCTTGGACCGCCCGTAATTTTAATGCACTTGAAAAACTTGCTGACGATATTCTTGCTAAAATTTACCACAGATTTTTCTATGTATTTTTAATAACGCTAAACGCACGTTCCGTTTATAAACCCTAACGCTAACTATTCCGTTGGTCAATATCGTTGGTACTGACGTCTTTAGAAAAAGTTTTAGAAGTTGTAATATTAATTTTTTCTTAGATTTTAAGATTATGTTACGACACTGTTTTTCTTTCCATAATTTATTTTTTATTACATTTTTATATTTATTGCAATGATTTCAATTTTTGAGCAGTGTAACTCAACCGTGTATAACGTGTTTCTGACCTAAATTATTTAGTTTGCATTGATTTTGCTTTCCCGGAAGTGAGCCATTTTAAAGACTTCACTTTGAAGAAGGGGCAAAAGATATATAAACGGACAGATGGATTTTTTAAGGGCTTTTTCCGCCAGTATGCCGTAGGCGCTTTTTCCTTTAGCATGCCGTAGTGATTTTTTTCTTCCGTCATGCCGTAGTGCAGTAACAGCTTTTTTTTTTATCACCAAGTGGGTGTTGTTTATAGATCTCAAGTTTGATGCCTTTTTCCAATCTTAAAATATTCTGCTAATCCTAAGGCACTTCGGGTCAAAAAGTGATTAGCTACCCAAAAAAGAACAGAAGAGCAGTGGTTGAGACAATATTTTGATGAGAATCTCACCAGGAGAGGCCAAGCAGTTTATGGAAAACCCACGAGGAGAAGCCAATCAGTAAGTCATAAGCACACCCGTTTAAATCTCTCACTTCCTGTCTACAAAGTGTGTTTCCAATGACCACGTAACACGTGTAATCCGCGAAGCCGATTTTTCAAACTTTTATAACGTGTTTTTTAAAGCCTTTTATTAAAAAACTCAATAATCGTAATTTAAACACTTACCATAGTGTGCACTCTCTTAGTATAAAAGGTTATTTATTAAGTCTATGTAATTTCAAGAGTGTAATAGGAGGAAGAATTTTTATTTTGTTAATATATCCTTCTTTATTTAAATGTGTAGTATCTCACTAAACTTCCGCGCTTTCTTTCAGGATGCAACGGTTGTACCCAATTCAATTTTATTTTAACAACTAAAAAACTCTTCAGTATTTCTTCATTTTTTGAGCTGAACTTAGATTATTTTTATTCTAAAATGAATGGTGCCCAAAAACTGTACAACCAAGTTTTAAACAACTATAGAGGACTATTTTCAAAAAATGTACAAAAATTACCTCGATCTCCATGTACTCTACAAGTAAAAAAACGAGCTAGCTTATATCTAGTTTTTGCTCTAACAGTATTAATATCCACTCAATCCCTTCTCAAAAATTAAGATACACATAAGGGGCAAATAACGGCTTCTATTTGATAAATAAAATATTTATTAAAAATAGAGAAAGTTGGGGCTATATAAAGTGCCGCCCCAACGTGCCAGGCTAAGATGTTTAGAATATTTTTTACCGTCACGATCTGCCATAAAAAATTGAATTTTTAGATCAAATGTTCGGTTAATAATTTGATTTTACATATAAAATATGGTTACAATTTTAGGTAAAATCACAATAATCAAAAAATCAAGAAACCGGTCGAGCGCAAGTTGAACATGCGCAATTAGTATTCCGTATTTTGATTACTTTTAAAATAAAATTTTTTATTATGGAGGTGTAAAATGATGAAAGAGGACTTTACAAAACACACAACAATGTTTGTTTCGGATCTTTACTGAAAACTAATGACCCTGAAATTTTTGTTTTTTTATATACCAGATAAATTATTAAAGGTGGGGCACTCGTGATAATTTTCGTTTAATCTACATCCTGTGGAAAATATTCAAAATATGCTCATTAGTACTTTTCGAGATAAGAGGGAGATGGCGGTTTTTCGCAATTTTTAAAAAATAATACAAAGAAAAGTGTGCGCAAGTATTAGATTGTATATACTTTTGAACTCATTTTACAAGCTTTCATGTGATACCTCACTCGAGTAAAAAACTAACTCCTTAAGTCAAAATTTAACTTTCTGTATTAATACCAAGTTTCAACTTTCTATGTCAAATAGTTTCGGAGAAAATCGGGTATGACAGACAGACAGACAGACGGACGGACGGACGGACGGACGGACGGACGGACGGACGGACGAACTATTTTTCATTTCAACAAGAACTAAAATATATATGAAAGAATAGAAATATATAAATTACTAGTTTCAAGATAAGACTATAATGTATTTTTGAAAATTACATAAAAATACTTATTATTTAAGTGCTGAAACAATATGGAAATAACACGTTTTTCAAAAGAAATTCAAATGAAGCCTAATTTTATGAATAATTGTCGCAATTGTAGCACAATGTATGCAACTTTTTGTCAGTTTCATTCATCACACATATGAATAATCATTATTTACAACGAGTCAAACTATGTCAACGACCTTCTCGAAGTGATCTTATATATACATAGGGGTTTACTCCGTTAAAGCCTTTATTAATCTATTTTTTTTGCAATTTTTTATTACTGGCCTTCCTGAAAAGCCAGTGTCTCTTCTAATAAACTATAAATGAAATTTTTGTTTTATTCTATCACAGTTTTGCTTCTTTGCGCTATGCTTTTGTTTCTTTTCGAGTCCTGAAATTGCAGGAAAGTGCTACAGTAGAGACGCGTGTGAGGAAAAAAAGCGATTCACGTTGGTTTTGAATTGTTGTAAGTTGCAGCCGGTGGTAAACACAGTCCTGGGCAAATCATTTGCATCATCGGCTGATGTTCTCTATATAAAAGACTGCTTGAAAAGTGTTGTACTAGGAGTAAAAAGTTGAACCTTATATGGATCTGATGTATTAGCGTGACGTATATTAACAGCATGCACCGCTCTAGCAGGAATTAAGCTAGCAAGCCGTACCTTGATGTACTGACGTATCAACGTTTTTGGTGAGTTCTGGGGCTCCATTCGGTGTGAAACAGCTATTTTCTGAATAGAATCCAATAAATGCAGTGCTTTTATGGGAGTAGAGCTCCAAAAATGAAAGCATTATTCCATTGTTGGTCGAATTTGAGCTTTGCACAGAATTAATAGTTGTTATGGAGTGTAAAGATTTCTAGTTCGAAATAGCATTCCCAGCTTTTAAGACACTCTCCTTGCGACATGTTCATGACAAGAGTAATTTGCTTACATACTAACGCCCAGCAGCTTGAGTGACACCGCTATGTCACTCCAAGATAGAATTTCTTCCAGGTCTTTATTAAGTTGAACGACTTCTTGCTGTCTGCGGATATTTGTATGAGTAGTCGATGTGTCGGGTTCAAAGTGAATGATGAGAAAAGCGTACTGACATCTGCAAAGCTGTAGATTGGATTCCTGGTTTTTTCCAGCAGAACGTTAATGTAAATGAGAACGAGAGTAGGAGAGAGTATGGAGCCCTGGGGTACACCAGCATTGATAATGAAGGTGTTAGAAAGAAATCCGTCGATTGCCACTCGTAAAGAACGCTCTTTGAGGAAACTTGAGAGGCATAAACAGAACTTTTCAAAGATACCAGGAGAGCGTAGCTTAGCCGACAATCCATCTTGCCAAACACGGTCGAATGCCTTGGATATATCAAAAGCAGCCGCTCGAGATTCTCTACAGTGTTCCATATTGATGGTTATATTGAATCTTTATTTATATATATATATATATATATATATATATATATATATATATATATATATATATATATATATATATATATATATATATATATATAGTATTATATATATATATATATAAATATATATATATATATATATATATATATATATATATATATTATATATAGTTTTGGGGGTAATATACATATAAATATATATATATATATATATATATATATATATATATATATATATATATATACATATATATATATATATATATATATATATATATATATATATATATATATATATATATATATATATATATATACATATATATATATATATATATATATATATATATATATATATATATATATATATTTATATATATATATATATATAAAAAAAATAATATATATATATATATATATATATATATATATATATATATATATATATATAAATATTCTCTGGAATATTCTCCAGGGGGTATAGATTGAACGAAAATTATCACGAGTGCATTACCTTTAATAATTTATCTGGTATATTAAAAAAGCAAAAATTTCAAGGTCATCAATTTTCAGTAAAGATTGGAAACAAACTTTGTTGAAAACTCATTTGGGGTGTGTTTTGTGAAGTCACTGATCATTTTATACCACCGTAACAAAATTTTTTATTTTGAAAGCAATCAACGTACGGAACACTAATTGTGCAAGTTCAACTTGCACTTGACCGGTTATTTTTAAGCTACGGTATCAGATACTTAAATAGATTGTTTTGTTTTAGAATATCTGAGGAAGAAAAGGCTATCTGGTAGTCAATATAAAAAAAAAGAGATTGGTTAAGCAAACTCAGCTTCAAAAGCAGACAGGAGCGTTGCATAGCTTCTTAAACGATGCAAGTAATTCCAAACAAAACTAAGAGCCAAGCGGTTGTCGGGATCTGAACATTACCGTCAATTCTGATTTGGATTATCAAGACGACACTAATAATAAAGATTAAATTGCGAGTTATTCCAGCCAGAAACAGAATTCAGTAAGTTTTGAGACAACGGATACTACCACGGGAAATTAAGGAAGCCTCAACCTAACTCTGTCATCAGACTCAGGATTGTGGCCCGATCGTATAAGCGACTCAGATCGAATATTTTTAGTAGTAAGGTCCATTATCTCCTTTATTCCATTACGATTTCCTGTTTAACAATCAAAATCTAAATCGAAGATTTAGTGAAAAAACACTATCATAGGTTTTTAAAAAATTGAGAACAAGTCGCGGGAGATTGGCTGATATATTCTGGTTTTAAAAATTCCGTGTTCTGTTTTTGTTGCACACTTTTTGATTATTCAAAATTAAGTTCCTATTCAAATGAGGGTTATGGAAAAATATATTGGTGAGGTATTAAGAAAGCATGAAGACTCAAAAACTCATGTAAATAATTTGAAAACAGGGATAGAGCTAAAACGAAGGTTGGAAACTTGTTAAACAGTAGATTAAGCTACATAGAGATTTATTAATGCTGAAATTAAATATTGGCATGAAGTGATTTTACGTACAATATCAGTTATTAAATTGCTTGGAGAAAGTTCTCTAGCATTCCGGGGTAAAAGCAACAAGCTTTATGAACATAATAACGGAAATTTCCTAAAGTTAATTCAATTGCTAGCTGAATTTGACCCAATAATGGAGGAATACGTTCGTAGAATCCTCAACAATGAAGAAAATAGAGTGTCGTATTTAGAGAAAAAAATAACTAGAATGAAATTATTGAATTATTACATGATAAGATAAAGTCTTATATAATAAGAGAAGTTCAAAAAGCAAAATATTATTCGGCTATTCTTGGTTGCACTCCCGATGTGAGTAAGGTTGAAACAAATGACATTTGTAGTAAGATATGTTTCTATTGATCAAACAGAATAGGAATTTGAATGTAAAATTAATGAATATTTTTTGGGTTTTCTTCCTAGTGGGACATCTACTGCTAAGAAATTATCTCAAGTTGTATTGGAAGAGTTAGGGAAAAATGGATTGAAAGTGGGAAATATGAGAGGTTAAGGTTACGACAATGGTTCAAATATTAAGAGAACACCTCAATACTTTTACATTGAAACCATTGAGCGATACTCATTGGAAAAGGCGTATTGATTCCTTAAAACCTTTACGTTTTCAAATAGGAGATATTCATGATGCTTTATTAAGTATTTATGAGAATGCCGAAATAGATAATATGATTCGAGATGAGGCCAACAGTTTATGACCACTATAAAACAATTTGTTTTTATGTTCAGTGTTATTTGGTACAAAATTTTGAATCGTATTAATCCGATAAGTAAGCTACTTCAATCAAAAGATTTTTGTTTATTCCAAGCCACTAATTTATTAAATAGCTCAGTAATTTTTTTCAAAGAATTAAGATCGGATGAATCCTTCGACAACATTATCTTAGAACTTGAAAATTTAGCCAGCGATATCGACGTAGAAAAAAACTTTGAATTGACTACATCACGTCATTGTGTTCGGACTACAAAAGGAAATTTTTCATATGAAAGTTTAGACGAACCGATAGTAGATCCAAAACAAAAATATAAAATAGATTTTTTTTTTTCCTTATTATAGATCAGGCGATCAGTGTATTGGAGCTGAGATTCAACCTACTGAATAGTCATAATGACTTTTTTGAATTTTTTATATGATGTTTATAAACTTAAAGATATGTGTATAAATGAATTACTGGCACATTGTAAAGATCTCGAAAACGTCTTGACAGATGGTGATTCGTCCGATCTTAACGCTTTAGATTTGGTTGATGAAATAGACCTTGTTTCTTCCTTTTTAACTAAAAAAGAAGGTTCAGTTGACGTTCTTAAATTCATTGCCTTCCCGTAAAATTGGGTCAAATTTGAGCATTGCTCTAAGAATTTTGTTAACGCTGCCCGTAACTGTTGCTACCGGCGAAAGAATTTTTTCTAAATTAAAAATAATAAAAAAAATATTTAAGAACTATGACTACACAAAATCGTCTTAATGGGTTAGCAATGTTGGCCATTGAACACGAATTGAGTAGTAAATTAGATCTGAAAAATATAATTTGCGATTTTGCAGAAATGAAACTTCGAAAAAAAACGGTTTTAATTTAGGTTTAGACTTTGTATATTATTATACTAGTTTTGTTCATTGTTTTAAAAGTATATTTAAATTATCTTTGAAAATAGTAGGTACTAGTTTTAGTTTGTAAATTCGTTGTCGTTAGCTCGTTAAAAATGTAAACTTTGTTTTTCAATAAAACAATTTTTCGTAAATCTGTATTAGTATTATTGTCTTAAGTCAATTATATAACATTTTCCTGGTTAACATAGTTTTCTTTAAGCTTGGGTGCAGTGGCATTTTTTGAGTTTGCCTACGACGGCAAAAAAGTTAGGGCCGGCCCTGTTGCTAGGCAAGAGATAATTAGGTGAATAGCTTTCTCTTCCTCCTCCAAGCACAATCTGTAATCTGGATCGTCTTTGGCCCCTATGCGAGTAAGGGGTTTATTCCGGTAGCAGTGTCCTGTAAGGACTTTTGTCACTATCTACAAGTCTCTACTGCTTAAATTTAGCGTTAGATTCCTTTATTAGGCAGAAACAATATAAGATATTTTTTTCAAATCAGTATTAATTAATAAATAAATGATTTGTACGATATTTGGACCCTTAAAAAACTGGATCCTAGTCCGGGTCTACTAGGCTAATTAGAGCAAAGATATTCTTCATATCACAACTATCTTTGTAGAGTGTACTAGAATAAATAGAATCCTTATTCCGCTGTAGTAGTTGGGTGGGGATTTTGTAACAAAAAAGAAGGATAGAGAAAGACAATGTTGCCTTGTCCCTAATACTTGGTGTTCTATATTTCGGCTAGATACAAATTTTTATACATACGAGAAATATTTCATACTTTTCATGTTAAAAAAATCGAACATTCTATTTATTTTTCCAGACCTTACCGCGTTGAAACTTCAATTATCAATCCGTACGTGCCATACTTTCGTTTGTAGTTTGTTGTTTTTAGTACTAGTTTGTTGTTGAGGTTTTTAATTAGTGTAATTGAAAACGAGAGATGTGATGCAATTCTCCATAACAACTGGTTCTGCCTTCGTCTCTGTCGGAATTCTTAATATACATATATATATATATATATATATATATATATATATATATATATATATATATATATATATATATATATATATATATATATATATATACAGTACCTGGCCAAATTATTAGACGCACTGCAAGATTTCATGTAAAATATTAATTACCGAGTGATGTTGTACCGTTTTATTATTTTAAATTGATTTGTTTTTTATTGTTATATTATCCAATCAATTACCTATTTATTTGACATAAATAAAACAGCATTAATTTAGAAAAGCATAAGTTTATTAAGTTTTAAAGAAAAGTGGAAATAATGTTAGTAAAGTCAATATTTAGTTGAGCCACCTTTAGCCACTATCAAAGCTTTAATTCTGCGCGGCATGCTATCAATGCAAGATTGTACTGTCTCCTGCATTTGAGGATGATGATTCCACACATGAATAATCTTTTCTAGGAGCTGGGTTTTGTTGGTAATCACATCTTTAGCCACTTCTCTTTTCATCAGCTCCCACACATTTTCATATCAGGGCTATTACCCGGCCAATCCAACAGAGGGATATTTTTTTCTGCCAAAAAAGCTTTAACAGACCGAGCAGTGTGGCAGGGAGCTCCATCTTGCATGAAAGTGAATGGTTCCCCATTTGGATACCATTCTCTGAGCTGCGGAATCAACCGATTTTGTAATACTTCTTTGTACTGATCTTGCCTCATTATTCCTTTGACGACGTACAGACGTCCAGTGCCCTTGCCGCTGATGACTGACCAAATCATCACTTTGGTGGGATGTTTAACCGTCGGGACGACACAATCAGGATGAAACTTTTCTCCATGACGACGATGCACATACTGAGCTTTATTCTGCAAAATTTCGAATGTGCTTTCGTCACTGAAGCAGACCTGTCAAAAATAGGAAAAATATATAAACTTCCATGTTTATTTGCTTTATTTAACTAAAAATGATAATAATGTATCAATTATTGATTAAATTGCTGTATCTTACCGATCTCCAGAAGTCCACATCTTTGTCTTGCCATTGTTTGGCCCACTTCAGGCGCTTTGCTTTCATTGCAGCTGTTAACTTGGGCTTCCTGGCGGGGCGACAGGCCTTAAAATCTAATTCTTTCAATTTTCTTCGAACAGTGCGCTCAGAAGCATTTACGCTAGCATCCTGGAGTTGTGATCTTATTACCTTTGTGGTAGCAAATCTGTTTTCTACACAAATTTTCTTCAAACATCTCTCTGACCGTGGAGTGAAAATTGGTTTTTCTACCGCATCTTTTCTTTCTTTTCGGGCTTAATTCCTTCCCTGACTCAATTTTCTTTTTTATGCGTCGTACACTAGCTTCAGAAACCTCCAATCTTCGTGATATTTTTCGGTTTGTAAATGTTTTCGCAATCACAAGGACCTTCACTTCAGCTTTTTTACGTGGTGAAAGATCGCCTTTTCTACCCATAATGAAAATAGTCCAATTACATTTTTAAAACACTGCATACAAAATAAACTAATAACTGAGTAGTATAAAAACTGTTAAACAAACAATCACAGTCCATAAAGCCACAGAAACACGTCCGTACCTGACTCGATTCCGATCGCGACTGATACAGATTTGTACTTGTTTACGTTCATGTATCACTTTGTCAACACAGTGTTACCATATGTTAAAAATAAATACAAATATGTAGTCTGCAACAATTCTTTTAAATAAAAATCAATAATATTGTAGTTTAAATATACCATCATTGCATAAAAACTCTTAAGAAACATAAAATTACTAAAAAAAAATACAGTGCGTCTAATAATTTGGCCAGGGACTGTACATATATATATTTTTATATATATATATATATATATATATATATATATATATATATATATATATATATATATATATATATATATACCAAGTGTACAAGTATGAACTGCGGATTTTTTTTCTAAAAAAAACATGTTAAATTCGGAAAAGAATGATAAAAAGTACTTTATTCAAAGTATGCTCCATCGCTTGTTATACATTTTTCTCATCTTTCGGGCAATTTGTGAATACCACGCCAGTAAAAATCTTTCCCTTTTGCTGCGAACCATTCATCGAGCCATTTTTTCTCTCTTCGTACGAACCAAAGCGCTGCTCAGCAAGTGCGTCACCCATCGATGCAAACAAGTGGTAATCAGAAGGAGCCAAGTCTGGTGAGTAAGCCGCATGGGGTAGAACTTCCCAGCTCAGCTGGCAAGACGAGGGTATTGTAATAAACGGCAACAGATTGAATAACTTGAGATTTGCTGACGATGTTATCATCATTGCAGAATCTCCAGAAGAGCTACAGCATATGTTCAGGGAATTGGGAGAGGAATCAAATAAAGTAGGCTTAAAAATAAATTTGAAAAAGACCATAATCATGTGTAACACACGTAATAATTAACAATGGTCACATTGAAAAAGTCGAAAAATATTATTTACCTGGGCCACCAAATACAACTAGGAAGAGAAAACGAAATGAGTGAAATATACAAAAAGAGAATGCTTGCATGGTCTGCGTTCAGAAGACTATCATATATACTTAAAAATAAAAACATTGCCTTAGATCAAAAGTGTTCGACCAATGTTTTCTGTCAGTGCGTACGTATGGAGGTCAAACTCGGACTAAATAAACAATAAAAAAAAAATTGCTGTCACACAAAAGGCTTTGGAAAGGCAAATGATTGTATAGCTCTGAGGGACAGGAAGGCCAATGACTGGATTAGATTAACAACAGGGATGAAAGACGCAGTTGAAACAATCACCAGTTTTAAGTGGAATTATGCAGAACACATAGCAAGATGTAGGGATTCTAGATGGAACAACATCATCCTTCACTGGAGACCTTATACTGGGTAAAGGAAAAGGGGACGTCCCACCGATACGTTGGACAAATGACCTGAAACTGACTTCGCGGCTGAACTGGAGGAGAGAAGCCCAGGACGGAGATAGGTGGAGTGCATTGAGGAAGCCCTATGTTAAAAAATGAACGGTCGATGTGGGCCTTTGAGATTGACTGATACGTCTCGCGTAAGTTGCTGCCAGTTCGCCCTGTCCTGAGCTTCATCTACAGGATCATACATTGATGTTCCTATTGATGATTTTAGCTGATCTAATCACGTTATCGCAGATCGACTGCGTTGTTTCTTACCCTCCCCTTTACGTTGCATGATCAGCTTTTCCATATTTTCTGGGTCTTTTCCCATAACGTGTCCAAAATATTTGAGGGTTCTAAACTGAATAATACTGGATAGTCTTTGTTTGATGTTTAATTCTCCTAAAATAGACATATTTGTTCTGTGTTGATCCCATGTGATATTAAGCATTTTTCTTCAGCAAAACATTTCCGTTGCTTCGATCTTTTTCCTCTTCTTTTGTCTCAACGTCCAAGATTCGCACCCGTATATCAGTACTGGTAAATTCAGAAAATTCATCAGTCCCACTTTAACTTGTGTGGAGATTTTGTTATCTCCAGAGTGTATTCAGCTTTCGACTATTAACTACAGGAATTCCAAAATATCGTGGGATTTATTTTGAAAAGCCACCTCGAGGAAAAGTTGCTCGGAATTTTTTTTCATCTAAAAGCTTGGAGAAGTCACTACCGAAATGCTAAGAGCATATTCTTTGTTTACACGCTTTCATTGATTGTGACACGACGTCTGCTTTTTGCAATAAAGGTAAAAACAAGTTTCCTAAAAATGTTGAGAAATGCAACGATTTACATGATGTTAAAATATTTAAAACTGCTAATGAAGATCTTGACAAAATTTTTCAAGCTGGCTCAGAGACTTAAATACTTTGAGATTCAATTCTTTTGTGAAAGGCACAGTAAAAAATATTTATGTTCAGTTGCCATCTTTAGTGTCTACATCTGATACGGCATTTGAACATTTTTAAAAGAGTATACCTACAAGTAATAATGTGGTTATATATATATATATATATATATATATATATATATATATATATATATATATATATATATATATATGTTAGCTTTTATTTTTTAAAAAAAATTAATTTAAACACTTTTGGGCAATTTCAACAACAATTACTTTTATTAACAATTGTAATCAGACATCTAACAAAGCTGGCCGACTACTACGGCCCTCTAAACTATAATTCATAGTGCGTACCAAAATATCTTTGTTACCTAAATCTCACTAGAGTTACATAAACACTTTTATCAGCTATGGTCATATCTGTCGTAATAACTAAAATTAATAGTTTTGGGAGAAATCAATTTACAGTAACAGTAACTTAAGTATAGATAAATCTACGTAATGTAAACAAGCCTGAAAACAATTATAAATAATTAATATTCCCCTTCTCATATTGCATCGTCCTATCCTATTTATTTTTAACCAGGCATGAAATGAGGGTTTTTCCTGCTGACACCTAACATATATATATATATATATATATATATATATATATATATATATATATATATATATATATATATACAGTGAAGTCCGTTTATAACAAACTCCAAAAATCACGAAAAATGGTTCGCTATATCCGAAGTTAGTTACAAACAGTAAACAAAATCTAATATCACTTTTCACTACTTTTTTATTTAGATTAGGCGCTAATGCCTAGAAAAACGTTCAAAAGTTATTATTATGTATGTTGGTACATATACGAGTATAAACTAAAACATTAAAATAGGTAGTTTGTACAATAAAATCAGTAATTTTCGTTTATACAATTTTACTTCAAAAAGAAATGGTGTTTATATAATTATCAAGGTCACAAAAACTTTCAGTCATATTCTTTTTCATTTCTGAAATGGTTGGAACATAAATGTTATCTCTTTCTCCAAGCTCGTCTTCGTCGTCATTATCGCTTAAAATTTTTCCAGAAGTCACTGATGTCACAATTTGATCATCAGTTAATATTTCTCTCGTCATTCATTCATTATCAGTACATATGAAATGGTATGGAATACTGCTCTGATGTTTGGGGCTTCGCTCCCAAACATACACTGCATTTGTTGGATTCTATTCAGAGAAGAGCTGTTCGTCTGATTCCAATCAAGGCCGCCGGTCAGTTCCGGGTCTCCAGACCAGGAACTGACCGGCGCACAGTGTCTCGACTAGTACAAGCTAGCGGGACAATATTATTTCTTCATTTATTTCAATTGTTTATGTATATTCCAGCTATCTTAAGCTATTTTAAGAAAAAAAAAGTTGAAAAATGTGTACTGTATGTGTATTAATTGAAATATGTAGCTGCAAGACGGAAGTGGTTTACTAATGTGTCTCATTTGTTCACTATTGTCGCTAATTGTTCTTTAATTAGCTACATTCGTCTACCTACTCATTATGTGTGAAAAGCACATTCATGTTTGTTTACAAAGAAATTTCTAGGAAAAAAATAAAAATCATAATGATAGTACCCACATTTATTAATTTACAAAATATTATTTCTTTTAAAATAAATTAGTACAATAATAGTATCTATATATCAATTATTTACAATAACAAGGTGTATAAGTAAAAGAAATATAATATTAAATAACTTATATACTAAGGCATGAATCATAAGCAACTACAATACACAATAAAATAAGAATAATAATTACAATAAAAAAAATACTTAAACCTACTAATCACCATCAGATGAGTCGTCATCACCGCTCTCCCATTCAGTAGAATATTCAGAGAGTAAATAATCCTCCTCATTTAATTCGTGATGATGACTTACTGATGGTGTTTCGGATGGCAATGAAGGTGGGATAATCAACTGCAGAGCCTCCGATGGCAAAGAAGTAAATTTTCTTCGCGGTAATTCTCTATACGAGTTGATAACAGGATCAGACGTAATTAAAAGCATTCTCAAAAGATCTGTATTTGTGGCAATACGTGACCGCTTCCTGGTGTGCCGTTCACGGAATTTACGACAGTCTTTATTTCTTGCCTCCAGGGCTTCTTCGGAGAGTTGTCCAATGGGAAGAAGAAAAGACTTTATAACTTCCGCGCTGTGTACAAGAATTTTATGCACAGTAACGGGCATGGAATACCACGAATACAGATCAAGGTATAAATTTCTAGCATCAACACAAAACTTTTCGAATTCTATATAATTTATGTCATATCCCGATGACAAAGTTCTTAAAATTATATGAAATCTACGAATAAGGTTTACGTCTAATCCTGTAATTTCGCTGCTCAATTCATCTCTGGAAAAAAATCTACGTGCTGTGTTTCCATCGTTTGTGTTACCATACCCAGGTTTTGGTTTATCTACAATGAGACCCATACGATCTTTAAACGCTTTTTGTATCTCTTGTGAGCGTTGTTTCACAATAGCTTTGTCGTTATCTCCCCTGACTTGCCACTTTTTTATTTCTAAACGATAGCTGATGTGAAGCAAACATTCAAACGTGCGGATCCATGCATGTAAAGTAGATAAACCAAATGCAAGGCGTTCTTCGTTGCTGGGATATTTCTTTGACTCCTCGTTGATAGTAGGTGGGGTGGCACCGCAAATATAACACTTTTGTGTTGAACTTGTGTCTGTTAAGGCATTGCATACTTTGCCATTAGTCATTGGCAACAACAAATCGTGTTTAACAGAGATTTGAGATCCAGCAACGTTACATAATGTTGGAAGAAGCTGACTTACTTCAGCTAAAATTTTAGAAGTTTCTTCTTTCGTAAACTCTTTTGTCTCCTTGGCAAAAATAAACTTAATAGGACGGCAATATAAAATAGAGGAAGGTCTTGGATTTTGCCAGATCACAGTTTCGCCATCAAGCAGTCTCAAAGGGACAAATGAGTATACGAACAAAAATTCGTCTGTAGCGTTAGTGTTCTCAAATTTCTGCTTATACGTGGTATGCCCCGAACTCCCATCACAGCCCCATTTGCTTACCAACGTATAATATGAACGAGATAACACACTTCTAATGACTTCCGTCTGAACTTTAACTAATCGTTTAGCCGTTTTATCCAAAATCGCGTGAAGTTTAATTTCAGCTCGAGATTCAGTCACAGAAATATATTCGTCAGAAGGACAACAAGAAGCTTTGGACTTACCTAAACTATAAAACGATGGATACACTTGATGTCCCGCTTTCATTGACCATTTTCTTGTTTGTTTATATGAGTGAGAAGTCGATTTCGAGTCCACATAATAAGCTAAAGCTTCGTCTGGTGTTAACTGCCGACTTTGTTCAGAACACTTATTCTTTTCTCTAGTTTCGCTGACCGCGACGTTATGGATCTGTTTAGCAACACTTCGATGCCCTTCTTTTCGAGTAGCTAACTCAGCTGCTGTAATAAGCTCACTTGCACTTCGCGATTCCAAAAGATCTTCTACTCTCCGTCTCTTCGTTTTCGTTGACGAGTCTTCAAATGATTTTCTGGGTCGCCCTACGGAGAGAGCCGCTGATGATGTTGAAGTGCACGGCTGGTTAACACACATCTTTATTTTGATTCCGGATCCTTCTAAATAATCTTTATGTTTGATTAGAAACATTTCTTTGTTACACTTTAAAGAAGTCCACTTTTGATTGAATTTTGCTGAAAGGCTTGATATTTTCATTTTGAGTCGTTTTAGAGAATCGTCAGAAACATCAGACATATTGAATTTTTCACTTATATAATAAAAAATGCTACTGTTTCGTTCAGTTTTGTCATGTTTTAGCCATTCTTCGAAAAACTCCATTTTCGTCATAGTCACGACTCGTTCTGAAAAAAATAAAATAATTTTACTTTCGGGCCTTTTCGGGGTCTATAATATATATGAATCTGTGCCTGAATGTTGTAGGTATTACATATAGAAAAATCTAGGTGGATAAAAAAAGTTGCTACTTTTAAAGTTTACAATTAATGTAAAATTTGCTGGATTTATCTATACATTTACAAATTGATATTACACCAAAAGTATACATTTTTTTTTATAAAAAATATAAGTCATAATAGAGTACATACCTTCAACAGAATATTCCATCACAAAAAAACTCGTTTCACTTTGCTACCAATTTTAAAATATGTTATCACAAGTGTGCATAAAATGCAACTGATTTGCAAATGAAAATGACCTCTCTTATAAGGGTTACTTTGACCCCCTGATAAGATACCTTTATGAGGTGATAAACAAATTAATTCTTGGAATTCGTTAAATGGGGGGGGGGGGGGTTGGTTACAAGTCGTTATCAGTGGTTCCTGGAAATTACGTCATGAATATTGTCCCGC
>CM032448.1:43838326-43843655 GCA_019049505.1 Pachyrhynchus sulphureomaculatus
AAGTGGATCACGTACGACAATAATGTGTGAAAGAGATCGTGGTCGAAAAAGAATGACGCTCCACAAACGATGGCAAATTCCGGATTGTTGCTAAAAAAAGACTATTCTGTGTCTTTGGTGGAATTGGAAGAGAATCGTGCATCATGAGTTGCTTGGCCAAATAATTGATTCTGTACTGAATTGTCAGTAATTGACAAGATTGAAGCAAGCGATTAAAAAAATCGGCAGGAACTAGTCAACAGTAAGGGTGTCGTCTTCTACCATAACAACGCCAGACCATACACATCTTTGATGACTTCGCAAAGCTTTGATGCATCTACTGTATAGCCTGGACCTTGCACCGTCAGATTACCATTTGTTTCGGTCTCTACAGAATATCCTCAATGATGGTAAGTTAATTTCAAAAGAGGTCTGTGAAAACCACTTGTCACAATTTTTTGCCAAGAAACCACAGAGATTTTGGAGTGACGGGATTATGGTGTTGCCAGAAAAATGACAGAAGATCACCGAACAAAATGGCATATATTTGGTTTAAGTTCTTTTAAAACACGTAAATCGGATAAGTGGTTCTCAAGTGATAAGCGCACTAACGGACAGACAGATAGAAAAGGGACGTTGCATTTTATATATTATATTCATTGCAACATGATATTGTTCCATATTCAATGGTTTAGACAGTGTATTGCAAGAGAACGCGCTAACGGTAACCTTTTTTCGACTTGATTCACTATTATCGTCACTGCTTATTCTTTATGTTATCTAACGCAATAAAATTCATATAACCTGGCCAGAGAACATATGTATGTTTTAAAAAAAAAGCACGTAACGCACTAACGGACAGACAGAGAGACGTTGCATTTTATATATATTATAGATAGATAATTTGGCCCGAGAACATATGTAAGTTTTAAAAAAAGCACGTAAATCGGATAAGTGGTCCTCGCGTGATAAACGCACTAATGGACAGACAGAGAGAGAGACATTGCATTTTATATATATTATAGATCATAGACTATAGATATTCTCTGCTACATAATATTGTTCCATATTTAATGGTTTAGGCTATGTATTGCAAGGGAACGCGCTAGCGGCAAACTTTTTCCGACTTCATTCACTATTATCGTCACTGCTCATTCCTTAGGCTACCTATCGTAATAAAATATAGCCCTAACCTGGCCAGAGAACATATGTATGTTTAAAAAAAATACGTAAATCGGATAAGTGGTTCTCCAGTGATAAGCGCACTAACGGACAGACAGAGAGACGTTGCATTTTATATATACGAGTATTATACGTGTAGATTATAGATATAAATATATATATATATATATATATATATATATATATATATATATATATATATATATATATATATATAATATATATATATATATATACGCTGAAAGCTTAGTTACAAAGAAAACCCTTCCCTACATTGGAACTTTAAAAACTTGCACCTAATTTAAAAAACCGATGACTGAGGTAGGACAGATTTCTCCAAAAAAGAGTTTTTCAGAGGAATTTTCAAAACTGAAACAGAATTTAAAAATCGGTAACTGGGTGATGGAGATTTTTCACAATAAAGTATTCCCTCATACAATGAAAATTTAGAAGCTTCTACTTATTAAAAAAAAACCTGTTTCTAAAAAACCGTTATTTTCTACACCCACAGAGAAGGTGGAATTCACTTGCCTCCCCCTACTCCCCTGGGTGATGCCTCTAAGTATACATTTGAAAACAAACTGTGGATAATCTTATTTATAGTCCGACATATACGGGGTGAGGATCAATCAATCAATCTAAAATTGCGTAAAATTTTGGTACACGGGCTTTTCAGAAAGAGGGAGGTTTTTTTTGAAATAGGCTTAAAATGGTCTAATTTTTTTTTATGGGTCTAGCACACGTGCTGCAGGGTAGTCCCTAAAGCGCTACAGGAGCGACACGTGTGCGGAAAAAGCGATTTACGTTGTTCTTGAATCGCTGTAAATTGTTCTCGGGGGGAAACACAGTCCTGGGTAAGCCATTCTAAAGGGATGATGTTCTCCATATAAAAGACTGCTTGAAAAAGTGTTGTACGAGGAGTAACAAGCTGAACCTCATACAGATGTGAAATATCAGCGCGACGTGTACTTCTAACATGCACCGCTCTGGGAGGAATTAAGGGGGCTACATCCTTCGAACACTCTCCATGAAAATACTCGTAGAATAGACTCAAGTCGCCAACCGTTCTTCGATGTTCCAGCGAATCAAGGCCGCCGGTCAGTTCTGGGTCGCCAATCAGATGAACAGCCCTTCTCTGAACAGAATCCAACAAATGCAGTGTATGTTTGGGAGCGGAGCCCCAAACATGGGAGCAGTATTCCATAGTTGGTCGAATTTGAGCTCTGTAAAGAATTAGCAGTTGTTGTGGAGTGAAAGCCTAATTTTAAAAAGACTGACGAGAAAAAATCGGGGGAGGCCGTTTTTCCTAACCTGAACTAACCGGAACTAACCTGAAATAAATAACCAGTAATTACAAAATCATTAAATAATGAAAAAAAAATGTCCTACCTTAATGTGAAAACAAAACCGATTAAGTGCAAGTTGGACTTGCGCAATTGGTGTTCAGTACGTTGATTGCTTTTAAAATAAAAATTTTTGTTACGGAAATATAAAATGATCAGTGACTTCACAAAACACACATCTCATGTGAGTTTTCAACAAAGTTTTTTTCCAGTCTTTAGTGAAAACTGATGACCTTGAAGTTTTTGTTTTTTATATACCAGATAAATTATTAAAGGTAATGCACTCGTAATAATTTTCCTTCAATTTACACCCTGTAGAGAATATTCCAGAATTTTTTCAAAATTTTTTTGATCAATACTTTTCGAGATAAGGTGGGGGGGGACAGCGATTTTTTTGCACTTTTTTAAAAATAATACAAAAAGAATTGTGTGCAAGTATTACATTATATATATTTTTGAACTTGTCTTTTTACAAACTTTATTTGATCCCCACTCGATGAGTTGGTAAAAAAAAAATTTTTTTCAGTTCCGATTTTACCCCCCAGACAGACACGAAGTGATCTTATAATTGTGTTCCTTACGGAACATTCAAAAATGATGTGCTATATTAGTGACTGGAGACCAACGTTACTTCAGGTTTAGTAAAAACGGCCTCCTCCTATTTTTTCTCGTAAATCTTTCAAAATTAGGTCATTATTCATTATTTTCAGTCCTGTTTAAGATAGTCTGAAAAAGTCTATGATTATAGAGTATAGTAAAAAAAAAATATGCTTGTCAACTTGTATTTGCAAGGGAAGTACTAAGTAAATAACTTTTACCACCAATTTTTAAAATAACAATTTGTTTGGGCTAGGTCTTGCCAAAACAGGACCTCCTTATGCCGGGCCTTATTGGGCCTATTAAAAAAAAGGTACTACATATGACTCAATTATCTGTTCAGGACGTGTGTTGGTTTTAATGGGTAAAATCCATATCAGGACGTTTGGTACTAAATAACTTTCCCCTATACAAGTATAAAACCAATAATATGTAAACAATAATCCTTCTTCTAATCTTTTATGAAGCATGTGAAATGCGAAAATAGTCGAACTTTTCGAACAATCCTCGTATTTTCACGACCTTGTCCTCCTGAGCCCACAGTATTGTTGTTATAAACAATTAAACTTTATAAAAAATACCATAAAACAGTTGCTTCAAACATGCTAATAGCAGTGAACCTGCTGCAGACATTAAGTCAACTGTGACTATTACTAATCGATATTTAAGCGGCGAATAAATTGCAGGATTTTAAAGGTTCCTGCAAGTCAGATTCATTCATGGCTTTCTGCGATCAATAGACAGTGCGGCAGGAATTGAAAGTGAATGTGCCGAGGGAAAAAACGAGACATTTTCCGTGATGACTGTTAAAAGAAAAGAGTCGGAAATTTGATTCTTACGGGCTAAAAAAAGTGTTTTAGTGTTTAAAGTTGGGAAAATTGCTCTTCCGGCCTAAAAAAAATATATAAATAAAACAGTGTTCATCATTACGGGAAACTATAATAAACAATTTTCGTGGATGGCAATAAAACTGGAACTCACTTCAAGAATATGTTGCAATTTCTTTTTCCGATCTATCTTTTATATTTATGTATTACTTCGAGGACATAAAATTTTTTTGTACATGTATTTATAAACTAAACTAAAATATTAATCAAGGATATTATTTATGATTTTATTTGATCAAAAAGAAATATATTATATTATTACAAGGCCTTAAAAAAATTCTCAATTATTCAGAAATTGATTACTTTTTTTTAATTAGTCTTTAAATTTTCCTGTTTGTGATGTTAAAATATACAGTGTGTCAAAATGAAGTTAATGCCAGTAATATATCAAGGATTTACGTCCATGGATAGGAGATTTTCCAGTGCGATGTTGCCATGGATAGTGTCGGAAATTAGAAGAAGGGATTTTAATGAGAATGGTAAGTTTGATACTATTATATGAAAAATCATAATAATCCAGTTATATTAAAAAAATCGGTCAAATGCATGTTGGATTTGCTCAATTACTTTTTCTGTACTGTTGACTGCTTTTAAAATAAAATAAAAATCTTTACCAAGGCTAAGTTAATTAGGTCCTTGACATTTTAAGATCCAATATGTATTTTCACGTTTCTTCTTAGTCAATAAGGTATAATAGTTATAGCATTTTAGCTACCTTAATAACCAATAAACCAATCTAGCTCAATCTAGAATCTAGTAGTAAAAGTGTTAAAAGAAATATTTACTACTTAAATATTTATTTAATTATAAACAAATAAAATAAGAACGACTCGCCCCTTGGTTACAGTAATGTACTTAAAAGTATATTACAAAAACCTCCACCATATGTTACCGAACATAGTTCTCCATAATTTTTTTTACACCAGATAAATTACACAGGCCAACAAAAAAAATATTTGTGAAAAATTTGTAAACCAATATATGTTTGTAGTTCTCTCACAATATGACATCGGTTAATTTCAAAATAGGGAAAATTTGATACATAAAAAATAAAAAAAAAACTTAAACCGTACTTTTATTTGATTAGGCTACAATTCTTACTCACGATAACATATTTCACTCCAAATGCGAATATTTTAGGTGCTTATTTTTTTGTAGTTTCCTTCCCTTTTCTCTGTGAAGTTTCTTGTATAGGTTTTTCTCCGATGTGATGCATTTTTGTTGTTCTCTATGAAGTGACCAACAGTAATCACACATCATGTTGATATTCCACCGTCCCTGGTTAGTACCGTTTCTCCATCTCCTTTATGTCCTGATGGAACCGTTTTCACCTGCTCTTCA
>CM032448.1:43843755-43956255 GCA_019049505.1 Pachyrhynchus sulphureomaculatus
GGAAGGACGAACCAAACTCCGAACCAGATAAAAACAGCTAAATTCATAGAGAACCAATCAAGTTACAACATAGCTCTGATATAGCGCTTTGCGACTTCTGGTTGAAACATGTAAGGAAAAACCTCAGGTATCGAAAATTTTTCTCAAATGATGATTTGGAAGCCGCGGTGGCGTCGTGTTATGAAATGCAGAAAAAAGATTTTTTTGGGCGGAAAGAAACAACTTGAGAAACCTCGGACCAAGCGTGTTACTGTAAATGGTAGTCATGTAGAAAATAATTTTGCATAACTAGGTAGATAACTTAAAAACACTCTCGTACGACTAATGATAGTCTTTCATATTTCGGCAAGCTTCAGAATTAGTCGGATATACTTGGAAAGGATCGTTATTACATGAGTGTGCATCAAATAAAATAAAAATATTATGCTAATACATGATTTATTAATTATAAATTTTGAATAACAGTACGTAGTCTCTTCCTCACTTCTGGTTTTGTTACTCTCAAAATAAACGCTGTTTCTGTGCAGCTGTATCAATTATTTTTTCCCTTAACTATTTAAGATAGTTCACCTGCGTTTGGAAAACCAACTCTTTCATGTCCTCAGTCATAAAAGTTCAAGGGATGGAAAGAAGAAAATAATTGATGCGGCGGATCAAATAATAAAAACATTTACTTCGAGAGTAACAAAAGTAGGAGTGCGGAAGAAGTTACGTGCCGGTATCCGACAAAGATACTCTCAATTTAATGAAAATTTGTAATTAATTAATCCTTTATTAGCATCATATGTCTGTTTCATTTGAGGAGCGCTATGTGTAATAACGACCATCCCCGGGTACTTTCAACTAATTTCGAAACTTGCCGATATATAAACAAGTACTATGGTAACTGTTTCTTAAATCCAAAACAGCAGGCGCGCTTTACCTGCATCCCTATTATTAAAGTCTCAATTGCCCTTCATTTAATCTAGTGTAATAAAATCGTAAGAGCCACTATATCGACTATTTTTTCCAAAATAATTATGGGCGGTATTATACAACGAACAATCATTAGTCCTGGTTAGGTTACAGGCTACATTTTATTCCTATTAAGATTTTAGAAGTTCCTTCATGGACTACTACTCAAACGACTTATAGATAAGGTATGTCATAACTAGAGACTGGATTATATGCAACATAAAAATCTTGAAATATGCATGAAAAATGCTTAAAATATGCATGAAAAGGGTCAAAATATGCAATATTAAATAATAATAAAAGTAGTAATTTTTAGTTTTTTATTTCAAAATCAGCATAAAATTAACAAGTTATCGACGATGTTTAAATTTAATTAACAATTATTTGACATTTTTTAAAATTATTTAACATTTGTATACTTGTACACGTAAACAATAAGGTATTGTTCCAAATGTTGGGTAGTAAGATTGTGTCTTCGATCACTTAAAATATTTTTATAAGTGGAAAAAGACCGTTCCATATCCACTGTGGTAACTGGGCAGTACTTGAATTTGGGGTGCTATGTTAGCACTTACTGTTTCTGGCAAAAGTTCACCCGTCCCATTAATAAAACTATCAATTTGACACAAAGGTTCAAAGCCTGGGTTATTGCACAAAATGTTTTCAAACTTTTCTTTAACTCTACGCGGGAATACAGCTGGCAATGTGGAGTTAATTTGACGGATTTTTTTCATTAACTGAATTGATTCGGTCAACGCCAAACCTCCAGTTTCAAGCTTTTTAATACCCGCAGGTATTGTGGATAAGTGAGTGCTAATCAAAGCTATGTTTATTTTTTAATATCAGAATCGTTAAATGCTTCCGTGGATTGACGAACTGCCATAGCCTCTGCACTATCGAAGTCATTTACTACACCTTTGATGGCCTCGAAATGTTCATTGTAAAATAGTACAGCTTTAATCCATGTTCCCCATCGAGTTACCACTGGTTCGGGAGGTAAAGGCACATTTGGCAGTTTTTCTTTATAGGCGTTATTACGAGCAGGTGCCTTAAGAAACACTTTCTTTGCCGATGAAATTAGTTTATTTACATTTCCAAACGTGGATCGTACTTTTTCAGCGAGTCGATGGACTCCGTGAGCAAAGCACGTCACATGAATTAAATTTGGATAAAATACTTGGAGGACTTTGGCTGCCTTGATTATATAGGGAGCAGCATCTGAGAGAAATATAAATACTCTTTCATCTGCAGAAGATACAGGAAATATTTTTTTTAATAATCTCATTCATAAATCTGGCGATCGTAGAATGATTTGTCTTGTCAAGTTCTTTGCAGGCCGCCAAATAGGAAGAAGAAGGCTCTAATCTTAATGCACCCACAAATAAATTCGCAATATAGCGACCACAGCTGTCGGTAGTTTCATCAGCTGAAATCCAAATAATGTCATCCTTAAGTTCATTACGTATTTCTTCCAGAACATGTTGGTAAATTGTTGGTATGTAATTTTTACGCAGTGTTGATTCGTCTGGTATTTTTTGATTCAAGCAATATTTTCGCAGAAAATCTTTGAATGTAGGATTTGTAAGTTTGTGGAGAGGAATATTACTTGCAAGCAATGCTTCACATAAATCCATGCTAAAGTGGTTTTTTTGTTTGCCTATAGAAGTGGAATCACTGCTACTTGCTGCTGTTATAAGTTGTTGTCGTGGGCCTTTTTTTGCAATCCTACGATATGAAGACTTGTCTTGACATGCTGGTCAATTTGAAACTTTTTTGTGCACGCAACATTTTTGTCGCAAACTCGACAATATAAAACATTTCCGTATATAAATGTTCCAGGATAATCAGCTACCCACGAAGAGACACTTTTTTTTGCGGGTGGCATGGTACACGTTAAACTTTAACACAACACGCGTCAACAATAATGTTAAAAACTGACATCTTGTTTTAAAATAAAAATTTGTCTTCGAGAAAATTGTTTATTTGATCCACGCTCAAACAAATATTCTTAGAAACTAACTACTTATCACTTAATATCCCGACCAAGATACAAAGGAATAAAATACCGTCGTAATTTTGGGTATTCCCTTGGCACTATAACCTAATCGATGTTTGGACTATTGCAGGTAATGTCCCGGCGATAAGATCGGCTCTAGACGGCGACATTAACAATACCCTGAGCAATTCAATTGCCTAGTAATACCGAGAAATATTGTAAATATAGGGAAAATATGCATCATTACTAGATTTTGGGTTTAATATGCAATAATCGGTAAGAATGGTCTAAATATGCAAATGCATATGAAAATATGCAAATGCATATAATCTGGTCTTTAGTCATAACATTATATTTACTGAATATATCGGAAAAATTCTTTTACAAAGAGAAAACTTTTACTTATATGAGTGGTATACACTTATGACATATTTACTATTGTCTTCGTTAGAAGTTTTGTCAGGTCTCAGACAAAGTGCTTAAAGGTATCATAGCCTATTGTGTGCGGTAAGCATCTATGGGTTAGAATGTCTGTTGTATGAAAGAAATTTTAGTGAAAAAAGAAATATAAATGAAACATTAAAGAAATATCTTGACAATCCTGAAAATAGGTAAGTAAATGACTACTTAAGCATATTGAAATTTGACACGTCGGAAATTACCTAATCTAGAAAATTTTTTGTTATTTACCTTTTGAATAGGAGATATATACTAAAATTAATCAACTTAGCGGGAACTAAATTCTATGAAAAATAACTTTCTGAATTATAAAACAACCTGTATATTTTGTTTTTAAATGAAATAACTTACCAAAGGGAGCCCAATCACACCAGTTTGGAGGTTCGTCAGGAGAAGGTGGGCGTATTGAACTACAATTTCTATGTAACACTGCTTTCACTACTGAAATGGGCTTTCTTGACAAATGATAAGACATATAGGCAATATATGTCAAAAATACAACACTTGTCTTGTAGCTAAAACCAAAATAGAAATCCTTGGAAAACTGGATTACTTCTTTAAAGAACACAAAAACACTACTTATGTTAAAAGTCTTGTCAACGCCAGAGGTGTGTATATATTTTATGGCGTGGATAGAAACCAACTAGCTAGTCTTATTTTATTTTTTAATAATCGAATTTTTAAAATTTTATTACATTACAAGTTGCGAAACATTTATTGGGTAAGTTCAATTAATTAAACTACAATAAAGTACTCATGCATCATTAATATTTTTTCTTTCTTATTTCCTTTTATCATTTTTATTCTTTTTCTTTTATACATTTTAATTTTTTTACCACTATCATTATTACAAATTATTTGTTTGTCACTATATATGTTTTGTTACTTACAATTGATTGTAAAAAACTGAGAAGTAAAAAAAATTGAAGACGACATGTAGTAGAGATGGGTGTGGTTCAATGGTCTAGCTAGTGTACTTAAGCTAATAATTATACCGGCAACGTTACCGGTACGCGTGCATGCTTTGAGTTGGTAGGATTGTGGTCATATGATCGAAGTTTGACCTTGCATGCGTCATTTTCCTAGCTCTTGCTACGGTGTAAACAGGGCCGCTCCCCTGTGCATCAAAGAGAGCAATGATCTGATTTTTCTGAACGAAACATGTTTTATCGCGTAGTTTGATTTCCATAAAATCTGTGAGATGGATGCCAAGTGTTGATATGTGTCAACGCTTACTCGACCTTGACAACACAGAAGATGAAATGTCCGGCCATCACATCGTCGATATTCTACGGACATAAAAGTGCCGGAAGTAGTGCATGAATAGTGGCGCGACCAACTAAAAACCTTCTTCTTGGAGGGAATACCCGAGCCCTTGAGACTCGCTAGATCAAGTGCATCGAAAAGAAACGAGACTCTGTAGAAAATAACGTACTTGTTCAACTTTTACGTTTATGTTAAATGCTATGACAACATTCCAGAAGAAGAGTTCCAGAAAAATTACTTGCAGTGGCAAGCGCGTTGGAATAAGTGTGTGCAAGCAGAAGGAAATTACTTTGAAGGAGATCACTACAGCTGACTAAAAACATAATTAAATTTTTTTATCACTTCAGTCTCATTACTTTATTGTCGCACGCATACATATATATATATATATATATATATATATATATATATATATATATATATATATATATATATATATATACATATATATATATATATATATATATATATATATATATATATATATATATATATATATGTATGTATATATGTATATATGTATATTTGTATATATATATATATATATATATATATATATATATATATATATATATATATATATAGTAGACCAGTACCGGCAGTTATGCCTGTTAATTCTTCCGTTAAGACAAAATGTGGCCTCGTCAGAAAAAACAATATTATGAATTAGGTTAGGGTCATTATTGATTCGCTCCATCATGACCTTGCAAAATTCAACGCGTCTATCGTAGTCATCTTCAAATATTTCTTGCAATAGAATGGGTTTGGACGGATGCAATTTTTCTTTTCTATTTTTTATGGGTCGAGTAGACGTGCTGCAGGGAAGTCCCTAAAGCACTACAGGAGCGACACGTGTGCGGAAAAAGTGATATTCTCGATTTAGTATACGACTTAAGGTACCTTTACTTATGTTGTGGTCTAGCCAAAGCTGACGAGTGGCTACATGGGGATTTTCCGTAATTTCCAATAAAACATCTAACTTTTTATCATTGCTTGTTTTAACTTTTGGAGGTCCAGATTTAAATCTGATTGTCTAAATCGTTTTAATGTTTTGCTAACTACGGGGTGGATAATAGGTTCTTGATGTGGATATTCTGAGTTAAAAAGATCATACACCTCCTGTTGTGTTCTCCTACGGTCTCCGTAACCAACCATCATTAACAAAGTGATTCTTTCAGTTTCTGTGAAACGTACCATTATGATATTACGCTCAAATTGCTGTTTCACAAAATGCAGCAATAAACGTTTTTGTCAATAAATCATTTTTTTACGCGTTAAGTCGTTACCTGACAGTAAATGTTTGACACAAGCCAGCTTAATTTTTTTTTTAAAATTTGATCTCCTTAATTTCAAATATCCATAATTCCAAAACAGTTCAATTTAGATATATGGTATGTTAGACAAATAATATCTACTTTTGGTAGGACTCAAAAATTAAATAATATACAGGGCTTTACATTTAAAAAAAATTAAGATGGCGTAATTTCTTCGAATTGACAATCCAAAACATTTTATTGTCAACGTCAGCATGTGTGCCGTATAACACCCTATAACTTTTATTTAAACATTTTTTTGATATACTGATTAATAAATGCTGTGGAATCATTATTCTATACATATGGGGCACCCTATATATATATATATATATATATATATATATATATATATATATATATATATATATATATATATACAGTCGACGCTGTTTATAGTGAAACTCTATATAGTGAAAAAACTCTTCATAGTGCAATTTTTTCAAGACCTAGAATATTTTAATGAAATTTCATGTAAAAAGCCCTGCATATAGTGAATCTGTAAAATAGTAACACTCTATATAATAAAATTTTTACCGGAATTTTATGTATAAATTTTTATGCATTTATTGAGATCTTGGCCATTTCGGGTTTCCCATTTTTATCTAACATTAGCACGAATTCCATTTTTATGATGCATTCTTTTGAAAAGGTTCTTAACGCGTTTATAACGCCTAATGGTTGGCAATAAATCAGGTAGATTTCTGTGAGAAACCTAGGGAATAACCCATTTTATAGAAACCCGGGAAAAACCCATTTTATAGTCGAGGCCTAGTAATTCGCAAATTCAGGTTCAGTTTCTTTTTGTTTAAGAATCAAGTTAAGATGTCCAAGCGAGTGTGTTTAAGTTTAGCTGAGAAAATTAAAGTTTTGGAGGAAGTTGATAAAGGCTGCAAAAAAATTGATGTTGCTGCAAAATTTGGTGTTTCTCCAAGTTGCGTATCTCTGATAATAAAGTCGCGACAGTATCATCAAGAAACCTAGTGTTCCAAGCAGTCGAAAACGAGTACGGGTGAGTACTTACGAGGATGTAAATGAAGCAGTTTTACGATGGTTTCAAGTGGCCCGTACGCATCAAAACGTACCAATATCGGGAAATTTAATAAAGCAAAAGGCTCTACAATTTGCTAAAGAATTTAAGTGCGTTAATTTTTAAGCTAGTGAAGGTGGTTGAGTGCCTGGAAGACTCGCAATTCAATTGTTTTCAAGACGGTGTCTGGCGAGAGTGCAAGCGTTAGTCAGGAGGACTGTGGCAGTTGGACTGAAACTGTTTTAAAAAGTGCATTGAAAAAGTACGAGCCAAAAAACGTTTTCAATTGTGATGAAACCGGTTTGTTTTTTAAATGTTTGCCAAATAAAACTTTTGCTTTTAAAAGTGATAAATGTTTTGGTGTTAAAAAGAAGTTGGAGCAAACATGGATGGCTCAGAAAAACTGAAATTACTGCTCATAGGTAAAAGCAAAAATCCCCGTTGTTTAAAAGGAGTTAAATCTGTGGAGTTAGATTACGCCAATAATAAAAAGGCATGGATGACTTCTGAGATTTTCGAAAGCAGGATCAAAGAACTGGACACGAAAATGAAAAAGCCAAAAGCGAAAGATTGTGATGTTTTTATAGACAATTGTCCTGCACATCCAGTTACTGTAAGTAAAAAATTAACGAATATTGAATTGATCTTTTTTCCACCAAACACGACCTCCAAATTGCAACCTATGGACCAGGGTATTATAAAAAACATAAAACATCATTACCGAAACAGAATTGTTCACAAAATTGTTAATGCGATTGATAACAAGCTTCCAGCCCAAAAATTGATTACCCTTAAAGAGTGTATAACCGAAGTCGCTAAAAGTATGGAGTGAAAATGTTTCTCAGAAAACTATCAAAAACTGCTTTTCTAAAGCAGGTTTTACTGAAAAAATTGACGAATGGGAAGAAGAAGACGAAATGGATCTCGCTACCTTAAAAAGGCAATGGGGTATTCTACAAAAAACTGCTACCGTCGACGCAGATTTTTTACTTGAAGATTTCTTAGAAATCGACAATGATTTTGGCACGGCAGATCTCCCAACTGACCAAGACATAATTGACGATATAAAAAGTATAGAAGATCGTGAAAAAAGAAACTGAAACCGGGGAATGTCCTGCTAAATTTAGTGAAAATGAAATAACAAATGCATTTGACATTGTGCGAACTACTCTCAGGGGGCAGGAAAGTGTACCTGATCAAATCTTTATGCATTTGAATAAATGCGAGAATTTTGTTGAGCAACAATTATTTTTTCAAAAGTAATGTTCAAAAGAAAAATAACTGATTATTTTTCCTAGTACGTATGTACGTAGTGTGTACATATGTATTAACAGATTTTGTATTATTCTTTTTATTTCGTATGTAGTACATACATACATAAAGTCCGTACGTTATATCTTTACATGTGCGTCATAGTTTTCAGGCAATATCCTAGACGACTATTATATTTTTTGTCTCTTTTTACCAATACCTACGATTTATTGGTGAAAAGAGACAAATAATATAATAGTCGTCTGTTATATGGCCTGAAAACTATGACGCACGGGTAAAGATATAAACGTACGGACTTTATCTATGTATTTAGCCCTGTACATGCTATGTACTATTTAAACTTTCAAATGTTTAATAAAATCTTTTCTACTAATTCAATTTTGCAATTTTTTTTGTTGCTTGTACCTTATAAAATACAAGTAAATGATTACCAATATAAAATACATACATAGCAATATATACGGATTTTTTCTTTATATAGTGAAAAACTTTCTATAGTGAAATTTCGGTCAACATTTTGGTCTTTCACTATATAGAGTGTCGACTATATATATATATATATATATATATATATATATATATATATATATATATATATATATATATATATATAAATATATCTATATCCTATTTTTCCGATTAGCACTGATGACTACATAGCAGCAATAGATAAATTTTACAAAATATCTTAGACCATATTTGTAGACTTTTTATCTACCCGTTTTCGAGCGAAATGCTAAAATTATCTACCCAGAACTTTCCTAGCCAATAAACGTTATAAATTTTATGAGCAGGGAGTCACCCCTTTAATTCCATAAATGTATGTTTAGAAATAAGTATGCTTAAGATTAGTTCATTATCTAACGGAAAACCAGAAAAAATTCTTATAACTATACACAATTTCTCGTTCCCGATCCTTCTGACAAGATATTTCCCAAAAATGAGGGTTCCTTTCTTAATATCTAGTATCGCTCGAAAGTCATCGTATTTAATAGAATTTTGTAAGCTACGTCCCAGGAACACAAAAAGTCTTAAATATTGTAGAAAAATAATCTGCAGTAATAGCTTCCAGCCTACAGGAAATGACACATAAAATGAGTAATATAATTTATAATAAACAGAATCATGACGCAATTTAATACACTTTTTAAAACAATTTCTAGTTGTCACTAAATACCATAACCATATTTTTTTTTTAATATTTTATCCAAATTTCTAGTTTTCAAAATTTTATAACAAGCATATTCCAATTAATGAATATAATAAAGGATACAGGTCCTAGTTTCATGTTTAATTAATAAAACTGGTTATCTAATAAAATACTATTATGCGGTAATATTTGGTTTTTAAAATCTGAGATTGTCTACTTCTCAGTGTAGTCTGACATATTTGCTTTTTAATATATTATGTAATAAATAAATAACCATGTCCCTAACGAAGAGGTCTTCTGCAGAATGGGATGTTAATCAAGAGTTTTTCTATAGTATAAACCTAGGAAGGTTGAATATTTGGGACATATAATGAGAAACAATGTTAAATATCGTTTACTACAACTAAGTATCCACGGCAAGGTTAGCAGTAAGAGAAGTCCTGACAGAAAAAGGATTTCTTCGTTTGAAGTCAATTTTACGGAGCATTTTGAGAACAACAGCTAATAAAGTCTGCAGCGCCATGATGATAGCCAACATCCGGACTGGATAGGCAAAAATAAACGGCATGATATATTTTCTATTATTTAAAATAAGAGCTCCAGGTTGTTTTAGAAGTGATCAAATATTAAATAAATAACCGGTTAAGTGCAAGTTGAACTTGCGCGATTAGTGTTCCGTACGCTGATTGCTTTTAAAATAAAAAATTTTGTTACGGATTTATAAAATGATCAGTAACTTCACAAAACACACCCCCAATGAGTTTTCAAGAAAGTTTGTTTCCAATCTTTACGGAAAACTGATGACCTTGAATTTTTTTTTATATACCGATAAATTACACTCGTAATAATTTTCGTTTAATCTACACCCCGTGGAGAATATTCCAGAATTTTTTAAAAATTTTTTGATCAGTACTTTTCGAGATAAGGGGGGGCGATTTTTTTAAAAATAATACAAAGAAAACTGTGCGCAAGTATTACAATATACATACATACATATATATATATATATATATATATATATATATATATATATATATATATATATATACATATATATATATATATATATATATATATATATATATATATATATATATATATATATATATATATATATATATATATATATATATACATATATATATATATTACTTGTGTTTTCACAGGCTTTCATTTGACACCACACTCGATGACCTAGTAAATTTTTTTTTTCACTTCCGATTTCACCCCCCAAAACTAACCCCTTAAGTCAAAATTTAACTTTCAAAACTACAAGGCTCTGATGAGGCCATCAATTCCTATATTATTACCAAATTTCAACTTTCTATGACAAATAGTGTCGGAGAAAATCAGGTGTGACAGGCAGAGAGATGGACACCGAAGTCATTTTATAAGTGTTCCATACGGAACACTAAAAAATTACAAATACTTTTTTTAATACATCTCCTCTTTTATCATGCTACAGTCATTGCAAGAATTTACATTTTTAGTTGTAAATGATGACATCAATTTTGCAGTATTCCTTAGGATATTTGTTCTGTCTTGATACTTCAGACTGATTAACATGATGCTTTTATTAAGTCTCAAAATAATAGTAGTTCTAAAACTTATTATTGTTAATTTTTATTGTAGTCAAAATCTCGAAGTCTCAACTTGCCTGAAAGAGCCCTGCTAATCGTTGATAACGCTTTGAGCCATGGAACTATAGAAGAGCTGACTAGTGAGGATGGACAGTTTTACAAGTTTTGAAGACTAGCTCCACTGGTCTCCAAAGAATCCCTTGTTTGCTTAGATAGTAAGTGTCATGATGTTCGATTTCCCGCAAAATACGCCAACGAATATCATCGAACGCGATTTCAGTTGAATTTAGACTGGCTCTAAAGAACATTTGCATACAAAAATCGTGTGTAAGCAGTGATCTGGTTCCTACCTAAATAAAATGTCTGGTTTTGAAATAGTATTCTTATTATATTTTCACATTAGTTCATTCTATGGTGGTAGTATGGTTTATGGGTAATAACATTGAATAAATTGGCATAGCATGCAGCCAGTTGGTCCTAGAGACTTGAAAATTGTTCTATTCGACTCAGCATGAACAGATACATTGGAATTGGCACCACAAATAAGTAACCGATATTACTAAAATACTTTAGGTTTTTTTCCATTTTTCAGTTGTTTTGTCCTACTGTGCGGCGCAGCCTCGTTGTCTCTTGTTAAACTCAACACCAGAGAACTTTCTTTTACTGCTTTTTTAGCGCAATTTTTTATATCCTCCTCAAACTAGCGTATAGAACCTGTTTAAATCAATTTAAGACCGACAGCCCAACTGTGTGTGTGGATTGAAAATCTTGTAAATTTATTTCTCAGATTATTTCCATTAAGCCAATTTCTGACGTTAGGAAATCAAAAAAAGTTACTTTGGACCAAATCTGGGGAATACGATGGGTGGGAAACTATTTCGAAGCCCAGCACATGCACTCTTGCTATTGCAACGGCCGATGTCTGAGCAAGCGCTTTGTCCTGGTAAAGAAGCATTTCTTTGCCCTACCGTGCGGCGTAGCTTCGTTGTCTCTTCTTAAACTGAATACCAGAGAACTTACTTCTATTGCTTTTTTATCACAATTTTTTATATTCTCTTTAAACTAGGGACGTCTCTTGCATATAGAACCTTTTTAAATCAATTTAAGATCGACAGCCCAACTACGCATGTGGATTGAAAATGTTGTAAATTTATTTCTCAGATTATCTCCATTAAGCAAGCTCTAGCGAGATTATGATTTTTTTATTTATTCAGAAAAAAAATATTTCGAACTGTGTATAATACTGGTTTACAGCACAGATTTTCTTTATCTGTTGAACATTTCTTTTCTTAAAGCCAATTTTTGATGTCAGAAAATCAAAAAAAGTCACTTTGGACCAAATCTGAGGAATAGGATGGGGGAGAAACTATTTCAAAGCCCCTGAGCAAGTGCATTGTCCTGGTGAAGAGGCATGTTTTTTTGCACCCTAATCTTGTTTGATTTTGGTTCAACTCACTATGCAAAGGGTCCAATATCGTAGTGTAATAAGAAATGATCACTGTTTTACCCTTTTCTAAATAGTCAACCATGATGATACTCCGTGAGTCCCAACCAACAATTTTCCCGATGATAAAACACTTTTTTTGCTGTCTTGTCTTCGGGTGTAATAGTAGATCCACATTTTGTCTACAGTTACAAAACCAGGCCAGAAGCCCTTCGGATTACGCTGCAACTTTTCCAAACACGATTTTGAAATGTCCTTCTAAGTGCGTTTTTGGTCTGGAGTCAACACACGCGACACTCATCGTATACTCAGTTTTTTTTATTTTTAGAACTTGCAGGATATTATGTACCTGTTCATATGAGATGTCTACTACCTTAGCAATCTTACGAAGCTTAACGCGATAATCTTTCATTATGATACCACGAATTTTGATCTTGAGTGCAGCTGCAGAGTCGCTATGAATTTCCTTCAG
Organism: Pachyrhynchus sulphureomaculatus; assembly: GCA_019049505.1. NCBI lineage: Eukaryota > Metazoa > Arthropoda > Insecta > Coleoptera > Curculionidae > Pachyrhynchus > Pachyrhynchus sulphureomaculatus. The sequence continues at coordinate 43,856,692 of CM032448.1, forward strand.
TTGAGTTGCTATCTGGGCCGCATTTTCAATACAACCGTTACAAGAATCACACTTATCAACAGTCATGCCGTTTAACAAAATTCCCCGCCATATATTATATTGTTTAAAGATAGAAATGCAAATGTTCAAACAAAATATAATGGACCTAACAGTGAAAGCCCCGTTTTAGTAAATTGAACATATATTATTTAACATGAAAAACTGATTGAGTTTTTTTTTTGAGCTATTAAGAAGCCCATGCACTGAACAACTCAAAAACGAAATAGATATACAGTCGTCCCTTGTTAATCCGCGGTATTTTTATCTGCGGTTTCAGTTATCTGCGATTCAAAATTTCGGCGCGATATTTTGCTGCGACGCGTGCTTGTGAACTGTTGATTTTCGCTTGCCCCGCTGCCTCTTATTTACAATGTCATCTTATTCTCGTGCTGGTGTAAAAACGAAAGGGGTGGTACTAACAATATCTACCAAGATTGAGTTGTTAGACAAGTTTAAAAACTGGCGAAATAATACTGGCATTAATAGCAAGAAGTTATGCTGTGAACGAATCTAGTGTCCGACAAAAAATTAAAAAATGAGAAGAAAAAATATGCCGGAGTGTTATCAGAAGTGCCCCTGCTGCCGCAAAAAAGTGTTGTACAATACGAGACATCCGACTAGAGAGCTGTTTTAAGTTCTCTTATAATACACGAGTAGGCGAGGTGCGAAGGATATTTGTATGATTATTTTGATCTTTTCTCTTGTATATAGACCATTGAACCCACGTGTGTTAATAAGTAAGGACACAAAAACAGTTAGCTGTGTTCTGGCGAACAAATAATAAAGCCTGGGTTACAGCAGAGCTTTTTACTGACCGATTTAACATCTGTCTTGTTAAAGAAGTCGACACTTACTTGAAATCAAAAAACATGGATTTTAAAGGTTTTTTATTAATTGGCAATGCTACTGGCCACCCTCAGTCACTGAAACTAAATCATCCAAACATTGAAGTCGTGTTTTTACGACCGAATACCACCTCGGCTTTCAGCCTCTGGATCAAGATGTGATAGCATCTTTTAAACCTTATTATATGCGAAGAACTTTCCAACGCCTATTAAATGTAATGGAAAATGAGGAACTGTCTATTGGTCAAAGTTGGAAAAAATTATAACATCGCACACAATCTTGTAAATATCGAGTCTGTGGATGAAATTAAAGTTTCTGGATTGTTTTGGCCGATACTTGGTGGAGATCCATTAAGCTTGAGTTAAGTGAACAGTAAAACAACAATTTTTTATTTACTGGTAAACTCCACATTTATTTTAATATTAACTCTTGATAAAGCTACAGTGATAGTGAAACATGTTGAAATATTAAAATAAATGTGGAGTTTACCAGTAAGTGAAAAAATTGTTGTTTTACTGTTTATTTAATTTGAAATTAAAGTTTCAATGATTAATAGTTGTTGGCGTAAGTTGTGACCAGAAGTTGTGGGTAATGGAAAAGCTCCAGACATGGACACAATAGTGGATATTGTAACCGTGGCACGCACTGTAGAGGAACAGGGTTTCGATACGATCAGTGAAACTGATATCGAAGAAATGATCTCAAGTGATATTGATATGAATTAACGCTAGGGAAACTTGATCGAGTGCTTGAATTAGATCCTCTTATGGAAAAGGGGTTGATGTTCAAAAGAGCCATTCAAAATTCATTAGCTCCATAGAAAGAGCTAAGAAAAGACACAGAGGAAAAGAAAAAACAAAGCTCTATAACTCAATTTAATGTATGTTAATTGTTTTTTCATCCTCTAATTAATACGAGATATTACTGATGTTATATTCCATTGGTGTATTATTTCGCGCACCCCTCTCCACAACATCAGACTGAAAGTTGACAGAGCTTAGAAGATTTAGCACATTGCTTCTACCAGTTGGAAAGCCAAGCGGGTGAGGTATTATATGTACACTTAGTTGAGCTGTCAGAAATTTAATCAGTATGTTTTCAACACTTTAGGTAATATACTTAAAATGCTAACAGGTCTATAGTTTGTAACCTAGTCTTTTTTACCATGTATCGAGGCCTATAATAATAAACAAAATTTGCAGCACAATTATAAATAAAAGTAAGAAGATAAAATCTCTGATACTGTTAGTATATATTTACTTATTTTATTTTCATTCGAAAAAACAAATTGTTGTACTTACCATATTTCCCTGTTGAAGTGAAATCTTGGACACAACTTGTCTGTTGCCTTTTGTAAAAATCTTATGCCCCATGGTAAGTCACTGGTCAAAAAGCTCATTTTAAGCCTTCTTTTAATTAGTCGTACTTTCGCACACAGAGAAAACAGCATAAAATCTATAATATTGTGGAATTATCAAGGATAAACAAAGAAAAACATAACCTTGGTAAGAGGTAATTTAGTAAAAAGTAGATACTTACCTATCTATATAAGTTATAAAATTAGAAAAATAAAACTGTGAGTTATGGTAATTTATTCTAAATCATTTTACAAGTAAATGGTACTTTGTTTGCTTATTAAACAGACAATAAAAACTTAATACTATTGTAACTTAATCCAACCCACATTTGTTGACAACTGAAACTCGTGTCAGTGTAACACATTTAAACTACGAGCGGAATGATCGACTAGATGTGGCAACATAGGATAATGCTAAGAATGGGTTTCGATATCGATAATAAGAATTATTGATATCGGATAAGGGTGAATGCAGCTTACATCGTTATTCTAATCTTGGAAAAAAACACCCTTACTGCCACCTTCAATGCGAAAAAATTTAATTTCGGCCGCGCAATCACCCTTCCGGAGGGTGTGAAAATCCACCCTAGTACGCGCCAGGACTTTAGGAACATCACTAAATTCCTGGACGAACATAGGGAGCCATATCACGCCTTTCAGTTCTCAGAAGATCGACTAAACTATGCCGTCCTGAGAAGGGTCGTCGAGACTCTTTTGACGGACGATATATTAGAAGATCTTCGCTCCAAAGGCTACGACCCTAAAAAGGTTATCCGCTGGCACTATAAATCAGGGGATCCCATGCCCATGGTTTTGGTGTTAGTTCCCAAGTCAGACAAGACAATTTTCGCCCTGACCGAAGTTAGGCAAAACAAGATACGTGCTGAACCCCAGCACTCTAAGACCAAGAGTACGCAGTGCTTCAACTGTCAACTCTACGGACATTCTTCCCACTTATGCCGTGCCCTGCCCAAATGCGTCAAATGCGGGCAGGGTCATCTTACTTCCGCGTGCCTAAAAACACGCGATCTCCCTCCCAAGTGCGCTAACTGCGAGGGTGAACATACAGCCTCTTACAGAGGCTGTCCCAAACACTCTTCACAGTTAAAGCCGCAATCAAAGCCCAAGCCCACCTTCTCCTGGGGAAACCGTCGTCAAGCGGCGGAGGACTTCCCAGCACTCCCAACTCCAGGAAACATGACCGACGCTCTCTCTTCGATCACCAGCATGAATTCTGTCATGCAAACATTATTCCAAAACATACAGAACTTTCAACAAGTTGCTGCCACTTTCATGCCCTTGCTCAAGTGTAACGCCCAAGTATGAGTAAGCGACTTAATAAGATTTCCCCAAAAACGCTTAATATCCTCTCATGGAATGCCAATGGCATCCGTGACAAAAAACACGAACTCCTCCATTTCCTACAAGATCATAACATCGACGTAGCTTTAATCCAAGAAACCTTTCTAAAGCCCGGCATCCGATTCAGTTTACCCAACTACTCCGTTTACCGCAATGACAGAATCAGGGCCCGCCTAGGCGGCACCATGATTCTTGTCAAACACTCCCTAAACCATCACCAACCACCTCCCCTTCCTCTGATCCAAACCGAAGCCACTTCCATTGCCATTACCATGGCAAACAACACCACCATTCATCTTTTCTCCGTTTACCAACAAAGCGGAGCAAACCATCCTATCGACCCTGCAGATTACCACCTGCTGTTCGGTCCCGATAATCAAAAGTCCGTTCTAGGCGGCTGGGGAAACCTAACGACGAACGCAAATGGCACTGACATCGAAGCCATCCAGAACCAATTACCCTTCAATCTCGTCACTCCAGACGAACCTACATTTTATGGATATGGAAGACCGGACTTCCTCGACATCTTTGTTATCAAAAATATCATCCTCCGGCCCAACATATCCCTTATTCATGAGCTCTCTTCCGATCACTTACCCGTTATCTTAACTCTGGGCAATCCGGCCGATAAAATGAATGCCACAGTCACCATCTCCAGCACAGACTGGGACCACTTCCGACGCCTCCTGGCTACTACAGGTGCCATCCCCAAAATCAGTTCAATCCAGGATCTGGACTCGGCGGTCAATAAATTGACCGCTGATATCCAGACAGCTCTCGCCCAGGCCACAATTTCAAGAACCCAGCCAGTCACATCCTTAGGGAAACTACCCCCAACTCTCAAAGAGCAGATCAGGGAAAAAAACCGGCTGCTCAGAAGAGCCTATAGGATGGGAGACCCCCGTCTGAAAAGCCTCGCAAATCAGGCAACCCAATAAGTAAAGGAGTCACTTGTCGAATACCACAGCAGCTGATGGGAGCCCAAAGTCGAATCCCTCTCCAGCCAGGATTGCTCCCTTTGAAAAATCGCGAAAGCCCTTTCCAATGACGAGCCAAAATCCATCCCCACACTCACCCACGCCGGCACCACAGCCTCCTCAACCCAGGCGAAGGCTGACCTTCTGGCAGACTTGCTAGAAGGTCAGTTTTCTCCCAACCCTCCCACTCACTCATCCTGACCCAGCCCGTGATCTTAGAGTCGCTACTACCATACGTAGTTTCAATCTCGCCCAACCTCCTCGCAACACATACTTCATAACCCCTTCCGCTGTTAATGAGATCATCCGCCTTACCTCCATCCGTAAAGTCCCAGGTCATGAGAAAATCACAAACAAAGCCCTCAAGAAACTCCCGAAAAAACAGATCTCCGAAACCACCAACATCATTAACAGCATGCTAAGATTCAGCCACTTTCCTCCCTACTGGAAGAAAGTTGAGGTCATTATGATCAAAAAACCAGGCTCTCCCTCCCACGAGGCAAACAGCTACCGCCCGATCAGCCTACTTCCCGGACTAGGCAAGATATCTGAAAAAGTCATCCTCGAAATCATCAGAGCAAAGTCCACACCACTACGTGTTTTGCCTGACGAACAATTCGGTTTCCAACTTCTTCATGGCACCACTCATCACATCACTATTCTCGCCTAGACCATTTCTAACAGCTTCAACAAACTCCAGAATGTTTGAGCTGTGTTTCTCAACGTATCAAAGGCCTTCGACCGAATCTGACACGAAGACCTCGTTCTGAAACTGATTCGACACCGCTATCCCCCTGTCATAACAAAACTCATTCAGTCCTTCGTCTCTGGCAGAACCTTTCAAGTCAGAGTCGAAATGGCCATTTCCGAAGTCAAGGCTATCAGAGCCGGAGTCCCACAAGGCTCCGTCCTCTCCCCCCACCTCTTTAACATTTCACAACCGACATTCTCAAATCGGATCAGACCACAACAGCCAAAATGTTTGATAGCCTTTTTTAAATTTCACCTTCAGCTCCTCATTGGTGCTAAGCTCGAGTAGCTCCTCTTGTAATACCACATTCGCCACTTCCGCTTCATCAAATGGATTTATGATCCATGGTGGTATTTCCATCGTCAGAATATCTTCAAATCTATTTTTGAAGTCATCATGCAGGGCATTTAAATGTTGAATATCCTCATCAAGACATTCTGCCTGTGACAAGTTTGGAAACTGGGAGAATTCGCGCCGACTAATATTTTGCTTCATAAATTTCAATTTTCCAAGAAAAGCCGAAATTACACCCTTTGTTTTTATTAAATTTACATGCACCTTTCGACAACCAGCGTACTTCAGTATGTAAGAGCAATCGTTGGAAGTCTTCATCATTTTCGTCGCACAATTCAAATAAACGGGTATTCAACGCATTGCTTCTTATTTTGTTAACTGCTTTAATCACAAATTAAAGCGATTGGTGCAATCTGTCACTCAAATTTTTCGCTACCAGGTGTTGTCGGTGGATGACACAGTGAATTGCAGTTACTCCTGGTATAATTCTTTTAAGATGGCTTATAAACCTACGATATCGCCCGAAGATGGCAGGAGCTCCATCTGCTGCCACCGAAATAATGTTTGTAAATAGAATCGATTTTTCCTTAAAAAATCACTCAGGTCATTAAATACTGATTCGCCTTTAGTGTTTGTCTCCAAAGTTTTCGCGAATAGCAGCTCTTCATGGATTTCTTCTTCCAAAACAAATCAAACATATGCCAATAATAATGCTTCATTACCAGGTAAAGTTGACTCAAGAAGCTTTCAATATCAGAGCTCATTTCATCAATACGTCTTTGTACAGTGTTGTTACTCAAAGGAATTCTTTTGAGTACGTCAAATGGAGGTTTTTGCAGAACAGTTTTTAAAACATCTTCAACAGCGGGTAAAATTAACTGTTCTTCGATGGTATGCGGTTTTCCAGATTTTGCTATAAGCAATGAGATATTGTAAGATGCCCGCAAGCCATCATCGAGACGTTGAAGCGAACATACTGTGCACGGTGGGTCCCTTTTCATATTTTTCCTTCAATGTTTGAAAATATTTTAAATCTTTACCTATTTTATCAGGATGACACCTTCTTAGATGATCTTCGAGGTTCGATGGTTTCATAGAGTCATTGCTCAAAACTTTGTTGCATAAAAGGCATATGGGCAATCGTTTGTCTGCCTTTGATGGAAGAAAACCAAATTTCAAATAATCAACACTGTACTGTCGACATTTCTTCTTAGATTCAGCCATGTTTCGTATCAGTTACCTACCTGTAAAGAAAAAAATGTTTGTTTTAGTAATCATAAGGCGACTTTAACAGGATGTGGCTATTTTAACAGAATAAAATAGGATAAATTAATTATTGCAATGAAAAAACCAAAATGCCGGCGGCAAAACTGATTTTAATTATTAAAAGCAATAAACTGCTAAGACTCATAAAGAGGTTTTCACAAAACGGCTGAACGTATTTTAATGTAATATAAAATATTTTTTTTGATTAATTATATTTTGATACATTTCTGTAAATTCGAGAGAAAATACTTTTAAAGAATATTTTGACATCGAAACTCCGCGATTTTAATGATTTATTTATTACTTTGATGTACGTTGCGAGTGGTACATAAAGACACGTACAATTTATGAAAATATTTTTAGTAATTTAGCATTAGCAACTACAGGGGCACTGAAATATGTACAAACATGCAGGTCAATCGTATATCTCTCCTGAATCACCACAGTCGGGTAAATAAATAATTTTATAATAAAAAGTACCATCTTTCTCGGCTTTCTGTTCTTTTATAGAAGTATCGAATAATGGCCCTGTTCAGTATTTAATTTTTTATTACGTACCTTCTACACCCAAACATAACAAATATAATATTATTACTATATAAAATAAAAGTATGAATAAAAAATAGACAGGTACTTACTTTTTCTGGCACTGGCAAACACTGACAACGATTCACCCACACTTTTCTTTTCAAAATTCCGGAAACAAATGAGTAACGTTTTTTAACTCTCTTGGCATTCGTTTTTTATATTGGTGAAGAATCAAACAAGTTCATGCAAGATTGCAAGCACAGCACAAGTCGTCTTTCGTCCCTTTGCACGTTTGAACGGGTTGCGTTGCGGGCGGGCGGGCGGCGCTTTGCAAGTCTCGACCCGCGTTGTACTGAATATCGAATATGCAAGTTTTTACAAGTAACAGTCGTTGGAGGTTTTAAAACAAGGAAATTAATGCTAAATAAACAGGCTATCTGATCCATACACCGTCCTAACTGAAAAAATTTTTGTCAAGCCCGTGGACCAAAAAAAAAGCAAAATATTTGCAATATTATTTTTTCGCGCTATCTGTTAGGATTGCATGAGAATCGTAGCTCCTAAAAAATTTTAGCCAAAAAATCTGAAAATTAGAATCTTAAAGCTTCAAAATGCTTTTTTTTAAAGTCTCAATACGACCATTTTTCAACGAAATACAGCCTGTCAAAAATCACCGAAAAATTTGGAATTTTTTTTTGCTCCCTTAATTTTTTTGAGTAGTGTATTATCTGCCTACATTGATAGGTAAAGCCAAGCCCACATTTTTGTTCTTTACTATCGAAACCAGATAAATTTTCGTGGACCCCCACTTACAACTTGTGAACCCCTATTTTTAGTGTTCCGTACGGAACACTTATAAGATCACTTCGGTGTCTGTCCGTCTGTCTGTCCGTCTGTCCGTCTGTCCGTCTGTCACACCCGATTTTCTCCGAAACTATTTGTCATAGAAAGTTGAAATTTGGTAGTAATATAGGAATTGATGGCCTCATCAGAGCCATGTAGTTTTGAAAGTTAAATTTTGACTTAAGGGGTTAGTTTTGGGGGGTGAAATCGGAAGTGAAAAAAAAAAATTTTTTACTAGGTAATCGAGTGTGGTGTCAAATGGAAGCTTGTGAAAACACGAGTAAAAAATATATATATATAATGTAATACTTGCGCGCACTTTTCTTTGTATTATTTTTAAAAAATCGCGAAAAATCGCTGTCCACCCGCCTTATCTCGGAAAGTACTTATCAAAAAATTTTGAAAAAATTCTGGAATATTCTCCATGGGGTGTAGATTGAAGGAAAATTATCACGAGTGCATTACCTGCAATGATTTATCTGGTATATAAAAAAACAGAAATTTCAAGGTCATCCATTTTCAGTAAAGATTGGAAATAAACTTTGTTGAAAACTTATTTGGGGTGTGTTTTGTGAAGTCACTGATCATTTTATATCACCGTAACATAAATTTTGACTTAAGGGATTCGTTTTGAGGGGTGAAATCAGAAGTGAAAAAAAAAAATTTTTACTAGGTCATCGAGTGTGGTGTCAAATGAAAGCTTGTGAAAACACGAGTAAAAAATATATATATAATGTAATACTTGCGCACACTTTTCTTCGTATTACTTTTAAAAAATCGTGAAAAATCGCTGTCCCCTACCTTATCTCGAAAAGTACTGATCAAAAAATTTTGAAAAAATCCTGGAATATTCTCCACGGGGTATAGATTGAACGAAAATTATCATTACCTTTAATAATTTATCTGGTATAGAAAAAAAAACCAAAATTGCAAGGTCACCAGTTTTCAGTAAAAATTGGAAACAAACTTTGTTGAAAACTCATTTGGGGTGTGTTTTGTGAAGTCACTGATGATTTTTATACCACCCTAACAAAATTTTTTATTTTAAAAACAATCAACGTACGGAACACTAATTGTGCAAGTTCAACTTGCACTTGACCGGTTTTTTTTTTCACGCCAACGTAGACCCCTGTCGAGTCTCCCGTGGACCCCTGGGGTCCACCTGAACCACTTTGGGAATCACTGGTATAGAGAAATCACCGATTGTCGCCTACAAAAATGATCTATAATTATTAGGATTTATTGTTTGTTTTTGGCTTCTTAGCTGGGGTAGGTTCAGCCTACTATTTTTCCGTGATCGTTTTTTGGCTTATATAGGGTTGTTTTTTTTTATTATTTTTAGTTTTAATAGAAATAGTCTGTGCCAAAGACTGAGATGTGATTACGATTGATCTCAAAAAATCATTAGCCTTATCTCACTTTTTACTTGCTTTACATAGGTATAAATTAACTTGAAGTACCATTTTTTTTTTTAAATAATTTTTTTGAGAATTCCATTGTCTACTCAACTCACCAAGTTGTATGCTTTTTGCTAGTTCATTCCCTAAAACTTCCATGAAATGATCGATAACTTCATCATCATCATCCCCGACCTAACCTAAACTAATTGTAAATAGTATGTAAGCTGAAAAATAATTTAGTTTTGTATAGAAGTTGTACACAGCACACAACAAGTGAAACAACAATAAGATATAATACAGACAGCTTACAAAATGAAAGTATCAGAAATCTATACAAGAGTAGACTGGACCAAAAGATACAACGGACGGGATTTTTTAATATAGAAGAAGAACATAAGTATATAAAGGAATGCCTACACGCAGTCGCACTGGAAGCATTAGGGTACCAAGAGAAAAGGGAAAAACAGCAAAAACCATATTAGAGGGATGAAGAAATTAAATATGAAATTGAAGAAAAACGGAAAAGCTATCACAAATACTTAAGTTCAAAGAGCACGAACGACAAAGTGAAATACAAAGAATCCCAAGCTAGAGTACGCAAAATGATTAGTGACAAAAAGAACAACCAATGGGAAAAGACATGCTCAAGACTCAACACTTACATAGGAGGAAGAAAAAGCACAGAAAGCTGGAGACTTCTTAAAAATATGAGAACAGAACGGAAAAGAGAAATGTTCTCACCAATAACACCAGAAAAATGGAACCAATATTTTACAAATATGCTAACAGAAGATAGACCAGAATTCAAAAGTACCCAACATGGAAACCCAAATATAGTTATACGAGGATCCCCAATAAGGATAACAACATCAGAAGTTAAACAAGTATGTAAACGCTAAAAAATGGTAGAGCTCCAGGAGCAGGAAACATCCCAGGAGAGATAGTAAAATACGGAACTGAAAAGCTATTTAGCGCTTTGAGGAACTTATTCCAAAGATGCATTAACACACCAGAAGTACGTGAGGAATGGAAAATATCATACATATCAACAATTCATAAGAAAGGAGAAAAAAATAATTGCGATAACTACAGGGGAATAACGGTTACAGGATCTATTAGCAGAATATACGGAAAAAAAACTACTTAAAAATAGAATAGAAACGGAATACGTGGACGTAGAAGCTGAAGAACAGGCAGGCTTTAGAGCAGGAAGATCCACAATAGACCATCTCTTCTCACTGACACAAATCCTAGAAAAGAAAACCGCATTTGATCAGGAAGTCCATGTCTTGTTTGTTGATTTAAAAAAGGCCTATGACAGCGTGCCCCTAATGAGATTGTGGGAAACACTACAACAGAGTAATGTAAGCACCGAAATAATTAAAGCCGTAAAATCCTTATACCAAGACGCAAGAAGTAGTGTGAAAACCAAATATGGTATAACAACAGGGTTCCAGGTCACAAAGGGTCTCAAACAGGGCTGCTGTATATCCCCAACGCTATTTAAAATCTATTTGGAGAGTGCACTGAAGAACTGGAAAAGGAAATGCAGCAGTATGGGATTACCACAGGATGACGATACTATATTGTACACGCTGTCATTCGCAGACGACCAGGTAGTAGTCGCTCAGGACATCGATGATATGGAATACATGACACGAAAACTTATGGAGGAATATGAAAAATGGGGCCTAGAAGTCAATATTAAAAAGACCGAGTACATGTGCGTCGGAGGACAACAGCAGGACTTGAAACTGGCCACAGGACACACCATCAAACACTGTGCCAGTTATAAGTATTTGGGAATGAGAATATCTAGGGACGGAACACTGGAAGAAGCAATATTCGAGAGAAATATCTAATGAAGAAAAGCGATTGCAATGCTTAATAGTATACTATGGGACAAAAACATAACCATTGAAAATAAGAAGAGAATTTACAACTCAATAGTGAAAAGTATAATAACTTACAGCTCCCAGGTGTGGCCATTGAAGGAAAGAACAGAAAAAATACTAAAAGCTACAGAAATAGGATTTCTGGAGACGAGCAGCCGGAAAATCCAGAAAAGACCGCATACCAAATGACACGATAAGACGAGCTTTAGAAATAAAGCACGATATAGTGGACGAAATCAGAACCCAACAGTTGGTATGGTACGGACATGTACAGAGAATGTCACAAGGCCGACTACCTAAAAAGATTTTAAATTGGAACCCTCATGGAAAAAGAAAGCGAGGAAGACCACGCCAAAGCTTGAGAACAGGAATCAACAAGGAAGTACTAGAGAGAGATCTGGAGGAGGAGGGATGGAGAAACCGGGAGGAGTGGAAATTAGGCATCGGAAGACGGAAGACGTTATAAAACCGATTGATATATATATATATATATATATATATATATATATATATATATATATATATATATATACATATATAGAAGTTGTACAATTTATAGAGTTACAAAACGAAAATATATTCTGCACCATACAGAGTGGCGCGAAGGAAGACTAGTTAAACATATTTTGTAAATAGAAAAATGTCTATATCTTCTTGTAATTTTAGTATATTTAGTTTTTCCATGGTGGGTGACATATTAACAAGTAAAGATTTATTTCGGGTTACTTTTACGATTTTTCAATTTATTCGATCACAATCTTCAATTTAGCAGTGTCATATTAAAGTCCCCCTCGTACCGGGCGTTATGAACAAAATCTATAGCAATTAATTGACGATAATATCATAATTTTTAGCGGCACTCAAATAATTAAGTGCACGTCTTTACGACCATCCCCATATCCTTCCTAATAATCGAAAAAGATAAAGTAAAATAGACTAAAATAAAATTCTTTATTATTCGGAACTCCTAAATCGGACAATCCAATCTGGTTTTCGATTAAACTAGAAACGGATTATAATTTGGAATCGAAAATGACATAAGAAATTGTATTTCAAATTTAAAATTCTAATGCTTTATATACTTCAAGTTATTCCTGTATCTTGAAAAAGATAAAGAGACAGGATTTTAAAGTTCCCATTTTCTTAATACTTCCAATTAAATCGGAAGTAAAATATAATTTGAGAACAGAATGAAGAAATCAAAGGTTAAATTTGTTTCCATAGTAATCTAAATGTCAGGGATTCGTTATTCTAAAGTTGTCTCATAAAAACCTTATTTATATCATATTTGAAATAAACACTTACGTTAGATCTAAATTTACACTATATTTTGTGTCTTATGACAATTGTTTCGGTACACAGTATCTTCATCAGATAATTGGTAACTATGAAATCAAATGTATAAACAAGTTTTTAAGATTTTACAAACGACCATTAGATAGCGCTATTGAGATGTGACATTACCATTGTTATATTTGACATTTGTTATTGTTAAAAAAGTGGCAGCTCAGAAATTGGCTGAGTAGTTTGTTTACAGTGACCCTTTAAAAAACAGTTTTGTGAACAAATGGAAATTTCACATGAAGGTTTTTCGTAGGATGATTTTTCACGATTTTAGTAAAGGCACGACCGTGCTTCCGTCAGCGATGAATTTCGTGAAGGTCGACCAAAATCGGTTGTTGTTCCATGACTGAAGAAGATCGGTATGTGACTTACCATGAGATAGAGGCATCCTTAGACATATCGAAAACTGCAGTACATTTTATTTTGCATGAATATTTATTTGTGAAAAAGATCTGTTCCCGATGGATTCCGCATAATGTGACCGAAACTAAAAAATAGGCTCGTGTCAATTGGTGTAAGGAAATGTTAAAAAAATTCGAACGAGGACATGCAAGATACAACATCATAACAGGAGACGAAACTTGGATATATTCGTACGAGCTGGAAACTAAGCAACAATCAACTGTTTGGGTAGTCCAAGATTAACTGAATCCAACAAAAGTGGTTTGTTCTCAAAGCACTTCAAGAAAATGATCGCTTCTTACTTTGGTTATAGTGGAAATCTTGCAATCATTGCTTTAGAGGATTGAAGAAGAGTTACTGCTGAATGGTATACAACAATTTGTTTGCCAGAAGTCATCGATGAAATTAGGAAACACAATCGAAAACCTCACATCATTCTTCATCATGATAATACCAGCTCTCACACATCACGTCAGACAACTGATTATGCGACGGAAAAAAACATCGAATCAATGTCTTATTGCCCGTATTTGCCTGATCTATCGCCTAACGACTCCCTTTTGTTCTCGAATGTCAAAAAAAAATATGTGGACAGCGATTTCCATCACGTCAAGAAGCTGTTTAATACTTCCAAAACCACGTTTTTGAGGTACCAACTTCAGAGTGGAAAAAATGTTTTGAGAATGGGTTCGAAGGCATGTAAAAGTATATATTTTGAGAAACAATAAAATGATTTGTTCCGAAAATGTTTTCTTTCGTGGTTTTTGTAAAAACTTAAAAGGTAGCCCTCTTAAACCCTAATTTATACCTAAAATACCACTATGATGCCTAATTCGATTACTTTAATTGATACCATAAATTAATTTAAGTAAGTTTGGGGATCACTTTGTTCATTTAGTAAATTACCTATATTTTTATGTTTGTTAATTTCTCTGGTTTCTAAAAGATTTAATTAATGAGATTTATTTTCTAAATGAAAAATTTCGGATATATAATATTTATAGTATAAAAATAATAATCGGTCAAGGGCAAGTTGAACTTGCACAATTAGTGTTCCGTACGTTGATTGTTTTTAAAATAAAAAATTTTGTTACAGATGTATAAAGTTATCAGTGACTTCACAAAACACACCCCAAATGAGTTTTCAACAAAATTTGTTTCCAATCTTTACTGAAAGCTGGTGACCTTGAAATTTTGGTTTTTTTTATATACCAGATAGATTATTAAAGGTAATGATAATTTTCGTTCAATCTATACCCCGTGGAGAATATTCCAGGATTTTTTTCAAAATTTTTTGATCAGTACTTTTCGAGATAAGGTAGGGGACAGCGATTTTTCACGATTTTTTAAAAGTAATACGAAGAAAAGTGTGCGCAAGTATTACATTATATATATATTTTTTACTCGTATTTTCACAAGCTTTCATTTGACACCACACTCGATGACCTAGCAAAAAAATTTTTTTTTCATTTCCGATTTCACCCCTTAAAACGAATCCCTTAAGTCAAAATTTATGTTACGGTGATATAAAATGATCAGTGACTTCACAAAACACACCCCAAATAAGTTTTCAACAAAGTTTATTTCCAATCTTTACTGAAAATTGATGAGCTTGAAATTTCAGTTTTTTCTATATACCAGATAAATTATTACAGGTAATGCACTCGTGATAATTTTCGTTCAATCAACACCCCGTGGAGAATATTCCGGAATTTTTTCAAAATTTTTTGATAAGTACTTTCCGAGATAAGGCGGGTGGACAGCGATTTTTCGCGATTTTTTAAAAATAATACAAAAAAAAGTGTGCGCAAGTATTACATTATATATATATATATATATATATATATATATATATATATATATATATATATATTTTACTCGTGTTTTCACAAGTTTTCATTTGACACCATACTCGATTACCTAGTAAAAAAATTTTTTTTTCACTTCCGATTTCACCCCCAAAACTAACCCCTTAAGTCAAAATTTAACTTTCAAAATTACATGGCTCTGATGAGGCCATCAATTCCTATATTACTACCAAATTTCAACTTTCTATGATAAATAGTTTCGGAGAAAATCGGGTGTGACAGACGGACAGACAGACAGACAGACAGACAGACGGACAGACAGACACCGAAGTGATCTTATAAGTGTTCCGTACGGAACACTAACAAATTGATAAATAAAAGAAACCTTCATGATGAAATTACAGTTTCTGGAAAACTATTTCGTAACAATAATGAGATATATGTAAAGTAAATAGTTACGTTCCCGGCAATCTTATAAGCAGTGAAATCATTAATTATTGCTTGTCACATCATGCATCTCACGATCGCTGCCAATTTTTGCGGATATTTCCATTTCCAGAGAGGGAAGATTGTTCCTAGAAAATTTTAGTTTTCAGACATCCTGACAATGAAAGGTCTATCAGGGTTACGTGGAGATAAACTAATATCATTTCTTTTGAAAAGCAATTTATTTGGAAAAATTTAGTGAATGAATTACGAAGACGTGTTTGAAGTAATTATTATCACCCCAACTTGCTGAAACCAGGTTCGTTGGTTGTGAAAAAGCTCCCAATTATCTTCGTATATAACTTCAAATCACCAAATGAAATATTTCACAGTTGAGCATTGCAGCCTAAGTCCTCCCTTTATGGCACATGTTAAGATTTCTAATGCTTTGTTTGGTACAGCGACTGGGGTTTGTCGCGAAATTCTGTTTAAGGTTTATTCAAAATTGACTCGGTTGTTTCAAACTGCCGCACCCAATTTATAATCAGGTCAAAACTCGGGATTATAAAGGGTGTTTTTTTATAGAGGTATAAAACTTTAAGTTGGCAACACTTTTTTAACTGGCGGCCATTTTGTCAGCTGTCAAGTGATTTATGTTTAGTTTGGTTTGGCATTTCAACATGAATAGACTGACGCCTGAACGACGCTTCCAAATTGTGCAAATTTATTTTGAAAATCATAGTTCTGTTCGAAATACGTATCGCGCACTACGTCCATTTTACGGTCAACATAATCGTCCATCAGAGCAATTAATTCGATTAACTATGGATCGTTTTCGCACCACGTTTACTCTAAATGGGCCCAAAACAAGATTGGCGTTGATCCCGATTTTCATAAGCGAATTTTGTTTAGCGATGAAGCTCACTTTTGTTTGAATGGATACGTCAATAAACAAAACTGCCGTATTTGGAGTGATGATAATCCTCAAGTGTATGTTGAGACACCGTTACATCCAGAAAAACTGACTGTCTGGTGTGCTTTATGGGCTGGTGGAATCATTGGTCCGTACTTCTTTAAAAACGATGCTGGTCAGAACGTTACAGTCAATGGTGACCGCTATAGAGCCATGATTACTGACTTTTTCGTTCATCAATTGAACAACCATGATGTGCAGGAGCTGTGGTTTCAACAAGACGGCGCAACATGTCACACAGCTCGTGCCACAGTTGATCGTGCGATTTAACGCCGCTAGACTATTTTCTGTGGGGATATGTGAAGTCGCTAGTCTACGCCGATAAGCCCGAAACGATTGATCACTTGGAGGACAACATTCGCCGCGTTATTGCCGATATACGGCCACAAATGTTGGAAAAAGTCATCGAAAATTGGACCTCCAGATTAGACTACGTCCGAGTCAGCCGTGGCGGTCATATGCCAGAAGTCATATTTAAATTATAATGCCAGAAGATTATCTTTCGAATAAAGTAAATTTCATGTCAATTTAAAAAATTCATCTTTGTTTTATTCCATTTCAAAGTTCTATACCTCTATAAAAAACACCCTATATTTACGCTGTGCAAATGATCTTGAATGCAAAATTTTCGCCGGTCCATAGTAGCAGAGTTATTATTTTTATGAAACTCGCACACAAAATATACTCGCTGCTCATGCGAAACGTCTCGTAGCACTAAATTTTTAAGGACGCACCATACACTAAATAACTATGTTATTATTTTCTATAAAACTATGCAATTCAATGTAAATCCCTGGGTGAATAGCAACAACAGAGGTGGCGTGGACACGAAGTATATATAGTATGTCGTTAATTTACAGCGATTCAAGAACACGCTTTTTCCGCACACGTGTCGCTCTTGGAGCGCTTCCCTGCAGCACGTGTGCTAGACCCTTAAAAAAAATGTAGAATTAGCCAGAAGATGTGCTAATAAAACAAGTGCCTTTAAAGTTCTTAAGCATTCTAGGAATTTTTATTTTCTGTTGTGTAGCCACCATTTGAGTGAATAGTCTATGTAACATAATGCCTATTGTATTTGTCCATAAACCAAATAAACTAGAAATTATTTATGGGGCTCTATGTACTATAAATTAGTTGACAAACAGAAAAACTGAAGTAATAATTAGAAGCAATCTAATATGTTTTTATTTTATGTCTGGAGCCTTAGGCGACACTAATTTTCAAGTTTGTGCAAAAGATAAACTTTACCATCAACTTGTTTATTCTTTAATTCAGGAACTATAATTTTTTTAGCAATTCGAATTAATTATGAAGGCAAACTAGTTTGTATAATAGTTTGCTTTATCAAGTTTATATTTAATTAACTTAAGAAACCATAGCAATGTGAAAAGGAGAATTTGTAAAAATTTCTTAAAAAAACGTAAAGAATGAAAATGAATGAAACCACCATATTGTGTGATATGGTACTTTAAAAATTTTTTAGATATGTAAGCAAGACAGCGCACAGTGATTCGGCAAGAACATGCTAGCGGGACAATATTCATGACGTAATTTCCAGGAACCACTGATAACGACTTGTAAACAACCCCCCCCCCCCATTTAACGAATTCCAAGAATTAATTTGTTTATCACCTCATAAAGGTATCTTATCAGGGGGTCAAAGTAACCCTTATAAGAGAGGTCATTTTCATTTGCAAATCAGTTGCATTTTATGCACACTTGTGATAACATATTTTAAAATTGGTAGCAAAGTGAAACGAGTTTTTTGTGATGGAATATTCTGTTGAAGGTATGTACTCTATTATGACATATTTTTTATAAAAAATATGTATACTTTTGGTGTAATATCAATTTGTAAATGTATAGATAAATCCAGCAAATTTTACATTAATTGTAAACTTTAAAAGTAGCAACTTTTTTTATCCACATATATCCACCTAGATTTTTTCTATATGTAATACCTACAACATTCAGGCACAGATTCATATATATTATAGACCCCGAAAGTAAAATTATTTTATTTTTTTCAGAACGAGTGACTATGACGAAAATGGAGTTTTTTGAAGAATGGCTAAAACATGACAAAACTGAACGAAACAGTGGCATTTTCTCTAAAACGACTCAAAATGAAAATATCAAGCCTTTCAGCAAAAATTCAATCAAAAGTGGACTTCTTTAAAGTGTAACAAAGAAATTTGTCTAATCAAACATAAAGATTGGTTAGAAGGATCCGGAATCGAAATAAAGATGTGTGTTAACCAGCCGTGCACTTCAACATCATCAGCGGCTCTTTCCGTAGGGCGACCCAGAAAATCATTTGAAGACTCGTCAACGAAAACGAAGAGACGGAGATTAGAAGATCTTTTGGAATCGCGAAGTGCAAGTGAGCTTATTACAGCAGCTGAGTTAGCCACTCGAAAAGAAGGGCATCGAAGTGTTGCTAAACAGATCCATAACGTCGCGGTCAGCGAAACTAGAGAAAAGAATAAGTGTTCTGAACAAAGTCGGCAGTTAACACCAGACGAAGCTTTAGCTTATTATGTGGACTCGAAATCGACTTCTCACTCATATAAACAAACAAGAAAATGGTCAATGAAAGCGGGACATCAAGTGTATCCATCGTTTTATAGTTTAGGTAAGTCCAAAGCTTCTTGTTGTCCTTCTGACGAATATATTTCTGTGACTGAATCTCAAGCTGAAATTAAACTTCACGCGATTTTGGATAAAACGGCTGAACGATTAGTTAAAGCTCAGACGGAAGTCATTAGAAGTGTGTTATCTCGTTCATATTATACGTTGGTAAGCAAATGGGGCTGTGATGGGAGTTCGGGGCATAGCACGTATAAGCAGAAATTTGAGAACACTAACGCTACAGACGAATTTTTGTTCGTATACTCATTTGTCCCTTTGAGACTGCTTGATGGCGAAACTGTGATCTGGCAAAATCCAAGAGCTTCCTCTACTTTATATTGCCGCCCTATTAAGTTTATTTTTGCCAAGGAGACAAAAGAGTTTACGAAAGAAGAAACTTCTAAAATTTTAGATGAAGTAAGTCAGCTTCTTCCAACATTATGTAACGTTGCTGGATCTCAAATCTCTGTTAAACACGATTTGTTGTTGACAATGACTGATGGCAAAGTGTGCAATGCCTTAACAGACACAAGTTCAACACAAAAGTGCTATATTTGCGGTGCCACCCCCCCGTCTACTATGAACGAGGAGTCAAAGAAATATCCCAGCAACGAAGAACGCCTTGCATTTGGTTTATCTACTTTACATGCATGGATCCGCACGTTTGAATGTTTGCTTCACATCAGCTATCGTTTAGAAATAAAAAAGTGGCAAGTCAGGAGAGATAACGACAAAGCTATTGTGAAGCAAGGCTCACAAGAGATACAAAAAGTGTTTAAAGATCATATGGGTCTCATTGTAGATAAACCAAAACCTGGATATGGTAACACAAACGATGGAAACACAGCACGTAGATTTTTTTCCAAAGCTGAATTGAGCAGCGAAATTACAGAATTAGACGTAAACCTTATTCGTAGATTTCATGTAATGTTAAGAACTTTGTCATCGGGATATGACATAAATTATATAGAATTCGAAAAGTTTTGTGTTGATACTAGAAAATTATACCTTGATCTGTATTCGTGGTATTCCATGCCCGTTACTGTGCATAAAATTCTTGTGCACAGCGCGGAAGTTATAAAGTCTTTTCTTCTTCCCATTGGACAACTCTCCGAAGAAGCCCAGGAGGCAAGACATAAAGATTGTCGTAGATTCCGTGAACGGCACACCAGGAAGCGGTCACGTATTGCCACAAATACAGATCTTTTGAGAATGCTTTTAATTACGTCTGATCCTGTTATCAACTCGTATAGAGAATTACCGCGAAGAAAATTTACTTCTTTGCCATCGGAGGTTCTGCAGTTGATTATCCCACCTTCATTGCCATCCGAAACACCATCAGTAAGTAATCATCACGAATTAAATGAGGAGGATTATTTACTCTCTAAATATTCTACTGAATGGGAGAGCGGTGATGACGACTCATCTGATGGTGATTAGTAGGTTTAAGTATTTTTTTTATTGTAATTATTATTCTTATTTTATTTTGTGTTGTAGTTGCTTATAATTCATACCTTAGTATATAAGTTATTTAATATTATATTTCTTTTACTTATACATCTTGTTATTGTAAATAATTGATATATAGATACTGTTATTGTACTAATTTATTTTAAAAGAAATAATATTTTGTAAATTAATAAATGTGAGTACTATCATTATGATTTTTATTTTTTTCCTAGAAATTTCTTTGTAAACAAACATGAACGTGCTTTTCAAACATAATGAGTAGGTAGACGTATGTAGCTAATTAAAGAACAATTAGCGACAATAGTGAACAAATGAGACACATTAGTAAACCACTTCCGTCTTGCAGCTACATATTTCGATTAATACACATACAGTACACATTTTTCAACTTTTTTTTTCTTAAAATAGCTTAAGATACCTGGAATATACATAAACAATTGAAATAAATGAAGAAATAATATTGTCCCGCTAGCTTGTACTAGTCGAGACACTGTGCAGCGGAAAGAAAATTCGGACCCGGGGGATTCAATTTCAGGCCGAGGAAATTAGGCTATAGGCAATTACGGGCATCTCTTAAAAACCATTCTTAGTGCGGAACTTTAAAAATTTGGACAATTCTCAGAGCAGAGCAAAAGAATCGGTAAAGAGATTTACCCAGTACTTTCCTGCAAATACGTAGGTAGTTCTAAGATAAATACTATAAGTACTACTTCCTCAAGGTAAAGCGTAACTTAATCCACACAAATTTGTAAAATTAATATCATATTGCTCTTTGAGACTCTTCTGCTAAAAGTGAAGATAATTCGAAACTAACACACTTTTCATATCTCTAACCCTGAAAAGACCTACAATACGATATATATGAAATAGTCTTTCTAACCCCTTTCCTCACCTCATTACCAGCTATAGAGATACAGAGATATAAAATGATCAGTAACTTTACAAAACACACCCCAAATGAGTTTTCAACAAAGTCTGTTTCCGATGTTTACTGAAAACTGATGAATATTCAAGATAAATTGTTTAAGGTACCATGTGTACCAGTATGAAAAGCGGATTTTTTTTTTAAAAAAAAAAACATGTTAAATTCGGAAGAATGATAAAAAGGGCTTTATTCAAAGTATGCTCCATCTCTTATTATACATTTTTTCCCATCTTTCGGGCAATTTGTGAATACCACGCCAGTAAAAATCTTCCCCTTCTGCTGCGAACCATTCATTGCGCCATTTTTTCACATCTTCGTACGAACCAAAGCGCTGCTTAGCAAGTGCGTGACCCATCGATGCAAACAAGTGGTAATCGAAAGGAGTTAAGTCTGGTGAGTAAGCCGCATGGGGTAGAACTTCCCAGCTGGGTGCTTCCAACGTGTCGCGAACTGGTTTTGCTGTATGCGATGGAGCATTGTCATAAAGAAAAATGACTTTGTGTTGCCTCTTTCGGTATTCTGGCCTTTTTTTTTCAAGCAGCGAACAGTTCAAATCGGTCAATTGTTGTTGGTAACATTTAGTACTAACCGTTTCCTCCCCAGGTTTTAATAGCTCATAATAGACCACGCCCCTCTGGTCCCACTAAATAGAGAGCATCGTCTTTCTGCCAAAGCGATTCGGTCTTGCGCTCCATGTAGATGGTGCGCCTGGGTCTACCCAAGATTTTTTGCGCTTGGAATTCTCAAAATAAATCCACTTTTCATCCCCTGTAACTATACGATGCAAAAACGACTTCCTTTTGTACCGAGCGAGCAAAATGTCACACGTGTTTTTGCGCCTTTCGATTTGCCTGTCGTTCAACTCATGTGGTACTCATCTACCGGCTTCTGAATCTTTCCCATCTCTCGTAGCCGATTGGAAACAGCTTGTTGACTAACGCCCAATTGCTCGGCGAGTTGGGCGAAGGACGAATCATCTTCGTCCAACAATGCTTGCAATCCCACATCTTCGTATTTTTTTGGCGCTTTTCCACGTTCCTTGTCTGCAACATCGAAGTTCACCATAAGCTTCTCGAAGTAATCGGTATGATTCAACAGCAGTTTTCTTTGAAAACAAAAAATTAATGCTGTCATTCGCGGACAGCTCTTTGTTCGGTATAAATTTCGATATATTGAACACAACAACACAACGCTATGCACACACTTTTCCAATTTATCACTCGTGCGAGTCTGACACTTGTTGTTGACACAACAAAATGGCGCAGTTTCAAATCTTTATAGCACAAACTGCATTGGTGCATCTGTTGTCTGAAATCTGCATTTCATACTTGTACACCTGGTAATGCACTCGTGATAATTTTCGTTCAATCTACACCCCGTGGAGAATATTCCAGAATTTTTTCAAAATTTTTGGATCAGTACTCTTCAAGATAGAGGGGGGAGAGCGATTTTTTTCAAAATAATACGAAGAAAAGTGTGCTCATGTAAGACATTATATATATTTTTGAACTCGTGTTTTCTATAAGCTTTCATTTGACACCCTACTCGATGACCTAGTAAAAAAAAATTTTTTTTTTCACTTCCCGATTTCACCCCCCCGAAACTAACCCCTTAAGCAAAATTTAAATTTCAAAACTACACGGATCTGATGAAGCCATTAATTTCTGTGTTAGTATCATATTTCAACTTTCTACGTCAAATAGTTTCGGAGAAAATCGGGTGTGACAGACGGACAGACAGACGAACAGACAGACAGATAGACAGACATACACCGAAGTGAGCTTATGAGTGTTTCGTACGGAACACAAAAAATAGTTTCAGATTCCACAACTTCAAGAACTCTGAGAAGGACATATATCACGATATACACTAAGGAACTCCTTTAATCCATTTTTCACTTCATTCTTATAGCTCTGAACACAAAAATTGAAAATAATACAATATTAAAATGATACAATATTTAACCACTTCTTTCCGGGTTAAAATTGGAAATAATGAAAAAGTAACCTATTTCTCTCGAATTCCTCGTTTCCAACAACCTGGAAAGTTACCATATTGCTACAAATTTTATCGACTTCACCCCTTTTAACCCTCTTCCCTGAAGTGATGTCCTCCCAAAACTATGGTGCATGCCTTCGCAGGTATTAGATATGTACCCAGTTTGAAACTGACATCTCATTTCGTTTGAGAGTTATCGTGCCAACACTCGGATAGACAGCCATACAGACCAACGGAACAGAGTGAACGTTTTTCGTGATCTAAGAAACCTAAACGAAGAAGGAAAGCAAAAATTTCGCAGGGTAATTTTTTTGCTTTACTAAGGAAAGTAAGAATCGATAAACGAGATAAATAAACCTTTTTTTTAGTTTGACCTTAAAATATTGAGACCTTCTAAAAACGGTAAAAAGAAAACAATAACCAAAAAGAAGGCTCTCAACCTCTCTCGGCCTTTTAAAAGCCTGAACTTTTCGCAACACTAAAAAAATCGATGATTTTTTTTCTTTGTTCATAATAAAATCCAAAAAATCGGTGGCCCAGGAGGGGCGAACTTTCCCAAGAAAAAAACCTCTTCTACCATACCACTTTGCAATGGTAAATCCTTCCATGCATAATTTTGAAAAATTATTTGGCCTCGTGAGGGGTTTCCTCATAAAAACTCTCCCTCTTACATTGAATCTTTTAAAGCTTGAACCTTTCCTTAAAACAATGAAACAAATTAAGAGTCAAGAAAGGGACAACTAACAAATAGGAGCCCTTCTTGAAAAAATCGATCTAGCTTTTCTCGTCAGCCCCGAACGTAGGAGCGTAGAATGGGGTAGAGAGGGCACTGTACTCATACATACCTATGTTGTCCCTCTTTTTAATAGAAGTAATTATTTGACACGTACTGAAAATTACTCGTTTTGTCATCACATGTATAGATTGAAGCCTCTTTTTGCGGCACCATTTTTATATAGCCCATACTTTATTTATTTTTAATAAATATTTTATTTATTAAACAGAAGCCGTTATTTGCCCCTTATGTATATCTTAATTTTGAGAATGGATTGAGTGGATATTAATACTGAGATGACAGAATTAGGATATCAGCTAGCTCGTTTTTTACTGGTAGAGTACATGGAGATCGAGGTAATTTTTGTACGCTTTTTTTGGTTGTACTGTTTTGGGCATCATTCATTTTAGAATACAAAAATCTAAGTTCAGCTCAATAAATAAAAAAAATATTGAAGATTATTTAGTTGTTAATATAAAATTGAATTGAGTACAACCCTTACGTCCTGAAAGAAAGAGCAGGAGTTTAATGAAACATTACACTTAAATATAGAAGAGTATATATATATATTAACAAAATAAAAATTCCTACCTTTATTACAGTCTCAAAATTACATCTACTAAATCAATAACCTTTTATACTATGAGAGTGCACACTATTGCAGAGAGCCTCTAAACTAGGATTATTAAGTTCTTAGCAAATAGCTTTAAAAGACACGATATAAGAGTTTATGAAATCGGCTTCGCGGATTATACGTGTTCAGTAAGCGTTGGAAACACACGTTGTAGACGGGAAGTGCGATATTTAAACTGGTGTACTTAAAACTTACTGCTTGGCTTCCCCTCGTGGGTTTTCCATAAGCTGCTTGGCCTTTCCTGGTGAGATTCACATCAAAAATATTGTCTCAGCCACTACTCCCCTAGTCTCATTTGAGTAGCTAATTACTTTTTGACCCGAAATGCCTTAGGATGAGCAGAATATTTTAAGATTGGAAAAAGGCATCAAACTTGAGATCTATAAACAATACCCACTTGGTGATAAAAAAAATCCGTTACTACACTACGGTATGACGGAAGAAGAAAGCGTACTACGGCTTAACGAAGAAATACGCCACTACGGCATGCTGGAGGACAAAGCCACTAAAAATTTCAAATGGCCGTTGAGTCACTTCCGGAACGTAAAATTTTAACAAATCAGTGGCATTTAATGCAAACGAAATACATTAAGTCAGTAACATGTTATACAAGGTTGAGTTACACTGTTCAAAAATTTAAATCACTGTTTTAAGTTACACTGCTCAAAGATTGAAATCGCTGCCTAATCAAATATAAAAATGTAATAAAATATAAATTATAGAAAGAAAAACAGTGTTGTAACATGATCTTAAAATCTAGGAAAAAACGAATGTTACAAGGTATTGGCCGAAATAGTTTAGACTATACATTACTAAGTTTGCTATTAAAATATATCCAAATTATATTTGGCGTAGCTAAAAACTTACACCTAGAAAGTGCGGGTAGTTGCGTCCAACATCCAAAGAAAATAGCATATTAGAATAAAAATTTTTATTTCGTAGTATTCTGAAATCTTATTTTAAGGAATAGAATTATTTTTACAAGCTTATCCCATAAATTGGGATATCTAACATATGACATGCAACATGAAAGTTGTTACAATTTTTTGTAGAATTCAAAAATTTAACAATACGCCCTGAGGTGATATACTTCGGGTAATTTACCTTCAGTGTGTGTCTCCTTGGATTATAAACCGTACCAAATTACACTTCCCTAAATAAAACCATTTATTTATGGCATCAAGGTAGTAACATCGTTTAAAAAATATGTCGATAATAACCTGCCTTTAAATTTGTTATGTTTTACTATTTAGCATAATTAAACAAGCTAATGATAGGGATGATTTTTAGACAATACCTAATAAGTAATTACGCATATCCAGGTAGATTCAAGTGCCGAAATTGCAATTATATAAGCCTTCGATGTCCCGATCAACTGGCTTAAGCATTCAAATACACTCAACGAACAAGCAAATCGACGAATCAACAAGGGTTACCAATCGTAACAGAAAATTCACTTATTTTCTTGATCTCTGTTTGATTACCAATCTGGATATTTATATTATGATCGTACCCGTAACTAACTGATGGTGCTAAGGAGGTTTCTTATATCATTTTGGCAGTCATGGAAGCTTACTTGTACATCCCTTGCTCCATGAAATGCCATTTGGTGCATACTAGTATAGACGATGTGCTGATATATCGTATTTGTTGTTGTTCAAATTGTCACTCACCGGATCGCAAACTTAAGGAGTCCTTGTATATGGAGAACCTTATTCATGGGGATAATGTTTCCCACCGACTAAAACGTTAATTTTGAGCACGCGCTGCAGTCAGTCCCTACGGCGCCTGTGCGTGGGAAAAATTTATACAATTGACATCAATAACGAATATACATTCTTTTTACCATATATTTACCAATTTCCTTTAGTACTATCAAAGTGTTTCATCTTTATCCTGCCATTTATTATATCTACAATTGCTGAGTAGTATAATTGCATGCATATTACGATCACTATTTGTCTATGAAAGCAAAAATACTTCGTATTACTTCATACCTTTTTAGGATTTATTTTAAAAAATTATTTAAAAAAAATATTTACTTTTTGTGGGTTTGCCCCTGTTATTCGAAACGTTAAGGTTAATAAAAAAAATAGTGAGTAGTAAGCATTTGTACAGTTTGACAGGAGGCAGAGAAGATTAGGAGATATTGAATTTTAATCAAACAGGTGTCGAACAAAAATTGATTAACCAATATTGATAAATTATGTTTAAATACGTTTCTTTTTTTATAGTTTCAAAGTGTATCATATTCATGTATCTATTGCTACGTAACTTATTTTTTACTCATACTGAATCGGGCAGTGTGTATCTGTGATCTTTGATTGTTTTATATATAGTACTAGCAGTGCCCGCGGCTCCGCTCACGTGGACTTGATTCACTACTATCGCCACTACTTATTTCTTATGTTACCTAACGTAATAAAATATCTGCCATTATTTCCCCTTATCTCTCATTATTTCTCCTTATCGCCCATTATCTCTACATATTTTCCATTATTAAGGCTTATCTCTGCTCGTGTTCCATTATTTCTCCTTATCTCCCATTATTTCTCCTTATCTCCCATTATCTCACCATAACTCCCATTATCTAGACTTATCTCTGGTTATCTCCCATTATTTCTCCCTATCTCCCATTATTTATACTTATTTCCCATTATCTCACCTTATCTCCCATTACCTAGGCTTATATCGAATTATAAGAACATATGTATAAATTTATAAAAACACGTAAATCGGATAACTGGTTCTCAAGTGATAAGCACACTAACGGACAGACAGACAGACAGAGAGACTTTGCATTTTATATATATTATAGGTAGATAACCTGGCCAGAGAATATATGTATGTTTTAAAAAAAAGGACGTAAATCGGATAAGTGGTTCTCCAGTGATAAGCGCACTAACGAACAAACAGACAGGCAAACAGACAGACAGAGAGACGTTGCATTTTATATATATTATAGGTAGAAGATTATGGATAACCTGGCCAGAAAACAAATGTAAGAATTAAAAAAAAAAAACACGTAAATCGGATAAGTAGTTCTCGCGTGATAAATGCAGTAAAGGACAGAGAGACAGACAGAGAGACAGACAGAGAGACATTGCATTTTATATATATTATAGATTATAGATATCCTCTGCTACATAATATTGTTCCATATTTAATGGTTTTAGGCTGTGTATTGCAAGAGAACGCGCTAGCAACAAACTTTTTTCCGACTTCATTCACTATTATCACTGCTCATTCCTTATGCTACCTATCGTAATAAAATATAGTCTATAACCTGGCCAGAGAACATGTATGTATAAAGAAAAAAGTACGTGAATCGGATAAGTGGTTCTCCAGTGAAAAGCGCACTAACGGACGGACAGACAGAGATACGTTGCATTTTATATATATTATAGGTGTAATAAAATATATATCTGTAATCTGGTGAGAGAACAAATGTATGGATTTAAAAAATTACGTAAATCGGATAAGTGGTTCTCGAGCGATAAGCGCACTAACGGACAGACAGACAGAGAGACGTTGCACTTTATATATATTTTAGATATAGATTATTATTATTATTATATAACCTGACCAAAGAATATATATATATATATATATAAATATATATATATATATATATATAATATATATATATATATATATATGAATTTAAAAAAAGATTCGTAAATCAGATAATGTTCTCGCGTGATAAACGTACTAATGGACAGACAGACAGACAGAGATACATTGCATTTTATATATATATTATGGATTATAGATTACAGATATTCTCTGCTACATAATATTGTTCCATATTTAATGGTTTAGGCTGTGTATTGCAAGGAAACGCGCTAGCGGCAAACTTTTTTGCTACTTCATTCACTATTATCGTCACTGCTCATTCCTTATGCTACCTATCGTAATAAAATATACCCTATAACCTGGCCAGAGAACATATGTATGCTTTTAAAAAAAACGTACGTAAATCGGATAAGTGGTTCTCCAGTAATAAGCGCACTAACGGAAAGACAGACAGACAGACAGACAGGCAGACAGACGTTTACTTGTCATTGATCTTGTTAATAAATGAATGTATATATGACACTAAAGATAAATTTGAACGCTGAATAATATACAGTGGTGTATCGGTAGATGATACTCGGTAAGTTTTTTCCTTGCAGTGGTGTAACTAGGTTCTAAAGAGCAGAAAGGGCAGATGGATGCAAAAGGGACAGCTTATAGGCAAAGGACACTTTTTCTAAACCTATTGGGGGTCATATGGTATGTCCCTTGACCCTCTCTGGCTATGTCATGGTAGAGGTGCAAAACATAGTTTCCCCGACCTTATGCCTTGTTTCGGTTAAATGTTTTGGCGGTTTCACATCAAATGGAGCTAATGTTGGTTGATTCTTAAATACTTGCTGCTGTTGTGATTGTGATGCAAGTGCCAAATATTATCATATTCTCTTAAGCTAGCCAAACACATCCGAAATGGAGTGAATCATGGCATGCTCTAGTTTGGTGATTGATGGACGGGTTGTCCATTATTCTTGGACCGCCCGTAATTTTAATGCACTTGAAAAACTTGCTGACGATATTCTTGCTAAAATTTACCACAGATTTTTCTATGTATTTTTAATAACGCTAAACGCACGTTCCGTTTATAAACCCTAACGCTAACTATTCCGTTGGTCAATATCGTTGGTACTGACGTCTTTAGAAAAAGTTTTAGAAGTTGTAATATTAATTTTTTCTTAGATTTTAAGATTATGTTACGACACTGTTTTTCTTTCCATAATTTATTTTTTTATTACATTTTTATATTTATTGCAATGATTTCAATTTTTGAGCAGTGTAACTCAACCGTGTATAACGTGTTTCTGACCTAAATTATTTAGTTTGCATTGATTTTGCGTTCCCGGAAGTGAGCCATTTTAAAGACTTCACTTTGAAGAAGGGGCAAAAGATATAATAAACGGACAGATGGATTTTTTAAGGGCTTTTTTTTTTTCCCGCCAGTATGCCGTAGGCGCTTTTTCCTTTAGCATGCCGTAGTGATTTTTTTTCTTCCGTCATGCCGTAGTGCAGTAACAGCTTTTTTTTATCACCAAGTGGGTGTTGTTTATGGATCTCAAGTTTGATGCCTTTTTCCAATCTTAAAATATTCTGCTCATCCTAAGGCACTTCGGGTCAAAAAGTGATTAGCTACCCAAAAAAGAACAGAAGAGCAGTGGCTGAGACAATATTTTGATGAGAATCTCACCAGGAGAGGCCAAGCAGTTTATGGAAAACCCACGAGGAGAAGCCAATCAGTAAGTCATAAGCACACCCGTTTAAATCTCTCACTTCCTGTCTACAAAGTGTTGTTTCCAATGACCACGTAACACGTGTAATCCGCGAAGCCGATTTTTTTCAAACTTTTATAACGTGTTTTTTAAAGCCTTTTATTAAAAACTCAATAATCGTAATTTAAACACTCTATACCATAGTGTGCACTCTCTTAGTATAAAAGGTTATTTATTAAGTCTATGTAATTTTAAGAGTGTAATAGGAGGAAGAATTTTTATTTTGTTAATATATCCTTCTTTATTTAAATGTGTAGTATCTCACTAAACTTCCGCGCTTTTTTTCAGGATGCAACGGTTGTACCCAATTCAATTTTATTTTAACAACTAAAAAACTCTTCAGTATTTTTTCATTTTTTGAGCTGAACTTAGATTATTTTTATTCTAAAATGAATGGTGCCCAAAAAACTGTACAACCAAGTTTTAAACAACTATAGAGACTATTTTCAAAAAATGTACAAAAATTACCTCGATCTCCATGTACTCTACAAGTAAAAAACGAGCTAGCTTATATCTAGTTTTTGCTCTAACAGTATTAATATCCACTCAATCCCTTCTCAAAAATTAAGATACACATAAGGGGCAAATAACGGCTTCTATTTGATAAATAAAATATTTATTAAAAATAGAGAAAGTTGGGGCTATATAAAGTGCCGCCCCAACGTGCCAGGCTAAGATGTTTAGAATATTTTTTAACCGTCACGATCTGCCAATAAAAATTGAATTTTTAGATCAAATGTTCGGTTAATAATTTGATTTTACATATAAAATATGGTTACAATTTTAGGTAAAATCACAATAATCAACGCACATGCGCAATTAGTATTCCGTATTTTGATTGCTTTTTAAAATAAAATTTTTTATTATGGAGGTATAAAATGATGAAAGAGGACTTTACAAAACACACAACAATGTTTGTTTTTCGGATCTTTACTGAAAACTAATGACCCTGAAATTTTTGTTTTTTTATATACCAGATAAATTATTAAAGGTGGGCACTCGTGATAATTTTCGTTTAATCTACATCCCTGTGGAAAATATTCAAAATATGCTCATTATTACTTTTCGAGATAAGAGGGCGGTTTTTTTCGCAATTTTTAAAAAATAATACAAAGAAAAGTGTGCGCAAGTATTAGATTGTATATACTTTTGAACTTATTTTACAAGCTTTCATGTGATACCTCACTCGAGTAAAAAACTAACTCCTTAAGTCAAAATTTAACTTTCTGTATTAATACCAAGTTTCAACTTTCTATGTCAAATAGTTTCGGAGAAAATCGGGTATGACAGACAGACAGACAGACAGACGGACGGACGGACGGACGGATGGACGAACTATTTTTCATTTCAACAAGAACTAAAATATATATGAAAGAATAGAAATATATAAAATCACTAGTTTCAAGATAAGACTATAATGTATTTTTGAAAATTACATAAAAATACTTATTATTTAAGTGCTGAAACAATATGGAAATAATACGTTTTTTAAAAGAAATTCAAATGAAGCCTAATTTTATGAATAATTGTCGCAATTGTAGCACAATGTATGCAACTTTTTGTCAGTTTCATTCAGCACACATATGAATAATCATTATTTACAACGAGTCAAACTATGTCAACGACCTTCTCGAAGTGATCTTATATATACATAGGAGTTTACTCCGTTAAAAAAGCCTTTATTAATCTATTTTTTTTGCAATTTTTTATTACTGGCCTTCCTGAAAAGCCAGTGTCTCTTCTAATAAACTATAAATGAAATTTTTGTTTTATTCTATCACAGTTTTGCTTCTTTGCGCTATGCTTTTGTTTCTTTTCGAGTCCTGAAATTGCAGGAAAGTGCTACAGTAGAGACGCGTGTGAGGAAAAAAAAGCTATTCACGTTGGTTTTTGAATTGTTGTAAGTTGCAGCCGGTGGTAAACACAGTCCTGGGCAAATCATTTGCATCATCGGCTGATGTTCTCTATATAAAAGACTGCTTGAAAAGTGTTGTACTAGGAGTAAAAAGTTGAACCTTATATGGATCTGATGTATTAGCGTGACGTATATTAACAGCATGCACCGCTCTAGCAGGAATTAAGCTAGCAAGCCGTACCTTGATGTACTGACGTATCAACGTTTTTGGTGAGTTCTGGGGCTCCATTCGGGTGAACAGCTATTTTCTGAATAGAATCCAATAAATGCAGTGCTTTTATGGGAGTAGAGCTCCAAAAATGAAAGCATTATTCCATTGTTGGTCGAATTTGAGCTTTGCACAGAATTAATAGTTGTTATGGAGTGTAAAGATTTCTAGTTCGAAATAGCATTCCCAGCTTTTAAGACACTCTCCTTGCGACATGTTCATGACAAGAGTAATTTGCTTACATACTAACGCCCAGCAGCTTGAGTGACACCGCTATGTCACCCCAAGATAGAATTTTCTTCCAGGTCTTTATTAAGTTGAACGACTCCCTGCTGTCTGCGGATATTTGCATGAGTAGTCGATGTGTCGGGTTCAAAGTGAATGATGAGAAAAGCGTACTGACATCTGCAAAGCTGTAGATTGGATTCCTGGTTTTTTCCAGCAGATCGTTAATGTAAATGAGAACGAGAGTAGGAGAGAGTATGGAGCCCTGGGGTACACCAGCATTGATAATGAAGGTGTTAGAAAGAAATCCGTCGATTGCCACTCGTAAAGAACGCTCTTTGAGGAAACTTGAGAGGCATAAACAGAACTTTTCAAAGATACCAGGAGAGCGTAGCTTAGCCGACAATCCATCTTGCCAAACACGGTCGAATGCCTTGGATATATCAAAAAGCAGCCGCTCGAGATTCTCTACAGTGTTCCATATTGATGGTTATATTGAAATCTTTATTTATAATATATATATATATATATATATATATATATATATATATAAATATATATATATATATATATATATATATATATATATATATATATATATATATATATAAATATATATCAAAGCCGTGTAGTTTTGAAAGTCAAATTTTTGACTTAAGGGGTTAGTTTTGGGGGTGAAATCGGAAGTGAAAAAAAAATTTTTTTAGTAGGTCGTCGAGTGTGGTGTCAAATGAAAGCTTGTGAAAACACGATAAAATATACATATATATATATATATATATATATATATATATATATATATATATATATATATATATATATATATATATATATATATTGTAATATCTGCGCACACTTTTCTTTGTATTATTTTTAAAAAATCGCTGTCCCCTCACCTTATTTCGAAAAGTACTGATCAAAAAATTTTGAAAAAACTCTGGAATATTCTCCAGGGGGTATAGATTGAACGAAAATTATCACGAGTGCATTACCTCTAATAATTTATCTGGTATATTAAAAAAGCAAAAATTTCAAGGTCATCCAATTTTCAGTAAAGATTGGAAACAAACTTTGTTGAAAACTCATTTGGGGTGTGTTTTGTGAAGTCACTGATCATTTTATACCACCGTAACAAAAATTGTTTATTTTAAAAGCAATCAACGTACGGAACACTAATTGTGCAAGTTCAACTTGCACTTGACCGGTTATTTTTAAGCTACGGTATCAGATACTTAAATAGATTGTTTTGTTTTAGAATATCTGACGGAAGAAAAGGCTATCTGGTAGTCAATATAAAAAAAAGAGATTGGTTAAGCAAACTCAGCTTCAAAAGCAGACAGGAGCGTTGCATAGCTTCTTAAACGATGCAAGTAATTCCAAACAAAACTAAGAGCCAAGCGGTTGTCGGGATCTGAACATTACCGTCAATTCTGATTTGGATTATCAAGACGACACTAATAATAAAGAATAAATTGCGAGTTATTCCAGCCAGAAACAGAATTCAATAAGTTTTGAGACAACGGGTACTACCACGGGAAATGAAGGAAGCCTCAACCTAACTCTGTCATCAGACTCAGGATTGTGGCCCGATCGTATAAGCGACTCAGATCGAATATTTTTAGTAGTAAGGTCCATTATCTCCTTTATTCCATTACGATTTCCTGTTTAACAATCAAAATCTAAATCGAAGATTTAGTGAAAAACACTATCATAGGATTTTAAAAAATTGAGAACAAGTCGCGGGAGACTGGCTGATATATTCTGGTTTTAAAAATTCCGTGTTCTGTTTTTGTTGCACACTTTTTGATTATTCAAAATTAAGTTCCTATTCAAATGAGGGTTATGGAAACTGGAAAAATATTGGTGAGGTATTAAGAAAGCATGAAGACTCAAAAACTCATGTAAATAATTTGAAAACAGGGATAGAGCTAAAACGAAGGTTGGAAACTTGTTAAACAGTAGATTAAGCTACATAGAGATTTATTAATGCTGAAATTAAATATTGGCATGAAGTGATTTTACGTACAATATCAGTTATTAAATTGCTTGGCGAAAGTTCTCTAGCATTCCGGGGTAAAAGCGACAAGCTTATGAAACATAATAACGGAAATTTCCTAAAGTTAATTCAATTGCTAGCTGAATTTGACCCAATAATGGAGGAATACGTTCGTAGAATCCTCAACAATGAAGAAAATAGAGTGTCGTATTTAGAGAAAAATAACTAGAATGAAATTATTGAATTATTACATGATAAGATAAAGTCTTATATAATAAGAGAAGTTCAAAAAGCAAAATATTATTCGGCTATTCTTGGTTGCACTCCCCGATGTGAGTAAGGTTGAACAAATGACATTTGTAGTAAGATATGTTTCTATTGATCAAACAGAATAGGAATTTGAATGTAAAATTAATGAACATTTTTTGGGTTTTCTTCCTAGTGGGACATCTACTGCTAAGAAATTATCTCAAGTTGTATTGGAAGAGTTAGGGAAAAATGGATTGAAAGTGGGAAATATGAGAGGTTAAGGTTACGACAATGGTTCAAATATTAAGAGAACACCTCAATACTCTTACATTGAAACCATTGAGCGATACTCATTGGAAAAGGCGTATTGATTCCTTAAAAAACCTATACGTTTTTCAAATAGGAGATATTCATGATGCTTTATTAAGTATTTATGAGAATGCCGAAATAGATAATATGATTCGAGATGAGGCCAACAGTTTATGACCACTATAAAACAATTTGTTTTTATGTTCAATGTTATTTGGTACAAAATTTTGAATCATATTAATCCGATAAGTGAGCTACTTCAATTAAAAGATTTTCGTTTATTCCAAGCCACTAATTTATTAAATAGCTCATTAATTTTTTTCAAAGAATTAAGATCGGATGAATCCTTCGACAACATTATCTTAGAACCTGAAAATTTAGCCAGCGATATGGACGTAGAAAAAAAACTTTGAATTGACTACATCACGTCATCGTGTTCGGAATACAAAAGGAAATTTTTCATATGAAAGTTTTAGACGAACCGATAGTAGATCCAAAACAAAAATATAAAATAGATTTTTTTTTCCTTATTATAGATCAGGCGATCAGTGTATTGGAGCTGAGATTCAACCTACTGAATAGTCATAATGACTTTTTTGAATTTTTATATGATGTTTATAAACTTAAAGACATGTGTATAAATGAATTACTGGCACATTGTAAAGATCTCGAAAACGTCTTGACAGATGGTGATTCGTCCGATCTTAACGCTTTAGATTTGGTTGATGAAATAGGCCTTGTTTCTTCTTTTTTAACTAAAAAAGAAGGTTCAGTTGACGTTCTTAAATTCATTGACTTCCCGTAAAATTGGGTCAAATTTGAGCATTGCTCTAAGAATTTTGTTAACGCTGCCCGTAACTGTTGCTACCGGCGAAAGAATTTTTTCTAAATTAAAAATAATAAAAAATTATTTAAGAACTATGATTACACAAAATCGTCTTAATGGGTTAGCAATGTTGGCCATTGAACACGAATTGAGTAGTAAATTAGATCTGAAAAATATAATTTGCGATTTTGCAGAAATGAAACTTCGAAAAAAACGGTTTTAATTTAGGTTTAGACTTTGTATATTATTATACTAGTTTTGTTCATTGTTTTAAAAGTATATTTAAATTATCTTTGAAAATAGTAGGTACTAGTTTTTAGTTTGTAAATTCGTTGTCGTTAGCTCGTTAAAAATGTAAACTTTGTTTTTCAATAAAACAATTTTTCGTAAATCTGTATTAGTATTATTGTCTTAATTCAATTATATGACATTTTCCTGTTAACATAGTTTTCTTTAAGCTTGGGTGCAGTGGCATTTTTTGAGTTTGCCTACGACGGCAAAAAAGTTAGGGCCGGCCCTGTTGCTAGGCAAGAGATAATTAGGTGAATAGCTTTCTCTTCCTCCTCCAAGCACAATCTGTAATCTGGATCATCTTTGGCCCCTATGCGAGTAAGGGGTTTATTCCGGTAGCAGTGTCCTGTAAGGACTTTTTTCACTATCTACAAGTCTCTACTGCTTAAATTTAGCGTTAGATTCCTTTATTAGGCAGAAACGATATAAGATATTTTTTATCAAATCAGTATTAATTAATAAATAAATGATTTGTACGATATTTGGACCCTTAAAAAAAACTGGATCCTAGTCCGGGTCTACTAGGCTAATTAGAGCAAAGATATTCTTCATATCACAACTATCTTTGTAGAGTGTACTAGAATAAATAGAATCCTTATTCCGCTGTAGTAGTTGGGTGGGGATTTTGTAACAAAAAGAAGGATAGAGAAAGACAATGTTGCCTTGTCCCTAATAACTTGGTGTTCTATATTTCGGCTAGATACAAATTTTTATACATATGAGAAATATTTCATACTTTTCATGTTAAAAAAATCGAACATTCTATTTATTTTTCCAGACCTTACCGCGTTGAAAACTTCAATTATCAATCCGTACGTGCCATATTTTCGTTTGTAGTTTGTTGTTTTTAGTACTAGTTTGTTGTTGAGTTTTTAATTAGTGTAATTGAAAAACGAGAGATGTGATGCAATTCTCCATAACAACTGGTTCTGCCTTCGTCTCTGTCGGAATTCTTAATATACATATATATATATATATATATATATATATATATATATATAAATATATATATATATATATATATATATATATATATATATATATATATATACAGTACCTGGCCAAATTATTAGACGCACTGCAAGATTTCATGTAAAATATTAATTACCGAGTGATATTGTACCGTTTTATTATTTTAAATTGATTTGTTTTTTATTGTTATATTATCCAATCAATTACCTATTTATTTGACATAAATAAAACAGCATTAATTTAGAAAAGCATAAGTTTATTAAGTTTTAAAGAAAAGTGAAATTAATGTTAGTAAAAGTCAATATTTAGTTGAGCCACCTTTAGCCGCTATCAAAGCTTTAATTCTGCGCGGCATGCTATCAATGCAAGATTGTACTGTCTCCTGCATTTGAGGATGATGATTCCACACATGAATAATCTTTTCTAGGAGCTGGGTTTTGTTGGTAATCACATCTTTAGCCACTTCTCTTTTCATCAGCTCCCACACATTTTCATATCAGGGC
Source organism: Pachyrhynchus sulphureomaculatus (assembly GCA_019049505.1). NCBI lineage: Eukaryota > Metazoa > Arthropoda > Insecta > Coleoptera > Curculionidae > Pachyrhynchus > Pachyrhynchus sulphureomaculatus. The sequence continues at coordinate 43,894,469 of CM032448.1, forward strand.
TATTACCCGGCCAATCCAACAGAGGGATATTTTTTTCTGCCAAAAAAGCTTTAAACAGACCGAGCAGTGTGGCAGGGAGCTCCATCTTGCATGAAAGTGAATGGTTCCCCATTTGGAAACCATTCTCTCTGAGCTGCGGAATCAACCGATTTTGTAATACTTCTTTGTACTGATCTTGCCTCATTATTCCTTTGACGACGTACAGACGTCCAGTGCCCTTGCCGCTGATGACTGACCAAATCATCACTTTGGTGGGATGTTTAACCGTCGGGACGACACAATCAGGATGAAACTTTTCTCCATGACGACGATGCACATACTGAGCTTTATTCTGCAAAATTTCGAATGTGCTTTCGTCACTGAAGCAGACCGGTCAAAAATAGGAAAAATATATAAACTTCCATGTTTATTTGCTTTATTTAAACTGAAAATGATAATAATGTATCAATTATTGATTAAATTGCTGTATCTTACCGATCTCCAGAAGTCCACATCTTTGTCTTGCCATTGTTTTGGCCCACTTCAGGCGCTTTGCTTTCATTGCAGCTGTTAACTTGGGGCTTCCTGGCGGGGCGACAGGCCTTAAAATCTAAATTCTTTCAATTTTCTTCGAACAGTGCGCTCAGAAGCATTTACGCTAGCATCCTGGAGTTGTGATCTTATTACCTTTGTGGTAGCAAATCTGTTTTCTACACAAATTTTCTTCAAACATCTCTCTGACCGTGGAGTGAAAATTGGTTTTCTACCGCATCTTTTCTTTCTTTTCGGGCTTAATTCCTTCCCTGATTCAATTTTCTTTTTTATGCGTCGTACACTAGCTTCAGAAACCTCCAATCTTCGTGATATTTCTCGGTTTGTAAATGTTTTCGCAATCACAAGGACCTTCACTTCAGCTTTTTTTACGTGGTGAAAGATCGCCTTTTCTACCCATAATGAAAATAGTCCAATTACATTTTTTAAAACACTGCATACAAAATAAACTAATAACTGAGTAGTATAAAACTGTTAAACAAACAATCACAGTCCATAAAGCCACAGAAACACGTCCGTACCTGACTCGATTCCGATCGCGACTGATACAGGTTTGTATTTGTTTACGTTCATGTATCACAGTGTTACCCATATGTTAAAAATAAATACAAATATGTAGTCTACAACAATTCTTTTTAAATAAAAATCAATAATATTGTAGTTTAAATATACCATCATTGCATAAAAACTCTTAAGAAACATAAAATTACTAAAAAAAAATACAGTGCGTCTAATAATTTGGCCAGGGACTGTACATATATATATTTATATATTATATATATATATATATATATATATATATAATATATATATATATATATATTAATATATATATTCTACCAAGTGTAACAAGTATGAACTGCGGATTTTTTCTAAAAAACATGTTAAAAATTCGGAAGAATGATAAAAAGTACTTTATTCAAAGTATGCTCCATCGCTTGTTATACATTTTTTTTTCTCATTTTTCGGGCAATTTGTGAATACCACGCCATTAAAAAATCTTTCCCCTTTTGCTGCGAACCATTCATCGAGCCATTTTTTTCTCCTCTTCGTACGAACCAAAGCGCTACTCAGCAAGTGCATCACCCATCGATGCAAACAAGTGGTAATCAGAAGGAGCCAAGTCTGGTGAGTAAGCCGCATGGGGTAGAACTTCCCAGCTCAGCTGGCAAGACGAGGGTATTGTAATAAACGGCAACAGATTGAATAACTTGAGATTTGCTGACGATGTTATCATCATTGCAGAATCTCCAGAAGAGCTACAATATATGTTCAGGGAATTGGGAGAGTAATCAAATAAAGTAGGCTTAAAAATAAATTTGAAAAAGACCATAATCATGTGTAACACACGTAATAATTAACAATGGTCACATCGAAAAAGTTGAAAAATATTATTTACCTGGGCCGCCAAATACAACTAGGAAGAGAAAACGAAATGAGTGAAATATACAAAAAGAGAATGCTTGCATGGTCTGCGTTCAGAAGACTATCATATATACTTAAAAATAAAAACATTGCCTTAGAATCAAAAGTGTTCGACCAATATTTTTCTGTCAGTGCGTACGTATGGAGGTCAAACTCGGACTAAACAAACAATAAAAAAAAATTGCTGTCACACAAAAGGCTTTGGAAAGGCAAATGATTGGTATAGTTCTGAGGGACAGGAAGGTCAATGACTGGATTAGATTAACAACAGGGATCAAAGACGCAGTTGAAACAATCACCAGTTTAAAGTGGAATTATGCAGGACACATAGCAAGATGTAGGGATTCTAGATGGAACAACATCATCCTTCACTGGAGACCTTATACTGGGTAAAGGAAAAGGGGACGTTCCCACCGATACGTTGGACAAATGACCTGAAACTGACTTCGCGGCTGAACTGGAGGAGAGAAGCCCAGGACGGAGATAGGTGGAGTGCATTGAGGAAGCCCTATGTTAAAAAATGAACGGTCGATGTGGGCCTTTGAGATTGACTGATACGTCCTCGCGTAAGTTGCTGCCAGTTCGCCCCTGTCCTGAGCTTCATCTACAGGATCATACATTGATGTTCCTATTGATGATTTTAGCTGGTCTATTCACGTTATCGCAGATCGACTGCGTTGTTTCTTACCCTCCCCTTTACGTTGCATGATCAGCTTTTCCATATTTTCTGGGTCTTTTTCCCCTAACGTGTCCAAAATATTTGAGGGTTCTAAACTGAATAATACTGGATAGTCTTTGTTTGATGTTTAATTCTCCCTAAAATAGACATATTTGTTCTGTGTTGATCCCATGTGATATTAAGCATTTTTCTCTTCAGCAAAACATTTCCGTTGCTTCGATCTTTTTCCTCTTCTTTTGTCTCAACGTCAAAGATTCGCACCCGTATATCAGTACTGGTAAATTCAGAAAAATTCATCAGTCCCACTTTAAACTTGTGTGGAGATTTTGTTATCTCCAGAGTGTATTCAGCTTTCGACTATTAACTACAGGAATTCCAAAATATCGTGGGATTTATTTTGAAAAGCCACCTCGAGGAAAAGTTGCTCGGAATTTTTTTCATCTAAAAGCTTGGAGAAGTCACTACCGAAATGCTAAGAGCATATTCTTTGTTTACACGCTTTCATTGATTGTGACACGACGTCTGCTTTTTGCAATAAAGGTAAAAACAAGTTTCCTAAAAAATGTTGAGAATGCAACGATTTACATGATGTTAAAATATTTAAAACTGCTAATGAAGATCTTGACAAAATTTTTCAAGCTGGCTCAGAGACTTAAATACTTTGAGATTCAATTCTTTTGTGAAAGGCACAGTAAAAAATACTTATGTTTCAGTTGCCATCTTTAGTGTCTACATCTGATACGGCATTTAAACATTTTAAAAGAGTATACCTACAAGTAATAATGTGGTTATATATATATATATATATATATATATATATATATATATATATATATATATATATATATATATGTTAGCTTTTATTTTTTAAAAAAAATTAATTTAAACCCTTTTGGGCAATTTCAACAACAATTACTTTTATTAACAATTGTAATCAGACATCTAACAAAGCTGGCCGACTACTACGGCCCTCTAAACTATAATTCATAGTGCGTACCAAAATATCTTTGTTACCTAAATCTCACTAGAGTTACATAAACACTTTTATCAGCTATGGTCATATCTGTCCGTAATAAACTAAAATTAATAGTTTTGGGAGAAATCAATTTACAGTAACAGTAACTTAAGTATAGATAAATCTACGTAATGTAAACAAGCCTGAAAACAATTATAAATAATTAATATTCCCCCTTCTCATATTGCATCGTTCGGCCTATCCTATTTTTTTTTTTAACCAGGCATGAAACGAGGGTTTTTTTCCTGCTGACGCCTAACATATATATATATATATATATATATACTATATATATATATATATATATATATATATATATATACAGTGAAGTCCGTTTATAACAAACTCCAAAAAATCACGAAAAATGGTTCGCTATATCCGAAGTTAGTTACAAACAGTAAAACAAAATCTAATATCACTTTTCACTACTTTTTTATTTAGATTAGGCGCTAATGCCTAGAAAACGTTCAAAAGTTATTATTATGTATGTTGGTACATATACGAGTATAAACTAAAACATTAAAAATAGGTAGTTTGTACAATAAAATCAGTAATTTTCGTTTATACAATTTTACTTCAAAAAAGAAATGGTGTTTATATAATTATCAAGGTCACAAAAACTTTCAGTCATATTTCTTTTTCATTTCTGAAATGGTTGGAACATAAATGTTATCTCTTTTCTCCAAGCTCGTCTTCGTCGTCATTATCGCTTAAAATTTTTCCAGAAGTCACTGATGTCACAATTTGATCATCAGTTAATATTTCTCTCGTCATTCATTCATTATCAGTACATATGGAATGGTATGGAATACTGCTCTGATGTTTGGGGCTTCGCTCCCAAACATACACTGCATTTGTTGGATTCTATTCAGAGAAGAGCTGTTTCGTCTGATTCCAATCAAGGCCGCCGGTCAGTTCCGGGTCTCCAGACCAGGAACTGACCGGCGCACAGTGTCTCGACTAGTACAAGCTAGCGGACAATATTATTTCTTCATTTATTTCAATTGTTTATGTATATTCCAGCTATCTTAAGCTATTTTAAGAAAAAAAAAAGTTGAAAAATGTGTACTGTATGTGTATTAATTGAAATATGTAGCTGCAAGACGGAAGTGGTTTACTAATGTGTCTCATTTGTTCACTATTGTCGCTAATTGTTCTTTAATTAGCTACATTCGTCTACCTACTCATTATGTGTGAAAAGCACATTCATGTTGTTTACAAAGAAATTTCTAGGAAAAAAATAAAAATCATAATGATAGTACCCACATTTATTAATTTACAAAATATTATTTCTTTTAAAATAAATTAGTACAATAATAGTATCTATATAATCAATTATTTACAATAACAAGGTGTATAAGTAAAAGAAATATAATATTAAATAACTTATATACTAAGGCATGAATCATAAGCAACTACAATACACAATAAAATAAGAATAAAATAATTACAATAAAAAAAATACTTAAACCTACTAATCAGCATCAGATGAGTCGTCATCACCGCTCTCCTCCCATTCAGTAGAATATTCAGAGAGTAAATAATCCTCCTCATTTAATTCGTGATGATGACTTACTGATGGTGTTTCGGATGGCAATGAAGGTGGGATAATCAACTGCAGAACCTCCGATGGCAAAGAAGTAAATTTCCTTCGCGGTAATTCTCTATACGAGTTGATAACAGGATCAGACGTAATTAAAAGCATTCTCAAAAGATCTGTATTTGTGGCAATACGTTACCGCTTTCCTGGTGTGCCGTTCACGGAATTTATTTCTTGCCTCCAGGGCTTCTTCGGAGAGTTGTCCAATGGGAAGAAGAAAAGACTTTATAAACTTCCGCGCTGTGTACAAGAATTTTATGCACAGTAACGGGCATGGAATACCACGAATACAGATCAAGGTATAAATTTCTAGCATCAACACAAAACTTTTTTTCGAATTCTATATAATTTATGTCATATCCCGATGACAAAGTTCTTAAAATTATATGAAATCTACGAATAAGGTTTACGTCTAATCCTGTAATTTCGCTGCTCAATTCATCTCTGGAAAAAAATCTACGTGCTGTGTTTTCATCGTTTGTGTTACCATACCCAGGTTTTGGTTTATCTACAATGAGACCCATACGATCTTTAAACACTTTTTGTATCTCTTGTGAGCGTTGTTTCACAATAGCTTTGTCGTTATCCTCCCCTGACTTGCCACTTTTTTATTTCTAAACGATAGCTGATGTGAAGCAAACATTCAAACGTGCGGATCCATGCATGTAAAGTAGATAAACCAAATGCAAGGCGTTCTTCGTTGCTGGGATATTTCTTTGACTCCTCGTTCATAGTAGGTGGGGTGGCACCGCAAATATAACACTTTTGTGTTGAACTTGTGTCTGTTAAGGCATTGCACACTTTGCCATTAGTCATTGTCAACAACAAATCGTGTTTAAAACAGAGATTTGAGATCCAGCAACGTTACATAATGTTGGAAGAAGCTGACTTACTTCATCTAAAATTTTAGAAGTTTCTTCTTTCGTAAACTCTTTTGTCTCCTTGGCAAAAATAAACTTAATAGGACGGCAATATAAAATAGAGGAAGGTCTTGGATTTTGCCAGATCACAGTTTCGCCATCAAGCAGTCTCAAAGGGACAAATGAGTATACGAACAAAAATTCGTCTGTAGCGTTAGTGTTCTCAAATTTCTGCTTATACGTGGTATGCCCCGAACTCCCATCACAGCCCCATTTGCTTACCAACGTATAATATGAACGAGATAACACACTTCTAATGACTTCCGTCTGAGCTTTAACTAATCGTTTAGCCGTTTTATCCAAAATCGCGTGAAGTTTAATTTCAGCTCGAGATTCAGTCACAGAAATATATTCGTCAGAAGGACAACAAGAAGCTTTCGACTTACCTAAACTATAAAACGATGGATACACTTGATGTCCCGCTTTCATTGACCATTTTCTTGTTTGTTTATATGAGTGAGAAGTCGATTTCGAGTCCACATAATAAGCTAAAGCTTCGTCTGGTGTTAACTGCTGACTTTGTTCAGAACACTTATTCTTTTCTCTAGTTTCACTGACCGCGACGTTATGGATCTGTTTAGCAACACTTCGATGCCCTTCTTTTCGAGTAGCTAACTCCAGCAGCTGCTGTAATAAGCTCACTTGCACTTCGCGATTCCAAAAGATCTTCTACTCTCCGTCCTCTTCGTTTTCGTTGATGAGTCTTCAAATGATTTTCTGGGTCGCCCTACGGAAAGAGCCGCTGATGATGTTGAAGTGCACGGCTGGTTAACACACATCCTTCTAAATAATCTTTATGTTTGATTAGAAACATTTCTTTGTTACACTTTAAAGAAGTCCACTTATGATTGAATTTTGCTGAAAGGCTTGATATTTTCATTTTGAGTCGTTTTAGAGAATCGTCAGAAACATCAGACATATTGAATTTTTCACTTATATAATAAAAAATGCTACTGTTCCGTTCAGTTTTGTCATGTTTTAGCCATTCTTCTTCGAAAAACTCCATTTTCGTCATAGTCACGACTCGTTCTGAAAAAAATAAAATAATTTTACTTTCGGGCCTTTTCGGGGTCTATAATATATATGAATCTGTGCCTGAATGTTGTAGGTATTACATATAGAAAAATTTAGGTGGATAAAAAAAGTTGCTACTTTTAAAGTTTACAATTAATGTAAAATTTGCTGGATTTATCTATACATTTACAAATTGATATTACACCAAAAGTATACATATTTTTTATAAAAAATATAAGTCATAATAGAGTACATACCTTCAACAGAATATTCCATCACAAAAAACTCGTTTTTCCACTTTGCTACCAATTTTAAAATATGTTATCACAAGTGTGCATAAAATGCAACTGATTTGCAAATGAAAATGACCTCTCTTATAAGGGTTACTTTGACCCCCTGATAAGATACCTTTATGAGGTGATAAACAAATTAATTCTTGGAATTCGTTAAATGAGGGGGGGGGGGTTGTTTACAAGTCGTTATCAGTGGTTCCTGGAAATTACGTCATGAATATTGTCCCGCTAGCATGTTCTTGCCGAATCACTGTGCGGCGGCCTTGATTCGCTGGAACATCGAAGAACGGTTGGCGACTTGGGCCTATCCTACAAGTATTTTCATGGAAAGTGTTCGGAGGATGTGGCTCGTTTAATTCCTCCCAGAGCGATGCATGTTAGAAATACACGTCGCGCTGATACTTCACATCCGTATAAGGTTCAGCTTGTTACTCCTCGTACAACGCTTTTCAAGCATTTTTTTTTTTTATATGGAGCATCATCCCTTTAAAATAATTTGCCTAGGACTGTGTTTCCCAACGAGTAAAATTTACAGCGATTCAAGAACAACGTGAATCGCTTTTTCCGCACACGTGTCGCTCCTGTAGCGCTTTAGGGACCTCCCTGCAGCACGTGTGTCAGGCCCATAAAAAGTAAATACATATCTTCAAAATTAGAGTGATCAAACATCATTGTAATCTCGATTTCCACTGTACTTTGTTGAATGTCAGCATCGTAAACATATTGTAGACAATCAGTAGGATCTTCTCGATGTTTTTTCAACCCACTGAGTCAACGGTAGCTCATCATCTGAGTCATATCTACATTCCTTCCCGAAAAAATCCGCCATGCTTAAAACAGTTTGCAATGGTTTCTCTACGGAGTCTTTGCCAAGCCATATGGATAAGTTTATAGCGTCCAAGAGAGTTACAGAAAAAATATTACCTTTATCGATGGTCTCTAACATTTTCATAAGTAAAATCTTTCTATAATGACATTTTAAAGAATGTATCACACCTTGATCCATAGGCTGGAGTTTTGCACTTGTGTTTGGAGGCATGAAGACCTGTTTTAATTTGCTGCAGATCAACTTCAGGGTGCGCTGGACAGTTGTCAACCAAAGTAATATTTTTCCGTTTGTGTATTTTAATTCTTTGTCCCATTCGATCAGTTCGTTTTGAAAAATTTCTGATGTCATCCAAGCTTTCCTGATTGATTTGTACTTTACTGGTACATGTTTGTTTTTAGAACACCAAAAATTTTCTTTTCTCTGTTCCAGACCTATTTGCAGTTATCAAAACAGTAATCCTTACTTTTGATAATTTTCCACCGGCACAATTCTCTTCGACAAACTTTAATGTGTTATCAGGCGTCATCCACATCAACAAACACTTTTCATCCGCAAAAAAATATCCACATATTCACAACTTTCTCGCATTTCCACAACAGTCATATCCATTTCTGCAGTTTCTCTCCTACTATATTACCCCCCACTAATATTATGTTGCTTTTTAAATCGTTCAATCCAACTTCTAGAACAGTTAAATTCGTGTTCTCTATTTCCTTCTCAATTCACTAGCTTGCTCTTGTAAAGTATAGTCGGTAATAAAAACATGTTCATGTCGTCTTTGACTAAACCATTTAAGGAGTCCTTTATCGACTTGGTCACGTGTAGATTTTCTTAGTTTTTTTACAACTAAAGTTTCTTTTATCATAGATTGATAAGATTTTTTTTGCCTCTTCTTCCATATGGTAGAAACCGTAGATTTAGTTAAATTCAACTGTTTACAAAAATTGTTTTTCCTTATAATATCATGTTTGTCTTTTAAAGTAAACGCTTTACGTTTTTGTGTACTCATTTTAAAATAAAAACTTAAACATTTACTTGCTATTTGGTCAAATATACATTAGAACTGTATAACACAACAAGTGAATTGAAAATAATAATGCTCGAACTAGCGACGCGGCGGAAACACGTAGAATAGGGGTTCCCAGCGAGTTTCGGGAATATCCTAGATCAAGTCCTTCGACATCGAGCAAAGGGAGTCGCAAGTTCGTTATAAACAGACACAAAACATCCAAATTTGGTTTGCTTTATCCGGAAGTTCTTTATAACCGGGTTCGTTACAACCTATAAAAATTTGCATTGGTCTTACGGAAATTTTTCCTGCATTAAAAAATAGTTTGTTTTAAACCGGAAATTCGCTATAAACGGGTATATATATATATATATCTTATATATATATATATATATATATATATATATATATATCTACTCGATACTGTGATCACACTGTGTCACAGTATGGAGTAACAGCAGCAACAAGAGCACTTGAAAATGCCAAATGAGATTTTTGACGAAACGTCGTGGGAAATTCATTGTTAAAAACGAACAGACTTGAAACCCAGAAATTTATATATATATATATATATATATATATATATATATATTTATATTATATATATATGTATATATATACTATATATATATATATATATATAAAATTAATATATATAATAAATATAAAATATATTAAAATTTTTGGGTTTTAGTCTGTTTGTTTAACAATGAATTTGCACGACGTTTCGTCAAAATCTCATTTGCATTTTCAAGTGCTCTTGTTGCTGCTGTTACTTAGAGATACTGTGACACAGTTGTGATCACAGTATTCGAATAGCGGCAGCAGCAAAGAGCACTTGAAAATGCCAAATGAGAGTTTGGCGAAACGTCGTGCAAATTCATTGTTAGATGAATAGATTGAAACCTGGAATTTTAATGTATTACATTTCCACCATCCGTGAAAACTTTCTATTGTAACATATATATTATATTATATATATAATATATATAATATATATATGTATGTAATGTATGTATATGTATATACATATATATATATATATATAATATATATATATATATATATATATATATATATATATATATATATATATATATATACAACCCAATCCGTGTTCTTGTTTTCTAAGCAAGTGGAAAACAAAAAAAAAATTTAAACGATCCTCGTATTTTCACGACCTGTTCCTTCTGAGCCCACAGTATTGTTTGTTGCAAATAAAATTTAGCAAAAGAGGAAAATAATTTTAAAAAATAAAAAATGCATTGGAAAAAAACAAAAATATTTTTTAGTAGTTTAATTAACAAATAACAACTTCTAATGCAACAACATTGCAAGAAGTCCCCGTCTGCTTTGTATAGTCTATACCAATATTATGGCAGTCTAGAGAACCGCTAATTTTTTTTTCTTTTTAGTTAACTGACGAACGTAACAGGTTTTTTTTTTTAAATCATTTTAAAATTAATTTGTGTTATTTTTTCAAACGTTTATATTAGGAATGTTTCTTAATTTCTCTTAGAAGGTGTGTTCTGTAATAAATTTTCAATAGAAGTTTGTCTACTTTGACCATTATAATTTTAAATAATTTCTCAAGTGTATTTTTGTCGATTAGCTATAGTGCTGCTTATGGTTAAGATACGTTGTCTGTGACTTCTGACAACGTATCTTAACCAGCCAGAAGATGGTTCAGTCGTTTTCGTTCCGAAATTTTCGATGTCAAAAATGTTCCTTGCCCTGGTCGACCATTCACAGAAAAAGTTGACAGAATTTTGGCAAAAGTGCAGCAAGACAGGCACGTAAGTAGACATGATATCGCCTAGGAACTAAACATCCACGACTAAACAGTTTTAAAACCATTTGGTGAAAGTTAGGTAAAAAAGAAGGTCAGTGTTTGGGTGCCACATGATTTGACGCTAAAACATCTGCGAATCTCTATAGAAACGTAAAGAAATTGAGCCATTTCTAAAGCAGTGGATCAAGAGCGATATAAAGTGGATCACGTACGAGAATAATGTGTGAAAAGATCGTGGTCGAAAAAGAATGACGCTCCACAAATGATGGCGAATTCCGGATTGTTGCTAAAAAAGACTATTCTGTGTCTTTGGTGGAATTGGAAGGGAATCGTGCATCATGAGTTGCTTGGCCAAATAATTGATTCTGTACTGAATTGTCAGTAATTGACAAGATTGAAGCAAGCGATTAAAAAAATCGGCAGGAACTAGTCAACAGGAAGGGTGTCGTCTTCTACCATAACAACGCCAGACCATACACATCTTTGATGAGTTTCGCAAAGCTTTGATGCATCTACCGTATAGCTTGGATCTTGTACCGTCAGATTACCATTTGTTTCGGTCTCTGCAGAATTTCCTCAATGATGGTAAAGTTAATTTCAAAAGAGGTCTGTGAAAACCGCTTGTCACAATTTTTTGAAAAGAAACCACAGAGGTTTTGGCAGTGACGGGATTATGGTGTTGCCAGAAAAATGACAGAAGATCAACGAACAAAATGGCATATATTTGGTTTAAGTTCTTTTAAAACACGTAAATCGTATAAGTGGTTCTCAAGTGATAAGCGCACTAATCTAACGGACAGACAGATAGAAGCAGAGACATTGCATTTTATATATATATTATAGATCATAGACTATAGATATTCTCTGCTACGTAATATTGTTCCATATTTAATGGTTTAGGCTATGTATTGCAAGGGAACGCGCTAGCGGCAAACTTTTTCCGACTTCATTCACTATTATTGTCACTGCTCATTCCTTAGGCTACCTATCGTAATAAAATATAGCCCATAACCTGGCCAGAGAAGTATGTTTTAAAAAAAAAACGTAAATCGGATAAGTGGTTCTCCCAGTGATAAGTGCACTAATGGACAGACAGAGAGACGTTGCATTTATATATACGAGTATTATACGTGTATATATATATATATATATATATATATATATATATATATATATATATATATATATATATATATATGCTGAAAGCTTAGTTACAAAGAAAACCCTTCCCTACATTGGAACTTTAAAAACTTGCACCTAATTTAAAAACTGATGACCGAGGTAGGACAGATTTCTCCAAAAAAGAGTTTTTCAGAGGTATTTTCGAAACTGAAACAGAATTTAAAAATCGGTAACTGGGTGATAGAGATTTTTCACAATAAAGAATTCCCTCATACAATGAAAATTTAGAAGCTTCTACTTATTAAAAAAAAACCTGTTTCTAAAAACCGTTATTTTTTACACCCACAGAGAAGGTGGAATTCACTTGCTTCCCCCTACTCCCCTGGGCGATGCCTCTAAGTATACATTTGAAAACAAACTGTGGATAATCTTATTTATAGTCCGACATATACGGGGGTGAGGATCAATCAATCAATCTAAAATTGGGTAAAATTTTAAAATTTTGGTACACGGGCTTTTCAGAAAGAGGGAGGTTTTTTTTGAAATAGGCTTTAAAATGGTCTAATTTTTTTTTATGGGTCTAGCACACGTGCTGCAGGAAAGTCCCTAAAGCGCTACAGGAGCGACACGTCTGCGGAAAAAAAAGCGATTTACGTTGTTCTTGAATCGCTGTAAATTGTTCTCGGGGGAAACACAGTCCTGGGTAAGCCATTCCAAAGGGATGATGTTCTCCATATAAAAGACTGCTTGAAAAGTGTTGTACGAGGAGTAAACAAGCTGAACCTCATACAGATGTGAAATATCAGCGCGACGTGTACTTCTAACATGCACCGCTCTGGGAGGAATTAAGGGGGCTACATCCTTCGAACACTCTCCATGAAAATACTTGTAGAATAGACTCAAGTCGCCAACCGTTCTTCGATGTTCCAGCGAATCAAGGCCGCCGGTCAGTTCTGGGTCGCCAATCAGACGAACAGCCCTTCTCTGAAACAGAATCCAACAAATGCAGTGTATGTTTGGGAGCGGAGCCCCAAACATGGGAGCAGTATTACATAGTTGGTCGAATTTGAGCTTTGTAAAGAATTAACAGTTGTTGTGGAGTGTAAGCCTATTTTTAAAAGACTGACGAGAAAAAATTGGGGGAGGCCGTTTTTACTAACCTGAACTAACCGGAACTAACCTGAAATAAACAATCAGTAATTACAAAATACATTAAATAATGAAAAAAAAATGTCCTACCTTAATGTGAAAACAACTGATCAAGTGAGAGTTGGACTTCCGCAATTGGTGTTCAATACGTTGATTGCTTTTAAAATAAAAATTTTCTTTACGGAAGTACAAAATGATCAGTGACTTCACAAAATACATCCCAAATGAGTTTTCAACAAAGTTTTGACTAAGAAAAAATGTGAAAATACATATTACTACGTAAGATATTAGGGCCTAATTAAAGCCTAGGTAAGGATTTTATTTTATTTTAAAAGGAATCACGGTACGGAACAACAATTGCGCAAGTCTAACTTGCACTTGACCGGTTTTTTTTTCTTTACGGATGCATTTTAAGTTGGCAGAAGCTTCTGCACCGTAAATATTACAGTACTGTCAGAGCAAAAAGTTTTATTTTGTCCGAAATCCACTACTGACGTCTCAATTTTAATCTAAATAAGAAGGGACCCATCTACAGAATGAGGAAAACAAGAAATTTGTTTCACACATTAAGTTAAAAAATAATGACGCAATCTTGCTCAGAAATCTGTGGATTATGCCGAATTAGAACATGCATATTTCGCTTCACATTAGGGTCTTCTTTAGTGAAAACTGATGACCTTCAAGTTTCTGTTTTTTATATACCAGATAAATTATTAAAGGTAATGCACACTCGTGATAATTTTCGTTCAATTTACACCCTGTAGAGAATATTCCAGAATTTTTTCAAAATTTTTGATTAATACTTTTCGAGATAAGGTGGGGGCCTGGACAGTGATTTTTTGCACTTTTTTAAAAATAATACAAAAAGATTTGTGTGCAAGTAATACATTATGTATATTTTTGAACTCGTCTTTTTACAAACTTTTATTTGACACCCCACTCGATGACCTAGTAAAAAAATTTTTCACCTCCGATTTTACCCCCAAAATTAACCCCTTAACTCAAAAATTTAACTTTCAAAACTACACGGCTTTGATGAGGCCATCAATTCCTATATTAGTGCTAAATTTCAACTTTCTATGTCAAATAGTTTCGGAGGAAATCGGGTGTGACAGACAGACAGACAGACGGACACCGAAGTGATCTTATAAGTGATCCGTACGGAACACTAAAAATGATGTGCTATATTAGTGACTGGAGACCAACGTTACTTCAGGTTAGTAAAAACGGCCTCTTCTTAATTTTTTCTCGTAAATCTTTCAAAAATTAGGTCATTATTCATTATTTTCAATCCTGTTTAAAATAGTCTGAAAAAGTATGTGATTATAGAGTATAGTCAAAAAAAAAACTTGTCAACTTGTATTTGCAAGGGAAGTACTAAGTAAATAACTTTTACCAACCAATTTTTTAAAACAACAATTTGTTTGGGCTAGGCCTTGCCAAAACAGGACCTTAAAAAAAAAGGTACTACATATGACAATTATCTGTTCAGACGTGTGTTTTAATGGTAGAATCCATATCAGACGTTTGGTACTAAAGAACTTTCCCCTATACAAGTATAAACCAATAATATGTAAACAATAATCCTTCTTCTAATCTTTTATGAAGCATGTGAAAAGCGAAAATAGTCGAACTTTTCGAACGATCCTCGTATTTTCACGACCTTGTCCTCCTGAGCCCACAGTATTGTTTGTTATAAACAATTAAACTTTATAAAAAATACCATAAAAACAGTTGCTTCAAACATGCTAATAGCAGTGAACCTGCTGCAGACATTAAGTCAACTGTGACTATTACTAATCGATATTTAAGCGGCGAATAAATTGCAGGATTTTTAAAGGTTCCTGCAAGTCAGATTCATTCATGGCTTTCTGCGATCAATAGACAGTGCGGCAGGAATTGAAAGTGAATGTGCCGGGGGAAAAAACGAGACATTTTCCGTGATGACTGTAAAGAAAAGAGTCGGAAATTTGATTCTTACGGGCTAAAAAAGTGTTTTAGTGTTAAAGTTGGAAAAATTGCTCTTCCGGCCTAAAAAAAATATATAAATAAAACAGTGTTCATCATTACGGGAAACTATAAAAACAATTTTCGTGGATGGCAATAAACTGGAACTCACTTCAAGAATATGTTGCAATTTCTTTTCCGATCTATTCTTTTATATTTATGTATTACTTCGAGGACATAAAATTTTTTGTACATGTATTTTATAAACTAACTAAAATATTAATCAAGGATATGATTTATGATATTATTTGATCAAAAAGAAATATATTATATTTTACAAGGCCTTAAAAAAATTCTCAATTATTCAGAAATTGATTACTTTTTTTAATTAGTCTTTAAATTTTCCTGTTTGTGTTAAAATATACAGTGTGTCAAAATGAAGTTAATGCCAGTAATATATCAAGGATTTACGTCCATGGATAGGAGATTTTCCAGTGCGATGTTGCCATGGATAGTGTCGGAAATTAGAAGAAGGGATTTTAATGAGAAGGTAAGTTTGATACTATTATATGAAAAATCATAATAATCCAGTTATATTAAAAAAAATCGGTCAAATGCATGTTGGATTTGCTCAATTACTTTTCTGTACTGTGACTGCTTTTAAAATAAAATAAAATCTTTACCAAGGCTAAGTTAATTAGGTCCTTGACATTTTAAGATCCAATATGTATTTTCACGTTTCTTCTTAGTCAATAAGGTATAATAGTTATAGCATTTTAGCTACCTAATAACCAACAAACCAATCTAGCTCAATCTAGAATCTAGTAGTAAAAGTGTAAAAGAAATATTTACTACTTAAATATTTATTTAATTATAAACAAATAAAATAAGAACGACTCGCCACTTGGTTACAGTAATGTACTTAAAAGTATATTACAAAAACCTCCACCATATGTTACCAAACATAGTTCTCATAATTTTTTTTACACCAGATAAATTACACAGGCCAACAAAAAAAATATTTGTGAAAAATTTGTAAACCAATATATGTTATGTAGTTCTCTCACAATATGACATCGGTTAAATTTCAAACTAGGGAAAATTTGATACATAAAAAATAAAAACTTAAACCGTACTTTTATTTGATTAGGCTACAATTCTTACTCACGATAACATATTTCACTCCAATGCGAATATTTTAGGTGCTTATTTTTTTGTATTTTCCTTCCCTTTTCTCTGTGAAGTTTCTTGTATAGGTTTTTCTCCGATGTGATGCATTTTGTTGTTCTCTATGAAGTGACCAACAGTAATCACACATCATGTTGATATTCCACCGTCCTGGTACCGTTTCTCCATCTCTCTTTATGTCCTGATGGAACCGTTTCAACCTGCTCTTCACTCACATCGCCTAAGTTTTTAGGAAAAAAGTCAAGATGGTTGTGCAAGAAGTGGACTTTAAGGCTCATCAGACTTGTCTGTCATATTAGCTACGATAAGTCCATAGTTAGGGTCTTTCACATTTCCCGAAAAACTTAGTCACAACTTCTTTAAATGATATCCAAGTCTCCTTTTCCTTTGTAATCCTCCTTGTTACAAAGTCGAAATCGAACATCATTTTACGAATATCAGGCCCAATGAAAACACCTTTTTTCAGTTTGGCTTCTGATAAATGAGGAAATCTTTTACACAAATATTTAAAATATTCACCATCTTTAGGCAAGGCTTTCACAAATTGTTTCACTAAGCCCAACTTGATGTGTAGTGGTGGTAAAAGAATTTTTTTTGGGTCTACTAAAGTTTTATGCAAAATGTTCTTCTCGATAGGTGTTTAGTTTTTCTTACGGGCCATTGTTTTTTGGACCAATGTTGCTCTGTTGTCCACTCACATATAAAACATGGAAACTTTGTAAATCCCTTTTGTTGACCAAGGATCATGGAGGCAACTTTTAAATTTCCACATAGCATCCAATCATGAGTTGGACAGTTAATTTTCTGTAAAATCATATTAAGATTTTCGTAAGTTTCCTTCATATGGACTAAATGAGCAATAGGCAGTGAAGCACCTTTTAAACTAGTTTTTGATGAGTTTATAAAAAGCCTCCAGTCTTCCTTCTTGTACTCAATGCCAAATTCGTTCATTAGACTACCAATATCATGACAGTAAACCAAATTCCCTTCCTGCTTGAAAAACTGAGCAAACTGTTGATCTCCTGTTCTATATTGGTAAATAGATGTTCCAGATTCCAATAAATGTTTTTCTTTCAGCCTAGAACCAAGCAATTCTGCTTTTTCCTTAGTCAAACCCAAATCTCTCACTAAATCATTTAACTCAGCTTGTGTAAACAACTGTGGTTATAAATTTTCTAGAGAACATTGAATCTCATCATCATCCGGTTGACTTTCATTAAATTTGGGACTGGACTGTAAAACGTCATCAATAGACTGAGGTGGCTCAGGGACAGGAAGTCCCAGTCCATGCCCTACCGGTCGATTAGCTGAAGTAAAGTTAGGATAAACAATTACTTTTTTGGAGTTATATTATCCTCGACCACAAACATTTTGGGAGTTCATATTTCAGAAACTATACATCCTCCATCCTCGACACAAACATAACATACTTTGAGTAGTGAATTAAAAGCACATGAGGAAGCCCATCATTTTTCGGAACTTGATTTTACTGCCAAACCTCATTAAAATTCTATACCAAAATATGCACCAAACACTTTTTATTTTTGCACTCGACGCGCTTTTCGCTAACCATGTTTGCTTCATCAGGAGCGATGAGCGATGATTGACAATCGTCGCTCCTGATGAAGCTACCATGGTTAGCGAAACGCGCGTCGAGTGCAAAAATAAAGTGTTTTGGTGTAGTGGTGATATATACTCAGTCGTGTCATCGTGCCAAAGATTTTTCACATTCCCAACTTAGTTAACATTCGAATGATAAAAAATAAACTTGTCACATTTTGATTATTAAAATGTGAAAAATTGGTGATACGACTTTTTGATTATTATTTTCGGACTCAGCACAACAAAAAAACATAGGAATCAGGTAAAAAAATTATTAAAAAAGTTTTTTCATCATTCGCCTGTGTTATTAAACGTAATGCACTCGTGATAATTTTTGCTTAATTTACACTTTATGTAGAATATTTCAGAATTTTTCACAATTTTATGGTCAGTACTTTTCGAGTAAAGGGAGACATCGATTTTTGGCAATTTTGTTTAAATTATACAAAGAAATGTGTGCGCAAGTATTACATCATATATATTTTTGAACTCGTGTTTTTACAAGCTTTCCTTTAATATGACACTCGATGACGTGTTTTTTTTTTCAAATCCAATTTCACTCCCTTAAGTCAAAATTTGACTCTCAAAACTACACGGCTACAGGCCTCAAATTCTATATTTGTGCCAAATTTTAACTTTCTATATCAAATAGTTTCGGAGAAAATCGGATGTGACAGACAGATAGATACCGAAATGATCCCATAAGTGTTCCGTGTGGAACACTAAAAACAAATGATAAATGAGAAAAATTCTATATTGTATATGATACTATAGTCCTGGGGAAATTTTTTCTCAAAAATAATATCGTTTAAATGTGGACCGTTACGTCCCTGGCACTCTTCTAAATGAGCGTTGAAACTATTGATGTATGCCCGGCACCTCGTTTCCGTAATCGCTGCTATTTCTTGGTTAATATTTTCTTGTAACTGCTCCAAAGAGAGAGAATTGTTACTATAAAGTTTAGTTGTGAGATATCCCTACAAGAAAAAATTCATCGGTGTCAAGTCAAGGCTATCTGGGGTTTAACTTATATTACCTCGTCTGGAAATCAATTTATTCTGAAAAATGACTGGTGAATATGTTTTAAATATGTGTTATCACCCCATCTTGCTACAATCGGGTTTTCTGGTTAGAACCATTTTGTAAAGCAAAGTGAAGAACGTCTCAATTATCTAGATAGATCCCACTGAAATAATAGTTGTTGTGCGGGCTATTCGTCTTCCAAGAAGTGAGGGCCGATTACGTCACGTACTCCGATTACGGCTGGAGTTATCACCTTCGGGGAATTTAAATGGAACTCGAACACGTTCCATATTTGTTTCCCTCAAAATGTATTTGTTCATCCTATTCGAGGTTTATTTGAAGTCAAACTAATTTCTTCGAGCCTCTTTGCCATCTTTTTATCAGTTAAATACTCGGGTCTTGATTTACGCTGGTAGTGATCGTGATATACCCTCTCTAATCCTCCTGCTCACCCTAATGTTGTATAATTATCTTTAAAATTTTTCCCTTATCTTAATAAAAATAAGAAAAAAGTTCATGTTATTTAAAGCTCTATGAAATTTATCGATTCTGTCCCTTTTACCTTCTTACATAGAAGCAATATCGTTCCATCACTTTCCCATTTTATGTATATTATTATTAAATTTGACTTAGATATCTCATTTCGTTCCGGAGTTATTACGGCAACAAACCGACAGACCGTTGGAAATTGGAAATTATTTTTTGTAATTCGTATTCAAAATGTGAAGAAATGTCAAAATTTCGGATAGTGATTTTTTAACGAATACGACACTTGGGATTTTGGTGTACAAAGGGTGGGATGTAGAACATATCCCCTTTTACAAACGGAACGGCAAAGTGTTTACTCCCGGTAGTCGTCGATTTTAAAATTTCATGTACGTTTTTAGAGTTCTATTCTAGGTAGGGGTTCTTTTTAGTTCTTCCCTTCCCCCGGTTATTGATTTTTGGTTTACTGTGTTTTTAAGGGTTTAAACTTCAGAGTTCTAATGTGGACGTATTTTTTTAACAAGAGGTTTTGCTCCTCGATTTTCGTTTGATGCTCCCTTGTTTGTCTATTGACCCTATGACCTATTAGTGGCTCTGCCTTTAATGTTCTCCCTTTTTCCTTAAAATCAACCTCTGCCTTTATATAAGAATATACAAAATAACAATGAGACCGATCCTCACATATGCTGTACAAACAAACACATGTAAAACAGCACAAATGATGAGGACAACAGAAATGAATGTGATCAGGGACATACATGGAAAAACTATCCACGACAGAATCCGCAGCAAAGATCTACAAGAACTAAGTAAGATCCAAGAAATATCCTTGAACGCCTCTGCTTTAAAGAGGGTGTAAAAATGACAGCAGTATATCGTAATAATTAAATTTTGGCATATAATATAGTACCTTATATCAAGTTGTCCTAAATATTCTATTTAAAACGAAAAAAATGGTAAGTTTTTTACGTTGTATTTTCCTTACAAACATGCGCTCTAATATAAATACGAAATTTGAATTTTTCTCACACTAACGGATGATCTAAACATGATTGCTCGACATTTTAGCGAAGGAAATGATACCTTATGCTGATCACAAAATATTCGTAAATATTCCCACGTTTTAAATCTCTTATATCCCTTTTATGTAAGGTTTAGTTTAATTATATTATTTTTCCAATTAAAAGTAATTAAAAAGTGGAATAATAATTTTAATTATTTTTAAATCACTCATAATTAATCTCCTCTACGTACGTGTACTAATATTGTTAAGATTGAATCAACAAAATTTATCGATTGCTACTACTTTTTATCACAGTGCTATTACGTTAAAACTCAAGGTGCCTTCCCTACTACAAGTGTTATAAAGTTACCAAAATTAAAGTCCATATCTCGTTCGGGAATTATCGCGGCAACACAATAATAGGCATAGAAACCGATCGAATTTTGAAACAATTTTTTATTTGTGCTGTAAAGGACCACTAACGAAGAGCATACCGATTGGCGATGAAAGTAAAACGGGTTAAGGCTATTTAAGGAACACATTTAAAAAAAATATTGTATGATAATATTTACAACAAGAGATTGGACAGAGACCGGCTACAGAAGTTTTTACAACTTAAAATTGATATTTCACTCTACTTACTATTTCTGTAAATCTTGAATATAATGAAAAAAATTTACACATTTCCGATTTGTTGTCTCCAAGAACATTAAAATAAGACATATAACACCATATTTACGAAGCACCCCCTCTAATACCTTCCTCTGTCTTATTAACACTTTATCTGTTTAACCATAAGCAAATAGTGAACAAATAATACAATTTTGAGATTCTTCGACTCTAAGAACCCTAAACAGGACATATATAGCCTGTCCAAAATATAAGATCCTGATTTTTGCCGTTTTAAGTGGGCAACATCTAAATTCTGATCTTTTGTTTATGATATGTTGCAGAGATGGACTTAAGAATTTTATTCATTAATGCAAATAAATAAATTATACGTGTTTTTGGAGATGTTTATTTATAGATGCATGTAAAAACAAATGGATAAGAAGTACAAATATACAGTTTGAATGAATGGGGTTTACAATATTGTATAAATAAAATATACTTTAACTTAAGCCTAATTCGGTTTCACTATCACTGTCATCAATCTTCAACTTTAACAACGTGCTGAATGGAATTATTCCAGCTTTCACAAGGTATATCATTTATAACTTTTTTTACTAATTCAACCACTGACACGCTTAAAGTAGGAGAAACATTTTGTGCCCTTATTTTTGATTTAACTTGATGCCAAATATGTTCAATTGGATTAAATACAATAATACGAAGGAAGCCGCAAAACAGTGAGTCTCATTTTCTCAGCCATACTATCACAAACATATTTCTGTTTAAATTTATAGTCTTTCAAAACTTCCAAAAGATCACTTTTTTTATAACTAAAGTCAAAATAAATGCCATTTTCTAACTGTATTTCCGACTTGGTATTGGCTGCATTAGGAATCTTATTTAGTAGGCGACTATGGTAACTTACATTGTCCATAACTATAAGACTCTGTTCGGGAACATTTGGCAAAAGGGAATTTTGAAAACAATTTTCAAAAAGTTCTGCGGTCGTGTCTTCGTGATAGTCCAAACTAGAATCTTTTGTGTTTTTTGCAGATAACAGTAGACAATTTGAAACCCAGCCCTTTTCAGATCCAACATGCAATATGGTTATTCGTTTACCTTTATTTGAAGGTGCGTTAGTCTGACATTTTGTACTGCTGTCAACCCACCCTTTTTGCACAGTGTCATGGGTATCGAACCATGTTTCGACCAATTCTCTGTTCGATACTTTTTAATTTCTTGTAAATAAGTATGTCGCAAGATTCGTAATCTTTGTGACTCCATCACTACTTGCCTTTTATCGATTTTTCGGAACGTGAATCCCATTCTTAAGAGAATTTTGTGAAGAGTTGATTGGCCACAATGTATATTGGTCCCGTCTTGCACCAGTCTTATTTTATTTTGTCTAGTGTCGGCTCTTCATACATAGAATATATTTTTTCTCCCGATGACGTCTTTTTCACAATCGTCTACATGATGCATTTGAAAATCTTTTTGTTTTTTCCTGTTTCTGAGTGATGGTTTTCCTACAATATCCTTAATCGTAGAAAGTGGGCTTTTTGTTAGTTCACTGGTTTCTTGCAAAGCACATTGTTTATTCAAATTTATTTTTACCAAACGGTCATAAACATTTTTCACTATTCGTTTAGCGTCAAGTGATAAATGTTTTCTCTTGCGATAGCCACTATTGCAATTTTCCCACGGATGCCACATAATTAAAACAGAACCGTTACGTTGTAAGTTGTAAGTAAAACTAAAAATAAAAATAATGAAAAGTATCTTTCTAATTCTAATGGGGACTTGTGGTCATTAGGCCTATATTATCAAATACTTAAAGGGCTCCAAATAGGGTTGCCAGGTAGTAAATATATAGGTAAAAATAGATCCAATATGATAGCAGGTGCAAGTGAGGGCGGTATACAAAGCAGGTAAAATAAATATACGTTTATCGTAATACCTGACAACTATGCACAAAACCTTAATAGGGTCGTGTATTACACAGGCAATATTGAAAAATAATACAATTTTTAGACTCTTTAATTTAAAAAATCCTGAAAATAATATATGTATGACACTACGAGGTGTACAAGTATGAAATCCGGATTTTTTTTCTGAAAAAAACATGTTAAATTTGGAAGAATGATAAAAAGTGCTTTATTCAAAGTATGTTCCATCGCTTGTTATATATTTTTCCCATCTTTCGGGCAATTTGTGAATACCACGCCAGTAAAAATCTTCCCCTTTTGCTGCGAACCATTCATCGAGCCATTTTTTTACATCTTCGTACGAACCAAAGCGCTGTTCAGCAAGTGCGTGATCCATCGATGCAAACAAGTGGTAATCGGAAGGAGCCAAGTCTGGTGAGTAAGCCGCATGGGGTAGAACTTCCCAGCTAAGTGCTTCCAACGTATCGCGAATTGGTTTTGCCGAATGTGATGGAGCATTGTCATGAAGAGAATTGACTTTGTGTTGCCTCTTTCGGTATTCTGGGCTTTTTTCAAGTAGCGAACAGTTCAAATCGGTTAATTGTTGTTGGTAACGTTTAGTATTAACCGTTTCCCCAGGTTTTAATAGCTCATAATAGACCACGCCCCTCTGGTCCCACCAAACACAGAGCATCGTCTTTCTGCCAAAGCGATTCGGTCTTACGGTCGATGTGGATGGTGCGCCTGGGTCTACCCATGATTTTTTTGCGCTTGGGATTCTCAAAATAAATCCACTTTTTATCCCCTGTAACTATACGATGCAAAAACAACTTCCTTTTGTATCGAGCGAGCAAAATGTCACGCGTGTTTTTGCGCTTTTCCATTTGCCTGTCGTTCAACTCATGTGGTACCCATCTAACGGTCTTCTGAATCTTTCCCATCTCTCGTAGCCGATTGGAAACAGCTTGTTGACTAACGCCCTGGAGCATGTTCACCATAAGCTTCTCGAAGTAATCGATATGATTCAACAGCAGTTTTCTTCAAATGAAAACAAAAAATTAATGCTTCCCGCGAATGCTCGTTGTTCGGTATAAATTTCGACATAATGAACACAACACTATTCCAATTTATCATTCGTGCACATCTGACATTTGTTGATGACACAACAAAATGGCGCTGTGTCAAATCTTTATAGCACAAACTGCATTGGTGCACTATCTGTTGTCTAAAATCCGCATTTCATACTTGTACACCTGCTGTATATTTTAGATTTTTCACCCCAAGAACCTTAAAGAGGACCTATAACACGATATATCTGAAACATTTCCTCTATCCCCTTCCCCAACCACATTAACCTTTTATATGTTTGACCATAAATAATTGAAAATTTAACCCCTTACGAGTTTGAATATAGATGTTGATTATCTCAGCCGAAACCAAATGATCTAATTGAAAATTTATAAAATTTATCGAGTTACCCCTTTTTCTAAAGTGATATCGTCTAAAAATTATAAGATCTATTTTTGTTTTAAGTAATATATGTGTACCACATTTGAAGTTGAGAGTTCGAGAGTTATCGTGCCAACAGACAGACACACCGACGGAAATGCAAGAATATATTTTCATGATAAAGGGCCTCTAAAACATGAAGACATGCAAAAATCTCGGAGTGTTTTAATCCGTTTAGCAAGGGAAGTGAAAACGTAAAAAAAGGGAAGATTAGAATACTTAGCATAATAATTAAATATTGACATAAAATTCCTTGTATCGAGTAGTCTAACATATTCTGTTTAAGAGAAAAATAAACAAAAAAGAGAGGAGATGCTAAAAATTATTGAAGACCTTGTATAGTAAAAAATATGATACGATAGAAGTTTATTTGATACCAGACAAGTTTTGTATTTAACATTTTTGAAATAAAGGATTGCTCATTTTCACTGGGACACCTTGTATAAAAACCAAACGAGTTTTTCAACTATGCAAAATTGGTGATGTTTGAAATTACTAAGGAATGTAATGTATTAAATTTGTTGCTTCCTTTTTTCTGGTTTTATTAAAATTAAAAACAAACTATTAGATAACCAAACAATAAAACTATGGGAAAAAGACATGTCGGCTTTATTAAATAATTTTCCTTTTAGTAAAAATTAAATAATTTCTGGTTTTAGCTAAAAGATCTAAAATTTCATTTTTTTCTGCTCTTAATATAGAGATTAAAAACTGCCATAAGTATAAACTGGATAATACTTACCACAAACCAGTAGAACATCATATTAAAAAATAACCAGTTAAGTGCAAGTTGAACTTGCGCAATCAGTGTTCTGTACGTTGATTGTTTTTAAAATAAAAATTTTTGTTACTGAGGAATAAAATGATCAATGACTTCACAAACACCCCAAATGAGTATTCAACAAAGTTTCTTTTCGATGTTTACTGAAAACGGATGACCTTGAATTTTTAAATTATGAAAGACTAGCAGTGAACGCGGCTCCGCTCGCGTGGACTTGATTCACTACTATCGTCACTACTTATTCCTTATGTTACCTAACGTAATAAAATATTTGTCATTATTTCTCCTTATCTCCCATTATTTCTCCTTATCTCCCATTATCTCGACATAATTTCCATTATCTAGGCTTATCTCTGCTCATCTCCCATTAATTCTCCTTATGTCCCATTATTTCCCCTTATCTTCCATTATCTCACCTTATCTCCCATTATCTAGGCTTATCTCGACTTATCTCGCAATGTTTCTTCTTATCTCCCATTATTTCACCATAACTCCCATTATCTAGACTTATCTCTACTTATCTCCCATTATTTCTCCTTATCTCCCATTATTTATACTTATCTCCCATTATCTCACCTTATCTCCCATTATCTAAGTTTACATCGAATTATATAGAACATATGTATAAATTTATAAAAACACGTAAATCGGATAAGTGGTTCTAGAGTGATAAGCGCACTAACGGACATACAGACAGACAGAGAGATGTTGCATTTTATATATATTATATTCTTTACTACATGATATTGTTCCATATTTAATGATTTAGGCAGTGTATTGCAAACTTTTCTCCGACTCGATTCACTATTATCGTCACTGCTTATTCCTTATGTCACCTAACGTAATAAAATATAACCTATAACCTGGCCAGAGAACATATGTATATTTAAAAAAAAAGCACGTAAATCGGACAAGTGGTTCGCTTATATACGAGTATTATAGATATTCTTTGCTACATCATATTGTTTCATATTTAACGGTTTAGCAGGTTTAAAAAAAAGCACATAAATCGGATAAATGGTTCTCCAGTGATAAGCGCACAAACGGACAAACAGACAGAGAGACGTTGCATTTTATATATATTATAGATATCCTTTGCTTGATATTGTTCCATATTTAGTGGTTTAGGCAGTGTATTGCAAGAGAACGCGTCTATAACCTGGCCAGAGAACATATGTATGTTTTAAAAAAAAAGCACGTAAATCGGATAAGTGGTTCTCCAGTGATAAGCGCACTAACGGACAGACAGACAGACAGAGAGACGTTTCATTTTATATATATTATAGATATTCTCTGCTACATAATATTGTTCCATATTTAATGGTTTAGGCTGTGTATTGCAAGAGAACGCGCTAGCGACAAACTTTTTTCCGACTTCATTCACTATAATCGTCACTGCTCATTCCTCATGCTATCTATCGTAATAAAATATAGCCTATAACCTGGCCAGAGGACATATGCATGTTTAAAAAAAAAAGTACGTAAATCGGATAAGTGGTTCTCCAGTGATAAGCGCACTAACGGACAGACAGACAGACAGAGAGACGTTGCATTTTATATATATTATAGATAATGCACTTGTGATAATTTTCGTTCAATCTACACCCTGTGGAACTTTTTGGATCAGTACTTTGCGTGATAAGGAAAGGATTTTTCGCGATTTTTTAAAAATAATGTAAAGAAAAGTGTGCGCAAGTATTACATTACATATATTTTTAAACTCGTGTTTTTATGAAAGCTTTCATTTGACACCCCACTCGATGACCTGGTAAATTTTTTTTCACTTCCGATTTCACCCTCCAAAACTAACACCTTAAGTAAAAATATAATTTTTAAAACTACACGGCTCTGATGAGGCCATCAATTCCATATATTAGTACCAAATTTCAACTTCCTATGTCAAATAGTTTCGGAGAAAATCGGGTGTGACAGACAGACCGACGGACGGACAGACACCGAAGCGATCTTATAAGTGTTCCGTACGGATGAAAAAACTGATTTACCCAGCATTTTCCTTCGTACATACTCGTATGCGGTTCCAAAACAAATACTGAATGAATTTCTCACGTAATTACTTAACCGAAGCATTAAAACTCGATATTTTAAATGATGGGCATTTATAGCGAAATATTAAATATAAAGAAAAACTGAGCAGAGGAGGGACTTGTGTTAAAATTGAAAATAATGAAAAAAGAACAAGTTTTCAACTTGCTCAACTCCAAGAACATGATATATTTGAAACCACTCCCTCTTCCCCATCCGTTTAACCCCATATATATTTGACAATAAATCATTATGCTTGTATGTGTAATTCTGATAATATTTTTGAAATCGTGCATTTGAAACCCTGAAACATGCAAAAATCTCGGAGGGTGATTTTTTTACGAACATAATATTTCTCTTAGAAAAGAATGTAAACACGGTTTTAAAAAATCTACTGATCCCCATACTTTCACTCCCCATGTTAGAATTAAAGATAATGAAAAAATAATAAAATTTTCAGATTCCTTGACTCCCAGGACGTATAACTTGATATATATGAAGGCACTTTTCTAACACTCTTTCCCTCTCTTACGTGTTTTACTATAAATAATTATGCTTAAAATTTGTCCCCTACTTCAACCAAAACTTCAAAAAAAATCTCTTGATATTATTGAAACTATAAACTATTTAACGACCCCAACTTCCTTTACCGCTTTCCCTAGTTAAAATTGAAAGTAATGCAAAAATTTCTTTATCTCAAAACTCTGAAGACGACATATAATATGGTATATAAAAATAAATCCTTTAACCTCCTACACGATCCCTTAAACTCCTATCACACCCTATAAACTTACATGTTTTTTTTTTATAAATAATTATGCATAAAATTTATTTGTAATCTCAACGAAAAAATCAGGAAAAATTCTCATATTACTTTTAAAATTATTCAAAATTTATTGACATTCGGTGTCTTTGCTCAAAGTGATAACGCCCAAAAAGTATAGGTTCCATCCCTACTCTGAGTATTATATGTATACCACATTTGAAATTGATATCTAATTTCATTCGAGAGTTATCCTAATAACAGACAGACAAAAATGAAGACTGAAAATAATACTGTTGTAAGATTCTTTGATACCAAAACCCCTGAAACAGGCAGCGTACCGCATTAACCCCTTATATGTATGACCAATTGAAAACATTTAAAAAATAAAACAATCGAATAAGTCCTTGACTCCAAATATTTTAAAACGAGTTTATAACACGATATATACAAAGAACCGCATACAATGGCGTGAAAATCCTGACACCATATATCGTAACACCTTTGTTCGTGCCCGGAACAGATGCGAAGAAATTATCGACGAAATCAAGGAGGCACACAATCAACAAATTAGAAACAAACTTCTCACTTATCCCAACAATTCCAGGTCCTTTTGGTCAGTCGCTAAGGCAGTTAGTCAAAATTTCACCAAATCCACCATACCACTACTCACACGGTCAGATAATTCTATCGCAACGATACCTGTTGAAAAAGCGAACTTGTTGGCTGAACTCTGCTTCATATTCTAAAGTCGATTTCCAAGGAAAAACACCACCTACTATTCCCATAGTGCAGTCAAGGATGCCCGATATTGTCTTCAGGCAGGGTATCATAAAGCGTATATTAATGAAGCTAGACACCAAAAAAGTTTCTGGCGCTGACGGAATACCTGGCACAGTTCTCAAAAACCGTGTAAGGGAACTAACACCAGTTTTCTGTAGATTTTTTAACCTATCCTACAGAAAGGGAATATTTCCTTTCTGCTGGAAATGTGCCACAGTTCAGCCGATACCTAAAAAAGGCAAGAAGACCTTGCCAAATAACTACCGACTAGTCGCACTGCTTTCAATAATATTGAAAGTCATGGTAAAGGCTATCAATCAGCACCTTCTAAAATATCTTAAACGATTCAACATTATTAGCGATCACTAATATGGTTTTCGTAAACACAGATCAACAGGAGATCTTCTGATTTATGTAACACATGTTTGGAACAACGCAATTGAACACTTTGGAGAATTTCGAGCGGTTGCTCTTGACATATCCTACGCATTCGACCGTGTTTGGCACGATGGACTGTTGGCTAAGCTACGCTCTTATGGTATGTCTGAAAAGTTCTGTTTGTGGCTCTCATGTTTCCTCAGAGAGCGTTCTTTACGAGTAGCAGTCGACGGATTTCTTTCTAACACCTTCACTATCAATGCCGGTGTGCCCCAAGGGTCCGTACTGTCTCCTACTCTCTTTTTCATTTACATTAACGATCTGCCAGAAAAGACCGGGAATTTAATCTACAGCTTTGCAGATGATAATACGCTTGTCTCGTCATTCACTTTGAACGCTCGGACATCGACTACTCAGACGAATATCGGCAGACAGCAGGAAGTCATTCAACTTAACAAAGACCTGGAAGAAATTCTATCTTGGGGTGACAGTAACCAAGTGGAATTTAATGTTACAAAAATCCAGGCGGCAGTTTTTTCTAAAAAAGTTAACGTTGCTGAACCCGACAAAGTTATGTCGGGGCACTCCATTCCTCTAACATCGTCACTCAATTTGTTGGGCGTTAATTTGGGAGCAAATATGTCCTGGCATGAACATGTTGTAAGCATAGCAAGGAAGATTCTCAAAAGTTGGGAATATTATTTCTAACCAGAACACAACAACTGCTCCGCTCCCAAACATACACTGCATTTGTTGGATTCTATTCAGAGAAGAGCTGTTCGTCTGATTGGAGACCCGGAACTGATCAGCGGCCTTGATTCGCTGGAACAACGAAGAACGGTTGGCGACTTGAGCCTATTCTACAAGTATTCGAAGGATGTAGCCCGCTTAGTTCCTCCTAGAGCGGTGCATGTTAGAAATACACATCGCGTTAATAGTTCATATCCGTATGAGGTTCCGCTTGTTACTCCTCGTACAACGCTTTTCAAGCAGTCTTTTATATGGAGAACATCATCCCTTTGGAATAGTTTGCCCAGGACTGTGTTTTCCCACCGAGTACAATGTACAGCGATTCAAGAACAATGTGAATCGCTTTTTCCGCACACATGTCGCTCCTGTAGCGCTTTAGGGACTTCCCTGCAGCAAGTGTGCTAGACCCATAAAAAAAACCCTCTAATACCATTTTGTTACCTTGTTTATCCCTTTGTCCATTTATTATCTCAACTCAAAATCAAGAAAAATGCTCATAATGATATAAAAAGTAAACAAAATTTATCGACCCCTATCCCTTTGACCTCTTTCCCCTTTAACTATATCGCCCAAAAACTATAGGCTCCGTACCAACTTTAAATGTTATATGTGGATTAAATTTGAAATCGATATGTTATTTAGTTCGTGAGTTATCGTGCTGATACAGACAGACTGACAAATAGAGAGACCGATGAAAATGTGAGACTATGTTTTTCGTGATCTAAGGATCTCAAAAAACGCGAAAAAAAATGCAAAAATCTTGGAAGTTGACTTTTTCATGAATAAAGTACTGCCCTCTCAGGCGACTGTGGTGATCATGAAGGATAACAAATATATGACAATATTTAGTATTTCGCGTCCAGAATGTTAGAGTGGACTCTCATGCTTATTTAATATTTATAGGAACGTTGTCCATTAACTTGGGGAAGTCATTCTGGAGGAAATGCAAATAACACTGGTCAACATGATTTTTTTCACAAGGAAACCTTAGTTCAGTTTTTTATGCTGAATTCAAATATGTTATCAGATTTCTTCTATCAGGCATAGTTTTCTTGTGACAGTCATTTTTGCGTAATATACTTCTCTATATTAGGATTTCATTGTTATAATTCTTGTAAATATAGAAGTGGGAATTTGTATTCAGAATAATTTGGCACCAGGCAGACTTATTCATGTTGAAACATGTTTTAACTCCGTCCGCGCTTAATGATGTTCAAACCTGTCCTATTTTGTACAAATACGAGGCTGGTTTGAAAAGTCCGTGCAGAGTCCGAGAGATGGCACCACCGGCGCGTATCGAGGTCATGTTTAGTTAGTAGCATCTCTTGAATGAACGCACACCAAGTTTCAGCCATATTGGTCTATTTCTTTGTGTTTTGGCATTCGTGTGAATCAAGGAAGTCGAGTGATATTCAAGAAATGGACGAAAAAGAATTTCGTGTGGTGATTAAAATATTACTTTATGAAAGGCAAAACGCCTCAGGAGACTAAAGAGAAGCTTGATAAACATTATGGTGACTCTGCACTTCGATTAGAACAGTTTATAAGTGGTTTCAAAATTTTCGGACTGGCCATATGGGCACAAGTGACGCTGAACGTTCTGGACGGCCTGTGGAGATTACGACGCCAGAAATCATTGATCAAATCCATGATATGGTGATGGATGACAGAAGAGTTAAGGTGCGTGAGATTGCTAGTGCTGCGGGCATCTCGACTGAACGGGTACATAATATTTTGCATAAAACATTTGGACATGAGAAAGCTATCCGCAAGATGGGTGCCGCGATTGCTCACGCTTGACCAAAAACGGAATCGTGTGAAGTGTTGCAAGGATGGTTTGCAGCTGTTCCAGAAGAATCCGGAGGACTTTAAGCGTCGTTTCGTCACTGTGGATGAAACATGGATACATTACTATACTCCTGAGACCAAACAACAATCTAAAACAATGGGTTACCAAGGGGGAATCTGCACCAAAAAAGGCGAAGACCGTTCCTTCGGCCGGAAAGGTTATGGCGACTGTCTTTTGGGATTCGCAAGGGATAATCCTCATCGACTATCTGGAAAAGGGTAAAACTATTTACAGGTGAATATTATTCATCGTTATTGGACCGTTTGAAAACCGAGCTGCAAGAAAAACGCCCGCGATTGGCCCACAAGAAAGTCCTTTTCCATCACGACAACGCACCAGCACACACCCTAGCAGTTGTGGTCGCAAAATTAATGGAAATAGGATTCCAACTCGTTTCATATCCCCCCTATTCTCCAGACTTGGCTCCCTCGGACTACTATTTGTTCCTCAATTTGAAGAAATGGCTGGCGGGACAAAGATTTTATTCAAACGAGGAGGTGATTGCAGACACTAATGGATATTTTGCAGACTTGGACAAGTCCTATTATTCGGAAGGGATCTACAAACTAGAACATCGTTGGACGAAGTGTATAAGCCTAAAAGGAGACTATGTCGAAAAATAAAAAAGGTTTACCCCAAACACATAAGTAGTTTTTATTTTTGCACGGACTTTTCAAACCAGCCTCGTATTGCACTTTTTTAGCAACCAGAGGGCCAGTAGCTAGTATTGTAATTGTAGTGAGTCTGGTAACACGTGTATCTACTTATTTTTGTGCTGTTTATTGTTTTTATTTGTAAGTTTTTTTTTTATAAATGATTCAAAATGCCAAGAAAGTGTGTAAATCAACTAAACAATTTCTGCCACGTGTGTGGTGAACTGACCTTCAAGCCTCAGCGACGAATTTTTACACTGCTTGTGAAAAAATGTTATGAACTTTATTTTGAGTGTAAAGCTGGTGATTTTAATAAAGACTGGGTCCCAAATTTATGCTGTGTATCATGTGCTAGGCTTCTTACTAGTTGGAAAAATGGTACTCATCATATGCCGTTTTCAGTCCCTGTGATTTGGAGGGAACAGAAGGATCATTTAACTGATTGTTATTTCTGCTTAACTAATATTAAAGGAATTACGTCCAAAACAAAAATACACAGTTAAGTACCCCCAATGTGGCATCTGCAATTAGACCTGTGCCACATAGTGAAGAGTATTCTGTACCAGATTTCATGACCTTAAGTGATAACCCCGACCCAGTTCATCAGAACCTCACTTTTTATCTCAAGAAGATCTTAATGATCTTATACGGGATTTAAATTTGTCTAAACAGTCAGCTGACTTTTAAGTTCCAGGCTCAAAGATTGGAATCTACTCCAAAAAAATACAAGGATATGCGCTTATCGTAGACGTCATTCGTCGTGATTTCAGTGAAGAAGGCCATGTAGTTTTTTGTAACGATGTCTGTGCAGTAATGGAGGCTCTTGGACCAGCCAGATGAGAGGTGATTGTTCATAGACTCATAGAAAGTCAGTTTGAAGGCTTTACTACTCCATAATGGGAATGAATTGCTATCAATACCTGTCACGCATGCCAGTGATATGAAGAAGACATATGAAAATTTGAAATTGCTGTTAGAAAAAATTCAGTATACCAAATATAACTGTGGTGATTTGAAGATTATAGCTTTATTGTTAGGTTTGCAACTTGGATACACGAAATTCTGCTGTTTCTTGTGAGAATGGGATAGCAGGGATAAGGAGTTTCTCTACATAAAGAAACAATGGCCTAAACGTGAATCTTTTATTCCTGGGCATAAAAATGTATCAAATACCTCATTAGTGGATTCCGAAAAGGTGTATTTACCTCTCATGCACATAAAATTGGGGCTTATAAAAACTTTGTAAAAAAATGAATAAAGGTTCTTCGCCTTTATGTATTTGAAATCTAAATTTTCCTAAAATAAGTGATGCAAAATTGAAGGAAGAAATTTTTATAGGGCCCCAAATAAGACCATTAATATCGGATGATGAACATTTTGAGGAACTGTTACATCCACCGGAAAAAGCAGCGTGGAAATCATTCAAAAATATCTGTTGTGGATTTCTTGGCAATAATAAAAAAGAAAACTATAGTGAGATTTCTACTATGGAAAAGAGGTACCAAGGCAAATGGAGTCCCAGTATGCTGGCCGACTACAGCTGGACCATGACAAGAGACATTCGGCAGGCAAAATATGATCGAAACTCATCATATAAAACTTTTTAGGTTAGACAAAATTAGCCGTGTATTTATTATTCAGTGTTTTGTAAGTACTAATTATTTTAAAACTTTAAACACGTGCCACAAAAAATCCTGCTTGATGGATAAAATCTGAGAACATATTTAAACTCAGCATGGAAAAGATAAATATATTCCGGTTATTTAGCTCTTGTGAAAGAAAAAAAAATTTAGACCAGTGTAATCTTACCTAGTCATTCTGTCACGTAATAAAAAGTTTTTCGTTGTTTCTAATTTTAATAGAAGTCCTTCCTTTGCTTAACTTTGTTGGATTTCCATCTTAAAGTATTTATTTTATAAAATTTCAAGTTGTAAAGCGACGCGGTTGTTTTTCCTGATTTCATCGATGACTTCTGGCAAAGAAATTGTTGTATACCATTCAGCATTAACTGTTCTTCGATCTGCTAAAGCAATGGTTGCAACATGTCCAGTATAACCAAAGAACCAAGCGACCATTTTCCTGGAAGTTCTTCGCGAACGAAGCACTTTTGTTGGATTCGGTTCATCTTGGAACACCTAAACAGCTGATTATTGCTTAGTTTCCGGCTTGTATGAATATATCCAAGTTTCATCGCCTGTTGTATACGAATTTTGCGTGTCCTTGGTCGAGTTTCTTGAGGATTTTCTTACACCAATTGGCACGAGCCTGTTTGTGAGTTTCGGTCAAATTATGCGGAATCCATCGGGAACAGATCTTTTTCCGAGCTAAACGTTCATGCAAAATCGAATGTACTGCAGTCTTCGATATGCCTAAGGATGTTTCTATCTCACGGTAAGTCACATGCCGATCTTCTTTAATCATGTTGCGCACAGCATCGGTTTTTTTGGAACAACAACCGATTTTGGTCGACCTTCACGAAATTCATCGCTGACGGAAGCACTATCCTGACGAAATTTTGCAAACCACTTGTAAACAGTCTTTTCTGATGGTGATTCATTACCAAAAGTTGAACAAAGCGATTCGAGGCATTGTTGTTGAGTTAAGCCTTCACTAATATCGTAAAAAATCATCCAACGAAAACCTTCACGTGAAATGTCCATTTGTTCACAAAACTGTTTTTTTAAACGCTCACTCTAAACAAACTACTCGGACAATTTATGAGCTGCCACTGTTTTAACAATAACAAATGTCAAATTTTACAACAATGGTATTGTCACATCTCAATAGCGCTATCTAGTGGTCGTTTGTAAAAACTTAAAAGGCGGCCCTCGTATGAAAGTTATTTCCGAACACCCAATATACAGAATAAGTTTTTCTATACTGTGAAGAAGTCAAATTTAGCACTTATCTTAGAATTACGTATTTGCGGGGGAAGTACTCGGAAAATCACTTTACCTATTTTTATATTTGGTTTACGTTTTTGGATGAAAAAGTAACCTTTTAATATACTAGACAATTTTGTAAATTTGCCTTTAAAGAACCAAATAGTAAAGAATCAATTTTAAAATGGTGAAAGTCAGTATAAAGGTATATTGAGAAATACCGGAAAATTTAAAAAAGTAGGTTTAGTATCGTCATACATCCTAAATATTTTGGGAAAAAACACAAAACGTTCTAAAAACCATTAAAAAATCTAAAATTCTGTATTTACTTCTAATCATGAACAAGTCAAAACCATTAATTGCTATTTGATCCCCTTATAATTAAAACATTATCCAATTAATATAATTACCTACTTAAGATATTACAAATTACATATGTACATGTAAGCATTTTAACAAGATGAGAATCACCTTAAAACGGATTTGTATTTTATCATTACAAAGCAGAAACAATGTACATAGGTTATTTTGGTCACTGGCCGATCATTAATATTACTGCCCAAACGGTTGACACCGAGTTGCGGGAAGGGTCGGTGAAAGGCAATAAAAAGTTCCAAGTTGCGGTACAGACCTTTTTCGAACCCAAAATTGACGGCCCAGTTGCGGTCCGTTACAAGCAGGTATAGAGCTATGTTATAAGTTTGCAAGTTATGTGTGAAAATTAAAGCAAAAGACATATTTCAGTAATTACTATATTTGTAAGACATGCATTTGACAAACGTTACAGCATCAATTTCTTTATGTACATATTGAATTATCTTATTTTCTAAAAATGCTGAATTGTACCTATTAATCGAACACTTTGGTACACTGGTTTGTACAGCGTTGATTTTCGCGTATGTTTCAGTCTGGAAACCCTCTAAAAATTCATGAAAATTCGGCTGAGGCGAACGAATATCCTTTGCAAATTTTGCAAGTCTGAATCCCATTATTAGTTTTTTCCAAACGCTGGCGTCCAGCGCGGTCCAAAGGTTGTAGGGAAAGGAGCACTATCATCGATGTAGTTTTCAACTATGTAGTCAGCAAACAATGTTACTTGTGGGTGGACTGACTGATTTTCTAATAATTGGACGAAAACATCTCCCACGTGATCGGCAGAGAGAAAAGTTAGCCCGAACAAGTGGTGAAGCTATTTTCCAGTGGGAGAATTTTTATCTCTGTATTCTCTAGTTAATTCTAGATTCTGAATTTTTCTCCACCAGGATTGTCTTAAATGGAATCTACATTCCACAAGCGTTGTCAATGGAAAGTCGGTTGAAACCGCACCGAGAATAGCGCGTTCAAAATCTGACACGACCTTTGTAGGCCAGAAGACATATCCTAATTGCTGGCATTTGGACTTTACCGCAGAGAATACCAAAGAATACGAAGTTTCCTTCTTGTCTGCGATAGGTTGAACACCAAGGGAATATAGCGGCCATAGATATTTATCAGAACAGTAAACATTTGTAGAAAAAACTTCGCACAAAAATCAAATGTACCGTCCACCATCACAATTTCCGCCGCGCACAGGAATTCTAAATTACTTGTACAGGAAAATATCACACCAACCTAGACATCATTAAACATTAGGAAATCTTCATGCCTGGCGGTTTCGACCGAGATTGAACTGAACTTTCTCTCGGTACTTTGGCAAGATTGGATAGTACTGCAGTTTGGCTCGGTTCAAAAAGTGTTCAGCATATTCGGATGAGCAGCCACCTCCCCGCCGAATCATATTTCTTGGTCTTTCGTTGTAATGTTCCTCATTGGCTCTCTTCTTCACTGCCTTGTTAATTTGTTGGCGATTCAGTATTTGTTTATTATCGTGTTGATGATTGCCAGTTTGTCATAAAAATATGTCGTCTGGTCCAATGGTATAAACTTTGGCAGTGCAGTTCTTGTTTGTGCAGACCCAGCACATCTCTTCTGTCGATTTTAAACGGCGATATTGTCGAAATTTGCAATTTTCCAACAGAATCAAAGTTTTGCCTTTCTCGCTAAACATCCTCTGTAATAAGACCATGTTGACTTGAAGTTTAAACGTAAACTAGTAAATTTCAAGAATGCCCTTACGTTTTATACTTTTATCTAATTTAGGTTAACCCTAATAATAATATTTAAGAATTAGTAATATTTGATAATTTAACCCTACCTACCTGCCGATTTGTCGATTACCGCAACTCGGATGAAAGGCAGGTCAAAATATTTACAACCTTCTAAAGGCCATTAGGCGGACCGCAACTCGGTATCTACGGTCCAAACCTTTATAGACCAAGAGGACGACCAGAAATTTTGACCTGTCGACTAAAACCGTTTGCGTAGTTGTTCATTCTATTGGACGAGTCGAATAAAAAGTCTTTAACTTTAATTTTGCGGTCTCCGTGCCCTGAAAGGCCCAAAATACTGCTTCCAAAAATGGTCTGTCGTTTAACCACTTGAATGAAGTACCATAACATTTGTTGACACTAAAAAAGTCGAGCGACCCAAAGGGTAGACGCCACTGAGACAGGAGCCAGCTTTAGGGCCCAAAAAACGTCAGTCTAAAAATGGACTGTCATTTAACCATATAAAATCAATAAAGTTAGCTTGTTCTTAATAAAATAAGAGGGACCCTGCAAAAAGTCAGACGCCGCCAATACTGAAGGACGAAGCTGGACCCGCGTTTTCCAGCCAATTCATGATTTTTTCATATCCAGCCAAAAACGACCGTTTTTGGCTGGAAAAAGTGGATTCAGCTTCGTCCTCCGGTATTGGCGGTGTCTGCCTTTTGTAGGTTCCCTCTTATTTTATTGCAAATTAAATTTATGGATTTTATATCATACAAACAAATGTTATGGTACTTGATTCAAGTGGTTAAACGACAGTCCATTTTTGGGCCTTATTTGGGCATTCCAGGGCATGGGGGATGCAAAATTAACGTTAAAGGTTTTTATCCGACTCGCCCGATAAAATGAACAACTAGGCAGACGGTTAGTCGAGAGGTCAAAATTTTGGGTCGCCCTCTTGGTCTATTATGATGTTAAGAATGGGAATGATTACTGGGTTAGCTAGGTCCAAGTTGCGGTGGTCATATAAATAAACTGGGCATTCCTTTAGAGAAAAAAGGAAATATTAAAAACGAAGCTACTTACAGAGAGGGGGGGGGAAAGATAGATCAATAACCGGGGCAGCAATCTGTGGAAAAAAAGGACAAAAGAGCTTTAAAAACTAACACCATTTTCAACGCCCTAAAATAAAAACAGCTTAACCCCTTACCACTATAGTTTAAAAAAATCAATGGCCGGGAGGGGAGCAACTTTTGAGAAAAAACCCTCTCTTCCAGTTTTCCAGTGGAATTCAAACAGCCCTCACGCTTAAAGTGAGACTTCAAAAGTTTAAGTGCCTCCTATCACAATGTAAGAACATCGATAACTGGAAGACTTTTTAAAGAAAAAACTCTGCTTACAGAGGTAATTTAAAATATTCGACCCTATCCATACAATACCAAATAACTCACGCAATTTTTGAAAATTTTTTAAAAATAATATATATATATATATATATATATATATATATATA
This sequence comes from Pachyrhynchus sulphureomaculatus, assembly GCA_019049505.1. NCBI lineage: Eukaryota > Metazoa > Arthropoda > Insecta > Coleoptera > Curculionidae > Pachyrhynchus > Pachyrhynchus sulphureomaculatus. The sequence continues at coordinate 43,933,624 of CM032448.1, forward strand.
TATACATATATATATATATATATATATATATATATAAATATATATATATATATATATACATATACATATATATATATATATATATATATATATATATATATATATATGTATATATATATGTATATATATATATATATATATATATATATATATATATATATATATATATATATATGTATATATATATATATATATATATATATATATATATATATATATATAAATATATACATATATATATATATATATACATATATATATATATATATATATATATATATATATATATATATATATATATATATATGTATATATATATATATAATATATATATATATATATATATATACATACATATATATATATATATATATATATATATATATATATATATTATATATATATATATATATATATATATATATATATATATATATATATATATGTATATATATATATATATATATATATATATATATATGTATATATATATATATATATATATATATATATATATATATATATATATATATATATATATATATATATATATACAATAATATATATATACAATATATATATATATATATATATATATATATATATATATATATATATATATATATATATATATATATATATATACATATATATATATATATATATATATATATATATATATATATATATATATATATATATATATATATATATATATATATATATATAATATAATAATAAAGGAAAAGTATGCGCAAGTATTACATTTTATAGTATATATTTTTGAACTCGTGTTTTCACAAGCTTTCATTTGACATCTCACTCGATGACATGGTAAAAATTTTTTTTCACTTTCGATTTCACCCCCCAATACTAACCCTTTAAGTCAAAATTTAACATTCAAAACTATACGGCTCTGATGGAGCCATCAATTCCTATATTAGCGCCAAATTTCAACTTTCCATGTCAAATAGTTTCGTAGAAAATCGGGTTTGATAGACGGACAGACAGGTGGACGGCAGACAGGCGGGCGGACAGACAGACAGACACCGAATAGATAATTGTTCCGTACGGAACACTAAAAATTAATGATCTAGGGGTAGGAATTTCCGAAAAAAAAACTTTTCCAGTTGTTTCAAATGACAAGCTAAACCTCATGAAAATGTGCTGTATTAGTACGACGTATATTCCTAACATGTATTACTCTAGGAAGTATGAAGCAGGGTACATCTATCCAATAATTTACATGAAATTATTTATATCAAATACTAACTCCAGTCGGGTCCAGTTTTCACCTGGATAAAATCTAGCAAAAGTGGATTATAATAATGAACATAAATCACTAAAATTAGACAAAGTCCACCATTCAGCAGTTTTTGACTATTTTATGTATTTTTTGCCGTATCATGGCTGTTCAGTCGAGCTAGGATTGACGGAAAAAGAGAACAAAAATCAAAGTACTTATCGCAGTACGAGGCTGGTTTGAAAAGTCCGTGCAAAAATAAAAACTACTTATGTGTTTGGGGTAAACCTTTTTTATTTTTCGACATAGTCTCCTTTTAGGCTTATACACTTCGTCCAACGATGTTCTAGTTTGTTGATCCCTTCCGAATAATAGAATTTGTCCAAGTCTGCAAAATATCCATTAGTGTCTGCAATCACCTCCTCGTTTGAATAAAATCTTTGTCCCGCCAGCCATTTCTTCAAATTGGGGAACAAATAGTAGTCCGAGGGAGCCAAGTCTGGAGAATAGGGGGGATGTGAAACGAGTTGGAATCCTATTTCCATTAATTTTGCGACCACAATTGCTGAGGTGTGTGCTGGTGCGTTGTCGTGATGGAAAAGGACTTTCTTGTGGGCCAATCGCGGGCGTTTTTTCTTGCAGCTCGGTTTTCAAACGGTCCAATAACGATGAATATAATTCACCTGTAATAGTTTTACCCTTTTCCAGATAGTCGATGAGGATTATCCCTTGCGAATCCCAAAAGACAGTCGCCATAACCTTTTCGGCCGAAGGCACGGTCTTCGCCTTTTTTGGTGCAGATTCCCCCTTGGTAACCCATTGTTTAGATTGTTGTTTGGTCTCAGGAGTATAGTAATGTATCCATGTTTCATCCACAGTGACGAAACGACGCTTAAAGTCCTCCGGATTCTTCTGGAACAACTGCAAACCATCCTTGCAACACTTCACACGATTCCGTTTTTGGTCAAGCGTGAGCAATCGCGGCACTTATCTTGCGGATAGCTTTCTCATGTCCAAATGTTTATGCAAAATATTATGTACCCGTTCAGTCGAGATGCCCACAGCACTAGCAATCTCACGCACCTTAACTCTTCTGTCATCCATCACCACATCATGGATTTGATCAATGATTTCTGGAGTCGTAACCTCCACAGGCCGTCCAGAACGTTCAGCGTCACTTGTGCCCATATGACCAGTCCGAAAATTTTGAAACCACTTATAAACTGTTCTAATCGAAGGTGCAGAGTCACCATAATGTTTATCAAGCTTCTCTTTAGTCTCCTGAGGCGTTTTGCCTTTCATAAAGTAATGTTTAATCACCACACGAAATTCTTTTTCGTCCATTTCTTGAAAATCTCTCGACTTCCTTGATTCACGTGAATGCCAAACACAAAGAAATAGGCCAATATGGCTGAAACTTGGTGTGCGTTCATTCAAGAGATGCTACTAACTAAACATGACCTCGATACGCGCCGGTGGTGCCATCTCTCGGACTTTGCACGGACTTTTCAAACCAGCCTCGTACTAGCTCAAAGAATAAGTTAGATACAAACGATCTGCACCTCTGGCTATGTAAGCTTAATTTTGAAGGCGTGCCTGATTTCTGTTCGGTGCTGTTTAAGGTTAGAAACTGATTGATGAGTTGCTAAGCGAGTTGTTAACAATTACCATTGACAGCGCTGCCTGATTTTTAGAATTTCTTGTAGGCAGTCAAAGTTAGTGTGTGATTGACGTAATAAGAACGATACTCTGTTTGGCTGGTGCTTTTTCTTTTCAGTTCTTTTAAAAACATATTCAAGTAGGAAAGTTTTCTGACTTTAATCGCTTTTCAGCGATTTTCGGATATACGTTGTTGAAATTTTAAGTATATTCTATACTTTTTTAATGTCAGTACGTTGCTGCTAGTGATCAGTGTGTTGTATTTTTGAGCTGCTGAGATACTGAGATCAAGCAGGAGAATATCGGCTTCAGGAGAGATTGAGTGGTTAAATTACATGCTGTTTTTTAACAAAAATCTGGGGGATAGTTAGCGAGAAATAAGATGGTGCATGGATTGCATTGGAATTCAATGCAGCTCTCATCTAGTTTCCGGACTTCTTATTTAAGCGCCAGTCCTGTTCGGTAAATCTTATTCTAGTTGATTTTCGTTCCTGCCAAAGCTCAAGGTCATGCTCACAAGTCAATTATAATAAGGAAATTTTGCAAACGGATGTGACCGAGGTTTCGAACACAATTTTTAAAGAGTATCAACATCAACAAATTTAGAACAGGACATGTAAAGTTAACTTTCTAGGTAACCTTTGTATTTAACGACATTTTAATGAACTTGAAATTGAAGAAAGCTTAAACTTTAGAATTAGTTTAATATGGTAATAAACAGCGATATTTATTAAATGGGTTTAACTTTAAAATTGATCTAATTAGACAATAATTAAGGGTTTGACTTGACAAGAACACCAGTAAGCCAATTAAAGTTTTGTGTGCGGTACAAGGCAAAAAATTTGTTTCTATTCATGATTGAACGGATAAAAATATTATTTCAAAATTCTTGAAATTAGTAACTTTCTTATGTGTTTTAAAATGTTGTTGCTCCATTTTTATTTAAAATTTTCTTATAATAAGGTTTATTTGTTACATGTAATGCAACATAACAGAGTCAAAAACAGAAGGCAATCAGACAGCCAGAGATTTTAGAAGATAATTAAGTTGGGTCTAACTTTTGGACCTGTTTAATGAATCTGACTGTAAAGGTCCAAGTTAACAAGAGCTCTAGTAAGCCATTTAAAGTTATACATATGATGCTGTGCAGCACAAGATCAGATAATATGTTTTTGTTTATCGACAACAATCAAAAATTTTTGTTTTAAATTTTCTTGTAAAAATGTTTTTTTGATAAAGCCATAGAAAATATAACAGTGTCTAAAAAGTCAAGTGAACAACTAGAAATTGTTTATTTCATGACAACTAAATGGGGTCTGAGTTTAGAAGAAAACTTTTAAAAAATTTCTATAGAAAGGTTTATATAGAGTATTCCCGGAATTTTTTCTATTTTACGCAACTTTATGTGATAAAAAATTTAAAAAAATCCCTGTTTGTTCATTGTGAATCATTTAGTTTAAACAATATTTGTAAAAATTACGTGTGTTATCTAAAATCGTAAAAAATATTTTAGCACCATTTATAATAAAAAAAAAAATAGTATTTAGGTTAAGAGACGTGTAAAGTCGAAATAACCGACATTTGTTATTTCTTATCATATATTTGGTTAAATAGCTATTTTAAATAAAAACGAATCACATTAATTGGTTTCGTGTTAGAGATATCCAGCCCACAAAATTATTAAATTATTCGATGTTTAGCTCAGTCGCCATGGCAGAATAAAAGGGTGAACATTTTTACTGTAGAAAAGAAACAAAATGTTCTACACTCTAGTGAGTCCGGAAAATATCGAAAAAAAGCTGGAAAAATCGAAAAAAGCGTTTTCCTGAAATATCTCTTAAACAGTTCCGAATTCCAAAAATATGCATAAAAACAAAGTTGTTGCACAAAATTCTCCACAAAAAAGATAATATGCAATTTTTTGGTAACATTTAATTAATAATTAAAAAACAAAGTTTGAACCCAAAATTTCTAGCAAGTTAGAATCCAATTACAACTGATTTTCACGCCTGCGACGAATGCTCTAGCATTCATAAAATTAGTCAGGGAGCCATAGTAAATAATTATAAATATATATTGATGAAATCAATAAACAATTAATAATAATTACTATTTAAAAAATGAGTAATTTACAATTTTTCAGCACTAATTTGCGCACGAACAATGGAACAACCGAAACCACGGACCGGCGTTAAACAGGAAATTTTGTGTAGAATTTAAACTTTGCCGATTCTTCCCAGAAGTATATAAAAAATAAAAAAAATAAATAAAAATATATTTATTCCTGCCAACAAATCATAGTTGTTACACTTTAAACTTAAACTTAATACTACAAGAACCAATACAGGAAAAGACAATTTCCCCAGCAGTAAAAACCAAATTACAAGGCAATAATACATTTTAAGCGATGCGCAATTTTCTTAAAGAAGAATGTGCGTGCATCACCATTTCATAATCTACTAGTGCTTATTACAAATGTACTAGAACCATCTTATTTTAAATACATACTTTATTTATTTTCTCAATAATGATCTATTTTGTTATCAAGCAACCAGTTAGTCAATTTATTTTTTACTAACCTATATGGCTTCACTTTCAGTTCGTGAGGAATTATATTAAAAATTCTCGGAGCAGAAAAAGATAGGGACCTTTGAGTAGCACTAAAGGGGGTAGATGGTCCAGGGTAATTAGTCTAGTATGAATAGAGTGATCAACTCTGTTTACCTTATCTTTGTTATTCACTAAAATTCTTACCACCGATTTTATGTATAATTGCTTCAGCGACAAAACCCTAGCCAAATCGTATAGTTGGACCGTAGGAAATCTTCGCGGTTTAAACAGTATTATTTTTAGAATCCTTTTCTGGGCTATTACTAAAGACGAAGATACCGAATCACGCACAGATCCCCAAACTACCAAGCCATAGCCTATCACTGACTCCACAAGTGCTTTATATACATATAACAAATATTTCTTGGGTAACCACTGCCTAATCTGATAAAACCTAAAATCATTTTTCGAATTTTACTTGTTATATAATCTATGTGAGAATCCCATCTTAAATGCGAGTCTAGGTATACACCCAAATATTTAATGTTATCGGTGGAGCAGATCTTCAGATTGCAATCACAAGCAGCAAAGTTATTACAGCCAGATTCATGAATTTTTATAAAATTCTTGTCGGGATAATTCCTTTTATTAAACGTAAAGGCTATAAATTTTGATTCATCAATATTTAAGGTTAATAAGTTCAAATCCAACCACAACTTTACCTTACTCATAGCCAGTTCTGCCTTCTCAAAGACCCGGCCCCATATTTTATCCTGTAACATTATGACAGTATCGTCGGCATAAAAAATCATAGATCCTTGAGATAAAATACGCAAAAGGGTATCTATGTATATTGTAAATAACAACGGCCCAAGCACTGTACCCTGCGGCACACCGCACTCAATTGGAAGTGATGAGCTCATTGATTCTCCTATTTTTATTTGTTGTGTACGTCCGATCAGATATGATTTTATTAGATCATACGGGATACCTCTAATTCCAATATGCTCAACTTTCTCCAACAATATGCGGTGAGACACAGTGTCAAAAGCCTTTGTTTTTACTACCCTTATAAGAGCATCTTCAGTGCCCAACCTCTGTCTAAAACCATACTGCGCATCGGATATTAATTTATTTTTATTTAAGTAATCGTCCAGACGCAACTTGATACATTTTTCAATAATTTTACTATATATATATATATATATATATATATATATATATATATATATATATATATATATATATATATATATAGCTGCTTAGAACGAACCCATTTATAGCGAATTTCCGATTATATCTATTTTATAATTTTCGAAAAAACTTCCATAAGACCAATGCAAATTTTTATCCGTTATAACGAACCCGGTTATAACGAATTCCCGGATAAAACGAACCAAATTTGGATGTTTTGTGTCCGTTTATAACGTGTCGCACGACTTGATCTAGGGAATTCACCAAAACTCACTGGGAACCCCTAGTCTACTTGTTTCCGCCGCGTCATTAGTTTGAGCAGTACAGTAATACCCCCGCTTAGCGCGACCCCGTTACGCGCGGTTTCACTATAACGCGAATTTCAAATTTCGCGCTCATGTAGTCATTAACTTCTCTATGGTCGCGGGGGGATCCCCGCTTTCTCTGAATATGAATAAAAAATAAGAGTATGTATTGCATAAAGTGTTCTTAGAATTAAAGTGATTGATTAAAATGATTTGTATTTTTTTGTATTAAATTTTGACTATGTTTAATCATAAACCTCGATATACGCGAATTTCAGTTAACGCGATTTTTTTCGGAACGTATCCCTCGCGTAAAGCGGGGGTATTACTGTATTATGTTCAATTCACTTGTTGTGTTATGCGGTTCTAATGCATATTTGATTTAAGTAACAAAGTGAATGTTTAAGTTTTTTTTTTAAAATGAGTACACAAACGAAAAGCGTTTACTTTAAAAGACAAACACGATGTTATAAGGAAAATAGAAAATGGAGTTAAACAAAGTGATGTTTGCAAACAGTTGAATTTAAGTAAATCTACGGTTTCTTCTATATGAAAAAAGAAGCAAGAAATCTTATCAATCTATGATAAAAGAAACTTTAGTTGTAAAAAAGTAAGAAAATCTATACAAAGTCGATAAGGGAAATGGTTTAGTCAAAAACGACATGAGCTTGTTTTGCTATATATATATATATATATATATATATATATATATATATATATATATATATATATATATATATATATATATATATACAAGGGCAACCACTGGAGACCCTACATACTGTTCAGTTTCATTACTTCAATCATGTGTGACACATTGGCGAAGCCAGGTTCTCGGGGTGGGAAGGGCAGATGTATTAAAAAAAGTGTATCTAAAAAATATATTAATAGGTTATAAGAAGTTATTGGGGGAGGGGTGCTTTTTAGTGTTCCGTTCGGAATACTTATAAGATCACTTCAGTGTCTGTCTGTCACACCTGATTTTCCCCGAAACTATTTGACATAGAAAGTTGAAATTTTTCACTAATATAGGAATTAATAGTCTCATCAGAGCCGTATAGTTTTGAAAGCTGAATTTTGATTTAAGGGGTTAGTTTTGGGGGGTGAAATCAGAAATGAAAAAAATACTACATTATCGAGTGGGGCGTCAAATAAAAGCTTGTAAAAACTCGAGTTCAAAAATATATATAACGTAAAACTTGCGTATACTTTTCTTTGTATCATTTTTTAAAAATTGCAAAAAATCACTGTCCCCGCCCTTTATCTCGAAAAGTACTGAACAAAAAATTTTGAAAAAACTCTGGAATATTCTCCACAGGGTGCACATTGAACGAAAATTATCACGACTGCATTACCTTTACTAATTTATCTGGTATATAAAAAAAAAACAATTTCAAAGTCATCAGTTTTCACTAAAGATCGGAAAAAAATTATGTTGAAAACTCATTTGGGGTGTATTTTATGAAGTCAATGATCATTTTATACCTACGTAACAAACATTCTTATTTTAAAAGCAGTCCACGTACGGAACACTAATTACGCAAGTTCGACTTGCACTTGGCCGATTATTTAACCTCCTGTTCACTCTGGTTTTACCACTGGAGTGACATAAGTTAGGATATGCTCTGTTGCTGGTGGCTTACGAAAGTCAAATTAGTGGATTCTAAAAATATTTAAATGTGTGCTTTGTAAAAATTTCTGAAACTTGAATGGTCTTAACTGATAGTGAATAACACACGAAGTAATTACATCGATGCGGTAATGCCTTAATCATCATTACCGGTTATCGACTTAATGAGTTCGGTACAAAGCATGGTATCCAATTGACAAGTTACCAAATAAGATAATTAAAAAATGTTTAACGATGTATCGCTAATCGCAAAATGAATATAATGGATTTCTATTTAAAAGTTTGAAATGATTAATTAAATTTCTTGGGTAATTAAACAATAAACAGCTGTTAATGACTTTCGCCTATCCTATTTGACTTGGCGTACATCATTTCATAGTTTGTCTCTATTAACTAACGTGATATGAATTGTTAATATTGATTTATCAACACCGTTAAGAAATTTGCTATATATTACCTCAGTAAAAAATAATAACCGGTCAAGTGCAAGTTGAACTTGCACAATTAGTGTTTCGTACATTGATTGCTTTTAAAATAAAAAAAAAATTGTTACGGAGGTATAAAGTGATCAGTGAATGAAAACTGATGACCTTGAAATTTTTGTTTTTTATATACCAGATAAATTATTAAAGGTAATGCACTCGTGATAATTCTTGTTCAATCTATACCCCGTGGAGAATATTCCAGAGTTTTTTTTTTTTATCAAAATTTTTTGATCAGTACTTTTCGAGATAAGGGAGGAACAGCGATTTTTCGCCATTTTTAATGTTCCGTAAGGAATAAGATCACTTCGGTGTCTGTCTGTCTGTCTGTCACACCCGATTTTCTCCGAAACTATTTTACATAGAAAGTTGAAATTTGGTAATAATATAGGAATTGATGGCCTCATCAGAGCTACGTAGTTTTGAGAGTTAAATTTTGAGTTAAGGGGTTAGTTTTGGGGGATGAAATCGGAAGTTAAAAAAAAAAATTTTTGCTAGGTCATCGAGTGTGATGTCAAATGAAAGCTTGTGAAAATACGAGTAAAAAATATATATATAATGTAATACTTGCGCGCACTTTTCTTTGTAATATATTTAAAAAATCGCGAGAAATCACTGTCCCCCGCCTTATCTCGAAAAATACTTATCAAAAAATTTTGAAAAAATTCTGGAATATTCTCCACGGGGTGTAGATTGAACGAAAATTATCACAAGTTCCTTACCTTTCATAATTTACCTGGTATATAAAAAAAACAAAAATTTCAAGGTCATCAGATTTCAGTAAAGATTGGAAACAAACTTTGTGGAAAACTCATTTGAGGTGTGTTTTGTGATGTCACTGATCATTTTATACCTCTGTAAGAAAATTTTTTATTTTAAAAGCAATCAACGTACGGAACACTAATTGCGCAAGTTTAACTTGCACTTGACCGGTTATTTAAAAATAACACAAAGAAAGTGTGCCCAAGTATTATATTATATATATATGTATATATATATATATATATATATATATATATATATATATATATATATATATATATATATATATATATATATATATCTTTTACTCGTATTTTCACAAGCTTTCATTTGACACCACACTCGATGATCTAGGATAAAAAAATTTTTTCGCTTCCGATTTCACCCCCCAAAACTAACCTCTTAAGTAAAAAATTTTACTTTCAAAATTTGTTTCCGATCTTCGTTGAAAAATGATGACCTTGAAAAAATATATTTTTTAATATACCAAATAAATTACACAGCCCCACAAAAAAAAAAAAAGTGGGGTATACTTTTGATGCGATATATCAGATCCGTAGTATTTTTGCCCGCTGATCACGAATCTGACGTCAGAATATCGCCATCACATCTCAATTTTTTTTCTAACCTCAAAAAATAGGTAAAAATTAGTAAAAATTAAGAAAAATATACTCCTAAAAAATTGATTCAAGCTTTTTCATGAATCCAAAGATGTATTAATATGTATTCGGACACGCTAAGCTAATATTCATCGGTTGGATTGAGCCATACAGTTCTGTTTTCTTTCTAACCTCAATAAATCAGACAGATATAGTGCTTCTCGAATGCAAAAACGAATTCAAATTAAAATTCAACCGATCCTTACCAAATTTGGTACCCGGGGATTTTTTGGGTCGCTGATCACGAATCTGAGGTTGGATTTGCAAAATTCAAGATGGCAGATGTTTTCGAGCCATTTTGAACGCCTAGAAAATTCATCGGCCGATTTTTATTCTTCTACCTGCATCCAGGGCACCTCCACGTGGTGACGGTGGGCAACGGTGTTACTCCACTAGCCGGCAGAGTCCCTGGATAACGGCTTAGATGCCGTCATGGCAGGTAGAAGAAAGAGAATTACGATGCAGGGACTCGGAAACCCAGTATCGGCGGTTGGTCAGGGTGGGAAAGCGGGCCCGCAGCCGTCGTCATCCAGCGACCGTAGCTCTTCATGTGTGGGGTGACTTGGCTCATGTAGAGTATAATGCTACAAGAAAACCGTCTCACGGTACAAGGACTTTTCATAAGTGCGATAAAAACAGTGATTCATTTTGTTATATTTGCTGTCAACACGTATTGAGTAAAATGGGGTCACCGATAACGGATAAGATTAAAACCTTATATAAGGATTGTTTTAACATTGAAATACAGCACCAGGATACAGATTGGGTTCCCCATATCATTTGCAGTTCTTGCAAAATAATGTTGTACATCAATAAGAAGGCGATTAAATATTCCAGACCAGCAATATGGAATAGACCATACAGTGAAAATGATTGCTACTCTTGTATGAATGTTGTATCTAGGCATAACCAAAAAAATAAAAGCACTATTACTTATAACGATGTTTCGACAGTAACAAGACTAACTAAACTAATTCCGCCTCCTGAACCACTTGATGCTGATGTTATGGAAACAAATGATTTCACCTTATCAGTTCATGCCGAAAACATTGAGACTGTCGAAAAAGATTCAAACACTGTTACTAATGAATGTTCTAGTGACAACCTATCATATACTAGTGACACAGATAAAGAATTTCTACCATACAACCGTAAACCAGAACCAATACTCGTATCACAGTTAGAACTTAGTGATCTAGTCAGAGATTTAGGCTTATCCAAAGATGGTTCAGAGCATCTTGCTTCCTTTTTAAAGAAAAGACATTTACTTAAGCCAGAAGCTACGATTTTTTATTATAGAAACAGAGATGAAGAATTTCGAAAATATTTCACAATGGACGAGGAATTGTCACTTTCATATTGTACCGATGTAAAAGGTCTAATGGATGAATTTCAAAATAACTCATACGATCCTGAAGAATGGAGACTGTTCATTGATTCTTCTAAACGGAGCATTAAGGCAGTTTTGCTGCATAATACCAACGTTTACGCTCCCATTCCGATTGCTCATTCCACAGTTATGGAAGAGCAATATGAAAAAATGAAGCAGCTTTTGATAAAAATAAAATATGCTGATCATACCTGGAAAATTTGTGGAGATTTGAAAATTGTAACAATATTGCTTGGCCAGCAGTCAGGGTTTACACTTTATCCCTGTTATAAATGTCTGTGGAATAGCAGAGACAGGGAACGTCATTATAAGAAAAAAAATTTGGCCAACAAGAGAATCGTTCACTCCTGGTGAAAATAATGTATTGTTTCCACCATTGGTAGATCCAGGAAAAAGTTCTTATTCCCCCGCTTCACATTAAGCTTGGACTTATGAAGCAATTCACGAGAGCATTAGATACAAACGGCCCATGTTTCAAATATTTGCATAAAAAATTTCCGAAATTTTCTGAAGCTAAAATTAAGGCAGGTGTAGTTGACGGGCCACAAATAAGAAAATTGTTTCAAGATTCATTATTTGTTACTAAAATGAATAAAGTTGAAAAAGCTGCTTGGCTTAGTTTTAAAGAAGTCGCAACAAACTTTTTGGGAAATAATAAAAGTCCTAAGTACAAAGAAATAGTCGAGAAAATGGTAAAAAATTTTCAAACATTAAGTTGCTTAATGAATCTAAAATTACATTTCCTGGACTCCCACATCGATGATTTCCCGGATAATCTTGGTGACTACAGTGAGGAGCAAGGGGAACGTTTTCACCAAGATCTGAAAATCATAGAAAATCGGTATCAAGGACGATGGGATGACCATATGCTAGCGGACTATTGCTGGTCGCTAAAAAGGGAAACAAGTCCTCAAAAGCGTTTGGGCAGAAAGCCTTTGAATAGGTCATTCGCGGAAAAAAGAACAAGATGCAAAATAGCCAAAAAAAGGAAAGTTAGGCGCGGGTCTAACCTTCGCAATTCTAGGGCTTAAAGGTCTACTATTTGAGAGTATATGGTTTAAAAGTCCTGGTTTTGAGTTTATTGGGTCTCATTTTTAAAGTTACAGGGTTATTGAGGTCTATTTTTTGAGGTTACAGGGTGTGGGAGTCTAAGGTTTCAGGGTTTAGGGTTTAAGAGTATCAGGTTTGAGGATTCCCCAACTGTATACCAAATTTGGTAGGAATCGGTTGGTTTTCAAAAATTTTGTCCGCCATCTTGGATCCTCCATTTTGAATTTTGCGCAAATCCGACCTCAGATTCATGATCAGCAACCCAAAAAACCCCCGTGTACCAAATTGGTAAGAATCGGTTGAATTTTAATTTGAATTCGTTTTTGCATTCGAGAAGCACTATATCTGTCTGATTTATTGAGGTTAGAAAGAAAACAGAACTGTATGGCTTAATCCAACCGATGAATATTAGCTTAGCGTGTCCGAATACATATTAATACATCTTTGGATTCATGAAAAAGCTTGAATCAATTTTTTAGGAGTATATTTTTCTTAATTTTTACTAATTTTTACCTATTTTTTGAGGTTAGAAAAAAATTGAGATGTGATGGCGATATTCTGACGTCAGATTCGTGATCAGCATGCAAAAATACTACGGATCTGATATATCGCATCAAAAGTATACCCCACTTTTTTTTTTGTTGTGCTATGTTATCAAAGGTAATTTTTAGTCAATCTACACCTTATGAAGAATATTCTAGCATTTTTTCAAAATTTTCTGATTGCTTCTCTTAGAGATAGGACGGAGGAACAGCAATTTTTCGTAGTTTTTTTAAAATAATATAAAGAAAAGTTTGCGCGAGTATTAAATCATATATATTTTCGAACTCGTGTTTTCACAAATTTTCATTTGGTATCCGACTCGATGATACTTCCGGTTTTACCCCCCAAAACAAACTCTCTATGTTAAAATTTAACTTTCAAAGCTACACTGCTCTGATTGGGTCGTCAATTTCTATATTTGTGATAAATTTCAACTTTCTATGACAGGCAGTTTCGGAGAAAATCAGGTGTGACAGACGGACAGACAGACAGAAGGGCAGACGGACAGACGGACAGACGAACAGACGAACAGACGGACAGACGGACAGACACCGAAGTGATCTTATAAGTGTTTCGTACGGAACACTAATTATGTTTTTCTCTTAAATGGCAAATCTATTATATCTACTCATCTACGAATAAAATACAGTCATGGTATTTTTACTTCTTGCATGCCCCGGGGGAATAAAAGTGATGTTTTTTAAAGATATATCCTGAACGAAAAATAAATCAAAATTTCTTGATCAAAACTATTTTTTTTTGACTCTTAGAAAGTTTAGTTGCAAAAAATTATGATTTATGTTTTGAATATTAGAAACTCTTCACAAATTTGTAGGAGTCAAATTTAGATTCTCATTTCGTTTAGGATATATAGTTTTGGTTTTTTTCTTTTTTTAGTGTTCCGTACGGAACACTTCTGGGATCACCGTCACACCCGTTTTTCCCGAAACTATTTGACATAGAAAGTTGAAATTTACCACAAATATAGAAATTGACGACCTAATCAGAGCAGTGTAGCTTTGAAAGTTAAATTTTAACTTAGCCGGTTAGTTTTGGGGGGTAAAACCGGAAGTGTCATCGAGTCGGATGTCAAACGAAAATTTGTGAAAACACGAGTTCGAAATTATATATGATGTAATACTCGCGCAAACTTTTCTCTATATTATTTTAAAAAAACTACGGAAAATCGCTGTTCCCCCGTCCTATCTTTAAGAGAACCAATCAGAAAATTTCGAGAAAATGCTAGAATATTCTTGATAAGGTGTAGATTGATTGAAAATTATCACGAGTGTATTACCTTTGACAATTTATTTGGTATATTAAAAAATATATTTTTTCAAGGTCATCAGTTTTCAACGAAGAACGGAAACAAACTTTGTTGTAAACTCGTTTGGGGTATGCTTTGTGAAGTCACTGATCATTTTATACCCCCTTAACGAAATTTTTTATTTTAAAAGCAATTACAAATTTCACAAGTTCGACTGCACTTACCTGTTTTTTTTTTGATTTAATATAATGTTTATTCATTGTACTTTTTTAACGGCTCAATAGCGAGCCAAGTAAATTTGCTGACTTATTCTGTGAGACTACCTATAAGTACGTCTAATGGTTTCTATGACCTCGAAAAAGCATTCTTTTAACTTTATAGGGTAGTGAAAATTGCGTTCCAAATCACGCGAATACGGTGAATGGATCGACACATAGACATCATTTCGAAATAAAAATTGACGAATAATGAAGGAAGTGTGACTTGGGCATAACGTCTAATAAGTATTAGCTATCTAAATCACGATACTAAGGACGGACACGACGAGTTCAACTTACTACCAACTACTTCCAAATAGAACTCGCCATTGATAGCTCAAGTTGTAACAAATTCACTAGAAATAATATATTTACTATCATAGATAGTAATCAACATTGTTTTAATTTTATTGGAATCGTTAGATCTTTTTGTATTTGATTTGTAGTGGTGATTTTGATCTCCTTTCTGCACTTTGACGTTTTGTTTGTGGGTCATACTGAATTGATTCTAGAGGCTCGTGCGCTTTCACTGAACTTTCAATCACTTTTGATCTCTATTTGAAGCGTGGGGAGCAAACTGCGCGCCAACCTTTGTTTTGCTTAGGTTTTCTTTGAAAAACGTTTATGCCACTGAAAAACTTGGAAATAATCGCCATACATATAAACAAGTTTTGTGTGAAATTTAACTACAATTCTTTGTTCCATTGTATATAATCATCTGTCAATATTCCGCGTTAAAATTTAAAATGAAAGTCAGGGAATGTAACTTTAAAATAATATTAACTTTGTGGATAATGCCAGTAGTTTATGATATAGTGCACCAGTCCGTAAAATAGTTTGCCACACTGTGTATTATACTTCAAGTAGGAAAGAATCTTATGGTTTTTGAGCGTTATCTCTTTAGAATAAAGGAGTCAAACGGGTGGATGTGGTTATGTGGTGGAATCAATAATATTTTCGGATGTTGTCTTAAATATGAACTGTTAACGTGTCATATTCGTCTTTTTCTTGATTTATCGAGTCGGGGAATCTGAAAATTATGGTACTTTTTTATTATTTCAATTATTAACTGAAAAAGAACAGTCAAATTAAGAACTTATTTTAGTACTGTATGTTTGCGAGGGTAGTACTGGGTTCTTGTAACTTGTCTACATAGCCATGAAGAAAAAATCGCAGAGCTTAAAAAATATTGAGTTGATTTATTCGATCGAAAACCAATTATTCTGCTTCTTCTTCAAAACATGATGCTATAGTTTCTTTCAACACATCACTTGGGGACAGGATTATAGTTGTTGTTGTAACACGGTGAATCCATATCTTTAGGTAATTGCTTGAACTATGGGAGTTTTAGGGAGCTTGTAGTTGTCGTGTATCAGAAAAGTTCTTATTCTCCGCAAATTCGGACGTGTTTTAAATTGTTTTTCCTGTAAACCGCTCCATTAACTGTAGACCTGCTTTCCATATATCTAATAAGCGAAATACTTTCACAGTAGAAAAAAGTGATCGCCATCAACTTAGACGACTTAGTTTTCGCCTTCTTTGAAAAGGTGGAGACTCCTTATGAACCTATTGTATCGATTTTTTTCTTAGTAGAAGGATCTCAATAGAACACCCAAGCACAGAAAATATAGGTATCGCTACCGAGCGGCAAATACGTGGAACAAAATGTCACCACAAAAGAAAGCCGGCTAGCTACCACCGAATCGTTAAAATGTGCTTCGTCGAGTTGTTCAGAGTTGCCGCTCATATTTTTCCCTATTAGTGTTACATATTATACAACTTCTACTTGTGCGGCACCTCTGAGAATTTCGACGAGGTAGCCAGTCGGCTTCGTCTTGAGGTGACGTTTTCCTCCACCTATTTGTCTTTGTGTAGCGGGAGTTATATTTTATGTGACCGAAGTCTAGTCGCATATTACACTTGCCGAAAAATAACTCTAATCGTTCTCTTAAGGGGCTAAATATTCTTGAGAAATATCTTTTCTCGCCAGTTTCTGCTGTGGTGTAAGCAGTAAACGTTAAATACCTTAGTTTCATTAACAAGCCATAGAATATTCATTCGTTGATGACAGCAGCAAATCTTTCACAGGCCTGTTGGTTTCCTCTGTTCTTGCTTCAACCTGTTTGCCGGTTTGTTCGTCTGTTGGCACGATAACTTTCAAACAACATGATATATCGGTTTAAACTTAGGTATATATATATATATATATAATATATATATATATATATATATATATATATATATATATATATATATATATGGGTCCATAAATTCAGGCAATCTATGAGGACACAATCTGGTCCAGATTAAAGCTTATGATATGTAGTTTTGAATTTTAAATGAGCTCTTAAGCATTGGGTTCAATACCGACCCAGATCTGAAAATAGATTTCAGAAAAGCTAAAGTAAAAATGTAATTTCCTAACATAATCAAAAGTTTTCTCTGATAATTTTATTCTACCCCCAAAAAACCTAGAACTTTTGTAGGAAAAGTTTTTTTTATGGCCTCAATTTTTCGAGATATTTATCACAGCGTATTTGCGATATTTTGAATATTTAACAATTTTTCACTCAAAAACTAAAACTTCTTTAGAAATTATGTAAGGAACAAAAAATACTTGTTTTTATTCGTAAAATCACACGAATTTTTTCAGAATTTTTGAAGCACTTTTTAACAATTCGTTATTTTGAGCTATATGCACCGGCAAATTGTTTTAGATCGAAAAAAAATCGTAAAAAATAATTGTTAAAAAGTGAGTGAATATCCACAATACGCTGTGATACATATCTCGGAAAATTGAGGCCATTAAAAAAACTTTTCCTACAAAGGTTCTAGGTTTTTTCGGGGTAGAATAAGATTGTCAGAAAAAACTATTGGTCATATTAGGAAATTACATTTTTTCTTAGTTTTTCTGAATTTTTTTGAAATCCACTTACAGATTTGGGTCGGTTTTGCTCCCAAATCAGCACAATTTCCTAATATATCACTCAAAATTCAAAACTACATATCATAAGTTTTAATGTGGTCCAGATTGTGTTCTCATAAATTGCGTCAATTTATGGACTAATGAGGGGGCCCGGTTAACGAAGAATGACCGATGTATATATATATATATATATATATATATATATATATATATATATATACATATATATATATATATATATATATATATATATATATATATATATATATATATACATATATATATATATATATATATATATATATATATATATATATATATATATATATATATATATATATATATATATATATATATATATATATATATATATATATATATATATATATATATATATATATATATATATATATATATATATATATATATATATATATATATATATATATATATATATATATATATATATATATATATATATATATATATATATATATATATACCTAATGAGGGGACATAGCGGGGAGGTGACCGATAAAAAAAAAAGTTTTTCATTAATATCACTTAAGGGGAAAGGGATGAAGGTCAATGCAGCTTGTGTGGTTTAAATAGTATTCTGTTAATTCTTTCTGACTTTTTGTTGAACGACAGAGGTGGGGGGAGAAGACTAGAAGGGTTGTTTTGAAGTCGAAGAATTTAAAAATTTGTTCATTACATTAAATTTTAAACTAAGGAGTTGATAAAAGATGTAAGAATTATTAAATGTCGTATAGTTTCAGTAGTGTTTGGAGAATTTCTCCAGGTGTTGATGTAACTGGAAAATTTAAAAAATATTATTTATTGTAAAATATATAAGGAGTTAAACCCGATTTTGTCTGAAACTATTCGGCATAGAAAGTTGAAATTTGTTACAAATATAGAAATTGGTAGCCCCATCAGAGCCGTGCAGTTTTGAAAGTTAAATTTTGACTTAAGGGGTTAAGTTTGGGGGTGAAATAGGAAGTGAAAAAAAAATTTTTTGAAAGGTCATCGAGTGGGGTGTCAAATGAAAGCTTGTAAAAGCACAAGTTCAAAAATATATATGATGTAATACCCGCGCAAATTTTTCTTTATAATATTTGAAAAAAGCTGCCAACCAACGATGACTCCGCACCCTATCTCGAAAAAATTCTGGTAAATTCTCCATAAGGTGTAGATTGAATGAGTCACGAGTACTTTTCACTTTATCACCTTATCACCTTTGATAATTTATCTAATATATAAACAAAAACAATTTTTTCAAGGTCATCGAGTCAAATGAAAGCTAAAAATTGCCAAAAATCCCTAACCCTATTTCTAAGAGTACTAATCATAAAATTTTGAAAAAATTCTGTAATATTCTCCATAAGGCTTAAATTGAATGAAAATTGGTACGAGTGCATCACCTTTGTAATTTATCTGGTATATAAAAAACAAAGATGGGAAACAAACTTTGTTGAAAACTCATTTAGGATATGTTTGGTGAAGTCACGGATCATTTTATACCTCTGTAACAAAAATTTTTATGGAAAACTATAACAAATAGATGCTTTTACTGCACACTAAATTTTTATTTTAAAAGCAATCACCGGACGTAATAATAATTGCGTAAGTCCGACTTGCACTTGGCTGGTTTTTTTCAATCAAGGAATGAAAATATTACATTATTTTGTTTTCATTATTCTTATTGCTAACATGGAAAGAAGCAGTCATTGTATCCTTTCAATAATGTTATGAATTTTTTTTGTTCTTCATTGGGATATTGAATATTTTTTGTAAAATACATTCTTTAGAGTAAAATATATATGGAGTGGAAAGGATGAGGTACGGGGTTAGACGAATGACTACGTATATATAGTAATATACTTCCATTTCAGTATTCCTGTTTTTCTCTTATTTGCAATTTTAACAGAAATAGAAAGAAATATAGAAGAGATTAAAATTTTACTACGGAGTAGTCTAAAACAATGTTGAGTTGAATATATGTTACAACAAGTTTTAGAAATACAAACGCTTAAGTTGTCTCAGTTTATGGCACAGCTGGTAAATTATGTACTTCCTTTCGGACGGGAAGTCTCCTCCTAAATTTTTGTTTTCTTCATGTCTTAGGGTTTTTAGATCACAAAAAACCTATTTCCTACCTGTATCCATCTGTCTAACTGTTAGCATGATAACTATCGAACAACATGGTAATCTATAATATATATATAAAATGCAACGTCTCTCTGTCTGTCTGTCTGTCCGTTAGTGCACTTATCACTCGAGAACCACTTATCTAATTTACGTGTTTCTTTAATTCATACATATGTGCTCTGGATAGGTTATAGGATATATTTTATTACGTTAGGTAACATAAGAAGTAAGCAGTGACGATAATAGTAAATCAAGTCGGAAAAAAGTTTGCCGCTAGCGTGCTCTCTTGCAATGTGTTTCCTAAATCGTTGAATATGGAACAATATTATGTAGCAAAGAACCACTTATCCGATTTACGTGTTTTTTTTTTAATTCATACATATGTTCTCTGGCTAGATTATATAATAATAAAAATAATCTATATAATGTATATTAAACTATATGTAAGATATTTTGACAAAACATTTTCCTCCCAATTTTTTTACATCCTTAGTAAAATGAGAAGCTAATTATAAACATATACATTTTGAACTATGTCATAGTAGTAATTTACGTTTTACTGAGAGAAACACAAGAAGTGCAGGTTAGCAGGAGCTTTTTTGGCATACGGAAAAGCATATTTTGAAGATTTCAGCTAAATCTGACTATAAGGGTTTGTATTTTGACAGAATCCTAATAGGATTTATTCTGAATTAAAATTGTATTCGGATTAAAAATTACATTCTTGTCGTAGTTTACCCACAGTTGTTAACTTAGGGTAAAGATAGTAATCTCTTGTTTATGCTGTTAACAAATAAAAATTACGATTTTTCTCTGAAAAATCATTTAATTTCGCTTTCATTTTTTATTTACTTTTCAAGCACCAAGCTAACCGCAAACTTTTATAAGATTATATCATAAAAATCTGAATAAACTAAATTTTAATTAATGTCTAGCAATTTATTCCATAAACTAGTTTTAATTTTTTTTTGTCTCAGTGTTTCGCGAAATATAGTTAAATATTTTTTACCTGATTATAAAGCATATCAAAGAAGTTAAGAGGCGGGCATATATCCTTGCAAAACTTGACTACTAATCATAACAACTCAATAAATTTCAGTACACAATTAACTAATTATAAGTTAATAATAACTACATTAAGACAAAAAGGCAATGCCATCACGGCAACCAACAGTTCGAACTTTTTCTAGTAGACTTCTCATTAGGTTTTTACAACTAATTTTTGCCCATTTCTTCGTGAAATCATTGAAGCTGATTGCAATTACTTTTTTTTATGTAATAATTATTGTTTTTACAAATGGCCCAAAACTTTTCAATTCATCTCGCCGCGAAGAACTTTTTCTTGTATTCACAGTTAGTTTTATCAGGCCATAATATTATTTTGTCCTTTTTTAAGTTTTTACTAATCCTTAAGATTCAGACAGAAATTCAAATAGATTAAGCCCTTTAGCATGTCAATCTTGTATGCTAACTCATGTTGGGTTACTGATGTGCGATAACTCGAAAATTTTTCAGGTGAGCGTGGGGTCGTTCTTTTGTTCTTTTTTAGATTACGATAGTAATAATATTACCTTTTCATAAAATTTTAAAATTTCAGAACTCTTTTTTCAAAATGATTTATTGTTTTTTGACTCTCGTAGTTTGCACTTAATCTGGCGCCAGGCATTTTCACAAACGCAACAATTAGAGCTTCCATAGAGTCAAGAAATGTCCCTCGAGATCGATTTAGGAATAAAAAATGCTAAATAAATATGTCGTTTAAAGAACCTTTCGTCCTAATTAAATAAAGTAAGTCTCTTCGGCAGGGGAGTGGGAGGATTTTCAGGAAAAAAAAACTAATAAAAAGTTCTATTTTCAGGGATCGCATTTGTTAAAGCTATAAGAATATATATATATATATATATATATATATATATATATATATATATATATATATATATATATCTATATATATCTATATATATATATATATATATAAATATATATATATATAGATATATATATATATAGATATTATATATATATATATATATATATATATATATATATATATATATATATATATATATATATATATATATATATATATGTATTTGGCCGGGATTTTTCCCGGGTTTTCAACATTGTTAACTAAAATGGTGCCAACAATTGTTTACTGATTTTACGTAGTGCTTTTAAGAAAATATTTTTAATTGTCATGTGTTTTGGCTTGCTTTGGAACAGTAATATACATGCTTCTTCCAATAATTAGTCTTACCAGTTTATGTTTTGACAAAGAGACAAATATGTTGGTTTCAATAGCTTGACAAATAAACAAATTGACTTTTAATTGGCCTTTTACGACTGCAACCCCAACAATCTAGTTCCTACTTCTTACTAGTCAGTCGCGACTACCTTCTTATTTTATCACAAATAATTATATATATATATATATATATATATATATATATATATATATATATATATATATATATATATGCACATATATACATACATATATACATAAAGATGTAAGATAACACAATTTGCATCTCTGGCCGATGTATACTGAACTTTTAAGGCGA
>CM032448.1:43961255-44121255 GCA_019049505.1 Pachyrhynchus sulphureomaculatus
TTCGATATAAAATAATTTTTTTCGGCTGAAAATTTTCGTTGCAATGTATAGTTTTAAATGCCGTGTGTCTCCTTAAATGATTTAAAATGGCGGTTGCAATATGGCGGCTAAAACGAAAAAATCACGCCAAAAATGTTTTTAATATGAAGATAAATTACTTAAATAATGAGATATTCGAGCGAAACTCGTCACTTGGAGTTTTTTCGAGGTGCTGAACACGAATTTAAAGTCAGACAATGATTATTTTTCATTCCAAGATGGCGGATTCAAGAGGGCGATCGTAAATTCGATATCCATGCAAAGCTCAGTACTCGGGTTTTTTGACGTGCTGAGCACGAATTTCAAGTCAGAAAACGATTATTTTTTATTCCAAGATGGCGGATACAAGATGACTGACGAAAAATACTTAAATATAAAATATAGGCATGTCTCTTACTTTTTCAAGGAGGCACTGATGTACTTTGAGTAATTTTTACTCGGTTCGAGTGAAAAACACAGTTTCATGTAGCTGGTCGAATGAAATTTTTATTCGAACACAATAAAAATTGAATCAAAAATTCTGTATAAAAATTTTAGATAAAAAATAGAATAAAAATTTTCAAGCACATCTAGACCGTTTTCGATGCTTAAAAGTATGAAAAATTGATTTACATTGAGTTCCAATATTCAAAATTTGTCAGAAATTTTTCACATACTTTTTAAAACATTTAAGAAGTGCTCCATAATTTTATGAGACCTAGTGAAAACATTAATTTTTGACTTCAGATTCGTCATCAGTGCCTCCTTGAAAAAGTGGGAAACATGTTTTGTGCCGATATTTGACATTCAAGCATTTTTCGTCCGCCATCTTGGATCCGCCATCTTGGAATAAAAAATAATTGTTTTCTAACTTGAAATTCGAGTTCAACACCTCAAAAAACCCCGCGTATGGAGCTTTGCATAGATATCTGATTTTTTGAATTTACGATCGCCGTCGTAATCATTTTCTGACCTCAAATTCGTGTTTAGCACCTCAAAAAACCCCCTAATGACGAGTTTTGCTCGTCGTTTAAGTCACTTATTTTCATATTGATTTTAGTTGCCATTTTGAATTATTTAAGGGGACACACGGCATTTAAAAGTAGACATTCCAACGAAAATTTTGAACCAAAAAAAACATTTTATATCGAAATCAAAAATGGACAGAGAGGGTTCATATATATATATATATATATATATATATATATATATATATATATATATATATATATATATATATATATATATATATATATATACGTTTCGCCTTATTTTTTAGGCATTTTCAAAAATTATTTATTCATTTTTTATTATTCATTCTTGAAAGTCAACTATTTGTATGTCAGTGAATTTCAAATTCTATATTTCTTGTCAACATATCGTGTCTCCTAGTGAATTTCAAATTCTATATTTCTTGTCAACATATTGTGTCTCGTAGTGAATTTCAAATTCTATATTTCTTGTCAACATATCATGTCTCGTAAAGACAAGAAATATAAAATTTGAAATGCACTGACAGACAAATAGTTGACTTTCAAGAATGAATAATAAAAAATAAATAAATACATTTTTGAAAATGCCTAAAAAATAAGGCGAAACGTCAAATAAACAACCAGTTTGTATTATACAAGAGAACCTAAGTACCCATATATATATATATATATATATATATATATATATATATATATATATATATAAATATATATATATATATATATATATATATATATATATATATATATATATATATATATATATATATATATATATATATATATATATATATATATATATATATATATATATATATATAGATATAATATATATATATATATATATATATATATATATATATATACATATATATATATATATATATATATATATATATATATATATATATATATATATATATATATATATATATATATATATATATAATATATATATATATATACATATATATATATATATATATATATATATATATATATATATATATATATATATATATATATATATATATTGTAACTTATGAAAAAGGTGTTCTCAGTTTGAGGCATCTCTTTTTGTACCCTGTGAGAAGTTGTTTGTCCCACGCTTGAGCGCAATTTTGTAACATTGGAACTTGCCCGCACGTTGTGGTGTCATTTTGTAGCCTATAAAAGAGGTGTTTAATTGCGCCCCACGTACACTGCGTCATTTTGTAAGATGTGAAAAAGTGTTCTCAGTTTGAGGCATCTTTTTTTGTACCCTGTGAGAAGTTGTTTGTCCCACGCTTGAGCGCAATTTTGTACCGTTTGAATATTGGACGCCCCAAGCTTGAGCACAATTTTCTTGCAGCCCCGCTTTAATTTCTGCTAATGAATTGAGTGGATCCTGATTTTTAAAAGAACTAAAGAAATTAAACAAACACTAGCTCAGTTTTCCTTGGTAGAGAAATATGGGTAAGAGATAATTGTCTTACGTCTTTTTTGGAATTCATTTCTATTTTTTAAAAGACTTTAGCTGTACGAAATTTTGGGCACCATCCATTTTAAAATAGAAAGGATCTAACTTCAGCTAAAAAAATGGAAAAATGCTGAAGGGTTTTATGGGTATTACTAAAAAGAATTAGTCTAGTACAACTTATCCTGAAAAGAAAAATAAATATTCAGTGAGACACTAGCTTTAATCAAAAAAAGAAAATTTATTCTTGTTTTTAAAATGAAAAGTTCTAACCTTTACAGTTTTACCTAACAAATTCTAGCCTAACTAGTAGTTGTTACATTAAAATTTTAGACTATTATAACCCCCGAAGACGAGAAATCGTGCTTTACACTTCACTTTTTAGTCTGTTTTTCATTGCAGTTAAGGTGCTACTCTCGAATAAGTCTATTGAAGGGAGTTTTGTTGACTTACTGTTTTTTTTATTCCTGCTGTGATCGACTACGCCCGATTTCACACTTTTTCTTAACTAACACTTAGAAAGCTCACTACGGCTTTTATTTAAGACACTGGTGCTTTTACTTAGCGGCTCTGATGAAGATTAGCCTACTTCGGCTAGATGGAAAATAGCCTCTCGGCTAGACGGTACTGCCTGGCTGCGGCTAGATGGAAAACAGCCCGGCAGCGGCTTGATGGTACTGCCTGGTTGCGGCTAGATGGAAAACCACCTCGATTTACGGTCTGCGGAGCCTTAAATAATCGTGCGACTTTTGCCAGTAATATCACGACGCTCCAATCAAAACTGCCGATCAAACATTCCACCAATCGCGGCGTAGCGAGAGGTTCGCTCAGGAACCCGCACAACTCACTATATACCGAACGTCTGGGAATCCCTGTTTAATATACCGTTCGGAACAAAAATGAAAATAAGTACAATTTGAAATGGAAAAATCAGTAACATTACATGGTCTTAAAATCTAGGAAAAAATGAATGTTACATTTACCCCCTTCCAAAAAGAAATAGACTACACTAGTCTATTAAACTTAGGCTACTTATGAAAAGGTACAAAGTGGTACACTATCACTTAATACTAAGGTCAGAACTTAAAACAAAATTACAAACTTCGGACCTTACTACTAGACTTAATTCAATTAAGCACTAATATTAAGTACAATGAAAACCAAATGAAAATCTTTGCATGATCACAAGAATCTTATAACTAGACTTAACTTAATTAAACACTAAGGTTAAGTACATCAAAAAGCAAATAAAAATTCTTGCATGAACATAAGAAATACCTGTTCAAAATAACAATCGCGGTCTTCTTATATAAAAGAATCAGCTCTGTTATTGTTACCAAAACAAAAAATATAACTTTGTCTAGACTCTTGTCTAAATCAAAAAAAGTGAACTGAAATAAAATATGAACACCCCCCTTAAAATAATTTAAGGATTGTCAGAAAATTTTCTATTTCAGCAAAAGAAATTTAGAAAAATTCTTAAATAAAGAAAAAATAAAAAAATGATTCTAGTGCAAACACTTACACTAAAAAGAAAAAGTCTTGTCAGACCATTTAGCACAAGGCCAAAAAAAAATATCTGGATAAATATCCAGACAAACGCTCGGGAAAAATCGCTATCAATGCTCTAGCTCATCGCTAAGAGAACATTCCAAATCTAGTATCACTACTAGTCGCACTCAGAAAATAATCGCACTCTATATCGCAATGTCGACGTCCTAAGACATCTAGACATGCTAAAATCGCCAGGGAAAACGCTCTGGTTGATCGCCAGATAATCGCACTCTATAACGCAATGTCGACGTCCTAAGACATCCAGACATGCTAAAATCGCCAGGGAAAACGCTCTGGTTGATCGCCAGAAAACACGTCGGCTTATCGCCAACCAAACACTCTGGTATATCGCCAGAAAAAAACTCGGCTCCTCGCCAAGAAAACACTCTGGTATATCGCCAGAAAAAAGCCTCGGCTCCTCGCCAAGAAAACATTCTGGTACATCGCCAGAAAAAACCTCGGCTCCTCGCCAAGAAAACACTCTGTAAATAGTCCTCGACTACACAAAGTCTGCGTTCTAAAAGAACAATCTCGCCTTTAACATAGTGAGCAGCTATAAAAGCTAACAATATCACTATAGGCACAGTGAATAGCTATAAAAGCTAAAATTCACCCCAAACACAGTGAATAGCTATAAAAGCTAAAATTCACCAAACTGAATGATCCTGCTTCAAAAAGCAATGTTCACTAAGAACAGAATGATTAGTCCGCGCGCAACTAACATTCAAGGAAACATTCCTAACATAACTATATGAGACAGCAAGTCTCGAAATAGGACCTCCCTAAAGTCATAATCCTATATATGGGAGTCCATAAGAAAAACGACTCAAAATCTCGCATTTTGAGCACATGCCCTCAGGCAACCAACATACACCGAAATATATACAGAAATATATACAGAAATATATACAGGAGTTCAAATCCCAAACCTTTGGTTATGACAACTCCATACTGAGCTTGGTGAAAGCTCTTAGCAAAAGCTAATCAAATCTTCGGCACATCGCACCAAAGTGACAAATCTGCCTAGAAACATGAGCCAGAAAAAAAACGCCCTCCATCATTCTTCAGGGTGGCTACACAGAGATATAAAATTTAACCAGCATTGCGCTTCTCCAAGTTGCATGAAGAACCCTCGTGTACTGGTCTCGCCCTAGAACAACAACGAAAAAACATTCAATCCATCCCACATAACAGGAGACAAACACCTCACCACGATATACTGAATGGTGGAGGCAATAAAATACTGAAATGGTGACCCTGGTGTCCACCAACAAAAGGGAGTAGATTATAGCATCCACTAAACTAAAACGGTGTCTACCACACCACCATAAGTCAAAAAAAATTAATCAATAGGGTGTTCCGAAACACACTACTGCCAACAGCCTGTCACCACTAATAGGCTAATTGGAGCTGAGGTCGACTACAGTAGCTAGGCTCTCCTTTGGTTCAAATAGAAATAATCATTGGGTAACAAAACCCCTAAAGGGCCCAAAGGTCAAACGTTCACCCCCCATAGACTACCCTTCCAATCAGTCTGTTCCTCAGGAAGACTAACTCCCTGCCAAACGTCGTAACGGCATCTGTTAGCACCCGGTGCATCACAGCCTGTAAAAACAGATAACTCATGGGATACAACCTAAAAGGTTTACAAGGTTGACTTAACCAAGCTTCTTACGAAATTTTAAAAAAACGAAAATGAGCTTAAAAAGCTACATGAAGTAAAAATTTCTCAAATTTTTGGTGGCAACGCAACAAAACTTTTGAAGACGACAAGAGCTTTTCCAGCTTAATCAGAAACAAGAAGAAAACATCGTTGACAGCTAAAATATTCGATCATGGTGTTAATCGTCTCCCTAGACAATAGCCTCTAGAAGAAACTGCTACAGGTATCAGGCATAACCGTTTTCTGTCAGCCCAAACTTCTAGATTACCTCTTGGAAATCTAAAAATTCGGTTAGGAATCTTCCTTCACTGCGCTTAGCCTCTCTTGACAAGGTTCTCATCTCGGTATCAGATTTTGATCATTTCTTTGTGAAACGACTGTCTTACTCTGCTCTCATCTCCTGTAAATGATCAGCCTTTAGTTCTCCTGCAGAACTTCAATTCTCTATCAATCTGATAGTAAACCGAAAAAACTCATCAGACGCCTATGAGTCTATGCAAAAAAAAAAAATTTTAAAAAAATTAGTGACTCAAAGGTAACGTTTAAACGGCTCTGAAAAAAATAGAAAATACCCTCAGTTTGTCAATTCAGAAGAAGATCTTAATCAAAATAATCCAAGTTTTAAACTTACTGGATAAACCAAAATCAATTTACTCTTAATTGCACCCAAAATATACCATTAAGGTAATAAAAATACACCCACTCGGGTAACAAACTTTGAAATTGCTCATAAAAAAATTTTGACTCAACATCATACTACACGAGCTACATCTTGCGCTTGTCCTAACTCAAGATCACCTTGGACTGCCTCTAATCAAAATTTCGCTTCCAAGTGTCAAGAACTGGATATTATTTGGGGTCATAAGCAAATCAAATCCCGCGACCACCGACATACCAGTCTTATGATATATCCTGAGTGTGACTCTTTCGCAAGCTCGCTAAAACTGAGTCGATGCTAAACATCAACTACAATTAACCTAAGTTTGGATATGATCAGTACCCAAAACCTTAGCAAAAACTATAAAAGTAAGCTATTCTCAGCTCAACTTTTATAACAGTCCAAAAAAACGAGGTCGTCACCTCTACAGAGCAACATCAAAAAAAATTTAAGCAATTAAGATAATGTAAATATAAATTATTCTTCTTCTGACAAACTTTCACTAGGGTTAGGTTCATTGAATGGTTTTAAGTCTTTAATATGCCATCGCCCTATTTTAGTCCCATTTAAATTAACTAAACCATAAACTAAATCTGAAATCTTTTCTCTAATCACGCAATGCACATACTTAGGTACCAACTTAGATGTGAATTTATCTGCTGCACTGGAAAGAATTTTATTTTTTCGTCAAACGTGATCACCTATATTAAAGGCAAAATCCCTTTTCCTAAGGTTGTAAGACTTACTGTTCCGTTCATAAGCCTTATGTATCCTACTACGCACGTCGGTGAAAATATCTTTTAAACCCTTTAAATTTTCGGCGTACGCACCCCTGTTACCCGGAATTATTTCGCTGTCAACATTGACATCCAAATCTAAATTTTTATAATACGATCCAGATAGAGGTATATGTCTGCCGTAAACTAAGAAAGACGGTGTGAACCCGGTTACTTCGTGTCTTGCGGTGTACACGGGATTAAAACGGATGTTAAAACTATATGTCTCACTTAAGCTCTTAAGACACTCAGAAGTAAATTGAGTACCGTTATCGCATATCGAAAGCGATGAAACTCCGTGGATTAGAAAAATATCGTTTTCTAAAATTTTCAAAAAGCATTCGGCTTTAGAGCTTTTCAAAGGAAATAACACGGTATACTTTGTTAACCAGCAAGAAATTACGAAAAGTCATTTATTTCCTTGTTTTGAACGTGGAAATGGACCTACTAGATCAGCTGCTATGACTTGAAAAGGGTAATTGACCGTTTTCTCTTTTCCCATCAGTCCCATAGGTAGTGCATTTGGAGATTTCTGCGCTCCACATACTTCACAAGTCCTCACAAACTTTACGATGTCAAAACGCATTTTAAACGCATGTTGTCTCAGCCTAATCGCCCAACGTGCTAGTTTGCCACTAGGGTTTTTAATAGAATTAAGCCACAATAAACTATAATGATCTGTTATGACCGTGAAAGGAACACCTTCTATGTAAGGTCGAAACTTTTCGATGTTAAAGAGTACTGCTAAACATTCTTTTCCAACAACCGAATAGTTACGTTCAGCCTTTGATAAAGTTCTACTGGCATACGCTATCACTCTTTCCTCACCATTGATTTTCTGTGTTAGGACGCCCCCTAAACCGGTATTAGAAGCATCACTAGAAATATAAAACTGTTGGGAAAAATCTGGTTGGGATAAAATTGGAGCTGAAACCAATAGCTCTTTAATCTTTATAAAAGATTCTTCGGCTGCCTTTGTCCAATCTATCGATTGTCCTTTTTTTTCGTCCTTTCAAAAGATCATTAATAGGCGACAACAGGGTAGAAAAATTCTCAATAAAACGTCTGTACCATGAACACATTCCTACGAAGCGCTTAACTTCCGTAGTATTTGTAGGTCTCGCATAATTAACCATGCTTGCTACTTTATCCGGATCGGTACGCAAGGAATTTGAGCCTACAATACAGCCTAAAAACTTTAGAGAAGTTTTGAAAAAATCACATTTGCTCAAATTTATCGTCAGTCCGGCCTCTCTCAATTTATCTTTTACTTCCTTAAGTAAGCGAATATGCGATTCGAAGTCTTCCGATGTTACTAAAATATCATCGAGATAGGTAAAAATATGTGGCTCATATTTCGGACCAAATATAGCGTCTACTAAACGTTGCTGAGTTTGAGCAGCGTTCTTAAGACCAAACGGCATAGTGACGAACTGAAATAGACCTCGGCCTACTACTGCAAAAGCGGTCTTTTCCTTAGAGGATTTGTCTAAAGGAATTTGCCAGAAAGCCTTTCTAAGGTCTATCGAAGATACATACCTAGCATTCCTGAGTGATGTCAAAATTCTGTCGATGTTCGGTAATGGATAGTTATCAAATTTGCTGACCTCGTTGAGCTTTCTACCGTCAAAGCATAGACGATATCACTCCGAGTTTCAACATTTCGTCTAACTCCTTACGAAATTCTGTCGATGTTCGGTAATGGATAGTTATCAAATTTGCTGACCTCGTTGAGCTTTCTTCCGTCAAAGCATAGACGATTTCACTCCGAGTTTCAACATTTCGTCTAACTCCTTATTCAATACTTTTGACATGTTCGGAGACATGGCGATGGGCCTTGTCTTTACAGGATTGGCATCAGCCGTATCTATAGACATGGTGATTTTATTCGTTCGGCCTAACCTATCTGTACTACTTATTTCTTTGAAAGAGCTTATTACTTTTTCTGCCTTTAAGCGTTCCGTCCGCGAGAGATCATCTAGGGTACATAGACGCGAGAAAAGGTTTTCTAAAGGACTTTCTGAATAACAATCTTTAAAACTTGTATGAGAATTGACTTCTAGGGACTGTGGATACCACGAATTATTTTTAAAATTTACTAAAATTCCGAATTTTTGTGCAAAATCACATCCTAAAACCAAAGTATGTGATAGAGAAGGTACTACTAGAACAGAGATTACTTAACAATGACCATTGCAGACTAGCGGCAACTCAACCGTACCTAAAACTTTTAGACGGCTGCCATCTGCAGTGGTAACACTTCTATTTTTGACATGGCATATTTTTATACTTAAACGACTTAAAATTTTAATACCATTCTGACCTATAACGGAGGCATTTGCACCAGAGTCAAATAAAGCCGAGAAATGGGCACCTAATAGATTTATCTTGATATGCGGTCTGTTATCTAAATATTTATGCACGAATAGAGGAGACATGTGACCATTTGGAGAAGCAGGAGTTTTAACTTGAGAAGGAGAAGTTTTATTAGACTTAAAAAAATCAGAAACTTTTTGTAACTATTTAGTCCAATCTGATCTATTGGAATATTTCTTTACTTAAGATCCTCGTTAGAATCTTTCTTTTATCCGCGACCGGATGTTCTGAGAAAGTACGACGGATTTTCAGTTCATAGTCTAATTTATATTCCAGTAGGTGACTTGACTTTAAAATTGTAGGCTTCCATGATAAATGAATAAAATTTAAAAGAATTGTTTAAAAAGTCGTTAAAAATATTTCTCCTGTGCTCCCAATAGTCAAAATAAAAAATATGTAAAGGCACTTAAAATATGTAAACTTCTTTACTAAACATTAAAAAAAATCTTCGACAATTTCAAAAAAAAATTTTAAGTATTGCCTTGTATTAAAATCCTTTTACCAAATATGTTAAGAATTTCCAACAAAAAAATCTCCAAATATCGTTTCGTATCAGCAAAGTATTTATAATATTCATGCAAAACATCGGTGAGAAAAAAACAGTTTTTTGTTCGGTTAACCGCAAAATAAACAGTGCAAAATTAAAGTCGACCAACACATCTGCTAATCTGGACTATAAAGCTAGCTTTTAAGAAAAAAGCAGGGATCTCTTATCTTAGAGTCAACAACAAAATTCAAATATCTATATCAGATAAATTGAAATAAAAAAATTCTACAAACTTCCTGCTTTTGTCTTACTGCTATAGTGTAGTTTCGTTTAATAAATATTATGAAATAAAAATATCTGCAAAGTTAGAGCTTTTATTTTGTTCGAAAGCTAGTACACTGAACCCTTTTTTAAAAAATAAAATTCCAAAAGCCCCACGTTGGGCGCCATTTTGTAACTTATGAAAAAGGTGTTCTCAGTTTGAGGCATCTCTTTTTGTACCCTGTGAGAAGTTGTTTGTCCCACGCTTGAGCGCAATTTTGTAACATTGGAACTTGCCCGCACGTTGTGGTGTCATTTTGTAGCCTATAAAAGAGGTGTTTAATTGCGCCCCACGTACACTGCGTCATTTTGTAAGATGTGAAAAAGTGTTCTCAGTTTGAGGCATCTTTTTTTGTACCCTGTGAGAAGTTGTTTGTCCCACGCTTGAGCGCAATTTTGTACCGTTTGAATATTGGACGCCCCAAGCTTGAGCACAATTTTCTTGCAGCCCCGCTTTAATTTCTGCTAATGAATTGAGTGGATCCTGATTTTTAAAAGAACTAAAGAAATTAAACAAACACTAGCTCAGTTTTCCTTGGTAGAGAAATATGGGTAAGAGATAATTGTCTTACGTCTTTTTTGGAATTCATTTCTATTTTTTAAAAGGCTTTAGCTGTACGAAATTTTGGGCACCATCCATTTTAAAATAGAAAGGATCTAACTTCAGCTAAAAAAATGGAAAAATGCTGAAGGGTTTTATGGGTATTACTAAAAAGAATTAGTCTAGTACAACTTATCCTGAAAAGAAAAATAAATATTCAGTGAGACACTAGCTTTAATCAAAAAAAGAAAATTTATTCTTGTTTTTAAAATGAAAAGTTCTAACCTTTACAGTTTTACCTAACAAATTCTAGCCTAACTAGTAGTTGTTACATTAAAATTTTAGACTATTATAACCCCCGAAGACGAGAAATCGTGCTTTACACTTCACTTTTTAGTCTGTTTTTCATTGCAGTTAAGGTGCTACTCTCGAATAAGTCTATTGAAGGGAGTTTTGTTGACTTACTGTTTTTTTTATTCCTGCTGTGATCGACTACGCCCGATTTCACACTTTTTCTTAACTAACACTTAGAAAGCTCACTACGGCTTTTATTTAAGACACTGGTGCTTTTACTTAGCGGCTCTGATGAAGATTAGCCTACTTCGGCTAGATGGAAAATAGCCTCTCGGCTAGACGGTACTGCCTGGTTGCGGCTAGATGGAAAACCACCTCGATTTACGGTCTGCGGAGCCTTAAATAATCGTGCGACTTTTGCCAGTAATATCACGACGCTCCAATCAAAACTGCCGATCAAACATTCCACCAATCGCGGCGTAGCGAGAGGTTCGCTCAGGAACCCGCACAACTCACTATATACCGAACGTCTGGGAATCCCTGTTTAATATACCGTTCGGAACAAAAATGAAAATAAGTACAATTTGAAATGGAAAAATCAGTAACATTACATGGTCTTAAAATCTAGGAAAAAATGAATGTTACAATATATATATATATATATATATATATATATATATATATATATATATATATATATATATATATATATATATATATATATAAATTTAAAATTATGAAAAGATTTTAGTGTTTTCGAATCCAAGAATCCTGAAGAGGACATATACAATATTTTCGGAGTAACCTCTATCTTACACCCTCCTGCATGCCCCTCCTATGTGATTTCTATATTTCTAAAACCAAGAAAAATGATCGCGATATTATTGAATAGACAAAATTAATAAACCTTCTGGTAGGTCGCTCAGGAACTACAGGTTCGTTTCTTGACTCAAGGGTCGTATGTGTACCAATAAGGAGTCGATATCTCATTTCGTTCGAGAATTACCGTGCTTACAGGACGACACATAGACTGAGCGTGGGAAAACGTAAACTATTTTTTGTGGTCTAGGGACGCTGAAACATGAAGAAATGTAAAAATAACGTGAAGAAATGCCAAAATATAGGGTGATTTTGTCAAACATACAGTGCTGCTTTGTGTGTACGGTTTATGTCTTATGGTGGTGTATTAGTGTGTAATGTATTTAATTGTATATTATTTCCGTGTAATGGTTGCTCTGTCCTCAATGTTTCGTATTTTTCAGTTAAAAGTAGTCAAAAACTTTTGCACTGTAGATAACTTTGATAATGACTTAAAATAAAGTGGATACGTGGGCGATATTATAGAATAAGAAGTTTTATTTCATCTTCAAGCCACCATTGACAACTTAGTTATTATTAGAATATAATTTTCTGTAATTAATGTCAATTCAAATTAAAAGCTTTTACCACAAAATTGCAACAAATAAATATATTATTGCATACAACTTAATTTCTTTGTTGCTCATTCAATATTATATTTCATTGTAAGCAATTGGAAATGATCCACTACAATTAAAGACTTCCATAAAAAGGTTTATTCAGAGCGTAGCCAGATTGAAGGGCGAAAAGGATATATAGCTATAACGGGCGTTTTTTAGGAAAAAAGAGAATACTATAGAGCGGGCTGCAAATAATAAGCAGGGAGCAAGTTTTCTTAATGTCACGTGCACTGGAACTATAAAAGCTTAGACCCCTCCCAATACAGTAAATTAAAAATCGATGTCCGCAAGGGATGGAAGATTTTTTATAAAAAGAATTTCCCTACAGTGGAACTTTAAAAACAGTCACTCAGTTTAAAAATCGATCAGCGAGGGCAAACATTTTTTTGCAAAAAGAACTTCCATTTCGAAGAGTGGATTTTTTACATCCATAGGAGAGAGGGGGCATATGCCCCCTTAGCTACGCTACAAAGTTTAAGTAACTTCAAAGTCCAATGCTAATATGAGATAGCTCTTGTTTGCTTCAAAGAGAGTGTGCTTAAAATTAGGAGAGCACATAAATAAAATAATGGCAAATATTAACCTGAACTTCCTAAACTTATTTTAAATGAACACATTAATTTTAGAAGGATAAAATGAAAAGAAGAATAAGACTAACTTGAGTAGTATCAGAACATCAAACTACCAATTAAGCTAACGAACAAAGTAAATAATGAATGAATCCTCGCCATAGCAATTTATCGATGTAAAACTTGGGTATTAGATATAAATAAAAAAAAAACCAATCAAGTGCAAGTTGAACTTGCACAATTAGTGTTCCGTACGTTGATTGTTTTTAAAATAAAAAATTTTGTTAGGGTGGTATAAAATGATCAGTGACTTCACAAAACACACCCTAAATGAGTTTTCAACAAAGTTTGTTTTCAATCTTTACTGAAAACTGGTGACCTTGAAATTTTGTTTTTTTATATCCCAGATAAATTATTAAAGGTAATGATATTTTTCGTTCAATCTATACCCCGTGAAGAATATTCCAGAATTTTTTCAAAATTTTTTGATCAGTACTTTTCGAGATAAGGTAGGGGACAGCGATTTTTAAAAGTAATACGAAGAAAAGTGTGCGCAAGTATTACATTATATATATATATTTTTTACTCGTGTTTTCACAAGCTTTCATTTGACACCACACTCGATGACCTAGTAAAAAAATTTTTTTTTCACTTCCGATTTCACCCCTCAAAACGAATCCCTTAAGTCAAAATTTATTTTACGGTGATATAAAATGATCAGTGACTTCACAAAACACACCCCAAATAAGTTTTCAACAAAGTTTATTTCCAATCTTTACTGAAAATTGATGACCTTGAAAATTCTGTTTTTTTTTATATACCAGATAAATTATTACAGGTAATGCACTCGTGATAATTTTCGTTCAATCTACACCCCGTGGAGAATATTCTAGAATTTTTTCAAAATTTTTTGATAAGTACTTTCCGAGATAAGGCGGGTGGACAGCGATTTTTCGCGATTTTTTAAAAATAATACAAAGAAAAGTGCGCGCAAGTATTACATTAAATATATATTTTTTACTCGTGTTTTCACAAGCTTTCATTTGACACCACATTCGATTACCTAGTAAAAAAAAATTTTTTTTCACTTCCGATTTCACCCCCCAAAACTAACCCCTTAAGTCAAAATTTAACTTTCAAAACTACATGGCTCTGATGAGGCCATCAATTCCTATATTACTACCAAATTTCAACTTTCTATGACAAATAGTTTCGGAGAAAATCGGGTGTGACAGATGGACAGACGGCCAGACAGACAGACACCGAACTGATCTTATAAGTGTTCCGTACGGAACACTAAAAAGATAAAAAAGATACACCAGAGGGTATTGAAAAGAAAAATATTAGACATAACATTAAGATACTACAAAATGAACTGGATAAGGCAGAAAACCTACGTTAAGGACATGATTAAACGGAAAAGTTCGCTCAAATATCAGGGGCAGGCTATATCGACATTCAAAGAAATGGGGCGGTAAAATTACAAGAGAGAAAAAAACCCTGAAATAAGAAAAGAAAGAAAAGCAGACTGTCATAATGATTCTACGAAGATTTAAAAAGATTCGCAGGTTTAAACTGGTACCAAGGTGCTCATAATAGATTCATTTAGAAGGGCATAGGAGAGGCCTACATCAGAACGATGGAACACGGCTAGCTGATAATGACGAATTTTTCGACAACTTATTCTCAATTGAATTTTTTGGCCAAACCTCGTACAATCATACTTTTTTACATCCGTATCAAGATATATTTAGATATCTACCTAATTTATTACCTTGTCTTGTTAGCTTTTCTTCGAGTGCTTAATTATCCTAATTAGTAATTAAAATTGACCAAATAGTTTATGGTGTGGTGTTACTACTCGACTGTGTGTGCAAGAATAAATGTTATTTACTGCTATAAATATATGTATTTGTGTTGCTTAATTTCCTCGTAGGATCTAAAATACTGGATGGAATTTAAAGAATACAAGCTCAAAAGATTTAGCGAGAGAAGACTACATGGCTATACACCCAAAAATTCTATATGGCAGACCTCTGATGCCATTTTGTCCAACAAAAAATACCAATTCAGCTAAGTATGTAATGCAGTTGCATTTTGGAGTTCATGAGCTCTGCTGCATGCCTGGTCACTTATTGCTGTTTTCCAGCTTCCACCATGTATCACAATAGTCAGCCTGAATATGGCGCAGCTCACCAGTTTCTTATGTTACGGGGCTACGAATGGTGCTCTCGACTTGGTTCGTCGATCCCTTCTAGTTTCCCTTAGAGAGTAAGTTTTGGTATGGAGTATCGAGATCCTGTCAGTTAACTATGATAACACGTAGGCTGAAAAGTTTTTGATCTGACACATAGATGTCGCCCTTTTCAAAAAATCCATATGATTTTTAGGAAGTACCAACCTTTAAATGATGCGTATTAAAATTTCATGACATTTCGACGATTAGTTTACAAGTTACAGTAGTTTTAGTGATGCTACTTTTGATATTTTCAGAATACTGGGAAAAATCCAATTTCGTGTGTTGATTAAACACTGTTTTTTAATGAGAAAAAATACCGTTGAAGCAAAGCAATTGTTTGATAAGTGTTAGAAGGACTCTGCCCCAGGAAAATCACTCATCATTTACTGGTATGCTGAATTTAAACGCGGTCGTATAGATACAAATGATGCTGAACGCTCTGGACGCCCAAATGTGGTGGCTACACCGGAAAACATCAAAAACATCCACAAAATTGTTTTGGATGAACGTAAAGTGAAATTGGGTGAGATAGCTGACACCCTAAAGATATCAAAAGAACGTGTTGGTCATATTTTGCATGAACATTTAGGGCATGAAAAAGCTATGTTCGAAATGGGTACCGCGTTTGCTCACAGTGGACCAAAAACAACAATGTGTTGATGATTCTGAGCCCTGTTTGAATCTGTTTAAGCGCAATAAAATTTTTTTCATGCGATATGTGATATTGGATGAAATATCCACCATTACACACCGAAATCAAATCGGCAGTTAGCTGAGTGGACAGCAGCCGGTGAATGCCGCCCGAAGCGACCAAGAACACAACAGTTGGTTGAGAAGGTTTTGGCCTCTGTATTTGGGGATGCGCATGGAAAAACTTTTATCCTCTATGCTGAGAAGG
This sequence comes from Pachyrhynchus sulphureomaculatus, assembly GCA_019049505.1. Lineage (NCBI taxonomy): Eukaryota > Metazoa > Arthropoda > Insecta > Coleoptera > Curculionidae > Pachyrhynchus > Pachyrhynchus sulphureomaculatus. The sequence goes on from CM032448.1 coordinate 43,977,576, forward strand.
GGAAAAACCATCAGTAGCGAATATTATATAAAGTTATTGGTACGTTTAAAGGTAGAAATCGCATGAATTGAAGTTTGAATTGCCTCTTCATCCACCGTATTCTCCAGATTTGGCCCCTAGCTACTATTATTTATTTGCAGACCTTAAAAAATGCTCGCGGGAAAGAGATTTGGATCCAGTGAAGAAGTTACCGCCGAAACTGAGGCCTATTTTGAAGGCAAAGACAAATCCTTTTACAAGGAAGGTATAGAAATGGAAAAGATAAAAATATCTTTATATTCTTTTTTGTGAAAAATTTCTCCCCCTAGATCATCGATTTTTAAATCGAGTGTCAGTGCCTACAGATCCATTTTATGACTTTGTGAAAAGTCTTCCCCTCTACTGGTCCCGTAAAGTTGCATTTTTTTAGAAGCACTCTATTGAACATCATAAAAAGTTACAGTATTAAACCTTCTAATATGAAACAAGTTTGCGTTTGACGCCTGGGATAGAAACTTTGAAATTTACAATAATTTTATTATATCCGAAAAAAATACATTTTAATTGGCATAGGAGCCACCTTTTATAGAGAATTAATTAGATAAAGTTTAGGCTTATAATATGGGAACGAATGCATTTTTTGTCTCAGTTACCAAATAAAAAATACGTTTAACTTAAAAACTTCCATTTCCCAGTTTCAATTAATTTGAACCACTTCGGATTTTCCAGTTCAATTAAAAATCTAAATTATTTTTAACATTGTCTTATATTTTTAATCTAAAATGTGAAATATTGAAACTTGAATGCATTATATCTAATAATGCTAATTATATAGTAGACTTTATGGCTAATTTACTTAGATGAAATTAATATTAATCTGACGTTGTTTCTCATTAAAAAAAAATTATTTTAGAAACCTAAAACCCTTATAACTCTTCTGTAGATTACATATAATAAAAAGGTTGCGTAACTTACCCAATATTTCTCTTGTCTCGACCTAAAGAATAATTAAAGCTTTACAAGTCGGTTTTTTATTCTATTTGATAGTAAGATATTATTAACCAGAAGAAGTTGAACGAAGAATTACAAAGATATTTACAGCTGAAACACTTCACATATTATTTCTGTTAAAAAAAATAATGAAAAAAAATAGCACTTTGTCATCAATAGCCCTAAAAACCAACTACAATACGGTATATAGGAGGCCACCTTTCTTACCTTCCACTCCAACCACATTAACACAGTGTATCTTTGACTGTAAATATGCAATTATTATATTAATGTAGGTTTCTTTCGGGAGTTGAGGCCGTGTTCTCCAGGTATTAACTTCTTGACGTTTCGTTGACACTGCGTTAACATTTTCAAAGGAGATGTGGCGGAGGTCGAAGGTTTCGTCTTGGTTGCTCACTGTCAACTGTGTTCGACGACGTAGCGCTGTCTGGTTTTGTGTGTTCCGGAGTAGGACTTGGACTCTCGGCCAATCAGGAGCCAGCGACACTTCCCTGTTTCTTAACGTTTTTGTTTCTTGTAATGTCGTAAGTCCAAGTTTTGCTGAGATTAAGCCCTTCGTCTTTTTTATTGAAATTCCGTTTATGTTTGTGGATTTCAATAACTTCTCTGTATAACCTCGGGTAGTAGCTCGAGACGTTGGCTAGAACTTGAGTCTGGTTGAACAGTATTTTGTGGTCTTCCTGTGTCGACGTGTGTTCTGCTACGGCAAATTTGTCTATATGTCCTAGTCGGTAACTCCTCTTGTGTTCAGCTAGCCGTGTATTAACGCTACGTTTCGTTGTACCAACATAGACTGAACCACAGCTGCATGGAATTCGATATACGCCTGCAGCGGAAAGTGAATCACTCTGATCTTTGACCGATCTTAGGCTTTGATTGATTGTCCGTGTTGGCTTGTATGTGGTATTAATATCGTGCCAACGTAGCAATTTTTCAATGCGGTCTGTTACATTTTTCACAAAAAGCGATACAACTTTTTGGCATCCAGTGGATTGTTTGTCTTTGTTGTCAGTTTTTGTAGTTTTATTCTGACGAATAGCTCTTTCTATTTCGTGCTGAGAGTAACCGTTGTTCTCTAAGGCTGTTCTTAGATGTTCAAATTCATTTAGCAGATGTTTTGGTTGACATATTCGGATTGCTCGGTCTGTCAAAGTTTTTATTATCTCTTTTTGTTTAGGGTGATGATTCGAGTCCTTGTTTAGGTATCTGTGTATTGGTTTACGATACATTCTGTGACCCAATTTTCCATTGTCCTCTCTTTCAATTAGCACGTCTAGAAAAGCGATTAAGCGATTTTTTTGTCTTTTTTTTCCTTCTCCATGGTGAATTAGATCCTATTATTAATTGAATTCAGGTGTCTCAACATTCAGATCTTGTTTCCCATGGCTCCATATAACAAATGGAGAACACGACTCCCGAAAGAAATCCACATTAATTCAGCCGGTCGTGAAAGCCTGCATTCTTCAATTATTATATTAATTATAAATAAATAAATATTAATTTGGTAGCAAACTTGTCTTGTCATGACCATATTTCATGTAAAACGAGGAGAGCTTCTCAAAAGCTGGGAATGTTATTTCGAACTAGAAAGCTTTACAGCACGCAAAAACTGTTAATTCTATACAAAGCTTAAATTCGACTAACGATGGAATACTACTCCCATGTTTGGGGCTCTGCACCCAAACACACACTGCATTTGTGGGATTCTATTCAGAATTGAGCTGCCCGCTTTACTGGAGACGCGAGTCTCACCAGCAACCTTGATTCTTTGGAACATAAAAACATTTTTATATTCTTTTTTGTGAAAAATTTCTCCCTCTAGATCATCGATTTTTAAATCGAATGTCAGTGTCTACAGTTCCATTTTATGACTTTGTGGCCTTTATAGGCCATCGATTTTGAGTTTACTGCGTTCAGAATGGTTTAGTTTTTAGAGTTTTAGTAGAAGAGGTTTCTTTTTCTTGAAGAAGCATCGCTCCGTAGTTGTTAATTGGCATCCATCTCTATAAACGGCTTCATCTCTAGTTTCTTTTCTTTTTTCAAAAAAACCCCCTTTGTAATCTTATGCCCTTGCCTCTTTAACCTGGCTACTGCATTGACCATTCTCCATATTTAACGTCGTACATGTTTGGAAGTAATATTATGTCAGGTCAAAATGTAGAAGAATTACAATTACCTCTACATAATAGTTATCATCATTACACCAAACAACTTATTTTTGCATTCGGCGCGTGTTTCGCTAACAATATTAGCATCATCAGAAGCAATGATTTACTGTGTTACTCAGTTGTATCATCATCATCATCATTATTAGCTTATTCCATCCATAATCGGATGTAAGCCTCCCTAAGTTGTCTCCAATGAGCTTTGTTTGCTTTTTGTATCCAATCGTGTCCTGCTAATCTTTTTATGTCATCCGTACATCTTGTCTGTGGTCTACCTCTGCATCTTTTGTGTTTTCTAAGCCTTCATTCAACTATATGGCGTGTCCATCTGTTATCATTCAGCCTTGCGATATGCCCTCTAATATACATATTCGTTGTATTACATCTGTCACTTTTGATCTTCTTCGTATCTCGATGTTAAGAATACGATCTTGGAATCTAATATTTAGTATTCTCCTCTCCATTGCTCTTTGGGTTACCTGGAGTTTCTTTATTATACTTTTATTTAAAGCTCACGTTTCAGTGCCATATGCTAATACCGGCAGTACATATCGATTAAATACTCTGGCTTTTATTGTATTTGGAATGTCCAATTTAAATGTATATTGTAACTTTCCGAACGCAGACTAAGCTAACGAGACTTTTCTATACAAGTCAGCCTTTAAATTATCTTTTGATACTTAGATTTTTGTCCTAAATATATGAATGTTTGTACCTTTCCTATTCTTTCACCTTCTATTAATAGTTCCTGGCTGTTATGTTCACTTTCGTTATTCAAATATTTGGTTTTGGTGAAGTTTATTTTTAGACCTATTTCTCGAGACTTATTAATTCCATCAGCATTTTTTGTAATTCTTCTTTTGTATCGGCGATCAGAGTGATATCATCTGCGAACCTTAAGTGATTTAATCGTTCACCGTCTATTAGTATTCCTTTATTTTCCCACTTTCACGATTTGAACATGTCTTCTAGAGTCAAAGCTTTGGGGATATCGAGTGACCTTGTTTAATTCCTCTTTTAATTTTGATTTTATTTGTTTTTTCTTCAAGCATTATTTGTGATATGGCATTTTTATATATGTATGTACCTTTCATCGACTCTGCTGTTACTTAAGGCTTAAAGGACTGCCCATATCTCTACCGAATCAAATACTTTTTCATAGTCAACCATTGCTTTCCACAAGGTGACCGTATATTCATTTGCTTTTTCCACTAGTAATCTAATTGTTTGAAGATGGCCCTAAGTGCTGTATACCCTTCTAAAAATAAAGAAAAAGATAAGAGAAGACGTCAGACAGTACAGAAACTCGAAAATAGAAGAAACTTTGAAAAAGGGGAAAGGTTTGAAACACCTAAACTAACAAATGAATGAAGGGAGACATCAAATAATAAAACTTATAAATAACGATAACCAAGAGATCGCATAGATGAAACAGATAAAGGAAGAAAATCTCAAATTTTTTAAATGGCACACCCTATATATTATTAGTTTTTCTGATAGATTTTACAAAACCCTCAAACTGTTTTAAGTATGTCATATACCCATTTCTAATAGTTTTCGATTAATTTTGAATTTTTCAATTTTTACTCTTGTTTTTAATACACTTACGCTATAACATCATAGTTGCCAAGACAAAACAACACTGTAGGCATTGTCAAATTTTGACATGTCTATTAAGCAAGTAAAAATAGTTTAATTTGTTGTAGTAAGTGACGTATAAAGGTAATAGTTGTGGATTTTCCTAAAAATGCAATAATTGATATTATTTATATACTGAACGAGGCAGGAAAAAATTTTCTTTTGGCAGTAAGGCTTTACGGAGCGAAGTACCCTAATAGACGTATACCATCTAGAAAGACTTTTCACTGCTTAATGGAACGGTTTGATGGTAGTGCTAGCGTTGACAATACGAAAAGGAAAGTAGTAAACCAGAATGCTACCAATAAGGAAAAAGGAAATGGAGTTTTTCTTCATGTTGAAGATCATCCCCAGGTCAGCAGTCGTCAACTAGCTGACTTATCTGACAGATGCCAATTTACGGCTAATCGCACCACGAGAAAATATGAGTATCATCCCTTTCATATGGAACTACACCAAGAATTTTAAGACGAGTAAACACGTTTGTACCACCATGAATGGAGCAATAGAGGCCGATCCAAATTTTTTATCCAAAATAATGTTTTCTGATGAAGCTACTCGCTACTTCGCAGTAATGGAGCAGTTAACAGCCATAACATGCATTATTATTCAACAGTTAATCCATTTTGGGCCTGGGAAGGTCAAAACCAAAACCATTGGTCGCTTAATGTATGGTGTGGAATATTAAATTTTCGAATTATTGGTGCATATTTTTTCCGTGAACCGCTTAACGGGCCTAAATATCTAAATTTTTTGCAAAACGAATTACCCTAGCTTCTTGAAGAAGTTGATAACTTTGAAAGGGAACAAATGTGGATTCAACAAGTCGGAGCTCCTGATCATTAACATCGGGAAGTTTGGGAATTTTTAAACGATCGTTACCCACAAAAATGGATCGGTAGGGATGGATTCATTCAGTGGCCCCCTCGATCATGTGACTTAACACCTTTAGACTCCTTTTTGTGTGGCTACATTAAAGATCGTGTTTATGTGAATCCCCTTACAACACCAGCAGATATGGAAAATGCAGGACAATAACATACTTTATGCTAAGGAAAGTAAAGGAAAATATAGTAAAACGATTAAACAGGTGTACTCAATAGACAGGCATATTTTTGAGCATTTATTATGTCATAATAACTAATCATTAGCTAAGTTAAACTATATTAAAATTATTATTAAGTATTTGTTTATGTTTTCACAATAGCGTAGGTATATTAAAAACAAGGATAAAAATTGAAAAATTCAAAATAAATCGAAAACTATTAGAAATAGATATATGAAATACTTAATAAAAGTTGGAGGGATTTGTAAAATCTATCAGAAAAAATAATAATATACAGAGTGTGCTATTTAAAAAATTTGAGAATTTTCAATTTAAAATAGTCGAAATGCATAAATTTATTTTGATCACCCTGTAGCATCTAACTCAAATTTCTCTTTTTCATCTCTATAGAACGCTCGTACCAATTATGAGTATTCCACCTTCAGAAACAATGGAGCTACTGGTAATTTTTTACAAAACTGAAAAATTAAAAAAAAAAAAATTGAAATATTAGAAAAACTACTAGGTTTGGGTATATAACATTATTAATAAAAAAGTTATGACATTTTACGCAGAATTTAAAAATCAATTAGAAAAGAGGATGTTCCATTTAAAAAAAATATGTTATATCGGCCACACTTTTTTGAAGTACCTTGTATACTTAAAAATAATTTTAAACTGTGCAGCTTAAAATTCCCTAAAACTATTGTATTTAACATTTTTTCGTCATTCCCGAAACAAACGAGATAATGAACTTTACTCTATTGTTTACTCACCCTGTACAAAACTCTGACTAGAACTTTATAATATTTCAATTATTTTTTGGTAGTATAATTACTCAGAACTAATGGTCTAAACGTCAGCCACTTAGGAAAGGTTACATAAATAACAAGAGCGGATTTGGGGGTATTACATCTAGTAATTCCAATATTAAATTATAAAAAACAACTAAATTTGCAAGAAAACGTTGTGGACAGCATTTTACTAATTCAGTTATTCCGACAGCTCAATTACTGAGACAGTAATTTATCAGTTGTTTTAATCTAAATTGTGGAAAAATAAATTATAATTAACTGTTAACGGACGTAATTGAATTGCTAATAGTAATTCAATTGCTATGTTCAATTAGTGTAAATAAATTATTAATAGCTCCGCAACCAGATTTTAAAAAAATTGAAAACGAGAGAAGAAAAACTACAAAAAATTAGTTGAAAATATTTTATTTTGAAAATAAAGGACTCTTATCGAATCCTTCTAGTATATTTCTAACGACAATAGGATGCGCATACATCGGTAGATAATCGAGGTTACACTGTATGAAATCGAGCACTTTCTGTTCTATTATTTTTGGATATAACATGTCTGGGAAACGCTCTTCAATACTTTCTTGTTGTTCAGTAGTTAACTGAAATAATAAAATGTGAGAATATTTCTTTCCCAATGATACACAAAGTGTAGTAATTTTGAGTGAATATATATTTTTTTGATATGTATGCGAGAGTAGATGAATTTACACTAAATATTATTTGGTTACTTGATAAGTGTTTTCATTTAAGAAAAAGGCGTTCTTAATGGAAACACATCTATAGTTAAAAATATTCATTTTGCATAGAGAAAAAATATGTTTTTTCAGTTGATATAGTCTGTCAAGTAAGAACGTGACGGCTCGTATTCCTGAAAAAATGTGTTTTGAGAAAATTTTTTGCCATCAATGTATTTTTTGGTGTGCTAACAACGGCGCAATTACTTTAGTAAGTTGTCCAATCGCCTCCTGCATCAACAGTCGCCTGACATCTTCGAGGCATGTTGTCGACGAGATTTTCTGCATACTAAGGCAACGATATCCAATTTTTTCGAATCTCGCGAGACAACTGAGTCAAAGTCCTCAGAGTCTTTCCTCTGAGCTTTCTCTTTAAAAAAGACCAAACGTTTTCAATAGGGTTGTGAGGGACACACACAGCAAAGGTTTCTCCAACGTGCTTCGGAATTAGACATCACAAGTACGAAGATGTCGAATGGTCTCATGAGATACATTCAAACCCAATTTTAATTTTGCTGCTCCTTGAGGTAGCGTCAATTTCGGGTCCCGTGAAAACAAAGACACGATTTGTTTTTCGATTTTGGGAGTGAATTTGCCTACCGAGCCACGTTTTGGCAAGTCGTCGACATTTTTCGTCTCGTTAAAACGATTTACCCACTTCTTCACAAACGTTATCGACTTTTTAATATATTTAGCGGCCGCGGAATGTGTCATTTGGATGAGAACAAAGAAAGACTGCCTCGAGCCGATGCACAAACAAGGGACTCAGTTTGGATTTTACGTGATTTCGACGAAAGTTCGGAATCGACTGCTACTTTTACTAAAATGCGTCGTAGACAAAGGTGCCCTCTACCGATTTCTTATTGAATTACTAGAATCACATTTATCAAAAATAAATTATCGCGGACACGTTCTTACTTGGCAGACTGTAGTATTGATTAAAGGTTTGCTGTAACGAGGAGTAACCTGCATTTGTTTTGTAAAAATAAATAGCAAAAGGTAAATTGTTTTTCTAAGCAGTTCTTCTTCTTTCTTATATGGTGTGTCATATAAGTAGGCATACTGCCTGTTTTACCCCCATTAGGCCTTTTCCGATGTGGAAGTCCAGCATTTCTTCCACCTTTTTGGAGGTCTGCTCCCAGTTCTTCAGGGTTTATTGAGTTTGGCCCTTTCTATCAGTCTGTTGTCGTCCATCCGATCTATGAGTTTATTTCATTGTTTTCTTCTAGTTTTGGTCCACTGGATATTTCTTGGATCTTACTTAGTTCTTGTAGATCTTTGTTGGGGATTCTGTCGTGGATAGTTTTTCCATGCATGCCTCTAATCACCTTAATTTCTGTTGTCCTCATCATTTGTATATCGACTAATACTTTTACTAAAATGCGTCGTAGACAAAGGTTCCCTTTACCGATTTTTTGTTGAATCACTAGAATCGCATCTATCAAAAATGAATTATCGCGGACACGTTCTTACTTGACAGACTGTAGCATTGCTGTAACGAGGAGTAACCTGCAAATGAATAGCAAAAGGTAAATTGTTTTTCTACAGTCTGTTTACGTTACAGACATTTTGAATAAGCACTTTTTCTTCTTCTTCTTTTTTCTTATATGGTGTGTCATATAACTAGGCATACTGCCTGTTTTATTCCCATTAGGCCTTTTCCGATGTGGAAGTCCAGCATTCCTTCCACCTTTTCGGAGGTCTGCCCCTAGTTCTTCTACCGCAGGGTTTATTGAGTTTGGCCCTTTCGACCAGTCTGCTGCCGTCCATCCGATCGACGTGTTTATTCAACTGTTTTCTTCTAGTTCTGGTCCATTTGGATATTATATGTCCATATATCTTACTTACTTCTTGTATATCTTTGTTGCGGATTCTATCGTGGATAGTTTTTCCATGCATGTCCCTAATCATGTTCATTTGTGCTGTTTTACATGTGTCAGCTCTTGTTTCTACAGCATATGTGAGGATCGGTCTCACTGTTGTCTTGTACATTCTTATTTTACTTTCGACTGTGAGGTATTTCTTTTTCCATACTATATCCGTTAAACAACTTGCATTAGTGATGCCTTCATAGATTGTTATTTTACTTCCTTGTTTAAGTCTCCGTAGCATGTTATCATTGTTCCCAGGTATTTAAAATTATTAACCTGTTCAATAATACTCCCTTGGATCTCCAGCTTGCATCTTAATAATTCTTTTGAAGCTGCCATACATTTTGTCTGGATTTCGTTGATAATCGTGTTTAGTTTTCTCGCTTCCAAATTGAAGGCATGAAAGATCTTCTGAAGGCTGTCCTCAGAATCGGAGATGTGGACTGCATCATCGGCGTAGCAGATTGTTTGGAAGTGTGTGTTGCCCATGTTGTATTCTCGAGTTTTTGGAAGATTCTCCACTATTCTGTCCATGACGAGGTTGAAGATAAAGGGACTAAGTGAATCGCCTTGTCTTATTCCGGCGTTTATTTTTACTTCGTTGCTCAGTAGATGTTCCACTTTTATATTTGTTCTACATTCTATGTTAATGTCATCTATGATTTTTATTTGCTTCTGGTTTGTCTACTTTTCCTGTAATAATTTTATAATATCTGTTAATTGCACTCTATCGAAGGCTTGAGTCATGTCGACGAAACACATATACGCAGGTTTGTTAAATTCTTTAGCTTTTTCCATTATCTGCCTCACTATAAATATGGCATTTATGGTCGATCGATTTTTCCGGAATCCCTGTTGTTCCTCTTTTATTTGAATATCCTTGCTCATTTCTTCCAGTATGATTTTTGTTAATACTATTAAGATAGTATTTAGGAGTGTTATTTCGCGGTAGTTTTCGGATGACGTTTTTGTTTAATATTAATAGTGATTAGTTATTGCGACGCCAGCGTTGCCTGTGTCGTTACATACGGAAAACCACAACTGTCGTATGGACAATTATCGAATATATTGAGCTTGCAGCAGGCAGTTTAAGATTTTTGTTTTTTTAAGGATACAATTTTATTGCAAGGAAAAAATAAAAGTATTGAATTAGTATTTACTAGAAGTAACAAATACATTGACTGAATGGCACACAAAAAATAAATAAATTACAGAAACTTTACAAATTAAATAAACCAAAAAATATACACTAAAAAAATATCTAGTTTGCATTTCGACATACCTACTACCCAATTCCGTGCACCGAATTGTTTGCGAATGTAATTCTTTTAAAACATTTCTTAATATGTGTGGAGTAACGCTATTGGCGCATTGCTTTATTGCCTTCTCCAAATGTTCAATATTTCTGATAAATCTTTTAGCATAAACTTTGTTCTTGAGGTAGCACCATAAAAAAATTGAGAGGTGTTAAGTCCAAAGATTTCGCTAGCCAAGGATTAGCAGAATAACTTCGAATCTACCGGTCTTCAAATCGTTTATCTAGCCATTCTTGTACTTGCAAAGTATTAGGAATGGATGGGCCATATTGACGAGAAAATAGTCCCCTGCGCTGCTGAAGTGGAAGTTCATGTAAAAAATTAAATATTTCTGTGTTTAAGAATTGCAGGTAGTTCTAAACTTTGTCGGAAAAAGAAATCCATATCCCATACCACAGGATCATTTTAAAATAGTACTGATTTTTAGTTTCTGACACAAAATTTTAATTATTGCCTGCCACCACCACTCGGTTAGGAGAAAACGGAGCTTCGTCAGTAAATTATGTTTCTGCAAAAATGTGTCTAGTTCCTTCTTTCCTTGTAGCTAAGAAGAAAAATGTATTCGAACATCGTAATTCTTTTCTTGTAAAACGTGAATAAATTTTGGTTTTTAAGCATTTATTTTGTACTAAACTCGCTTGACCGACGCCTTTGACACTCTGCTAGTGCCATCTGAGGATTTTCGACAGTCGATAACGTTACATTAAAATTTGCTTCTTTGTTAGTAACAGGCCTATTTTATTTTTTTTTAATTTTTTACATAATGCTATGATCTGGTCAGCGACCAATAAGTAACTTTTTTCTAATCCTAACATACTAACTATTTAAAATCTAAGAGTCATCCTTTGATGTCTTCTTAGTTATTTTTTTTATCACTAGTGCACTTTTCTGTTTGTGTACTAATTAAACAATGCTCTGCTTTTACACTTTGTCACACACTACACCAACTGGTCAGGTTTGGTCCTCTTCAGCCTTCTCTTCTGGTTCGAGTTGTCGAGGAGCTGAATGGCCTCGATGTTCTCATGATGAAGGAGTCTTTTTTCATGACTTTTTGCAAACTTTTGTATTTCTTTGTCGACGAACTCCATTCGTAGGTCCTTATGGAGGTCTTCATTACGGATATATCAGGGTGCGTTAACTATGCCCCTTAATACTTTGTTTTGAAATGTTTGTATTATTTTTATATTGGTCTTTTTGGTACACCCCCATAGTTGTATTTCGTGCATCCATACTGGTTTTATAATTTGCTTATAAATGAGAAGTTTGTTATGCGTTGACAAACCCCCCCTAGAGGCCAATACATTTTTTTATACTTAATAGTTAATTCTTTTTTTTTTCTTCACGTGGGCTTTCCAGCGAAGCATTGTATCTAATGTTAAGCCAAGGTATTTGACCGTGTTGGCATATGGGATATATTGTCCGTTAATTTTTATTGGTACGTGTTGTATTTTTTTATTAGTGAAGTCAATATGTACTTATTTACCCTCATTCAATTTAATCTTCCATTTCCCAAGTCATTTTTGGAATTTATTCATGGCATTTTGTAGTCTATCGGCTGTTTCTACATTAGCTTTGCCCACTGCCAATATGGCAGTATCGTCGGCAAAAGTAGCTATAGCTATAATTATCTAGTTCTGGTAGATCACATGTATAGAGAAGGTATAGGACCGGACCCAGAACACTACCTTGTGGTACACCCGCTTTTATCTCTTTAAGATCGGAATAGACATCATCTTGTTTGATCCTACAATACCTGTCAGTTAAGTACGATTTAATAATGTCTGTATATGTTTTAGAAAGGATAGAATTTAATTTATGAAATAGTTCTTCATGCCAGATCTTATCAAATGCCTGAGCAACGTCCAAGAATATAGCTGAGCAGACTTTTCTTCCCTCTATAGCATTTTCTATAATGTTGGTGACTCCATGAAGTTGATCTATGGTGGAATGTTTCTGTCTAAATCCAAACTAGTGATTTGGAATTAGATTTTTCTTTCTATAATTGGTTGTAATCTTTTGAGGAGAAACTTTTCGAATAACTTGGACATTAAGGGTAGAGGTGATATTGGCCTATAGGAGGAGGAGTAACAGGCCTATGATGACGGACTTTGTAATGGCTATCGATAAAACCATATTCTGTAAAGATAAGGGCTTGCCATCGTCGAATGATGAACATTTTTACTAGGATGTGTTTCGTCAAATATTCTAGCAGCATCTTGTGAATTTTGATAATCATTGCCACATACGAAAATGATTTGAATTCCTTCTTGAAGAGATAATTTTTCAGCAGCGAGTGTACACACGTACAATTTTACAGATACTAAAATTAAATGACATCCTTACTGAAGAGACAATACAAACGTAATTCTTCTATTTCATCCATAGCCAACTTTATGAAAAGCTAAAGTAAAATTACATTATGTTATTTACGGCAAGTATGAAATAAGTTATTAGGAAAAAAGATGCACTATTTTAGTTCTCTGATTTACGAGACCTCAAAAAGTTTTCGAGGGAAAATATTTACCTAAATATTATATGTAATAGGTGTTTCGGTTAATAATGTCGATTTTTTCGTAACATTTAAGCGTTTATTTCCATCACAAAATAAATTACCGTAATAATCAAAGTATTGGCCATCGTTAGCTATGACTTTTTCCCATCTTTCTGTCAAAGAATGGATTCCGCACCAGAAGAACTTTTCATCCTTTGAGGCCAACCATTCATCAAGCCAAATTTTCACTTCGTACGAATGTATAGTGTTGTTCTGAAAGTCCGTGCTCCATCGATCGAAATAAGTGGTAGTCTCAAGGGGCTAAGTTCGGTGAATACGGCGGGTGGGGTAGAACGTCCCATTTGATGTTTTCCAAATAGTTTTTAACACATTTTGTAACATGGGACCGAGCACTGTCATGTTGAAAAATGACTTTATCGTGTCTTTGGGCGTATTCTGGTCGTTTTTTGCTTCAATGCTCGGTTCAACTTTATCAATTGTTATCGGTATCGAACGCCAGAAATCGTTTCACCAGGTTTCACCAGTTCATAATACACAGCTCCTCTAATATTCCACTAAATACACAGCAAAGATTTCTTTTCCTGTATATTGCGCACTGGTTGTGATGTTGAAGGCTGGCCTGGGTCTACCCAAGTTTTTTGGGTTGGAGCATGTTCACTATAAGCTTTACCAACAATCGATAACTTTCAGCAGCCATTTTCTTCAAATGAAAGAAGGTTATTAAACTTCCCCGCAAAACGTCTTTTTCTGGTACGAAACACGAGATATTCAAAGCTACGAAGAACTTTTTTTTCGCACAATAACAATTAATAACGAACTGGCTTTTGATGGCGTATGTTTACCTCCCAAAATGCCATAGATGTCACTAGTCTATACCAACAAGTGTATTAGTAACGCCATCTCTTAGCAAAATCGACGTTATTAACCGAAACACCTATTAATATGTAATTAAATACATAGCATGTCAATATACGTGAATACAAATTTGTGCTGTAAGGAAAATCTCGAAAACATCAAAGTATAAAATAAATTTATCATTCGTTAATAAATATTAATGCACTTGTTGTCCTTTATGACGCTAGAGTATCCTTAAAACCAAAAAACTTAAACTGCAGACAAAAGGGAAGAAATATTCCATAATTGTCCGGGCGACAGTTGGGGCATTTTTGTGAAAAATTTTGAAATGTAAATTAGATTTCAGCCTTTTGTTAACTGTGTTGGGAAGGTTCCAAGCTTTTAGAGATCCAGCGCAAGACAGGTTTTTTTCTTAAAGAGGTGGGGCCTTCGGTTGTCAATTACCTCTTCTAACATTTATCTACTACCGAGGCTCGCTCTATGAGCAGCTTCACCCTTAGTGTTTTCTTTTTTCCTTAAAGAAAAGTCCTTTGTATCCATGTGCCCCCCGCTCCTTCAACCTATCTACATAATGTGTTTAAGGCTAACTACCCGGATGATAAAATCTTCAATTACAAGTACACTGTAAGTTTTGGAGTTAACAGCAGTCGTCTCTTCTGTCTCCTTGCTCTGGGTCTGTTACTCGCATGCATGGTTCTACAGAGGTTCAAGTTACATTTTCAAGTTTTCGTAGATGTGTATAGGTGAAAAAAGTTGCTACAACTTAGGTGCAACACTTACCTGTTGCCATTTACGTTGTTTATACATTTCTATAACATCAGTTATCAGGCAGTCACCTTCACTTCCCTAAAACAGTAATAAATACATAAATCAAAGTGAGGCAAGGTAACGAAGAGGACAAGATGAAAATTAATTATTAAAAAAAAAGCAGAAAGTGAGTATTCATGACGAAAAATTCATAAACATGGATGCACAACACATGGTAATCCTAGATGGAGCCAATAAACCCCTGAGTCTCCAGAGTCCTGACCGAGTTCTTTATATTGATGAGAGACGTACTGTCTTCACCTGTTCTGGCATCCAAGTTTGTTTACTGTTCGCTCGGGACGGGCCCCTGAAGAATTTTCGAAAAACAGAATTTTCGGAAAACAAATTTTTTAAAACATATTTTTCCAATGGATCAATTTTTAAACCATCAAGTTTTCGAAAGAAAAAAATCACTTTTCAATCAGTTTTAATTTTAAAAATCTAATTTTCAAATAAAGTAGAGAGAGGATGAATCAATTCGTTAAATAATTAATTAAATACAAATACATAGTTTGCTCAAATAGTCTTTAGAAGTTCGAAACTTATCGCGGTAACGGACTTGAAGAACTGCAAAAATCTCGGAGGTCGATTTTTTGACGTCTACAATACGTCTTTTAGTGAGGTAAGTAAAAAGATAAAAAAATGGGTGTTACCACTATGTTTGTTGTTGAAAGTCAATGTAAAAATAATAAATAAAATAGAAAATTTTCCTGACCAATATACAAAAAAAAATAATGGTAAAATAATATGTTATAAAATGTCATCTGTCAGATCGGACTCTAGAAAGATGTTATGAGAAGAGGCACGACGACAATTTTCTTGGATTTATGAGGCGAGAAAAAATAATGGCATTCAGTTTGTGAGGCCCAACAAAACCGAATTGTACTATACGATCATATGATCGCTATTATGTTCTATAAATAAAAGAAAAAAAAATCATTAGGGAGTTGATGAAAGGACGAAAAGTTCTATGTAAAATAGTAATTTGATGTTCATTATTTTCTGTAACTTTATTACGGCACCATCAATAATAATAGCAACAAAATAAAAGGACCCTATATTTTCTTTATTTATTTGCTACGTTCATGCAAATATCTAAAACTTCTACTAACTGATTCACCACGAAAAATAAATAAATAGTATGAATTGCACAATGCGTTATCTTTTGAAAAACCTAATGATTCACGGCAGTATTATCTTGTACTATTCAATAATCGGTCACATATAAAGTAGGGTAAATTAAAGTATTTTTTTTGTAGCGAAATAATGAATCACTTGGCGCGTAGCTACTCTAAATACATACAAATAACTTGACAATTCATTACTCTTTAATTGCCACCCTTAAATTATATATATATATATATATATATATATATATATATATATATATATATATATATATATATATATATATATATATATATATAACTTAAATAAGGCTGTGATAAATATTCAGACAATATATTTAGTGAGTTATCAGTCTAAGAGAGTCAGTTAGGATTGCCCTTGCATTGAATGTTCGAAAGACCAAGTCTTATTATTCTTGGAATCCTGTATTTTCAATGCAAGGCCTGACTGTCTTAGCCCCATAAGCCACTTCATATATTTTCTTAATAAATAACTTTATAGAGGTTACAGATCAGTATTCACGGTCATTTTAATAATAATATCAGTGGACTGAAAATAGGTGTCTAGAGGCAGCAACTGTGTTTTGGGGAACATTTGTTTTTGCAACAAAAATTTCTGTGAATCCTCTACAAAAAGTGTTTATACCTTATGGATAGGTATATATCCCTAATTCTAGGTCACGATAAGTGTCTACTCAAGAGTAGATATTCTTGGCCAAGCGTGAGCGGATAAGATCTTGTATAGTTGCACAACAAGACTCTTTTACAACAAAAAAGCAACTGCAAATAAGATTGTCTTAAATAACTTTGCTGGACGAGATTAAAGGCTCCGGCCGAAAACAGATAACACTCTCTAGCCACCTTCTAAATGGTGGCTAGAGACGATACTGTCAGTTTCGGTCAGCGATTGGGATCTCGCCTACATTTTCTTCTGTTGTGAAATAGTCTTATTGTGTGACTATACCAACAATTAATTTCTAACTTTTGTTATCAATTTATATACATAGTCATTCATATACTAAATAAAAAAGGTCTCTTAGAAGTCATGGTGTTTGGAATTAGACAGAGTCAAATTGAAGGACTTCTAAACGGATCTTTTTGTTCCGACAGCGGTCTGAATTAACTCGTCGGAAAAACTGCACAAAATATACTGTACTCCTTCCATTTTTTTTTCGTATTAACTACATCAGCACTATTGCTTGAGTCCAGCTTTGGTTGGTTGATATACTCCTCAGGATCTATATTTGGTTATCCAAACAGAGTCTTCGGCAGTTTAAAGACTTACAGGCGAATAGTATATGATGAGCTGTTTCTGTATCCTTATTAGCCAATCTGTAGCCTAAGACTCCATTCTGGGAGATTTTTTCCAATAGTTATTATGTTTTTTTATCTATTGTTTAATTCCTTCCCGTAATGCGTGGGTGCTACCCACGCTTACGGAATATAAATATATATATATATATATATATATATATATATATATATATATAATATATATATATATATATATATATATATATATATATATATATATATATATATATATATATATATATATATATATATATATATATATATATATATATATATATATATATATATATATATATATATATATATATATATATATATATATATATATATATATATATATATATATATATATATATATATATATATATATATATATATATATAGTAAAGATCCCTGAAAACGCCTCATGTACTTGTAGTCGAAACGTCAGGAAGTCGCTCCAATTTAACAGGACCTTATTCAAACAACCATGACTTGTTCTCTAACTAAAGTCGTGAAATTGCTATGGCTTATATAATTCTAATTATTTTTCAAATCAAGTCTTATACTTTAAAAATCGAACCTGATACCTTAAATTCCTGAAGTTTACCAAACATTTTTAAGAGTATAGTTTTTATTGAGTGCATACGAGATCAAGTGTTTTTTATTTCATGTGTTTTGTGGTCTTACCACTGATGATGTCATTAAATTATTAAGTTCATCTAACAATCGATTAAAACGATCGTGGTATATTCCATAAGCCCATGGCTGTTTGAAGTATTCGAAAAAGTCCGTTATCAGTACCATCTCAAATCGCAATTGAAGATTATTTAACAGTTTCTCGTGTTTTCCCCATAGTCGATGAATATTCTTAACATCTATAGGCTAAAATAATAATAATAATAATAAAATTTTAGTAAATAATGATATATTAGTATTATGGCAATTTATGAATAAATTTTTTAGATATATAATACAAAATATTGCAGATCTTTATTATTTTCTCAGGTCAGGTGTTGAATATTTACCCCCTTTTCTTAATTATGGATTGCTGATAAAGTAGGTTGAATTATTCTCAGCAATTACTAAATTTTGCATGGTAGATGAAAAGTAGAAAACAAGTTATTAAAGGATTGTCAAAAATTCGGTTTTTCTTGTTTTGATGTTCAACTTCCTTTTGTAGTTTATTATGTAAGAAATCGTCTAAACTTATATGATAGCTACAATAAATTTATAGTGTCCAAGTTCCAAGTAATTTTTGTGTCGAAGTTAACTATGGTAGAAAAGTCAATTTATTTAATACAGATTCTTTAATTAGTTATCGTCTAAAATTTGTCTAATTTATTTTTTCCGTGTATAAAAAAACCGTGCTGTCCGGAACCGGCATTAAACTGTAGTTCTCCTTTATCTGTGGAAACACTTAAAGAAGCACTAATCATAAGCAAAGGCGAGAGGGTCGCCTACGTCCGTATCGGATATGGCACTTCAAGAACAAAAAGATAAAAAAAAAAACACAAAATATGGGAAAAATAAGACGATTTTCAGTTATAAAGCATTGAACATGATAGAAATACCAATATTATTTTTGGATTTGTCATTCGCCAAGAACCCTAAAAAAGACACATAACACGATGTCTTCAAAGCTACCGTTCCTGCCGTCTTTCACAATCATTGTGCTTATAGTCAAAGATAATTCATTATTTGTTTTAACTAAAAATTTTCCTTTAATACCATTAAAATTGTACAAAATTTTTTTGCTTTCTCCTACTGAACTAATATTACCTAAAAACTAAACATGCTTTTTCTATTTTAAGTACTATACGTGTACCGAATCAATAACAACATCTCATTTTGTTCGAGAGTTATCGCGGCAACATACAGGTAGACTGACGAAATGACCTAGGCTACTTGACACATGAAAAAGTTTCACGAATGGAGTACTCGTACTTCCCGTAGAGATCAATAAAAGTCAATAATGTATAATGGGTGAGTTTCGATCAATTTGACATATTTCTAGTGTTTCTTATGATTAACTCAAAACTTCTTATACATTATAAGAAATCATCTGAAACACCACTGAAATCTTTGAACCTCTCTATAAAAATTTAAAAACTATGCCTTTTTATTATCCTTGTTAAAGGGAAATATTGGTTTTGTGAACAAATCATCTTTAGGGTGCCTAGATCACAAAAAACATGGTTTCTCATTTCCGTCGGTCTGTTGGCTTGTCGGACCTTTGCACTGTTGGCACGATAACTCCCGAATGAAAGAAGATATCAATTTTACATCTAGTATCAAGTAAGGAGTAAAAGAAGCGAGGGCAATAAATTTTGTATAGTTTTAATAGTATTATGAGAATTTTTTTATTTTTAGCTGAGATAATGAACGAAATTTAGGCACAATTATTTATAGCTAAACAACTTATAAGGGGCTAAAGGGGTAACAGAAGAGGTTAGAGGGGTTGCTTCAAATATATCGTGTTATGTGTATTTTTCATGGTTTTTCAAGTCGAAAAATTTTAACGTTATTTTTTCATTATTTTTAATTGTTCAAATATGTATGGGGTTAATAAGGAAGGAGGTGGAATTGGAGGAGTTACCTTTTCAAACCTCTTGTAGTCAAGAAATTTAAAAATTATACTGTTTTTTTTTTATTATTTTCAATGGGTAAAACATGTAAGCGATTGATAAGGAAATGGAGGGGGTTAGAGAGAGGGATTGCTTCGGGTATATCGTGCTATCCATCATTTTTAGTTTCTTCGAGTCGAGACGAAACTGTATTATGCCTTTATAATTTTTGTCCAACACTTAAGGATTTATATAATTAATAATAGCTATTCGGGAATATCAGATCACTGAAACAAAAGTTAAATATTTTAAAATATAAATAGATATTAAAACTCAATGAAGTACTCGTATATACATATTAAGCCAGTCGTCAGAAGCATTTTGGCATACAGGTAGTTTTTTGAATGTAGAATACGGTAAGAAAAGTTGGCTGTTCTAAAATGTATGTTAAGTCTACAAAATCGAAAATAAAATGAAAAATTTGTTTTTTCGCAAATATTTCGAAAAACAAAAAGATATCGGAAAATTAATAAAACCACGTGAAAGAAAGAGAAAATTCACAAAAAAATGGTATACAGATTATTTTCTTTTAGTTTTACCATAATTAAAAAAAAGTATTTAAAATAAAATAGCTTGTTAACCCCTTCAGATGAGGTGGGAATCATGCTTCCCTCATCTATAATTAACTTAAAGTTTCTGTATACCCCTAAATATTTTGATATTGGCTATTAAGGGGTGTCTCGGGGTGCTGATTAAGAACCTGATGACAGATTTGAAAAATTGAAAAAGGCGGATCCAATATGACGGCCAGAGAGTACGTAATTCATTTAATCTCTTCGAGTAATTTAGAATTTTTGTGTTGTGTAAGTATTTTTAGTTATTCTTATATTAAAACTTAAGGTATAATAATGATATACGCACATGTATTTTTTTTCAATACTATATTTTATTACATACTAGCAGTGCCCGCGGCTCCGCTCGCGTGGACTAGATTCAATATTATCGTCACTGCTTATTCCTTATGTTACCTAACGTAAATCTGCCATTATTTCCCCTTATCTCTCATCATTTCTCATTATCTCCCATTATCTCTACATAACTTCCATTATCAAGGCTTATCTCTGCTCATCTCCCATTATTTCTCCTTATCTCCCATTATTTTCCCCTTATCTCACATTATCTCACCTTATCTCCCATTATTTAGGCTTATCTCGACTTATCTCGCAATATTTCTGCTTATCTTCCATTATTTCTCCATAACTCCCATTATTTATACTTATCTCCCATTATCTCACCTTATCTCTCATTATCTAGGCTTATATCGAATTATATAGAACATATGTATAAATTTATAAAAACACGTAAATCGGATAAGTGGTTCTCAAGTGATAAGTGCACTAACGGACAGATAGAGAGAGAGGACGTTGCATTTTATATATATTATACTCTTTACAACCTGATATTGTTCCATATTTAATGGTTTAGGTAGTGTATTGCAAGAGAACGCGCTAACGGTAACCTTTTTTCCGACTTGATTCACTATTATCGTCACTGCTTATTCTTTATGTTACCTAACGCAATAAAATATATCCTATAACCTGCCCAGAGAACATATGTATGTTTTAAAAAAAGAGCACTAACGGATAGACAGACAGACATACAGACAGAGAGACGTTGCATTTTATATATATATATATATATATATATATATATATATATATATATATATATATGTATATATATATATATATATATATATATATATATATATATATATATATATATATATATATATATATATATATATATATTATAGATAGATAACCTGGCCAGAGAACATATGTATATTTAAAAAAAAGCACGTAAATCGGATAAGTGGTTCTCCAGTGATAAGCTGGCACTAACGAACAAACAGACAGACAGGCAGACAGACAGAGAGACGTTGCATTTTATATATATTATAGATAGAAGATTATAGATAACCTGGCCAGAGAACAAATGTAAGAATTAAAAAAAAAACACGTAACACGACAGAGAGACATTGCATTTTATATATATTGTAGATTATAGATATTCTCTGCTACATAATATTGTCCATATTTAATGGTTTAGGCTGTATATTGCAAGAAAACGCGCTAGCAACAAACTTTTTTCCGACTTCATTCACTATTATCGTCACTGCTCATTCCTTATGCTACCTATCGTAATAAAATATAGTCTATAGCCTGGCCAGAGAGCATATGTATGTTTAAAAAAAAAGTACGCGAATCGGATAAGTGGTTCTCCAGTGATAAGCGTACTAACGCACGGACAGACAGACAGGCAGACAGAGAGACGTTGCATTTTATATATATTATAGATTGGTAATTTACTGTATGTCCGTCAAAATCATGCAAATAAAAATTTCGTTTGAAGTTTTATAAATTATAAAGCAACAAAAATAAACAGTAATAGTATCATCGGAAAGTCTCCTCTTTAAAAAGCTATCTTCCAGGTTTTTTTTATACTCTGAAAACAATTATTATCGATTAACCTTCGAGCGGTACGTGTAGACTTTCAAATTAAGTTGTTTGGTGCGCTACATTTTTTGAATCACCTATCCGAATTTATAATAAATTCTTACGCTAATAAAAAATCTGAAAAAAATCTGTTTACTAATTTGTCAAATTTTCCGCTATTGGTTTTTAGATAACTGTTTAATTTTTCGAGATATTAGCGAAAACCGAATTTTTGATTTTATTTTGGATTTTGCGGGCGTATCTTACATCAAACTTTAGCAAACTACTTTTTATCGTATTCTACGTCCAAAAAATTTCCTGTGTGCCAAAATGTCAATATTTAATCAGAGTTCAAAATCGCTGGCGACTGGGTTATTTATCCATGTCTCGATTAAATTTTTGCCAAGGAGGTTATACCAAATTCGTTCCCTTTCTAAACCTACTACCCTAACACCCTCTTAAACCATTCACGCCTCCTATATATTTGAATAAAAACTTAAAGTTATTGATTAGAAATGTTATAACATATGACAAAACAGTTAAATATGAATTATTTACGTATAAATTGAAAGTACAAAAAAAACAAGTATATAATCTTTTTTTTATTTCATTACATATTCTATTTACAGCTAATGATCCAGAAAATTATATAACGAACATACAAAAAAATTAATTACCCGAATTTACGTTTCATAAGTACTTAACCTTATACTATAGTATCTAATTAATAATTATTGTGAAAAACAAAATTTTTAATGAATAGGAAACATGTAAATGTAAAATGTCGTCAACGGCATTTTGTTCAACAATTAATAGTCACTACTAATTATATGTAGGGAGTGATAATATGTAGGTCAAGTTCAAAACTGTATATAATATAATTAAATTGATAATATTAGTGTTGACGTAAATTCTAATTCTCTTGTTTTACTATTAAATCTTATTTTCATTCATTATTTTTTATGTAAATAAACTTATTTTTAGTGTTCCGTACGGTACACTTATAAGATTATTTCGATGTCTGTATGTCTGTCTGCCTGTCACACCCGATTTTCTCCGAATCTATTTGTATTTTACACAGAAAGTTGGCACTAATATAGGAATTGATGGCCTCATCAGAGCCCTGTAGTTTTGAAAGTTAAAGCTTGACTTAAGCGGTTAGTCTTGGGGGGTAAAATCGGAAATGAAAAAAACATTTTTTTACCATGTCATCGAGTGGGGTGTCAAATGAAAGCTTGTAAAAACACGAGTTCATAATGTAATACTTGCACACACGTTTCTTTTGTTTACTTTTAAAAAATTGGGATAAATCTCTGTCCCCCCCTTATCTCGAAAAGTACTGATCAAGAAATTTTGAAAAAATTCTGTTGTAGGGGGTAGATTGAACAAAAATTTACACGAGTGCATCACCTTTAATAATTTAACAAAAATTTCAAGGCATTTTCAGTTAAGATTGGAAAAAAACTTTGTTGAAAACTCATTTGGGGTGTGTTTTGTGAAGTCACTGATCATTTTATACCTCCGTAAAAAAAAAAAAATTTTATTTTAAAAGTAATCACCATACGGAACACTAATTGAGAAACTCCGACTTGCCGTTGTTATGTCCAACAGTATTTTTAAATCTGTCAGAGGCAATATGATTAGTAAAATTCAATCGCAAAAATTGTATTTCTTCGATTTTAATTATATATATATATATATATATATATATATATATATATATATATATATATATATATATATATATATATATATATATATATATATATATATATATATATATATTTATATTTATATATATATATATATATATATATATATATATATATATATATATATATATATACCAACCTTCAAACGTCTCAAAATTTCATGATATTTCGACGATTAATTTACAAGTTATAGTGGTTTTAGTGACGCTACTTTTGATATTTTCAAAACAATGGAAAATCACTCATCATTTACTGGTATGCTGAATTTAAACACCGTCGTACAGATACAAATGATGCAGAACGCTCTGGACGCCCAAATGAGGTGGCACACCGGAAAATATCAAGAAAATCTACAAAATCGTTTTGGATGACCGTAAAGTGAAATTGCGTGAGATAGCTGACACCCTAAAGATATCAAAAGAACGAGTTGGTCATATTTTGCATGAACATTTGGGCATGAGAAACCTCTGTTCGAAATGAGTACCGTGTTTGCTCACAGTGGACCAAAAACAAACAACCTGTTTGGACTTGTTTAAGCACAATAAAAAGGATTTTTTTATGCAGTATGTGACAATGGATGAAACATGGATCTACCACTACACACCGGAATCAAATCGGCAGTCAGCTGAGCGGACAGCCGCCGGTGAAAGCCGGTTGAAGCGACCAAAGACACAACAGGCGGCTTGGAAGGTTTTGCCCTCTGTATTTTGGGATGCGCTTGGAATAATTTCTAGACTATGCTGAGAAGGGAGAGGGAGAGAGGGAGGGGAGAGAGGAGAGAGAGAGGGAGAGAGGAGAGAGGGAGAGGGAGAGAGAGGGGGAGAGAGGGGAGAGAGGGAGAGAGGAGAGGAGAGAGGGAGAGAGAGGAGAGAGGGGAGAGAGGGAGAGAGGGAGAGAGGGAGAGATGAAGAGAGGGAGAATGGGAGAAAGGGAGAAAGGGGGAAAGGGAGAGAGGGAGATAGGGAGAGAGACGGAGAGAGAGAGAGATAAACCAAAACATCGAGAAGGTAACAGTCAGCATAGCGCCGGAACCCGTAATTACCATCCAGCCGGCAAACACCGATGTTCGGACGAACACTTTTGACCCCCCACCTACAATCTGCGTAGACGCCGACCTATAAAAGACGGCGACAGTACATTGGCTTCTCAGTTAGCTTCGAGCGGCAGCCGCAGCAAGATCACAGTATCGAGTAGCAGCAGAGGCAGGAGCACTTGAAAATGCCAAATGAGATTTTGGCGAAACGTCGTGCAAATTCATTGTTATACGAACGGATTGAAACCCGGAATTTTAAT
Source organism: Pachyrhynchus sulphureomaculatus (assembly GCA_019049505.1). NCBI lineage: Eukaryota > Metazoa > Arthropoda > Insecta > Coleoptera > Curculionidae > Pachyrhynchus > Pachyrhynchus sulphureomaculatus. Next base: position 44,002,805 of record CM032448.1, read on the forward strand.
GTATACATTCCATCATCCGCAAAAATCTCTATTGTAAGATTATATATATATATATATATATATATATATATATATATATATATATATATATATATATATATATATATATATATATATATATAGTGCATAGTGAGGAATCACTTTATTGTCACTTGAACTGTAATACTTACAAATTTTGTTAGGCACGTAATAGTCTCCACTCTGTTGTATTCATTAAAATGTAGTTTAAAAAATCCTTGGTGATCCAAATTTCTACAACTTCCGGTAATAAATACTTGCCCCTAAAAATAAACTGTATTATGTTCAGAGGGTAAAACAAAGAGCGTAACTCGTGAAAAACAAATGCTAAATTCCTGAAATAATAGTAGGAAGTACGCAATTACCAATTTTTCTGTGTTATATGTATGTGTATATGTGGTATCCTTTACTCACTACAAAATATTTTAGTTAGAACAATAACTATAATGGCCGTTACAGATTTACTGTAGTCAACATTGGAATCTTTAATATTAAGCTGTTCTCGATCTCGGAAGCTCAAAAAATTATCTGTAAGATATTTTCAAATCTGCTCCTCTCTAACCTCCTGTTGCCACTCTCTAAAAATGAACTGACTTTCTCAACGGAAACAAACACAAGGATAGTCGGTACCGTCGCACTTGGGCGAGAAATTAAATTGCCCCCTGGCGTAACTCATACCGTGCTAAAACATATTATCCTGTAGGGTCTAGATTATTTCATCAGAGTAAACGCCTTTTTTACTTTCCTTGCTATTATTGCATTCGTGAAAAAATCATATTTCGAGATATTTGCTTTTCTTCACGTTTTAGGGTTCCTAGGTCACGAAAAACATAGTCATTTTCGTCGGTCTCTTTGTCGGTCTATTGGCACATAAATCTCGAATGAAATAAGAAATCAATTTTAAACTTGGTACATATATATGTTAGTATCTAATAAATGGGTGAAGTTTATAGTTTTTGAGCCATATCGCTTAAGGAGGCGGGATAAAAGGGGTGGGGATCGATAAATTTTGTTGTTTTAATTGTAACATGATAACTTTTCTTGGCTTTTTGTTGAGATAATAAACAAACAGTATTCATATATATTTATATTAAAACATAAAAGGGGTAAAAGTAGTGAGGGAGCAGATTAGAGGGGTTGTTTACTATATAGAGCGTTGAATGTCCTTCTTGAGGTTTTTGGAGTCAAAGAACTCAGAAATTGGGTTATTTCTATTTATGTCTACACAGACTAGGACAGTATTTTAAAGTAGTTACTTGATTTCGTGCAAGTATATGGATAACTGAAAATTTTCATTTTAACGTAACATTAGTCACCCTTTCCATCTTATACTGTACCATGGATTTCAATACTGAGCATTAAATTTTTAACGCTCTGTGTAATTATAAATCTTACATAATTTTCCATGGAGCTTGCCGCTTCTAAAGGTATTCTTCTCCCTGGTTTTACAATCGACAAATAATAGAGACCTCCAGGTAATCTGCAATACCTCATTATTGGTTTTTCATATTTTGGAACTAACCTACCAAACAAAAACATACATAAAAATCTTTTTTATTAATTAACTTCTGTTTATCCCTCTATAAAGCAACTGATGGTCCTGCGGCTATACTATTCTTAGAATAAGAATAGATTTATACAGGTTATATTTTAAGGGCATTAGTTTTTCCCTGGTTACACTAAAATAATGAAATAACATATGAAAATTTACAAAACTGTTCAAAGAAGCCGTTATCTAAAGGATAAGTTGAAGATTGGAATGTGGTACCAGGAAGGAGATAGTTTAAAAGTCTCATAAGGAAACTTAACTCTAAGTATATAAAATTTCCGCCGAAAATAATCCAGAAAAATCTCGAGATTATTATACAGATCCGTACAGAGCAGTGCCATTTGAATGACTACCTAACTCCCATCAGGGTCCAGGACCAGGTTGCAGATGGTGCTTAGAAATCTATTTATCTCTTCCGGTAATCCTACGAGCAACACAAACTTACCTGGAATTCGTAATAATTCTGGACCAAAAATCTATTAAGGATATTCAACTCAGGAGGCTACCCCCTTCTTAAAAGCATTCTACAACCTTAAATTAAGGCAGGTGCACAAAAGGTCTTTAAGAAGCCTAAATGCTGTAGGCATTCAACCTACCTGTTAATTGGGTATCTATCTATCTATGCGATACTGGAAGATAAACAAAGAGATAAACCAAGAGAAACTATAAATAGGACAAATCACAGAGATTTAGAACTTAGATATGTAATTTAGCTGTGGCATAATAGAAAAATTCTCTAGATATCATCAAAATAAGAACTACAGACGAACAGTTTACGAAACCAATAGACCAGGGGTGCTCAAACTTGAACTGCTGGCGATCTACCTCAATATTGATAGACTACGATCGATCGACTCTGAGAGGTTGCAAGTAAGTGTGATGCTGGATTGTCGTCTAGGTAGGGTGTATCGTGGCATAGATATTAGTTTTTCCGCACAATATGCATTGTTTAAGTGTAGGTCTGCTCTAAAATGTCAATGAAAAAACTCATAATTATTCAAAATTGCGAGTTTATTGGTTCTTACAAAACAAACGAGTTCTAGTGTCTAAACTTAACTAAAGAGTGACTTTGGATGTTGAAGCGTGGCACTGCATGTCTTCAGCATACTTTTCATAAGATGGTACGTAATTACCGAGTGCTAATCGCAAACATGATGACATATGTTCGTCAGTTAGTCGATTGCGATATTTTGACTTAATTATCTTCATTTCAGAAAATGCAGACTCGCACAAGTTGACCCAAACATTGCCGTCAGTTGAAGGGCGATTTGCCTTAGATTCGAATATTTATCTTCAGATATAAAACACCAGAATTTTGTATCAGATGCTGTGGCTCTGAGATGTATATCTGATATAATCTGCACTAACTCATTTTCAAACAGAACATGAGTCCATGTTAAACTGACTTGCTATTTCAGTAGCTAATTCCTCAATATTTTTACACGAAAAAGGATAACTCATAAATGATGCGATATTTGCCAATTTACTGAAATCATAAAAACGTATTTCGAATTGGCCCAAAATATTTGATAATTCTGCCTCATAAATATCATAATTCAACTGAGGAATCCTTGCTTTCAAAGACGGAAAATTTTTCAGATCCTTTCTTTTCAGTTGAACTATCATAAGTTGCAATTTACTTTTGAATGCGTTTATTGGGCTAATCATCTCAATAATAGTTTTTCCTTTACCTTGAAGCTCCAAATTAATGGTGTTTAAATGCATTGTGATGTCTGAAAAGCAGAAAATCAGTCAGCCATTTTCTGCTTTTTAGCATCTGAGTGTCATCACCTCTTTCGTCCAGAAAAGCTGTTATTTCGGGCAATAATTCTTGAAACCTTTCTAGGAATTTTCCGCGACTTAACCACCTGACGTCCGTGTGAAGAACTAAATCAGTGTGTTCAGCTGACTCACTATCTTCCAACTGCAATTTAAAGAGCCGTCGTTGCAAGCTACGTGCACGGATAGAATTCACAATTTTTATTGCAATGCCCATAATCTCCTCCATGTTTAAAACTTTTGAACATAAAACTTGTTGATGTATAATGCAATGGACGGAGAAAAATGAAGGGAAATCATCATTAGCTCGACACAATGCCACAAAACCGTTTTCGTTTCCAGTCATTGCTGGTGCTCCATCGGTTGTAATGCACACTAATTTATATATTGGTAGCTTGTAGTTTGTTACAAAATTGAGGAAAACGGCATATATATCTTCGTCACGGGTTTTTCCTTTCAGAGGAATCATTGTCAAAAACTCTTCCTTAGCCGACATGTCATTAAATACCATTCGAATAAAAATACACAGCTGGGCAGTGTCTGTCATATCGGTGGATTCGTCGAACTGTCAAGAAAAGTATATACATTCCATGATATCATGTTTTAGTTTATCTGCCATGTTCTGACTCATGACTTCAACACGCCTTGTGTGACAGTCGGACGAGATAACTGAAGTTCTCTAATAGCAGACATAATCTCTGTTTTATTTTTAAAATCTCCAAATAAAGTCTCACCCGCTTCAATAAATGCTTCCTTCACAACCAATCCATCATCAAATGGTTTCTTGTGTTTCGCCAATATATGAGATATTTTAAATGACGCGATCGTTGCAGCTTTTGATTGTTTGGCTGGTCTTGTGAACATGGTTTGTTCTTTTTTCAAACAAGTTATCAAATCACGTACTTTTCGTTTTCTTAATTCACTCTGTGACGGAAAATCCTTTTCATAGTTTTTATGAACCGTTTTATGATGCCTCTCTAAGTTCCCACGCTTAGGTATTGCAACTGACACACGGTAAATGAGACAAATGCACTTATCCTTTACCATACAAAAGAAAAATTCTTCCTCCCAATCGTTATTAAAATGATAAGTTTTACTTTTCTTCGCCGCACTCATTTTGGACTATTTATTAATAAACTTTGTATCGATGTATCGCCTTCAAGTTACAACTCAGACTGACTCCTATTCTTGCAGGCGCAACATTTATATGGGCGCGAACAAAGTCTCGAATGTTCCCGTCAAACACGCCGCCCAAAGTTTCTAAAAAAATCGGCGGGAATCAAAAACGCGACTTTTCTTTGACAATTACTGCACGTTCCTTTGATAAAGCCGCCTTTTGCCGCTAGCAGGGGGTTATTACGATAAAAGAAAGTGATGAGGGGGTTATTCTGGCCTAATTGTGGATCGAATAAATTTTAGTAGTTTATTCATTACATTTTGTTTTAGTTACCTAAAACAAAATCTGTGAATAGTTCTATATCGGAATTTTTTTCTCGAGTTCGACTCAAAAAGCACTCGCGATCGACCGTTTGAGCACCCCTGCATTAGACCATAGAGTCGTGAATAGGATAAGAAGACTTAGTGTTAGACCCTTTAGTGTTCAATATCATAATTGATATAATAGTAAGGAAGGAGGATAAAAAATGAGGAAAAAAGAAATAAAAATACTCTGTTAGGCAAGAGTTGAGGCCCTAATAGCTTAAATTGAATTTTTATTTTTTATCCGACTTACAACAATTAATTCATAGATTTAACATAATGACAAGAATATTAATATAATAATCTTAGCTTAAAACATTAAATCGTTCGTAACTGCTGAACCTAATTATGGGGCAGTAAAAAGAGAGAAGAGAGACCTAATGAAATGGTCGGATGATTAAATAATACAATAAGGGCAAAAAGACAAATTCTGATAGAAACAAATCCAGGATATATACAGTTACTATAAGACCATTAATGACTTATTCTGTAAAAATAAAATCTAACACATCTAAGACACAATAGTTGCTAGAAACGGCGTTGCTGAAAATGCTGGGAGTGTGAATGGCTAGGCAGAGATCGAATTAAAAAAATCAGTGAATACAAGATGAAACAAAAATATAGTAATCATATAACTGGGATAATGGACAATAGAGTAGTTAAGACAGCAAGGTAAAAATCACCACTGAGCAAAAGAAACTGGAAGCGACAACGCGACATTAAGTCATAAATAAATAAGTAAAGTTATAAAAAGGAAGAAGAGGTCGAGGAAGAAAAAGAGTTTGCAACTTAATCTTAATTTGCTTAAGTTACTTAAAAATCAACATGTACTGCCTATTTGTTTTCACAGAATGTTATTACCTATCTCTAATATCCAAATGAAAGTTCCATCCATTTCTTTTCGTATCACATCTCTTTACAAATCCCGGGACTAACATGCTTCTAATTTGTGCACCCAATTTTCCACCAATTTCTACTCTGTTAAAATATTTATGTACCATATTCGTTGCAAAGTATCTTCTAGAATATTTGGTAAGCGTCCCTGCACCGTAAATACGCTCGTCATTAGTTCTACAGTAACTGTCCACGACTAATCGCCCTGTAAAAATTTAATGATTAAATTTTGAATTAAAAATTAGGAAACTAGAGCTTTTCGTATAATTCTTTTCCCTTCGGTTTTTATGTTTTTTTTTTCACATATTCTACTACTAATCCATTTGCTTGGGAGTTGAACCGCACATAAATTTAAATAAGTCAGATTTTCGGCCAGAAAGATTCATTAACGGCCAAATAATATGAATGTATATATCCAAAAAGTCTCCATACACCACCCGCTTCCTATACTATTTTTCTGTTATGTTTTACTAATTAATTGGAACTATGACAAAACATGTTTAAATTAATATTTGAAACTTAACCAACGAGGATTAGTAGTAGTTACATCATTGTTATAAAAATGTAAATAAAATTAATGTCAAAAAAGTCTTCATACACTCAAGAACTGCATTGAAAAAAAAAACACGTTATAATCAGCCGCATTTTATTGCTCGCTAATCTGAAAATATATGAATAGTTTTCGGCGATACCTTATGTCTGTCACTTGTTGCTAGTAATTTTGCAGTGGGTTTTCAAAGTAGTATTAAAAATGAGGGAGAGAAATTGTGAAATTCCATTTCAAGTTCGAAAGATCATAACTGATTTGTGAAAAGAAGGAAAATCGTACAGAAATATAGAAAAAATTGTTAAAAAGTCGCATGCTACTGTTCAGTACATTGTAAACCAGTATAAATTAAAGAATTCCTATATAATTCGGTCATGCTCCAGTCGTCCCGAGAAACTGATTCCACGTGAAGAGGCCAGTATTGTTAGGCACATAATTATAGATCCCAAGACAAGTGCACCAAAATTAAAAGAAGAAGTACGGGAATTATTTTCGAAAAATGTTTGTTCACAAACAGTGAGAAATTGTTTACACAGGGCAGCCTATAAGCGGTGTGTAGCCAGGAAGAAGCCGTTAATTTCGGAAGCTAATTGCAAAAAGCTTTTGCTAGGGAATACGTTATTAAACCTCCTGAATTTTGGGAATCCGTAATCTTTAGTGATGAAACTAAAATTAACCTTTTTGGGTCTGATGGCAGAATTAAAGTTTGGAGAAAGAAGAATACCGCATTCGATATTAAAAACATTTCTGCCACGGTGAGACAAGGGGGTGGCAGTATTCTGCTTTGGGGATGCATGTCTATTGGAGGGGTTGGAAATTTACATTTTATTAATGGTACCATGGATCAGCATGTTTATCTGAACATTTTGAGAGAAAATTTAAGAGAAAGTGTCCAAAAATTAGCACTCGAAAAAAGATACATTCTTCTACATACTTCTTTCTCGTATAGGAATACACATTTCACTGCCTGATATCCTGATTTTAAATGCATTAAAAAATTTTTGCCATTTCTTAGGGTTAGGCAGTTCTTGTTCTCGAACTATCGAAATGTCGAAAATAAGTACTGTAACTTCATGTATGTTTTTTCTTAAATATTAAACATTTCTCTTCAAGAAAATCACTTTAGAAGTACAATTTCATAACATGTTTACATTGAATTTTAATTTTTTTGTTTAAATCTTTGAATTGGTCTGTTTAATTTGTAATTACAAGATATTCATTGATTTGAGACTTTTGAGGTCGAGTTAAAGTTGGAGAAGGAGTAAATGCTTTAAGTTAAGAATTCCAGGTAGTGGGATCGTCCTTAGGGGTTCAGCTAGAAAATACGCAGCTGTTAAATCTCTACTTTTTTTTTCGTCTCAGAGAAAAGTAGAGGAAATTACTGCGCACGCAGCGCCACTACTCCACTGTATTGCCATCTAATGTTTACTAACGGCATGCACGTAGACATAATTTCAGAGCAACTGTAAGTGTGGTTATATTTTATGAAATAAAGACTATTTTCGAGTAAATTGTTTCCTGTAAAGTGTACCGCGGCTCTTTCTAAATTTCGTATTGATGGTACATGGCGATTCTGGTGCTGAAGAATAGGGGGATAAGATTAAATACGTTAATTTATTGTGTCTTGTCCGAGCCTCTGAATATCTTTCAACAACCAATTGCAGAAGGGAAGATTTGGAAGAATTTCTGGAATCAGAAGTTTCTAGCATACATGCAATTTAGGTAAATTTTTGAATATATAGTTGTCAATAGCCTATATTAAACAAATTATATTTTTTTTATATAACATATGCATTTTTTGTATTAATTTTTCCATGTAATTCTGTATTTATAAATTTTTTCCATTATTTTAACTTAAAGTAAAAATTTAATAACACATTCATATGATCTTATGTTAATTTACATGCTGCTTCTTTGATAGTGTACTGAAGAATTCATTCGATAAGAATTTTAAAAAAAATTTATCGGTATTTTCAAAAAAATGTAGTATAATTGCCAAAATATGCATTTATCGTAAACCTACATTTTTTAGATTGCGATTTTCTCAAAAACGGTACATTTTACAAGAAAATATCAAGAGACCTTTTTTGTGAAGAATCGTTTGATCTATAGTTCTTATATGTAATATTTTCACAAATTATGCATATTTTTCGAGATATTCTTGATAGATCCAAAATGGGCCCTTTCGGACCCCATTTTTCAACCGGCCATACCCCGACTGCTGCAACCTTTATTATATATATTATTTGGCTGCTAAGGAACCTCTCTGGCTAAAAATCTAACTTATTTAAATTTATGTGCACCATTACTACATTTTCGTCTCTGGTGACTGGGCGATAAAAAGAAAATTTGTTTTCAATAATATGTTTTTTTTTGTTATCTGTTAAAAAAGTTAAAAAAAGGTAATTTTCTACTTAGCTATCGCCTACACTAACCCACTTAGTTCAGCGTTTCTCCAACTGTTTCATTCCATTCAGAAAATAATTTTTAGTTTGCGCTGCAAAAGATGACGCTACAAGGGCTTTTAATTCATCATCTGAGGAAAATTTTGGGTGGGAAGATCTTTCTTCAGTCGTTTGAAAGAAATCACAGGGCTATAGGGAGGATATCGAAACTCTTTAAATACACAACTTTTAGTGATTCCTTAAATTGTTTCTATAAACACCTTCGGTTTTTGAAGTTTTTTGATGATGTCAAGGATTCCCTAATTTTAAGTGTAGAAAATCGTATAAATGTTAAATCTTTTAAATAGTGTGTATTCTGAAGTTATAATCATCAACAGACTTATCAATAACCAACCACAGAGGTGAGTAGTGAGAGCTTCGTATACCTAGGCGCGTTAATCACCAACGTTGGGAGATGCTCGCATGAGATCAAGAGGAGGATAGCGATACCCAAGACATCCAAAAAATTGACAAAAATCTGGAAGGATCGCCTAATAACGACGAAGACCAAATTACAACTCGTTAATGCGCTCACATTTCCCATTGCAATGTATGCAGCCGAAACCTGGACACTAAAACAAACTGGCAGAAAAAGAGTCGAAGTTCAAGATGTGCGTATATAGACGAGATAACTCATTAGAAACTCCTGGGCAGGGCACTGGACTAACGCGTCAGTGTTAGATGAGATGAACGTCAAAACTAGGGTACTCAAATGTGTAAACCAAGCTTACCTCGATTCCTCTAACATCGTCACTCAATTTGTTGGGCGTTAATTTGGGAGCAAATATGTCCTGGCATGAACATGTTGCAGGTATAGCAAGGAGAGCTTCTCAAAAGTTGGGAATATTATTTCGAACCAGAAAGCTTTACACTCCACAACAACTGTTAATTCTTTACAAAGCTCAAATTCGACCAACTATGAAATACTGCTCCCATGTTTGGGGCTCCGATCTCAAACATACACTGCATTTGTTGAATTCTATTCAGAGAAGAGCTGTTCGTCTGATTGGAGACCCGGAACTGTCCGGCGCTGATTCGCTGGAACATCGAAGAACGATTGGCGACTTGAGCCTATTCTACAAGTATTTTCATGGAAAGTGTTCTAAGGATGTGGCCCGCTTAATTCCTTCCAGAGCGGTACATGTTAGAAGTACACGTCGCGCTAATACTTCACATCCGTATGAGGTTCAGCTTGTTACTCCTCGTACAACGCTTTTCAAGCAGTCGATTATATGGAGAACATCATCCCTTTGGAATAATTTGCCCAGGACTGTGTTTCCCACCGAGTACAATTTACAGCGATTCAAGAACAACGTGAATCGCTTTTTCCGCACATGTGTCGCTCCTGTAGCGCTTTAGGGACTTCTTCCCTGCAGCAAGTGTGCTAGACTCATAAAAAAAAACCTCATATATTTTGGTCACATCGCCAGAAGAAGAGATGGAGAAACTGGTGGTCGAAGGAAAAGTCAGCGGCCGAAGATCAAGAGGCAGATCTACTACAAGACTGATAAACCAACTGCAACCCCTTGTTGGAAAAACTCTGCATGAGGCGGGCCAAATGGCTCTAGACCAAGAGAGCCTTGAAGGATCTAGTATGAAGAACCAGCTCATGAGTAGTCATCACGTCCTGCCAAGGGCAATAGGACAGACGAGGAGGATGTGTGTATTCTGTCTTTAGTATTTTTGTACGGGGGTAAAATAGCATTAGTTACTGATGAACCTTTATTTTTGTCTAGAAGTTGGCTCTTTAAAGCTGTTAAAAGAGCGTCTAATATAGTTAGCACTGGTCAGTTTTTTTGATTCTAATGAGATCGAATATTCATCACATATTAATGGAATATTAGATGGTACAGAGTTGAAGTCAGGATGATGGTATGACTTAGCACTCAGATATTGATTTAGCTGAGTTGGTTTTCGGTAAGTCGAAGGTCCTAAGGTCTATTTACTTTTCTTTTATATCAGTACATAAAGAAAGGGAAAAGTAAGATATACCCCAGGTACTACTTTGATAAAACTTGCCTAAGTGCAACTTACCATCAAATACTAGACCAGCTTGGTTAATAACTTGATAAACACGTGGACTAATACTTTTGTCATAAAAGAAGAATACCGCCATGCAGCTCATTTCCAACATCTTATGTTTAGATTCAAATTTAATGTCTGTTACAATATTTTCTTCTAAGCTGTATGTCCAATTGATGAAGTAGAAGGAAGAATATACTTTGATTCCTTGGTTTTCTATGTATTCCATACACTGTAAAAAGAATTATACTCTATTTATTTGAAAGTGATAGCAATAAATCATCTAAAGTTATGCAAATTAGCATCAAGCAGTAGTATGGGCCACAGAGTTTTACCTACATTTTACCTGTTTTATTGGAATACCATCTGGTATCGGTCTAATATTTGCAATCTCTTATGCTTGAATACAATAGGAAAATGACCATTGTTTTGTTGTTTGGGGTTAAATAGTCTGAAATAGTTCTGGCCAGTGGTAGTGCGCCTGGTCGTGTACGTATTATTTGCGAATAGTATGAATGAACCAGTTTTATAATGTTTAAATATTTATTAGAAAAATTTCAATTATCCACGTCTCATCTAAGTAATATATCTTTTTTCCTTCAGAGCGAGCTTTCCTAACTTTCCATAAATAGTCTCTTCTGCAGCATACAATTTTTTCCACTTTCTATCAATAAAGATTTTCTTTTACACTTTTTCCAATAAAAATTCATACTTTTAAAACACTTCATAGTTTTACTCTACTCATTTTGTCGCAGATCATATCCAAAGTTGGAATTCTTTTTGCCATAAAAAAGTTATAAACAATACACCTTACTGCTTGTTTTGTGTTGTCTGTCAGCTGAAGTTCTTTTCTGCCTGGTCTCTTTTTTGGACAATCTATACCCTCCCACTTTTTTTCTCTTAAAATTCTGTAAACTGTGGCTTTACCAACTCCAGTCATTATGGAACATTTTGTCACACAATCGTCCACACTTAAATCACAATTTTGATCATTTTTAACGTAATCAAATACATTTTTAACTACAAACTTTTCATTACGGCGTAGCTGCCCGAACTTTCGGCGTTTCGCTGGAGAAGACATTTTGTTAATACACTAACTGACTTATGACTAACTGGCTTGACACTTGGGCCTGCTCTAAATATGTATTTATAGTTGGGGCAACAGGAAGGTATGTAAATAAAATGATTTGATGGGCAAGAAAACTTTGTTACCTGAAAAATATCTGGGAATAAATAGCAGGCCTCTGTTATATGACCGCCGGTCAGCCTACTGGCATTTTTATTATTATCAGATTCAAATAAATAGAGTATAGGTGGATGATTCTGGATCAGTCTTTAACTGTCCATTATTCATATAATGGTACACAGTTTATGTACCTTTCCAAGCCTTCATGTAAATTTCTCTAAAATGATGTCATTAATACTCGTACATGTGGAATATATTACACAAAAATACATAAGGCAATCAACCCATATATTTATGTAAAATTCCATTACACTCAGGAATATTTCACATTTAAAATATGTAAATTTATATTTATTATGTGACCTAACAAGTGGATGAGAAATCAAAGGACATACTTGAACTTATATGAAACTTACACGTATTTTAATAAGACATTGTATTCAACCAAATATTTTCAAAACAGATGTTCCAAAATCAAAATAAAAACATACACATTGTTAAAAAGACAAAAATGTGGAAAACTGATTGTTATCTAATAAATAACTTTGGAAGTATGTTGCTTGAAGTAAGATACAATCTTACAAACTGATTAAGGTGTAAATGTGTGTGTGAAAATATTTCGAGAGACCACCACCTTTCAATTCCAAATAGGACTGTCAAGATTAAAAAACCGGCAAGTTGAACTTGCGCAATTAATGTTCCGTACCGTGATTGTCTTTAAAATAAAATAAAATCCTTATCTTGGCTAGGTTAATTAGGTCTCTGACATGAATATATTTTAAGATCCAATATGTATTTTTACGTCAATAAATCAATCTAGAATCTAGTAATAAAAGTGTAAAACAAATAATTACTACCTAAATTTATTTATAAACAAATAAAATAAAATTATATCTCTCTACAGGAGTGACGCGCCGCTCGGTGACAGTAATGTACTGAAAAGTATATTACAAAAACTTCCACCGTATCGTCAAGCAACATAGCTTTTATATATTTTTTTAAACCAGATAAATTATGAAACGTATATACTCGTGCTCATTTTCGCTTAATCTACACTTTATGAAGAATATTCTAGGGTTTTTTTTAAATTTTTTGATCAGTGCTTTTCGAAATAGGGGGGGGGGGGGGGACAATTATTTTTGGAAATTTTTTAAAAATAATACAAAGGAAAGTGTGCACAAGTATTACATCATATATATTTTTTAATTCCTGTGTTCACAAGCGTTTATTTGACACCTCACTCGACAATGACCTAGTTTTTCACTTCCGATTTCACCCCCGAAAACTAACCATCTAAGTCAAAATTTAACTTTCAAAACTACACAGCTCCGATTGGGTCATCAATTTCTATATTTGTACCAAATTTCAACTATCTATGTCAACGAGTTTCGGAGAAAATCTGGTGTGACAGATAGACGGACACCGAAGTGATAAGTGTTCCGTACGCAACACTAAAATTTTTTTTTTTACAGTTTCACATACGATCATAATTTTTACGGTTTGTTCGAATAAGGTTATCATATTTTATAATGGTTAAAAGCAAAAAATCTAAAAGAACTAACTTTTAAAGTTCGCAAAATAGATTTTTTTTTGCATATGTTTAAGCTTTATATATACTATACACCTATTCATCCCATAATTACTATTACAATAAAAACATTGCTTAAACATTTAATTTCTACAAAAATTAAAACAAATTATTATGGAATTAATTCATATATTCATAGTGACGATATTAATTTAACATTTACTCAAAATGTCCCTCTCTTGCTTTTACACGAGCTCTCAAACGATGATCCAACGGAAAATTGTCCATCTCTTTGTTAAAGCTCATTTAAAATAGTCAAGATTGGCATATCTACCCTCTAAGAGGGACCAAAGTTTATAATATAAAGGATTTAGATTAGGGCTTGCAGAAGGCCAATCTTCTGTAGTAATAATGTTTTAGCTTTGTGTCCTAGTGAAGAATCGTGCTGAAAGATCCAATGCTTACTTGTGAAAAGGGTACAATTTAGGTGTTTCATAAGGTTCTCTAAAATAGTGTATTGATATATTTTAGCCAAAGTTTTCACACCTTTTTCACAAAAATGAATACTGGTAACTCCATCAAAGCTGACTCCCTACCAAACCGTAACTGATGCGGATGATGACCCCTCGGAACTTTTGAAACAAGTTCAGACGCTTTCTTAGAAGATCTGGCATAAATCTTGTTATTATTGAAAGATTATTCCACAGTGAAAATGTTTTCGTCAGTAAAGAACATTTTGTCATTAGCGTATTTGTTCAAGAAACTTTTCCATTTTTGCCACCGTCTCCGCTTTAAATCTTCCGTTAGCAAATGATCAGTGTGTCTTTTATAAGCGCCAAGTCTTAGATCTTCTTTGTTAATACGAGGTATAGAATTTTTCGAAATTTACATCTCACGAGATAACATTTTTCGTTTGAGGAGAGGGTTTGAGTCAATTCGCGTTTTTACAATTTTAACAGCTTGTGGCGTTCGAAATGTCCTTGGTATTCCTGTCTTTTAAGTCTCCCGTTTCAGTAAATAATTTTATCGCCCGGAAAATAAAACTAAGACTTTTTTTAAGCGGTTTTAAAATCTTAAAAATGTGTTTTTTTCCACATAGAACTTAAATAAAGCTGTAAAAGCAATCCTATTTTCTCGATCACTCCACTATACTGTATGAATTCAAATTGTAAATATATATACACAGAATAACTATATAACAACTGAGCAACATAACCTATAAATCATTTCACCAAAAAAATGTTAATGGTTTTACAGGGCGTACGTGAAAGTTTTTAAGAGTATTTATGGGAGTACTAAGTATTTACAACTTTTAAGTCAATCCCCGAAAATGAAAATTAAATATAATTATTAAAATTTGAGTGACTTTTCTGCATTTCCCCAACACACAGCAAGAGTAACTTTACTGTTCAATATTAGAATACTAAGGGAGCCCGTAGGGGTACAAGTCAAGTATACACCGAGCCATGATCAAACGTAATATTTAGTTTCCACGTTTGAAGCAGACCGTAACTCCTATCCGTGATAATGTTGTTAGGGTATTTCTAAATTTCAGCTATTCGATAATCTTTTATTTATAAAACAGCAGCAAGAACTTCAAAAGAAGCTAACGGTTGTTAAAGTATTTTTTTAGTAAATGGCTTTCAAGTTTGGAAAGGGCTCGTTATATTTTCTATCCTTATAATTTTTAAAGGACCGATAAAAACCTTTTAATTAATGCTTTCTTTTATAGCGTTATTAAATTTTTCATTTTCACGTGATCGGCATTTCTGCTTTTGAATGTAAATATCTTCCAGTAGCTTTTAATTTCAACATATTTACTTTTATACAGAATACTAGTTTTTTAGGCCCGTTGATTTGTGTGTTAATATGCGCACATTTAACTCTAGCAACGCCTCATTTATGAAGTATTTTATGGGTGCTCATTGTTTCTATCTGCTAGTATGGAAGAACCAGGTCGCCGCCTCCGCCAAGAAAGTAACTCAACTCCTTAGCGGCGGAACTCCCTCCTCAACAAGTCCAGTAAATTGTCAACCTGTAATAAGTTGACAATTTATACAATGATCATCCGGCTTGGTACCTATTCCAGCCCAGCATGGTGCCAAATGTCCCGTTCCCACAGATCCATCCTCTAGATCGTCCAAAACAAGGCCCGTGGTTCATACGCAACATCCAGCTTCAGCGAGACCTCTAGATGCCAACAAGTCGGGAACTCATGAGCAATGCTCAGGTCAAATTTCTGGACACAGCCATACTCCACTCCAACCCCACAGTCGAGAATACTCACCGCCCCCTTCCATGCTATGCCCGATGACGCATTCCAAGGCCCTCGGACCCCCTACCGCTGGCTTTGTGTTCATGAAAATCATGAAATATCTTAAGTTCTTTCAACATATTTATTTAAAATCCTTATGTAGGCTAAGTTAGTTAGGTCCCTGACATATATGTATCTTAAGATCCAATTTGTATACTCTGTTTTCCACCACATCATTGTTTAATAGTAATAGTGTAAAAACTAGCTAATTGTCAAGAAAGTTACCAGTTACTGTTTCTATCTGCGATTTTTACCCACGTACACCTTCAAAATTCTAGAAGTACTATTGATGCTACATAAAAAAAATTGCAGCAGCTAGTTGCTATAACTAATCGCATGAAGTTATATTATTGCCCGAAGACTTTATACAGAAATTCATAATATCTCGAATTGTTTAGAATTTGGAAACATTTTATTATTTATCAATCCTTTCTGCAGACTTGGCGAATTTATGAATTTTTACTATAGGGTGTAGATGTACATTCAGGAAATAAAAAGATTATCTGGATCAAAGTTTAGGTTGGTTTGAGTACTGTTGTGCCTATTACAGTACCACTACGAGTGTGTATAATATACTCAAACAGAAATTCTAGAAGTTTCACTATTATGGTCATATTGTCAGCTTTAGGTAAATCCAGATAAATTAAGATAAATAAAAAGTATTTTTTGTATTTTATTATATCGTATTGCAGGATGATTTATACTTACTGCATGATAAATATCGGGATCATTAAAGACAGAAATGTTATGGCGTCGTTTCTTGTCAATATTCATGCTATAAGGGAAAGGCTCTACGAGTACAATATTTGAACCACGTATACCATGCTCTAAAAGTCCTGCTAGACAGCTATAAGCTTGTAAAAAGTGACCATATACAATAATTGTGTCTACTGTAAAAAAAAAAAAAAAAATATTAATTGAATTCATTAAAACTTACAGAATGTCGTAATACACGCTTTAAACTACTCTGAGACAGACGATTAACTGCTCTACCGCTTTAATTGCATTCATTCTTTCAATGTTTTTATCTTACTCATCTACATCATCGACATAAATCAACCATAAGGAATATATGAGCACTCCTTAAAAGATTCAAGGTCTGACTGGAACATGTCTACTCGTAAATCATTGAGTGATTTATTTTTAATGAAATCGAAAAATTGCCGAGTCAGCGTTTTTAGAGTAAATTGAAAACAGAAAGAGCAATGGGTATTTTGAAAGATGTCAGTGAATTAAGCATTTACTTCCTAGGATTTTAGGAATTCCAGTTAAAGTCGCACAATCACATAGGATGTGCAAAGAGGTTTCTTCCTCTTCACCATGTAGTCTGCATGTTGTGGGATCATTGTGGATATCTTTTTTCTGTTGTTTCTTCAAGTAATAGTAGCCGGTGATCAGTCCCATTGCTAGTTTGGTCTGGGCTCTTGTTAAACAAATGACATCAGTCAGGGGCCTCCAATTATATCCCTCGCATGTCTTTGACCATCTATTGATTGCCGTTTTAACCAATTGTTTTGCTATATCAAATGCTGGTTCTGGACTCCCGTATGATCTTGTACCTACGAATCTTGCTAATTCGTCTGCTTTTTCATTACCTTTCATCCCTGAATGTCCTGGAAACCACAGTAGTTCAACCATCAACAATAGACTTGTTAAGATACTAGTAATTTCGAATCAAAATTTTACTATCAATAATTTGATTTTTGAAAATTGTTCTGATTAGATATTTCTAAACAAGTTAATTTTTAAGGTTAAGTAATATTTGAATAACCGGCCAAGGGCAAGTCGAACTTACACAATTACTATTCCCTACGTTGATTGTTTTTAAAATAAAAACATTTTGTGAAGATATAAAACCATCAATGACTTCACAAAACAAACCCCAAATGAGTTTTCAACAAAGTTTTTTTCAGATCTTTACTGAAAACTCTAGTATATATATATATATATATATATATATATATATATATATATATATATATATATATATATATATATATATATATATATATATATATATATATATATATATATATATATATATATATATATATATATATATATTTTAATATACAAGATGAACTATTAAAGGTAATGCACTCGTGATAGTTTTCGTTCAATTTACACCCTGTGGAGAATATACCAGAATTTTTTCTAAATTTTTTGTTCAATACTTTTCTGGTCAGTGATTTTTCGCAATTTTTTAAAAATAATGCAAAGAAAAGTGTGTGCAAGTATTCTTAATATTTGTTTTTAGTCGTAAAATCACCATTAATTCTTTCAGAATTTTTGAAGCCCTTTTTAACAATTCTTTATTTTGACTTATATTTTTTTTGCGATTTTTTCGTTCTATATTTATATATATATATATATATATATATATATATATATATATATATATATATATATAAACTATCGTGATTCTAATTAGTAATATTTGTAAGAAACTTGTTATGAAAACAAATTAAAATTCTCAAACTGTACATTTAGAATTGAATTTGTCAATACTTTACAAATATGAAAATAAACCATAAGTTAATACAAGTTTATAACCTATAAACATGCATATACTTAGAGCCACATGCTTCGCCAATGTCTCCAGTATTTTGTACAGAGGGCACTGCTGAAATGCAGTTGATTTAAACCGCAAAAATTTTCGAGAGATTAAACAGGTTTCAATATAAATTTACAAAAGTTTTTCAAAATCTATATATGCCATTTTTTACAGCACAAAACGGCATTTTGTTTTTTTTTACAGTATTCCCTATTGCCGAAAAAGTTGTCCGAAAAAATCTTGTTCAGAAATTATTTAAGAGTTAAAAAATAATTGTTTTTATTTGTGAAGTTACCACGAATTTTTTAGAATTTTCGATGCACTTTTTAACAATTCGATACATTGTTCTGTGATATTTTTTACGATTTTTTTGTTCTAAAACAATTTACTCGTGCAAAAATCTTATTTTTAAGACAAAAAATTTATTTCATATATGTTTTCGGTGTTTAATTTCCCGTAGAAAGTGATCTTATCGTAAAACTTTTTCACGGGTAATTACAAAACACAAAAAATGTACTTATTTTGAGTTTAATGAATACCCCTTTTAAAAGTTTTGAAAATCTTATGATGGGATCGTGTTCTGCGAGAAATTTTACATCGAGAACGTACACGAAAGAAATTTTTTGTCCTAAAAATAAGGTTTTTCACCGGTAAATTGTTTTAGAACGAAAAAATCGTAAAAAATATCATAAAACAATGTATTGAATTGTCGAAAATTCTGAAAAAACTCATGATAATTCTACGAATAAAAATAAGTATTTGCTATCTTTCACATAACTTCCTTAAAAGTTTTATTTTTCGAGTAAAAATTTTTTGAATATCCAAAATATGGCATATAGGCTGTGATAAACATCTCCGAAAATTGAGGCCATAAAAAAAGTTTTCCTAGAAAAGTTCTAGGTTTTTTGGGTAAAATAAGATGATCAGAGAAAACTTTATTAATTATAAAATATTAGGAAATTACATTTTACGTTAATATGCCACTCAAAATTCAAAACTATCTTTCATAAGTTTTAATCTGGACCAGATTGTGTTCGCATAAATTATAAATTGCGTCAATTTATGGACTAATGGGGGGTCCGGTTGACGAAGAATAATCCATATATATATATATATATATATATATATATATATATATATATATATATATATATATATATATATATATATATACATGCTTCAAGAAAAATGTAAAGCTGTATCTACAGGGTACTAGTCATTTCAAATTATTTTTTAATTATGTATTATCCTGGATGGTTTAATTAGATTTCTATTGAAATTTAGAGTGGCGTGTAAAATATTTTTTTGTAAATTTTTACAGCATTTTTTGTTCAAATATATATTAAGAAATTAAAAAAAGAAAAGGATTAAAACGTTTACCATCACTGTTCTTTTGAAATTCCTTTAATTTTATCATAGCTTTGTTTCCATCCAATGGACCATTTATAAGGAACATGTTGTCGGGATTCTCCGCAAAAGGCATCCTGTATTCTTGTAATGGTTTTTGAAATTTTTCTCCACACATTAAGAACAAAAGATCATAGGACAAGGAATAGTAGTCTTTAATAATTACGTATTGTTCTTTCCTAAAAATTCATATTATATTGTTCATTTGCCCCTTGGTTAAAGGAAGCTTTCTAATAGCTTTATGGCATAGATTACGAATCAAACTATCACCGTGTTTTTGCTTATTATATTACATCGTGCTTTTTAAGATGAAACTACTTACATGCGCTTATGGTCGTGATCGCAACCACGGCCATGGTGGCGGTAGTGATTATTCTTCGTAAATTAATGATTGTTCATATATTTTCTACGACATGTAATAGGCTTTACTTAAATAGGAAAAGCATGCCATATATTTGAGACATATTAATATAATAATGTAATACCACAAATGACTAATATTGATTTCAAGTAATTCAAATATTGGGGTAAGTACAGTCTGTCAAGTAAGAACGTGACCGCTCGTATTCTTAAAAAAATGTGTTTCGAGAACATTTTTTGCCATCAGTGTATTCCCTGGTGTGCTAACAACGGCGCAGTTACCTTAGTAAGTCGTCCAATCGCCTTCTACATCAATAATCGCCTGGCATCTTCGAGTTTTCTGCATGCTCTACAAATTTTTCGAATTTCGCGAGACAACTCGGTCAAAGTCCTCAAAGTCTTTCCTCAAAGTTTTCTCTTTACAAGTTTTCAATAGAGTGGACGTTCGGCGATTGTGAGGGCCACTCTAGTATCTTATCCTGGGCCCAAGCGAACCGCTTCGCGACGTGATTTTCGTCCAGCAAAGGTTTCTTCAACGTGCTTCGAAACTTTACATCATGAAAGCACGAAGATGTTGAATGGACTCATGGGACACTTTCAAACCTGATTTTCTTAATTTTGCCGCATCTTGACGCAGCGTCAATTTCGGGACCCGTGAAAACAAAGATACGATTCGTTTTTCGACTTTCGGAGTGATTTTTTTGTTGAATCGCAAGAATCGCATCCCAAAAATGACTTATCGGAGACCCGCTCTTACTTGACAGACTGTATATTTTCAAACTCATACGAAATTCGAAACGTATTTTTTGTTTTTACAAAATCGCCAATATCAAATAATTCATTTCGTTAAAACAATACATAAACCCTAACCATAGTTGAATGCGAAAATAGAATTATTCAATGAACAAAAATAAACAATAATAAAAAAAAACTATTTAAATCAGTTTAATTAGGGAATTCGGTTTCTAAATATTTTATCTGGAGTAATCTGGAGGTTCCTTAAAACATTAAAATATTATTTTTTGTTTCCTGTCCATACATACGAGTATGTATATATATATAATATATATATATATATATATATATATATATATATATATATATATATATATATATATATATATAAAAATAAAAAAAGCAAAAGTTGCCGTATCTAACAAAATTCTTAAATATAAAATTTGTTAGGGAACTCGGCAAAGGGCGTGATAAATGTTCACACAATGTTCATTAAGTCAATATTTCGGTCCTTGGTTGGGACCTTCTTCAGGGCAAAAACTGAAAAGGAGAATGAATCTACTAACTGAGAAAACTTGGGAAAAAATTAAATTATTCAAATTATTATTATTATGTAGAAAATACAATAAAATATAAGATGTAATATAAAACAAAAAACACTCACATGAATAGTGAGAAGTTAAGTTAACATGAATGGCCATAATTAGTTTATAACATAGAAAAACGACTAATAATCCATTAAAGTAAACACTATAAACTAATACATAAAGCTAAAAAGATCGAATTTATAACGGGGATGTGTTTGAAAACCCTGGATGTTGAAAAACTTTTTTTAATTAATTCTCTCGAAACAACCACTTGTGGCCGGCACCATGCACAAAATGATTGACATACAGCTGACAGAAGACAGCTACCTGAAGGAGATAAGGGACTTTTTTGAAAAAACCTAAAACCGAAAATTGTAAACAACCAGAAGGAGAACTGGTCCACTGAAAAATATATAAATGGTCAAATAAAGAAAAGAAGAAATTACCAATTGAACGACCTTAAAACCGTTATGGAGATTAGGATCAAAAACAACCGTGAATTTTGGGTAAAAAGGGTGGGAAACGAGAGAGCTAGCAAAAGAGAAAAAGAGAAGGGAGGATAGTATATTATACTAAATGATTAATTTATTTATTTGTTGATTTAATTATAGAAATATTAATTTAGAAAGGAGATTTGTTCATCAAAGGGTGTATTAAAGCATGATAATTCAAAGAGGGAGGGAAGGGGAAATCACTAGACAGTGGCAATGACAGAAAAACGACCCACCTTGATTGATCAATCGAGCCAAGCGAGGGGAACAATTCCTAAGAACCCAGGACTAAAGGACCTGTAAAAACAAGAGAAAGGAATAGAGAAATAGAATATTAGAAATTAACCTATTAAGATAACGGACTATTATTTTGGAGATAAAATATCATGAATCGAATGACGACAGGGAATTATCGCATGGCATTGAAATATCACAAGAAAGGAGAAAACTGTATATATTACTCAAACCATCTAGATCGGCTCTTTTGTTGATATTATGGGAATTCTCTCTTGAAAAGATTTTATATATATATATATATATATATATATATATATATATATATATATATATATATATATATATACATACATACACTACCGTCAGAAAGTATTTGCCCACCTAGAAATTCCAATGTAACTGTCAAAATTTAATGCCTAATTAAACCCTTTTATTATATTAGGAAAATTTAATTGTTCTTAACAAGTGTCCATCATAAAATTGTTTAGATAAGCCTTTTTAGTGAAATCACAAACTAAAAACCAATTAGAACAAATTTACAAGTTTTGCATGATAATCGTTTTGAGGCGATTTCTGAGCATTCCAGTTGAAGTAAGAACTCATTTCAAGTTTCTAGGGATTATGGAAATTCCTAGTGACATTTTATGATAAAAACTACGCTATAAATACCATTACCCTTTTGGAAATTAACCATTCGCAAACGGTACTTTGTTATTGATACAGGCTCAATTGTTTTGTGAAAATGCCAAAAACGAAAGAAGTTTCCGTTGAAAATCGGTCTCTGATAATTGCGAGACATCAAAATGGTCACTCGAGTCGACCAATCGTGAGTGATATGCGGATGCGAAGTAGAACAGTGGACTACATCGTAAAAAAAATTTTCTGCGGGACATGGAATTCGCAACCAAAAACGTTCAGGAAGGCCTCGAAAAACGACTCCCGGTGAAGACAGACTATAACAATGTCCAGCAGACGTAATAGCCGCTTAACCGCACCAGAAATCATGGCTCAAGTAAACCTGGAGCAGAGAACAGGTTAGCAGAAGGTGGACTACACGGGAGGGTTGCAGTGAGGAAACCACTTCTTAGACAAGTAAATACACGTAAACAATTAGAATGGGCCCGAGAACATGAAATTGGACATCAGAATCATGGAATTCCGTCCTTTGGAGCGACGAATCTAAATTCGAAATATTCGGTTCAAATCGACGAGTTTACATGCGGCGCTCAGCTGGAAAGAGGATGTTGGAAGCCTGTCATTTGCCCACAGTAAAAGATGGTGGAGGTTCAGTAATGGTTTGGGGTTGTTTTGGCAACGATAAAGTTGGAAAAATCCTTAGAATAGAAGGAATCATGCGAAAAGAACAATATCAAGAAATTTTGCTAACTCAAATGCTTCCTTCTGGAAAAGATATTTTTGAGGGGAAATTTATTTTTCAGCATGACAGCGACCCTAAACATTCTGCTAAATAAATTAGAGAACTTTTTGACCAATGGAAATCCGATGACGTCCTGGAAGTGATGACTTGGTCTCTACAATCACCCGACTTGAACCCCATCGAATTGCTGTGGGACGCAATACAACATCAGAAAATTACTTGTGGGAACTTTTACAAGCAGAATGGGTTAAAATAACCGAAGAAGAAACTCTGAAGAAACTACTGGACAGAATGCCGAAACTCTGTAAAGCGGTAATTAAAAACAAAGGAGGTCACGTAGATGAGATAAATCCTGGAAAATTATGAATATTTTTCTAATTTTCTATACTGTAAATAATGTGAAAATAAATAATAATTTACTAAAATTTAAAAAATATATATAATATCTGGGTTTTTGTTGTCTTGGGACTGAAATAACTGGGTGGGTAAATATTTTCTGACGGTAGTATATACGAATATATATATATATATATATATATATATATATATATATATATATATATATATATATATATATATATATATATATTATATATATATATATATATATATATATATATATATATATATATATATATATAAGTATATATAAGTATATATATATATATATATATATATATATATATATATATATATATATATTGTATATATATATTTCCTAGATTTCCTTCCATAGACTTATCCCTGAGTAGTGCCTTAACAGCAATATGAACTGACTAAAAGTGAAGTGAAAAGCACTATTTTTCGTCTTCGGGAGTAGTCAGAGTTTAGAATTTAAATGTCATAACTACCAGTTAGGCTAAAATTTTTTGGTAATCCTGTAAAACTGCAAAGGTTAGAACTTTTTATTTTTAAAAACTTGAATAAATTTTCTTTTTGTTAATTAAAGCTAGTGTCTCACTGAATACCTATCTTACTTTTCAGGATAAGAACGGCTGTACCAAACTGATTTTTTTATTTACCAACAGTACACCCTTTCAGCATTTTTTCATTTTTTTAGCTGAAGTTAGATCCTTTCTATTTTAAAATGAATGGTGCCCAAAAAGTCGTACAGCTGAGGTTTCTTTAAAAATAGAAAAGAATTCCAAAAAGACGTACAAAAATTATCTCTTACCCATATCTCTCTACCAAAGAAAACTGAGCTAGTGTGTGTTTAATTTCTTTAGTTCTTTTAAAATCAGGTTTCACTCGATTCATTATCAGAAATTAAAGCGGGGCTGCAAGAAAATTGTGCTCAAGCTTGGGGCAACCAATATTCAAACGGTACAAAATTGCACTCAAGCGTGGGACAAACAACTTCTCACAGGGTACAAAAAAAAAAAAGAAGAGATGCCTCAAACTGAGGACAGTTTCACAGATTACAAAGTAGCGCTGTCAACGCGGGGCTTTTGGAATTTTATTTTTTAAAGGGTTCAGGGTACTAGCTTTCGAACAAAGTAAAAGCTCTAACTTTGCAGATATTTTTATTTCATAATATTTTATTAAACGAAACTACACAATAGCAATAAGACAAAAGCAGGAAATTTGTAGAATTTTTTATTTCAATTTATCTGATGGTGGTATAGATATTTGAATTTTGTTAATCGACGACTCTAAGATAAGAGATTCCTACTTTTTTTTAAAAGCTACTTTTATAGTTCAGATTAGCAGATGTGCTGGTCTACTTTAATTTTTTGCAGTGTTAGATTTATTTTGCGTTAATCGAACAAAAAACTGTTCTTTTCTTTCCACCGATGTTTTGCATGAATATTAAAAATACTTAGCTGATACGAAACGATATTTGGAGATTTTTTTGTTGAAAATTCTTAACATATTTGGTAAAAGAATTTTAATACAAGGCGATACTTAGAAATTTTTTTTAAAATTGTCGAAGATTTTTTTTAATGTTTGGTAAAGAAGTTTACACATTTTAAGTGCCTTTACATATTTTCTATTTTTGACTATTGGGAGCACAGGAGAAATATTTTCACGACTTTTTAAACAATTCTTTTAAATTTTATAATCTAAATACATTTATCATGGAAGCCTTCAATTTTAAAGTCAATCACCTACTGGAATATGAGTTAGACTATGAACTGAAAATCCGTCGTACTTTCTCAGAACGTCCGGTCGCGGATAAAGGAAAGATATATGGTGAGGAAAGAGTGATAGCGTATGCCAGTAAACTTTATCAAAGGCTGAACGTAACTATTTCGGTTGTTGAAAAAGAATGTTTTAGCAGTACTCTTTAACATCGAAAAGTTTCGACCTTACATAGAAGGTGTTCCTTTCACGGTCATAACAGATCATTATAGTTTATTGTGGCTTAATATAAAAACCCTAGTGTGGCAAAACTAGCGCGTTGGGCGATAGGCTGAGACAACATACATTTAATTTAATTCATAGAAAAGGAGTCCACAATGTTATTCCTGACGCTTTGTCAAG
This sequence comes from Pachyrhynchus sulphureomaculatus, assembly GCA_019049505.1. Classification (NCBI taxonomy): domain Eukaryota; kingdom Metazoa; phylum Arthropoda; class Insecta; order Coleoptera; family Curculionidae; genus Pachyrhynchus; species Pachyrhynchus sulphureomaculatus. Next base: position 44,028,798 of record CM032448.1, read on the forward strand.
AATCCCAGATCATACAGTGGACGAAAACAGTCTTAATGCACAAATTGGCGTAAGAATTGATACAGTTGATATAGATCGCATTGATCCATGGTACGATAATTTGCGGCAGCAAATTAAAGAACTTCCTCATCAAAATTTTTCCCGCAGTGGAAGGTGGAAAATGATTTCGTGTACAAGTTGATATCCCAAACCAGTTGCCTTTAAAAGTTAATGTACCCGAGTGGAAAATACTAGTTCCTAAACCACAGAGAGAGGAAATTATAGACATGTGTCACACTCCTCCTACTTCTGGTCATTTTGGTTTTTATAAAACTCTTCACAGGATTCAGGAACAGTATTATTGGCCAAAAATGCGTTTTGATATCTTAAAGTTTGTGAGGACTTGTGAAGTATGTGGAGCGCAGAAATCTCCAAATGCACTACCTATGGGACTGATGGGAAAAGAGAAAACGGTATATATATATATTGGTAAGCAAAAAAATCGACTCAAATTATTTGGCTTCATTTCACACGGATCGTAGAATTTAATGTTCATATAATTTTACGAATTTACTATTATTTGAAAGCCTCTTTCTACTGATATCAAACTCCGTAGCGTACTTCATGCTTTATAATGATTGAAAGGTGAAACAAGGAGAACAAAGCTTAAAAATAGGGGTAAGAGAAAGGAAAAAATTATACAAATTTTACATTTAACAATTAAATTTATTGATAAGTACCAAAACCAATATTTTGTATTACCCCCCTAGCCCTTACTATTGTTTCCAGCTGGTTTTTCATGAAGCGGGTGAGCTTTTTCACCACTGTCTGTCGGATTTTTCCCCACTCTTTCACCATCATAACCTTTAAGTCCCTCAGCGATGCAGTACCTGGATTTTTGGCTCGAACTCTTGTTTTGAGCTTGTGCTCTGTTGGATTGAGGTCAGGACTCCGTGCAGACCACTCTAATGTGAGTATTCCCACTACACCCAGATATTGCCGCACCGATGCAGCAGCATGTGGCCTCGCATTGTCGTGCATTAGCACCAAGCTATCATCAACAAACCCAGCGTCAGGAACGAAGTATTCCTGCAGGATCCCCTCGATGTACCGGTGAGCAGTTAATCCACCGCTACAAGTCTCATCAGTCACAAAAACCAAATCGGTTTCCGCATCCTGTGAGATGTCTCTCCACACCATGACAGAACCTCCTCCTTAGGCAACCATCTCAGTTATGCAGCACTGCGCATAGCGCTCCCCAGGCCTCCTATAGACTCGTCTTCTTCCATCATTGTCATGTAAGCACATGTGGGACTCGTCAGAGAATAAAACGGAGCGCCATTGCTCTAAAGTCCAGTCGACATGACCTCGGGCAAATCTGAGTCACGCTTGTCGATGGGCTGCTATCAATTTGGATTCGTTAGGACTCTTCGGATTGTCCAATGACTGACAGCCCGACCACGAACTTGTCGGAGCTCCTGCTGGACCACAACGTCGGTCAAGTGACGATTTCTGAGAGTTGTGTTGACAATGAAGCGGTCGTCTTGCTTCGAGGTACACCTTCTTCTTGATCCTGGTCTTCGTGTAAAAGTGCCAGTCTCTTGGTAACGTCTGTAGACTCTGGAGACAGCGGACTTGCTCAGGTGCAGTTGCGCAGCGACTACAAGTTGGCTATGCTCCTCTTGCAATAGGACAATGATTTGTGCCGTTTCTTCCGAGGTGGTATCCGATGACGTAATTAGTGAGCAGTTATAACAGAGATGTTGGTGGAGTACGTTACTGAGCGAGCAAAAACACCTCTATTGGGTAAAACCGTTTTAATTAGTAAAACTTTTTGGAAATCCAAATGTTTTTGGTATTATTGGAAAGAGTAGAAAATAAGCATATTAATAATACCAAAAATAATACCACTGTTTGAAAATTAAATTCAAGGATCGGTGTAAATGAAGCAAGAACGTTTGAGTCGATTTTTTGCTCACCAGTATACCAGGTGAACAAGCATGAAATGCGGATTTCAGACAATAGATGGTGTACCAATGCAGTTTGTGCTATAAAGATTTGACACTGCGCCATTTTGTTGTGTCATCAACAAGTGTCAGACGCGCACGAGTGATAAATTGGAAAAGTGTGTGCATAGTGTTGTGTTCTTCTGTTCAATATGTCGAAATTTATACCGAACAAAGAGCATTCGCGAACAGCATTAATTTTTTTGTTTACATTTGAAGAAAACTGCTGTTGAATCGTACCGATTACTTCGAGAAGCTTATGGTGAACATGCTCCATCGCAATATACGGGTGAACGATGGTTTCAGCGTTTCAAAAGTGGTGACTTCAATGTTGTAGACAAGGAACGTGGAAAACCGTCAAAAAAATACGAAGATGTGGAATTGCAAGCATTGTTGGACGAAGATGATTCGCAAACACAAAAACAACTCGCCGAGCAATTGGGCGTTAGTCAACAAGCTGTTTCCAATCGGTTACGAGAGATGGGAAAGATTCAGAAGACCTGTAGATGGGTACCACATGAGTTGAACCATAGGTAAATGGAAAAGCGCAAAAACACATGTGACATTTTGCTCGCTCGGTACAAAAGGAAGTCGTTTTTGCATCGTATAGTTACAGGGGATGACAAGTGGATTTATTTTGAGAATCCCAAGCGCAAAAAACCATGGGTAGACCCAGGCGCACCATCCACATCGACCGCAAGACCGAATCGCTTTGGCAGAAAGACGATGCTCTGTGTTTGGTAGGATTGGAGGGGCGTGGTATATTATGAACTGTTAAAACCTGGGGGAACAGTTAATACTAAATGTTACTAACAACAATTGACCGATTTGAACCGTTCGCTGCTTAAAAAAAGGCCAGAATACCGAAAGAGGCAACACAAAGTCATTTTTCTTCATGACAATGCTCCACCACATACGGCAAAACCAGTTCCCGACACGTTGGAAGCATTCAGCTGGGAAGTTCTACCCCATGCGGCTTAGTCACCAGCCTTGGCTCCTTCCGATTACCACTTGTTTGCAACGATGGGTCACGCACTTGTCGAGCAGCGCTTTGGTTCGTACGAAGATGTGAAAAAATGGCTCGATGAATGGTTCGCAGCAAAAGGGGAAGTTTTTACTGCGTGATATTCGCAAATTGCCCGAAAGATTGGAAAAATGTATAACAAGCGATGGAGCATATTTTGAATAAAGCACTTTTTATCATTTCTTTCGAATTTAACATCTTTTTTTAGAAAAAAAAATCCGCATTTCATACTTGTACACCTGGTATATATATATATATATATATATATATATATATATATATATATATATATATATATATATATATATATATATATATATATATATATATATATATATATATATATATATATATATATATATATATATATATATATATATATATATATATATATATATATATATATATATATATATATATATATATATGTATATATATATATATATATATATATATATATATATATATATATATATATATATATATATGCGTGCAAAGTGTGCAACATATGGGATTTTAAAAAAAATTAAACTTATAGGTGGATTCTGCATGACTTGAAACCCAAAAAATGACTTTTCTGTGCCAATTGTTATTTGTCGGAAAATCGGAATTTCCTGAAGTTTGAATTCCAAAAGTTACTGTTTGTTAAAAATATCGAAAACATTTGTTAGGGAAAAGTGTTTAGAATGCATTCTATGGCAACGTGCAAAATTTTAGATCGATTGGACAAAAATCGTATCGTATCGTAAATTTTGTTAGTTTTGTACCAATAAAAATAAGATAGAAGATATTTATTTCCTGAATTTTGAATAAATTGCTTAGATCGATAGAACTTTAAAATTTATTTGTTGATTCCAAGCCATGTTTTCCTTCTTTTTTATGGACAATTATCGAATATTTTTACCGTATAGAATGCAGTTTGAGGTTTTTGTATTTTTAAGGACACTCTAGTGCCATAATTTCAAAAATAAAGTAAAGAAAACTAGCGAAGTAATATGTACTAAAGGTAACAAAGACATTGACTAGATAACACACAAAAAATAAATAAATTACAGATACTGCTAAATTCTACACGTATGCACCGAATTGTTCAGGAATGTAATTATTTAAAAACATTTCTTACCACGTGCAGACTAACTTAGTTTACGCACTGCCTTATGGCATTTTTTAAATGTTCAATAATTCTGAAAGGTAAACTTTGTTTTTGACGTGCCCCATGGAAAAATCAAGCGATGTTAAGTCCAGAGATCTCGCTAGTCAAAGATTAGCAAAATAACGTCCAATTCACTGATCTTCAAATCGTTCATCATATTACGTCAGCAAATAATTTGAAGTGTTTTTTTAAATTCAGATTTAAAATAAAATTTATATAAGTATAAATCAATAATTAAACAAACTGTTGTGGTTTACAATATTAAATCCTTTGAATAAATCTTTTTTTGTAACTTTTGTATTTATAACTTTACTAGCCGTGCTCGCGGGTCCTCTCGTGTGTACTTGATCCACCTTTATCGTCACTGCGTATTCGTTATGTTTATATTATTATATAGCTCGAGGGGCCTTAGAGGCCCATGGCTTGGTTGCATACTTGTCTCCACTTCTTTTTGTCTCCTGTTAGCTTTTCTCAGTGCGAGACTCCCATCAACTCCGGATTTTGCTTTACTGCCTGAATCCATGTAGATCGAGGTCTACCTTTCTTTCAACCACTGCTCTTGTTAGGGTTTGCTTTGCCTGTCTTTCTTCCTTCATCCTTGCCGCGTGTCCCAACCATCTTAATCGCTGGCTTCTTATGATTTGGCTTATAAGGGGTTTCGTATATAGGCATTTTAATTCGTAGTTTGTTCTTCTTCTGTAGATTCTTCTCAAAGCTTTCCTTTCCCACACCTCCAACGTCTCCTTTTCCCTTGCATTCAGTTTCCACGTTTCGCATCCATATGTCACCGTGGGTCTGACAACTGTCGTATATATTCTTTCTTTTGCTTTTCTTGATACATTCTTTGACTTCAATATTGAATTCATTGCCCCCAAAGATCTCTGTCCTTTCGCTATTCTTTCTTGTTTGTCCGTCCTTTCTTGTCCACTCTCTGTTATTGTTACTCCCAGATAATTAAATTTGTCTACTTTTTCAAACAAATATGTTTTCCCTAAGTTTTTTATTATCTCAAAACTTTTGTTATTTTTATTATCCTTCTTTGTAATTTCCATGTATTTTGTTTTTCCTCATTTATCTTTAGTCCTCTCATCCTTCCTCTTTCTTCTGTCCTACTTATAGCTTTTTTGAGGTTCTCTTTTGCTCTTACAATCGCTGCTACATCATCTGCTTAGGTCAAGCATTGGCAGGTTTGTTGGTATATCGTATTCATTTGTTTTTATTTCTGACTCCTGGATTATTTTCTCTACCAAATTAAATAGACATGTCGACACTGGATCCCCCTGTCTTAATCCTCTCTTCATCTTAAACTTGTCTGATACTTTGCCCTCAACCAACACTCTATTTTCTGTATCATTCAGGGTCATTTTCACCATGCGAATCAATTTACTTGGAGTTTTTAGTTCCTCCATTATCTTGTAGAGTCCTTCTCTATTTACAGAGTCATATGCTTCTCTTAAATCCACAAAGACCAAGTGTAGTGCCAAATTTTATTCTAAACTATTATCTTGGATTTGTTTAATCGAAAATATCTGGTCTGAATCCGATCTATTTTTCCTGAATCCACACTGGTACTCTCCCAGAATAGATTCGGCTTTCTTTTTTAGTCTGTTTTTGATAGTCACCACTACTATCTTGTACACGATATCCAGTAAGGCTATTGGTCTATAATTAGCACGTATAGTTTTTTCTCTTTTTTTGTATATTGGACAAATGAGCGACTCTCTCCAGCTCACTGGCATCTTTTCTGTTTCCCATATTTCTTGCACCAACCGGCATATTTCGTTTTCCAGATCTACTCCTCCAGCTTTTATCATTTCTGCTGTTATACAATTCCCACCCGGGGCCTTATTTTTTTTTGGGTTCTGACTATTTCTCTTATTTCTTCTTTGCAGGGTTTGTTTGTCCCATCCTACCCTTCAGTTAATTTTGCTTCCTATTTCTCAGTCAACTCCTCATTTTCATCTCCATTTAATGTTTCTTTAAAGTAATCCGCCCATCTATGCAGTCTCGCTGCCAAGCTTACTGCTAAACTTCCATCTTTTTTTTTTACATATTAGCATTTTGTCTCTGTTTATTCCCTGTGTATTTTATATAAAAAAAAAACAGGTAAATCGGATAAGTGGTTCTTGAGTGCTAAGCGCACTAATAGACAGACAGAGAGAGAGAGAGAGACGTTACGTTTTATATATATTACATAGATTATTATTATTATTATATAACGTGGCCAGAGAATTAAAAAAAAAACATGTAAATCGGATAAGTAGTTCTCGAGTGATAAGCGCACTAACGGACAGACAGACAGAAAGACGTTGCATTTTATATATATTATAGAAGATTATAGATAACCTGGCCAGAGAACAAATGTTTGAATTTAAAAAAAAACACGTAAATCGGATAAGTGGTTCTCGAGAGATAAGCGCGCTAACTGACAGACAGGCAGACAGAGAGACGTTGCAATTTATATATATTACAGATATTCTTTGCTACATGATATTGATTCATATTTAATGGTTTAGGCAGTGTATTGCAAGAGAACGCGCTAGCGGCAAACTTCTTTCCGACTTGATTCATTGTTATCGTCTCTACTTATTCCTTATGTCACCTAACGTAATAAAATATAGCCTATAACCTGGCCCGAGGACATATGAATGTTTTAAAAAAAAGCACGTAAATCGGATAAGTGGTTCTCCAGTGATAAGCGCACTAACGGACAGGCAGACAGAGAGACGTTGCATTTTATATATATTATAGATTTATAGAGGTTAAAATAATGATTTGTTTCAAGATACTAGCTAGTAGGTGGTAAGGCCTGGCTAGCGGTAGGTAATACGCTACCTAAATCGAAGCATTGCATTAGCGTTGCAATGAAGTATACACTATGGAATAAATAGAATGAAATTGTTCCACTGCCCCATGACAGATATAGCCGCTCATCCCAAAAAAGCTTAACAATGTAGACTGGAAGATGGTAGATGGTATGCTTAAGTTAATACATTTGTCCTAAATATCAACAACTATCTATCTTTCTATAACCAAATTATAAAGATTTTTAGTGGTGGTTACGTCTTAGAAAATACTCATATGGAATATAAATTACCTGTTTATTTGTGTTTACATTCCCCGTAACGACATTTACAAAGGTTTTTAAACTCATCATATCCCTGTATCTTTCAGTCATAAAATTTTTCTGTACCCAAAAGAGAGTCTTGATTTTCTTTGGTAGCCTCTGGTGAATTCCATCTGAACAAATTAAGGTTACATCGTTAAAATAGCACTAAAAAGTAAAAAAAAAATATTAACATGTAATGGAAGCTTTCAAGGCTCTGGTTACATGTTATATACAGTTTATATTTGGAACTGCGTAATTATGAATATATTTGTTGGCTACACCTGGACGGTGATATACGTTTGTCATTGTCAAACATCACCCACAGATTCCTAGAAGCATCGGTTGAGGCGTTTGCCGTAGCATCATCTAAAAAGCATCACCTGAATTTTTTTGAGGTTTATTTTAAGATTATGTTTTATACTATATTCTAAAGTTTTCTGTAAATCTCTTTTCTTCAGCCTACATTTCAGTATGATGTGTTGGATCAGAACTCTTATACATAAAAGTTGAGTATTTTCCTCAGAATTTGCTGAAATTCACTTCATTTCAGCAAATTCTATGTTACAGGTGTCTTTGACGTCAGGTATATTTTTCCTATAAAATTAATGTATTGAAAATCCTGCTTATACATTTTATGACTAATTCTGTGTTTTTAAAAATTGTTATTTTGTGTCTTTTTGCTTTCCTTGTTAAAGGAAAACACTGTATTCGTGAAATTACACTTCGAAATATTTGCTTTCCTTCACGTTTAAGGGTTTCTAGATCCTGTAAAACAAAGCCACTCATTTCCTTCGGTCTGCCTGTCTCTCGGTCGGTCTGTTGGTACGATGACTTTCGAACGAAATGAGATATCAATTTCAAACTTGGTAGCTAGATAACATCTAATAAGGAGATGAAACCTATAGTTTTCGAACAAAATCGCTTCAGGCCAAGGGGGTGAAACAGGTGGGAGTCGATAAATTTTAAATTGTAATAGTGATACGGAAGTTCTTCCTGGTTTTTTTGTTAACAGGTTGACTGCCGATCTATATTTTTGAGTTTGTGGTTGACGCCGGTAAGATTTTTCCAAATATTTTTATTTTATTGTGGTAAATATGAATTAAAATGAGTCTTGGATGTGTTTTTTTATGTGCCATTCAAAATATTAGAAAAAAAAATTTCACTCCGATCGGAGTAATCGGCATTGCAAGTGAAAATTTTTACTAGATGCCGAACACTCCGATCGGAGTGTCCAGTTAAATAAGTAAAGAAATAATAAATCGAACTCATGAACTCAAAACATTTATTTCTAAATCATTTTTGTACATTTGTATGGTAATCCTCAAAGCAATTAAGGCAAAAACCTGATTGTCCAGGGCACATTTTGCATTCATACACTGTTTGCTTTCTTATTTTATTTTTCCTGCATTCTTTGCATTCCTTTCTGCTTACCCGTTTTGTTTCTTTAGTTCCTTTTTTTTCACTAACAATTTTTTCTACTTTGCTAATGCTGTGGACATTTATTTGGCCTGGAGGAATTTGCGGCAAATTAGTAATTGGTCGTCTGGCTAGTAAATTTCTTATGACATCCAATCGGAAGTCATATAATCGTAACTGGTCAGACCGCGAATATTTATTGTACAAAAAATAGGCGTTTATCATGCTCATTTGCAGCACATGCATGAATAACTTTTTGTACCACCGAATGGTTTTACGGCTGCAAGGATAATATGCCATCATTTGATCCTGTCTGTCTATACCGGACATAAAAGCATTATATCCAATGATTGCGGAAGGTTTTTCAGATTCTTGATTTCTTTTGTTTTAAAAAAATGCCCATTTCGCTTCCAAATTCTGTTGAAATGTATTGAACATTGCGTTTATCGCGCCATTTTCCGACATGCACTCCATTGCAAAACATAGATTTATTCTCACCACGTTTTAAGTTTGCACTCATTACCTCTTTCGGATTATCTTTCCTCTCAGCTCTCAGCGTACCAGTGCAGTATGTATTTTGTTGAAGTAATTTCCTAGCTAAATTAACGCTATTGTAAAAATTGTCTAGATAAACAGCATGTCCCGCACCCAATTTTTCCTCCAATAGATGTAAAACAATCTTTTCAGTATGTCCGCTTCCACCATAAACATCTGTCGCACCTTCGTAGACACGAAATTTCAAAATAAGTCCATTAGGCTCTGTCAGCATGTATAACTTCATACCATACTTATGACGCTTATTCTTGATATACTGTTTAAACTGGAGACGACCCCGATAAAGTACCATAGCTTCATCCAAAGACAACTCTCTTCCAGGATAGTAAATTTCTCCCATCTTGTTGTTAAAAAAATCTGCCACAAATCTAATCTTTCCTAGCCGATCTGCCGGATCCATATCTGGAGATGTAAAATGCAAACACCTCAAGATAAGCAAAAATCTATTCCTTGGCATATATTTTCTAAAAACAGGTAGATTAAATAGCGGATCAGTTTTCCAATAATCGTTAAGACGGCTCAAGGATATTGTGCCAGTGTGAAGTAACAGGGCCAAAAAAATTTTTAGTTCGTCAAGAGTAAGATCTTTAAAATTAGTAATACGTGATTTTGTACTTGTTTCTGGGTGCAGCAAAACCTCGACTGCGTAAGAGTTCGTTCGTTCTACAATAGTTTGTAAAAAATCATCATCAATGATCATTTCGAAAAAATCGATAGGTGCACCCTGTCCTGGAATTTGCACCAATAATTCCTGGGTTTTCTGGAACAAAATTTGTTTTAAAACGCACCTCTGTCGTTCCATTTTATCTCATCAAGGCTAGGAAGTGTTTGATGTGGCCGAATAGGGTCTATAAAATTCTCTTCTTCGGACTCGGAGCTTGAATTTACATCACTATCGTCTGTGTCTGGTACGTAATGTTCGTCACTACTACCTCCGCTTTCTTCCAATAGCTGCAATAATTCAGTGTCAGTTAGCTTCTTTTTCTTATCATATACCTTTTTTTTCATCACTACAATGTCTTTTTTTTAATACCAGAAGGCCCAGGTTGATTGTCCATATTGTACGGCAGATTACAACCAAACCAAAAGCAAATCCGCGGAACCACTTAAGCATCTGTTAGAACTTGCGTTTTTAAGCAACGCCACCACTAGAAACACGTTTCATATACAAGGCCGATGGAATACTAAAACGTTTCGTAAGAACGCATGTCGAACTCCGATCGGAGTAGACGGCGTTGGCGAAGAGACCCGACGCACTCCGATCGGAGTGGTCGGCAGTCAACCTGTTAAACAATAAACAAATTTTATGCATAAATATTTATACTAAAACATATAAGGGACGAACTGGGAAGGGGAGGAGATTAGAGGGAGTTGTTTCCTATATATATATATATATATATATATATATATATATATATATATATATATATATATATATATATATATATATGTATATATATATATATATATATATATATATATATATATATATATATATATATATATATATATATATACATATATATACATATATATGGTGTTATATATTCTTTTCTGGGTTTTTGAAGTCTAGGAATCCAAAAATTACGTTATTTTTCCATTGCTGTCAAGTTTAACTTAGAAAGGACTTGAAGGAAGCGAGGGTAGTTTAATAGTAATTTCAGTAGCATTTTGACATATTTACAGATTTTTATGTTGATGTACTAGACAAATTTTAAGTATATTATTTATAGTAAAATATGTAAGGGGTTAAAGAATTGGGTATAGTGCAGTAAAAAAAGTCAAAATAATGATGAGATAGATGTTTAGATACAGCAATATTATGATTTTATCCACTCTAGAGTATCACCAGGGATATTGTCCTGAGTTTTGGACCTCGAAAAACTTGTGCTCTTTTGTTTATAAACAATTTAAGTTTTCAAAACGCGTTTTTTGAGCTTAAAATGTGAATAACTCCGATTATATAAGTTAGATCCAGAGAATCAAGAAACTATACTCTTCGTAATGAAATTTCCAACAAATCCTTTTAAATCGCTCAAATGTGTACATAACCTACAAAATTCAAAAAATAGGCAAAAAACTGTTTTTTTTTCATGTGAATTGATCGACTTGAAACTTTCAGAAAATGTGCGACTTATTATAGCAAAAATACCCTGAAATTTTGGTACAAAAATATTGAGCCCAGTGGGCAAAAGTGAATTTGTTATTTAAAATTTGAATTGCCCACCATTTTATGCCATTTAGACCCAAATGGATCTTTTTTTCTCAAAATTTAGGTCTCGACATTCGCTTTCCGATGCGATTAAAAACATTTTTTTGGAGTCATTTTAAAACTTTTCTCCTTCCATTTGTTCTTTAATCAAATAACAATTGTTATTTTGAAAAAAAAATGTTAACGAAAATGAACATTTTTTTTTTAAATAAAGGTAAATTCTTAACCAGATGTGATAAGAATTTTCAATTTTTTTTTCAAAATGACCGGAAAGACCCATATAGTAAAAGATATATAAGGTAAAAGGAATGGGGTAGAAAGTTAGAAGTGTGCTTGCGCATGTATCATGTTTTTACGTCCCTTGCTGAAGAAAAAAAATATATAATTTAAAGTACAATAAAAATATATAATCGCCATTCTTTTGTATCACTGACTTAACTTTTAAATTTTTTTTTAATATACATACTTTTTGCAACGCCCAGGTGTATGTAATCCCATAATACTTATCTCGAACTAAGGGCAATTTTATGCTATAGAGTTTTGTTTTGTACTTCATTTCGTTCACCATCTAATAATGACATACTTTTCTATTTTACTTGACCAGGTAATAATTTGGTCATAATCTTTAACCTGCAAATAATCGAGACATGTTTTGTAATTTTTGTACTCTCTCATAAGTTTGCTATTCTTCTTCTTTTTCTTCTTCATAGTCTTTTTACATCCATTGTCGGACATAGGCCTCCCCTATTGTTCTTCACTTATCTCGGTCCTGTGCTTCTCGTATCCACGCTAAGCCGGCTGTACGTTTTAGATCGTCTTTCCACCTGGTCTGAGGTCTGCCCCTTGATCTCTTTCCCAACCAGGGTCTCCAATCCTGCATCTTCCTATTCCAATGATTGTCCGGTTGTCGCATTGTATGTCCAGCCCATCTCCATTTTAGGCTTGCTATATGTTCTTTTACATCTATTAGTTTAGTTTTTTCCCTAATATATTCGTTTCGTATCCTATCCTTTATCTTTATATTCAACATCTGGCGCTCCATTGCTCGTTGTATTTTGGCCAATCTATCCATTATATTCCTAGTTAGTGTCCAAGTTTGTGCTGCGTAAGTGAGAACTGGTAAGACACACTGGTTATATACATTTCTTCTTAGTCTTAGAGGAATTTTTTTGTTATTCCGGATGTATCTTTGTTTACCAAAAGCTGCCCATGTCAGTCTGATTCTTCTTTCTATTTCTGCGGTTTGATTGTCCCAGATATATATATATATATATATATATATATATATATATATATATATATATATATATATATATAGTATATATATATATATATATATATATATATATATATATATATATATATATATATATATATATATATATATATATATATATATATATATATATATATATATATATATATATATATATATATATATATATATATATATATATATATATATATATATATATATATATATATATATATATATATATATATATATATATATATATATATATATATATATATATATATATATATATATATACATATATATATTTATTCTACATAATCAAGTCTTTCGTTGTCTATCCTTATGTCTTGCGAGTTATGGTCATTTGTCATGATTTTTGTTTTCTTTTTATTTAATTTTAATCCCGCTTTTTCTGATTTTTCCTTAATATCATTTAACATCTTTTGCATATCTTCTGCATTGTTAGATATTATTACCACATCGTCGGCATATCTCAAGTGATGTCGCCTCTCTCCATTTACATTTATTCCCATCTTATCCCACTCAAGATCTCTAAAAAGATTCTCTAATGCGGCATTAAACAGTTTAGGGCTAGTTTGCTATTATATTCATATAATTATTAGCTTATAAGAAAATTCAATGTGACACTTGATTTATTGTGTTTTTGTTATTTTCGCCATCCCACTGTACTTTTAACATTTAAGAAATGAACTATAGTTCATCTTTCAACATGTCGCGTATCGTCTGTTCTGGTGAGAAAATTGAATGCCCTTTCAGTCCTATTTGCCGCACCTCAGTAGTGTAGAGTGCACAGGGTTCGGACAACTGAGTCTCAGGAGACACTTTATGAAAAAAAAAAACGAAAGTTTTAGGAAGTCATTTTGTTCCGCAAAGTTTCCGCACCAGAGATGTAACGTCACAGCTACTGGAACTGTGTTACACAAAGCATTGTGCACACACACTATACGAGGGTGGATTGGTAAGTTCGATAAATTCCTACGAAATGATGGTAAATTTTGTTAAGCAGCATGACCGTTAGTAAGCGTGATGTAACGCACAGTTTTGTTACATGTTTCGTAGAAATAAATAAAGCCGAGTATCGTGCATTGATAAAAAGTGGTGATTTAAAAAGGTAGTCTGCAGGCCAGATAGAAACTGAACTGAAGGAAATTTATGGGGACTCTCTACCAGCACTCAAGATCTTTTATTACTGGATAAATGAATTTAAACGTGGACATACGAGCATTGCAGATGTTGGACGTTCAGGACGAACGATTGAGGCTACTTCTGAAGAAATGGTCGATAAAATTCATGGTATCGTGGGGAAGATCGTTTAATTAAGCTTCGTGAAATTGCTAAGAAGATACCTGTAGGCATCTCATATAAACGGTTATATAATATCCTGCATGACACTCTAAAAATGAAAAGGCTGAGGGCGCGATGGCGGCTACTTTTGTTGACTCCAGACCACAAGCGCAGGAGGAAGAACATTTCAAAATAATGTTTAGGAAAGTTGCAGCGTAATCCGGAGCATTTTTGGCGTCGTTTTGAGACTGTAGACCAAACGTAGATCCACCATTATACCTCGGAGACAAAATGGCCGTTAAGACAATGGGTTGGTAAAGGTAAAACTGCAACTGTTTTTTGGGACTTACAACGTATCATTATGACTAATGGAAAGGGTAAAACAGTAGCTGACGTTATTGAACCATTTGCATAGTGATTTTAAGTAGAATTCATCAAGATTACCGAGTAAAAAATTTGCTCCTTCACCAAACCAATACCTCTGCTCACACATCGGCCGTTGTTGAGAAATAACATGTTATTGACCTTTTTTTTAGAAGACTTTTTAATCCGCCCTCGTATAATTTTTATTATATATTTTTTTATGGGCATAGCACACGGGTTGCAGGGAAATTCCCAAAGCGCTACACGAGAGATGTGTGTGCAGAAAAGTGACGCGCCTGTGAAATTTTACCTACCATTCTCCTATGTATAGAAAATTTTCCTTACCATATAATGGGGGTTATGTTGTTTTAGAAGCAGGGATTCTAAAAAGGCAATAGCGGTATTGCTGCATCCCACCACAACTATTTTCGTGTTTATGGAAATTCTTTCACAACTGCTTTGTGAGATGGTACTTAGATACAGGGCATAGTGGTCTCTTCTTATTAGACAATCTGCTACTTGGTATCCTATAATATATGTACGTATGTAAAAACACGTTACGAGAGAGAATGGTAATTGGACTATATAGCGTATCGCTGGGTAACAATAGTACTGACAGAAACTGGCCGCTGTTGATAGCTTGTAATTTAAGTATAATATCAGAATATTAGACGAGCAGTATTATCAAGAGAGATATTGAAAAATACAGATATATTTAAAGTTCTTCTTTATTTGGTAAATTTTATATTGTTTATGTGTATAGCCTGTCACAAAATATACGATCCTGATTTTTGCCGTTTTAAGTGGGCAATATAAAAATTGTGACCTTTTGTTTATGATAGATTGCAGAGATGGACTTAAGAATTTTATTCATCAATGTAAATTAATAAAATTATAAGTGTTTTTGGAGATGATTATTTATAGATGTATATAAAAAGAAATGGATAAGAAGTACAAATATACAGTTTGAATGAACGGGGTTTACAAGAGGGAACATATTGTAGAAATAAACATATATTTTAAATTAAGCCTAATTCGGTTTCATTATAACTGTTATCAGCTGAGGTAATTATTAGTGGTTTTATATTATTTACATAAATATATGAATCTTCAACTCTAACAACGTGCTGAATGGAATTCGTCCAGCTTTCATAAGGTATGTCATTTATAACTTTTTTTACTATTCAACCACTAACACGCTTAAAGTAGGAGAAACATTTTGTGCCGTTATTTTTGATTTAACTTGATGCCAAATATGTTCAATTAGATTAAACACGCAATAATACGGAGGAAGCCGCAAAATAGTGTGTCCCATTTTCTCAGCCATACTATCACAAACATATTTTTTTTTTCAATTTATAGTCTTTCAAAACTTCCAAAAGAGCACTTTTTTTATAACTAAAGTTAAAATAAATGTCATTTTCTAACGTATATTCCTGTATTTCCGATTTGGTGTTGGCTGCATTAGGAACCTTATTTAGTAGGCGACTATGGTAGCTTGTATTGTCCATAACTATAACACTCTGTTCGGGAACATTTGGCAAAAGGGAATTTTGAAACCAATTTTCAAAAAGTTCTGCGGTCGTATCTTCATGATAGCCTAAACTAGAATCTTTTATGATTTTTGCAGATAAAGTACCCAATTTGAAATCCAGCCCTTTTCAGATCAAGCATGCAAAATGGTTATTCGTTTACCTTTATTTGAAGGTGCGTTAGTCTGACAATTTGTACTGCTGTCAACCCACCCTTTTTGTACACTGTCATGGGTATCGAACCATGTCTCGTTAAGGTAAATTATTGGCCAATTCTCTGATCGGTACTTTTTAATTTCTTGTAAATAAGTATGTCACAAGATTCGTAATCTTTGTGACTCCATCACTACTTGCCTTTTTTTGATTTTTCGGAACGTGAATCCCATTCTTAAGAGAATTCTGTGAAGGGTTGATCGGCCACGATGTATATTGGTCCCGTCCTGCACCAGTCTTATATAATTAATATTAATTTTGTCTAGTGTCGGCACCAACTGCTCTTCATACATAGAATATATTTTTCTCCTGATGACGTTTTTTTTACAATCGTCTACATGATGCATTTGAAAATCGTTCCGTTTTTTCCTGTTCCTGAGTGATGGTTTTCCTACAATACCCTTAATCGTAGAAATTGGGGTTTTTGTTAGTTCACTGGTTTCTTGCAAAGCATTTTGTTTATTCAAATTTCTTTTTACCAAACTGTCGTAAACATTTTTCGCCACATAATTAAAATAGAACCGTTACGTTATAAGTTGTAAGTAAAACTTAAAATAAAAATAATAAAAAGTATCTTTCGAATCTTAATGGGGACCTGTGGTCATTAGGCCTATATTATCAAATACTTAAAGGGCTCCAAACCGGGTTGCCAGGTAGTAAATATATAGGTAAAAATAGATCCAGTATGATTGCAGGTGCAAGTGAGGGCGGTATAGAAAGCAGGTAAAATAAAAATACCTGGCAACTATGCACAAAACCTTAATAGGGTCGTTTATTGCCCCACTGAAAGAGCAAAAAGGCAGGATCTTATATCTTGGGATTTACTTTAAGTTATTAGTATTAATTACCTTCTTCTTCTATTGTATAGATTAGATTGTCCGTTTATTATCGTTTTCATCTGTCTTACATTTGAAATGTTGTCGGTTTAAACTTTTCGGGGTCTTACTGGAGATTGCTCTCATGTGATTTTAAGCATTCATTCCTCTGAGATTCTATTTTCTGCTTAACACCCAATGATTTAGTTTCTCTACACAAATATTTGTTCTGATTTTTACTTCACTCTGCCGAGTTACTCGTATTTCATCTATTATAATATTGGATAGCGGAGGGCTCGAGGAGTCTCCATGGTGGAGTCCTTTCTCTACCGGTATTGGTTCTGTAAGTTTGCCATTTATTTTAGCTACGAGGTCTCTTTTTGAATAAACATTTTCTATGGTTTTGATGTTGTGCGGAACGTATTTTTCGTAGTTTGCTAATACCTTCTAATCTCTTTTGTGAATAGCTAGCTATTCATTAGTCTGGCAATTTATTTTGGGTAAAAATTTTGTTGATTATGGTTGTTAGTGGTAGAGCTATTTTTTTTCCACCGTATTTCACAGCTCATTAATAATACTGTGTTGGTTTGAACTTTGTCTATTAAGTTTTTGAAGTGTTAAGTCTACTTTTTTTGTTAATCGTAACTTCGTTGTTTACTGTTTTCTCTGGTATTTTTGTTTTTGTCTCTTTATGCTCTTTTTTAAACAGTTCTGTTCAGTATTTCATATATTTTTCTTTATCTGTTATTAGTGTCTATTAGTTTATTAGGTTCTTTTCCTTGACTTGACAGTGCTCGTTATTCGTTGGTAGCGTTACGGGTTTTTTTTATAGTCGTGATATGATTTTGCAGTTTGGGTCGTCAGATAAGCGCTAGCTTATCAAAGAGAAATGCAGAAAAGGGAAGCTATTCCTTTTTCTGCATTACTCTTTGATATTTTCCAAACTGATATAGGATTTTTTTTTCTTCATCTATCGGTCTTTCTAAGAGTCCCTCTCTCTTCAAATAATTGTTTTAAAGTTCTGTGGCAATCTGTACCAAGAATTCCTAATTTCTGGTACAGATTGTGCAACTTTTAGTTTTTTTTCTGATGGTGGCCTTTATTGCAATTTTTTCCAATAGCAAGTTATGGTCGCTGCCTTCATTAGCATACTTGTAGACTTCTGAGGTCTATTATTTAAGATGGTGGTTACATCTGTTTGTCACAATATAACTGATTGCTGGTGCACACACAGACCTCTAAAAGGTCCATAGTGCTCCTGAACCATGTTCTACGAATAAAAATTATTGTAATATTTTTTTTCCATTTGGATAATAATAAAAGTTTTTTGATTTTTTGATTTTTTGATATTGGTCTCCTCCTCGAATATTACTAAATGTAAATTTATGTTGAAGTTTATGATCCAAGAATACATTTATTGGTATTTCGTTGAGTGTATAGCGACTGAGCATCAATTCGTTATTATCATTTAGTTCTGCCTCATTGAATATTTTAAGGGAATAGCAGATATTCTGCAGGAAAATTCCTGAAACGATCGCCGCCTGGGTTTTTGTAGTGTTAAATTCTACTGGGTTTCTGTCACCTTAAAATAGAATTTTTTCCAGGTCATTATAAAGTTGAAGAACTTTGTACTGTCTGCGGATATTTGCATGCGTATTCGATGTTGGAGCGTTCACAGTAAATGAAGAAATAAGCTTACTGTCATTTACAAAGCTGTGCATTGGACACTTGGTCCTTTCCAGCACAAAGTCAATGTAAGGGAGAAAGAGAGTAGGAGGTAGTATGGAGTCTTGTGGTTTACCAGCGTTGATAGTGAAGGTATTATAGAGAAATTTTGACAGCCACTCGTAAAGAATACTCTCTGAAGAAACACTAGAGCCCCAAACAAAACTGTTCAGACATAGCATAAGAGCGTAGCTTAGTTAATAATTCGTCACGCTACACATGTCAAATGGCTAGATATGTCAAGTACAACCGCTCGAGATTCCCCCTAATTGCGTTGTTCAAAAATGTATGACATAAGTTAGAAGCCATCTTGATGGTCACTAATAATATTCAGTCCTTCTAGATATTTTAGAGGGTGTAGATTGGTAGCCTTTCTATCAGCAGCAGAAGCTTTTTTGGTGTCTAGCTTCATTAAAATACGGTTTTTGATACGCCGCCTAGGTAATATTGGGCACCCTTAACTGCACATTGGGAATAGTGGGTGGTGTTTTCCCTTGGAAATCGATAGCTATACCGTTATTTTCAACATATCTTAGCAACTTACTGCTTTACCACTATCGTCAGTGGCCAATTTAAATAATTTTCCGTAACATATATATATATATATATATATATATATATATATATATATATATATATATATATATATATATATATACCAAGTGTACAAGTATGAAATGCGGATTTCAGACAACAGATGGTGCACCAATGCAGTTTTTGCTATAAAGATTTGACACTGCGCCATTTTGTTGTGTCATCAACAAGTGTCAAACGCGCACGAGTGATAAATTGGAAAAGTATGTGAATAGTGTTGTGTTCAATATGTCGAAATTTATACCGAACAAAGAGCATTCACGGACAGCATTAATTTTTTGTTTTCATGTGAAGAAAACTGCTGTTGAATCATATCGATTACTTCGAGAAGCTTATGGTGAACATGCTCCATCGCAAGATACGTGTGAACGATGGTTTCGGCGTATCAAAAGTGGTGACTTCGATGTTGCAGACAAGGAACGTGGAAAACCGCCAAAAAAAATACGAAGAGGAGGAATTGCAAGCATTGTTGGACGAAGATGATTCGCAAACACAAAAACAACTTGCCGAGCAATTGGGCGTTAGTCAACAAGCTGTTTCCAATCGGCTACGAGAGATGGGAAAGATTCAGAAGACCGGTAGATGAGTACTCATGAGTACCAAATGAGTTGAACGACAGGCAAATGGAAAAGCGCAAAAACACGTGTGACATTTTGCTTGCTCGGTACAAAAGGAAGTCGTTTTTGCATCGTATAGTTACAGGGGATGAAAAGTGGATTTATTTTCAGAATCCCAAACGCAAAAAATCATAGGTAGACCCAGGCGCACCATTCACATTGACTGCAAGACCGAATCGCTTTGGCAGAAAGACGATTTTGAAATCGATATTTCATTTCGCTCAAGAGTTATCGTACTAACAGATCGACGGAAATCGAAAACTATACCTCTCGTAATCTAAAGATCCTGAAGAAGAAAAATCTTAAAAGGTGATTTTTTTCACGAATGTGATATATCTCTAAGTAAAAATTGTGATTAAGGTAACATCCATCTTTTTCCGAGAATAATAAACGAACCCAATATAATTAGTGAGACTACTTGCATCTAAAATAAAATGTTACGTCACCATACATTGTTTTAGCTAAAAAATTAAGTTTTATTGTTACAACAGGCTTTTAAAAAAATTGATAGGCATCACAGAAAGAAGGCGTTCAAAGGTAACTATTTATCAGTATCATATAAAAGAATATGAGTATTATAAGATTTTAAAAATCTAAATTTAATAACTGGCCAAGTGCGAGTCGGACTTGCGCAATTAGTGTTCCGTACGTTGATTGCTTTTAAAATAAAAATTTTGTTACGGAGGTATGAAATGATCAATCATTTCACAAAACACACCCCAAATGAGTTTTCAACAAAGTTTTTTTTCCGATCTTTACTGAAAATTAATGAGATGAAATTTTTTTTATATACCAGATAAATTATTAAAGGTAATGCACTGGTTATAATTTTGGTTCAATCTACACCAGGGGTGCTCAAACGGTCTATCGCGATCGACATGTCGATCGCGAGTGCTTTTTGAGTCGATCTCGAGAAAAAAATTCCGATATAGAACTATTCACAGATTTTGTTTTAGGTAACTAAAACTAAACTACTAAAATTTATTCGATCCACAATTAGGCCAGAATAACCCCCTCATCACTTTCTTCTATCGTAATAACCCTCTGTTAGCGCAAAAGGCGGCTTTATCAAAGGAACGCGCGGTACTTATCAAAGAAAAGCTGCGTTTTTGATTCCCGCCGATTTTTCTAGAAACTTTGGGCGGCGTGTTTGACGGGAACATTCGAGACTTCGTTCGCGCCGATATAAATGTTGCGCCTGCAGGAATAGGAGTCAGTCTGAGTTGTAACTTGAAGGCGATACATCGATACAAAGTTTATTAATAAATAGTCCAAAATGAGTGCGGCGAAGAAAAGTAAAACTTATCATTTTAATAACGATTGGGAGGAAGAATTTTTCTTTTGTATGGTAAAGGATAAGTGCATTTGTCTCATTTGCCGTGCGTCAGTTGCAATACCTAAGCGTGGGAACTTAGACAGGCATCATAAAACGGTTCATAAAAACTATGAAAAGGATTTTCCGTCACAGAGTGAATTAAGAAAACGAAAAGTACGTGATTCGATAACTTGTTTGAAAAAAGAACAAACCATGTTCACAAGACCAGCCAAACAATCAAAAGCTGCAACGATCGCGTCATTTAAAATAACTGATATATTGGCGAAACACAAGAAACCCTTTGATGATGGATTGGTTGTGAAGGAAGCATTTATTGAAGCGGGTGAGACTTTATTTGGAGATTTTAAAAATAAAACAGAGATTATGTCTGCTATTAGAGAACTTCAGTTATCTCGTCCGACTGTCACAAGGCGTATTGAAGTCATGAGTCAGAACATGGCAGATAAACTAAAACATGATATCATGGAATGTACATACTTTTCTTGACAGTTCGACGAATTCACCGATATGACAGACACTGCCCAGCTGTGTATTTTTATTCGAATGTTATTTAATGACATGTCGGCTAAGGAAGAGTTTTTGACAATGATTCCTCTGAAAGGAAAAACCCGTGGCGAAGATATATATGCCGTTTTCCTCAATTTTGTAACAAACTACAAGCTACCAATATATAAATTAGTGTGCATTACAACCGATGGAGCACCAGCAATGACTGGAAACGAAAACGGTTTTGTGGCATTGTGTCGAGCTAATGATGATTTCCCTTCATTTTTCTCCTTCCATTGCATTATATATCAACAAGTTTTGTATTCAAAAGTTCTAAACATGGAGGAGATTATGGGCATTGCAATAAAAATTGTGAATTCTATCCGTGCACGTAGCTTGCAACGACGGCTCTTTAAATTGCAGTTGGAAGATAGTGAGTCAGCTGAACACACTGATTTAGTTCTTCACACGGACGTCAGGTGGTTGAGTCGCGGAAAATTCCTAGAAAGGTTTCAAGAATTATTGCCCGAAATAACAGCTTTTCTGGACGAAAGAGGTGATGACACTCAGATACTGAAAAACGGAAAATGGCTGACTGATTTGGCATTTTTGACAGACATCACAATGCATTTAAACATCATTAATTTGGAGCTTCAAGGTAAAGGAAAAACTATTATTGAGATGATTAGCGCAATAAACGCATTCAAAAGTAAACTGCAACTTATGATAGATGAACTGAAAAGAAAGGATCTGAAAAATTTTCCGTCTTTGAAAGCAAGGATTCCTCAGCTGAATTATGATATTTATGAGGCAGAATTATCAAATATTTTGGGCCAATTCGAAATACGTTTTTATGATTTCAGTAAATTGGCAAATATCGCATCATTTATGAGTTATCCTTTTTCGTGTAAAAACATTGAGGAATTAGCTACTGAAATAGCAAGTCAGTTTAACATGGACTCATGTTCTGATTATAGATGAGATATGACAGATTATATCAGATATACATCTCAAAGCCACAGCATCTGCTACAAAATTCTGGTGTTTTATATCTGAAGATAAATATCCGAATCTAAGGCAAATCGCCCTTCAACTGACGGCAATGTTTGGGTCAACTTACTTGTGCGAGTCTGCATTTTCTGAAATGAAGATAATTAAGTCAAAATATCGCAATCGACTAACTGACGAACATATGTCATCATGCTTGCGATTAGCACTCGGTAATTACGTACCATCTTATGAAAAGTATGCTGAGGACATGCAGTGCCACGCTTCAACATCCAAAATCACTCTTTAGTTAAGTTTAGACACTAGAACTCGTTTGTTTTGTAAGAACCAATAAACTCGCAATTTTGAATAATTATGAGTTTTTTCACTGACATTTTAGAGCAGACCTACACTTGCATATTGTGCGGAAAACTAATATCTATGCCACGATACATCCTACCTAGACGACAATCCTGCATCACACTTACTTGCAGCCTCTCAGACTCGATCGATCGTAGTCTAACAATATTGAGGTAGATCGCCAGCAGTTCAAGTTTGAGCACCCCTGATCTACACCATGTGGAGAATATTCTAGAATTTTTTGATTAGTATTAGTACTTTTCGAGATACGAGGGAGGGGACAGCGATTTTTAGCACTTTTTTAAAAATAATACAAAGAGAAGTGTGCGCACGTATTATATTATATACATTTTTGACCTTGCCTTTTCACAAGCTTTCATTTGACACCTCACTCATGACCTGGTAAAAAAAAATTTTCACTTCCAATTTCAATCCCCAAAGCTAACCGCCTTAAGTTAAAATTTAATTCTCAAAACTACACGTTTCTCATGAAGTCATCAATTCCTACATTAGTACCAAATTTTAACTTTCTATGTCAAATAGTTCCGGAAAAAAATCGGGTGTGACAGACAGACAGACAGACACCGAAGTGATCTTATAAGTGTTCCGCAAGGAACCATGAAAGTGTAGAAATCTTAAGAGGGCCTTTTCTTCTTTTTCTTTTATATAGGTTACATTTGGCGAAGTAAATTATTTTAGTGAATTCTATTACCTATTAAAAATTACGCACCAACTTAGATAACACCTTGAAAATTTATGAATAATATCGTACCTTCTTCTTGCAACATCTTAAAATCATATTCCGGCAATCTTCGTGGTAATATTGGTTGTAACCATTGCAATAGATTTACAAGGGGACGTTCCTTATAAGATATTCTATCATATGTTCTGTGTTTGTAAAAAAGGACCTGAAAATCACTCAGTCGATGCAGTTCTCTTTTGAAATATCTGAAATAAAACACATTTTCAATAATTTGAACATACGGAGTGTAAAATAGATTTTTGCATCATACGAGGTTTAAACTCGAACATAAATTCTGTGCACCAACACCTGCAATCAAATTAACCTCATGTACTCGAACTCTTTGTGAAACCAAGGTCAGTTCATCGACCAGCACAGTAAACTATGTTTATCCTGGGTACGACTTCTATTCCCGATTTAGGCATAACTTTGGAATCTGTTTTTTTGTCAGAAGCGACCTCTATTGCCAACGAGAAGAGGCTCTGGAGTCCCCATACTTTGATGTTATGTGGTTAAAAATAACGACTCAACAAACCACAAGGTTCATCTGTATCCTCTATCGACCACCAAGTGATACCAACTTTAGAACACTTTTCGCTTCTCTTGCAGACACCATCGATCATTTACAAACTAATTGTCCAAGTGCCGAAATTGCCATCCTGGGCGACTTTATTGTTCACAATATCAACTGGCTTAAATATTCAAATACTACCGACGAACAAGGTCGTGAAGCTGAATCATTCTCAATCAGTTGTGGCTTAACTCAGCTTATTGACAAACCAACACGAATCCTTGGTCGAGACGGGGAGTTCGCCAGTCTTCTTGATCTGTGTTTAACCACCAATCCGGAGATTTACACGGTCACCGTAAATCCGCCGTTAGGTTCTTCCGACCATAAACTGCTTTCGACATCGAGTATCCTACCAATCAGTGACAGAGAGGCGCCTAGGCCGAGCAAGATTTGGCACTACAAATCTGGTAAATGGGAAGATCCCATGGAATATTTTCGAACTTTCCCTTAGCTAGACATTTGTTTTCGGTTCGACAACCTATCTGACTACACCAGAAACGGTTGCTTCTAAACATCTTGCCTACCGACAATGGCGTGAAAATCCTAACCCCATAAATCGTAACACCTCAATCAACGAATTAGAAACAAACTTCTCGCTTGTCCCAACAATTTCAGGTCCTTTTTGGTCAGTCGTTAGGGCAGTTAGTCAAAATTTCACCAAATGCACCATACCACCATTCACACGGCCAGATAATTCTATTTCAATGACACCTGTTGAGAAAGCGAGCTTGTTGGCTGAACTCTTTGCTTCACATTCTACTGTCGATTTCCAAGGAAAAACACCACCTACTATTCCCACATTGCAGTCAAGGATGTTCGATGTTGTCTTCAGACAGCGTATCATAAAGCTAGACACCAAAAAGGCTTCTGGCGCTGACTGAATATCTGCCATAGTTCTCAAAAACTGTGCGAGGGAACTAACACCAGTTTTCTGTAGACTTAGGCAATTTTTAACTAAAGAGTTGGATATGAGAAAGATTTCTGCGTAGTTTGTGCCTCGTATCTTGACAAGAAGCAGAGTTGTCATTTTTATCTGATGGCCATTTTCGCTTAATGTCCAAATTACAAATAAGTTGGAGATTATCAGCTATACAGTGTGGTACAAAAAATAACTTAATAAGCAACAATAAACCATTGGTATTGGTTTTTATTGATTTCCGAAAAGCATTCGATACCATTGAACTACCAGCAATAATGGCAGCCTTAAGAGAATGTAGAATTGATTATAGATACCCAAAATTAATAGAACATATATACAGCATTGCTTCAGCCACCATTAAGCTTTATGAATCAACACCATCATTCCGAATTGAAAAAGGAGATACCTTATCCACACAACTTTTTATAGTAACGTTGGAGTATGCATTTAAAACTTTGAACTTGGATAATATGAGAATTAGTGCATATGGCGAATATCTGAATCATCTTAGATTCGCGGATGATATTGTCCTGATTACAGATAATATGAGAATTGCAATAAAATTGGTAGAAGAACTGAAACGAACTGTAGGAAGAATTGGTCTAGAATTAAACATGGAAAAGACAAAACTCATGACTAATCTGGCATTAAGTGAAGAGATAAAGATATCTGATACAGCAAGTAGACGACTCCAAGTATTTAAGGCACGAAATAAGATTGTGCAGAGAAAATCAAACATGCGAGATCCAGAGAAGAATTGGCTTGGGGTGGGCAGCTTTCGGAAGACTCTGTGATACGTTTAAGAACAACGATATACCTTTAAGTGTAAAACGAAAAGTATTCGAGCAATGTGTAATGCCAGTCATGACATACGGAGCTGAAACTCTAATTCTGACAAGGAAGACAACACAGAAATTAAAAGTAGCACAGCTTGCAATGGAAAGGTCAATGCTAGGCGTTACAAGAAGAGATAGAATTTCGAACAGAATCATTGAAGATCGTACAAAGATAGTAGATATTATAAAACCTATTACGGAGCTCAAATGGATGTGGGCCGGTCATGTGGCGCGCTTGACGGACAATAGGTGGACGAAGAGAATTGTTGAGTGGAGACCACGGCAAGACAAAAGAAGCAGAGGTAGACCACCTAGCCGTTGGACTGACGACCTGCCCAGAACTGGCTAGCGAAAGCACAACGTCGAGGAGACTGGAAGGACTTGGAGGAGGTCTATGTCCAGCAGTGGACGAGAGAGGCTAGATGATGATGATGATTACTCCATAAATTACCTATGGTTGTAGTTTTAAATTAAGGACTTCCATTATTTTAAATTCACAATTCGAGCCGTTCAGTATTTTGGCCAGTATCTGTCTGTATGTGAGTGTATATCTCGATGAATAATTTAATTTTCATGCAATTTCCTTTAACGTGTAGCCACATTATCTAGTCCCATTTGCCACTGCGTTTGATTAAGATTTGTTTAAAAACATAATAATATAGAAGGATTTTTTTCGGAATCATTAAAGACTCTTATATATGGTGTCAATGATCACGCTATTGATAAATGGATTTTTTTATGGACATAACACGCGTGCTGCAGGGAATCCCTAAGGCGCTACAGGAGCAACGCGTTTGCGGAAGAAGCAATTCACCTTGATCTTGAATCGCTCTAAAATGTACTCGGTGGGAAACATAGACCTGGACGAATCATTCTAAAGGTAAGACTGCTTGAAAAGGGTTGTACGAGGATTAACAAGCTGAACTTCATACGGATGAAAGGTATTAGCCTGACGGGTAATTCTATCATGCACTGCCTCTGGAGAAACTAAGCGGGCTACATCTATCTAACATTTTCCATGAAAATACTTGTAGAATAGATTCAAGTCGCCAACCGGTTTTCAATGTTCGAATGAATCAAGGTTACTGGTCAGTTTTGGGTCTCCAATCAGGCGAACAGCTCTTTTGAATTGAATTCAATAAATGTAGTGTACATTTGGGAGTAGAGCCCCAAACGTGGGAGCAGTATTCCATCGTTGGTTAAATTTGTGTAAAACTTTCTAGTTCGAAATATTACCAGCTTTTGAGAAGTTCTCTTTACTATTTTTGCAACATGTTCATGCTCTCAAATTAACGCCCAGCAAATTGAGTGACGATCCTAGGGGAATGGAGTACCACGATATAACTATGTCGGTTTCAGCAACGTTAACTTTTTCAGAAAAAACTGTGGCTTGCGTTTTTGTAGCGTTAAATTCTACTTTGTTGATGTCACCTCAAGATAGAATTTATTCTAGGTCTTTGTGAAATTGAACGACTTCCTGCTGTCTGCGGATATTTTTTATTTTAGTAGCTGATGTTCGAGCATTCAATGTGAACGCAGAAATTAGCTTACTGTCATTGACAAAGCTGTAGATTCGATTCCTGGTCCTTTTCAGTAGATCGTTAATGTAAATGAGAAAGAGAGCTTTATACTCCACACAACTGTTAATTCTGTAGAAAGCTCAAATTCTACCAATGATGGAATACCGCTACCATGTTTGGGACTCTGCTCCCAAAGACGCACTGTACACATTGGATTCTATTCAGAAGGGAATTGTCTAACTGGAGACTCAGAACTGATCAGCAACCTTGATTCGTTGGAACATCAAAGAACGGTTGGCGACTGGAGGCCACTCTACGAGTTTTTTGATGAAAAGTGTTTGATGGATGTAGTACGTTTAATTGCGTCAAAAGTGGTGAATGCTAGGAACACACGTCGCGCTAATACTTCACATCTGTATCAAGTTCAGCTTGTCACTCCTCGTGCCACCCTTTTCAAGAAGCCTTTTATATGGAGAACCTCTTCCTTTTGGAATGATTTGCCCAGCACTGTTTCCCACCAAGTATAATTTACGGTCATTCCGCACACGCGTCGCTCTTGTATCGCTTTAGGGATTTCCCTGCAGTACGTATGCTAGGCTCATAAAAAAATAAGTGCTTGTAAGTTAATTGTTTAAAGTTTTAATGTAAATATGTGGCGGCCTGGATGCACCTCATCCACACAAGAACAATTTGCATTGCCGTATCATACAGTGCTTCATATGCTTGTGCATTTCGCACTCTCTGTTGTGTTTAAGATTTGTTCTCTATATTCTTCTACATATTCTTGAAAGAAATACCCAAGTGTTGTAGTGGTGCCACTTATCGGCCATCAGCGATACGGCAGTGCACCTAACGTTCATAATATAGTAAACAAGCTGTGAGGAAAACCCCAAATTTCGTTATGTGTTAGATGTAGTGCGTAGATTTATTGCACCCTGTTTTAAGAATATATGAACTGATCAAAGAGATATATAGAGGACTTTCAGGCTAAAATAATCACCGGAACAACTAGAAAATATTTCATATTCATAAGAATTGGAAAAAAGTGGAAAGATTATCACTGGTTAGAGACAAATAATGTCGTATTCGTATGCTAGACTGCTTTCATTTTCTTCTGTTTTAGGTAACTATAAACAATTTTTTTTAACTAGACTAAAAGTGTATCTTTATTTTAATTAATCGATTTTCTTTTAATAGGGCGATATAAGGTTTAATGGATCTACGCATTATCAGTTTTCCTTAAATTAAACAAAATACATATTAGATAGATATGATAGAAGGAAAACATAAAATTATCCCTAGGTGATTTTCAAATAAGTATATTTGATAGACCTATTAAACTCTAACTTCTTGGATTGGTACTGTACACTCTGTCGTTTTAAATCAAAATATTTAGGGTATTTTATTAGAAAAAAATTACGAGAATTTATTATATTACAAACCTTCCTGCACTATGAAATATAGGTGATATTACCATACTTTCAATAACACCAAACGTGCCACTTCTAAAACAAGACAATGGAACCCACTGAATGATGTCATACTGAGCATCAATGTAATCAATATTGTACTCTTCTGATACCACTAAAATATAAGTTAGTAATTGTAGTATTTAAATAGTAGTTTGTAATCGAAATAATAATTTCAAACTGAAAAAATCTAAATAAACACAAAAAATCTTGAACTAAAATGATTATTTTGAATAAATATAGTATTTGTTTAGTATATAACGAAAAATATATTTTTCAAAATAGTTCCTAATATTTTCTTATATTTATTTAATCACAATTAAGTACAGCTATAATAATTTGTTTTTAGGCTAGATCATAGCTGTTGCTAATTACTTAAAGAAAAATATTGAATTACAAATACCAATTAATTCAAAAAGTAAATTGACAAATAATTTGGTAATTATCGGTGATTGGAAAAATGTAATTCAATTATCCTTTACTCTATACCTATATTAATTGCATTGAAACTTGGTGTAATTCATTATTATATGATGATTTAACTACTGTTTTAGTAATTCCATTTCCTTTATTTTAATTCGATTATTTCTACAGTAATTTAATTACGTTTAAAGTATGTCAGTTACTTACATAGTAATTCAATTACACTCATTGTAATTTAATCACTTTTACAGTGATTTCATCACTTGTACAGTAATTTGGTTACTTTTAAAGTAAATTACATTTATTTATCCTAATTAAATTACTCTCTACTGTCATTCAATTTATTTTATTGATTAGCTGAATTACTTTTATAGTTCAATTAATGGAAATACAATTATTTTTGATGTTTATTCAATTATAAAACAATTCAAGTTTCTAAAGAATAACTAAATACTGTTGGAATACAAATTACAGTTACCATTCTAAGTTTTTCAATAAATTAAAATAATTGAATTACCAACTGAATTACTTTTAAAAAAAGTAATACAATTTTTTTTCAATTATTTCAGTTGATAGGTCGAATTAATATTAAGTGACGATTGATTGGTGCAGTGTTCGATAGATCAATGATAATCGAGGATTTGTAAATAAAAATGATTCTGATTTTAAAGATGTTCTAAATTTTAAAAAATAACTGAAGTAAAAGTTATAATCCTAGATTCTATTATTTTCTTCGAATTAAATTACTATAAAGTTATTGATCATCAAATTATTAGATGTTATAACAAACAAAAACTACAAATTATTCATAATAATTGAAAATAACTTTAGAAAGTATCCACTCGAGGTTGGATTAGAAGAATGATTAATCATAAGATAATTAAAAAATTATATATATATATATATATATATATATATATATATATATATATATATATATATATATATATATATATATAAAGGGTGTTTTTTATAGAGGTATAGAACTTTGAAATATATATTTTTTATTGACATGAAATTTACTTTATTCGAAAGATAATCTTCTGGCATTATAATTTAAATATGACTTCTGGCATATGACCGCCACGGCTGACTCGGACGTAGTCTAATCTGGAGGTCCAATTTTCGATGACTTTTTCCAACATTTGTGGCCGTATATAGGCAATAACGCGGCGAATGTTGTCCTCCAAGTGGTCAATCGTTTCGGGCTTATCGGCGTAGACTAGCGACTTCACATATCCCCACAGAAAATAGTCTAGCGGCGTTAAATCGCACGATCTTGGGGGTCAATTCACGTGTCCGAAACGTGAAACTATGCGGTTACCAAACGTTTCCTTCAATAAATCAATTGTGGCACGAGCTGTGTGACATGTTGCGCCGTCTTGTTGAAACCACAGCTCCTGCACATCATGGTTGTTCAATTGATGAACGAAAAAGTCAGTAATCATGGCTCTATAGCGGTCACCATTGCCTGTAACGGTCTGACCAGCATCGTTTTTAAAGAAGTACGGACCAATGATTCCACCAGCCCATAAAGCACACCAAACAGTCAGTTTTTCTGGATGTAACGGTGTCTCAACATACACTTGACGATTATCATTACTCCAAATACGGCAGTTTTGTTTATTGACGTATCTATTCAAACAAAAGTGAGCTTCATCGCTAAACAAAATTCACTTATGAAAATCGGGATCAACGGCAATCTTGTTTTGGGCCCATTCACCGAATCTACGCCTTGCTAGGTGATCGTGTGGCTTCAATTGTTGCACGAGTTGGATTCCCGTGCACGATGGCGGATAGACTGATTCGGGTCTTCCTCTACGCTACGCTCTACAGCAGCAATGACTTCTTCAGTACGCACTGTACGACGTCTCTGTGGATGCGTATTATCATTTAGAGTAAACGTGGTGCGAAAACGTTCCATAGTTAATCGAATTAATTGCTCCGATGGACGATTATGTTGACCGTAAAATGGACGTAGTGCGCGATACGTATTTCGAACATTTTCAAATAAAATTGCACAGTTTGGAAGCGTTGTTTAGGCGTCAGTCTATTCATGTTGAAATGCCAAACTAAACTAAACTTAAATCACTTGACAGCTGACAAAATGGCCGCCAGTTAAAAAAGTGTTGCCAACTTAAAGTTTTATACCTCTATAAAAAACACTCTTTATATATATATATATATATATATATATATATATATATATATCTATATCTATATATATATATATATATATATATATATATATATATATATATATATATATATATATCTATCTATCTATATATATATATATATATATATATATATATATATATATATATATATATATATATATATATATATATATATATATATATATATATACATATATATATATATATATATATATATATATATATATATATATATATATATATATGTATATATATCGGACACCTCCCTCTACCCAAAAATAAAAAGCACTTCCAATGCTCGGGTTGGTCGCAAATTTTAGGTTTTTATATCTAATCTTGAATGTCATGTAGCCTTTTTACAAAACCGAGATGGTTGAGTCAATGTGCTGGAAAATATTCGGTAAAAACTGTAAATAAGGCAATTTTTTTAATACTTGGTTACATTATTTGTGAATTTTATGTCGGCATTCCTAAAATAACGATAGGATATTGTTAAATTATGCTACCACTGATTGACAGACACATCCAAACTATTTTAAATTATACTAGAGATCGCCAGGACTCTTCAGAACCAAAATTTCCCCCATATAGTTAGAAATATGGAATTACTGATTCCATTACATGTTGTTCAGGACTTAGCTATACAGAAACTTTTAGAAATCGCTCCAAATACAGTAGAACCCCAGTTATCCGAGGTAACGTGGGGGGCACCCTACTCGGATAATCCGGATTTGTTTTTTATTCATTCAAAAAATAAACACCAATACTTTAAACAGATGTATTAATGTTTTTAACATATAAATAGGTACATACATTATAAAACAGTGAAATAGGTATCTATGCGCTTCTGTTTCATATTGCAATGTTTCTCCATCTATTAAGAAGAAGTAAATCCGCTGGGTTTGCCTCTGGTTGTTGTTCGATATACCTCAAGGCTTTTTCCAAAGCAGCAAAACCTTCTTGATGCGAGATCTTAGTGGGAGACTGTTCATCCACCGCCGCTTCGTCATCGTCATCGTCATCTGATTTTTCGGTTTCCTGAAAGGCATTCGTTATTTCTTCAATACTCATTTCTTTTTCTAAATCGTCTGCTGTAATCCATTCAACAACATCTTCTCTTGTCACATTTTCGCAACCTTTTAATTTTTGCATTAATTCAAATAAACTTTTTTCTTTTTCTCGCTGTCAAAATTTGAACAGGACATTTCTCCATGGCTTTTCAATTTTAAAGCTAATTCATTTAATGGAGTATCATCTTCACTGTCATTATAGTCCTCAAAATCAATAACTTTTGACCAAGATTCTTGAATAGTGGTAGTACCCAGTAAATAACATTTTTCAGTGTAACCTTTCTCATCTCATTGATAACATCCTCCTTTTCTGTGTATTCTAACAGATGTTCAAGATATAAACGCCTATAATTTTTTTTAATGTTTTCGAGAATGCCTTGATCCATTGGCTGCATTATGCTGGTTACATTTGGAGGAAAAAATTTTACAACAATTTCGCTCACATGAAGTCCTTCTCCAGGGTGAGAGGGGGCATTATCCATTATCAAAATTGCTTTAATACGAAGACGGTTTCTCTTCAAAAATTTAGTCACAGATGGCACGAACTCTTCTTCAAACCAGTTAGTAAATAAGGACGCATCCATCCATGCGCTCTTCTGACTTTTGTAATAGACTGATAGGCTTTGCGTGAGATGTCTTTTAAAGCTCTTGGACGTGCAGACTTGCCAATCACCATCAGTGGGATTTTGTGCTTAACCAGATGCATTGGAATACCATTATAGTTAATCTTTCCTTACTTCGTTTGTGCCCAGGAGCTGATTTTTCCTGTCGAGATGCCAATGTTTATGATGGAAGCATTTTATAATTCAGACCAGTTTCGTCACAGTTGTAAATTTGATCACATGTGTATCCACAATCTTCGATTTGCTTTTTAAAGCTCTGCTTAAACTTCTCAATTGATGACACATCAGCAGAAAGTTTTTCACCACATACAGTCAGTTGTCGTACACCGTACTGTTTTTTCCAGCTGTCAAGCCATCCAGAACTGGCGGTAAACTGATCTATCTCTGGGAATTGCCTACTAATCTTTATTGCTGTTTGTTGTAAAATTGGACCTGACAGAGGCACACCTTTTGATCTCTGTTGGTTAAACCACATGAATAAAGCTTCGTTAACCTTTTCATAGTCGCCGGTTTTCATTGATTTTCTTTCAGAGGACGAGGAGGCTTGATTTATACACCACTCTTCTATTTTTGTGCGGTTTGTTTTCCAATCTCCAACTGTTACCTCACCTACTCCATAATCTCGTGCAACAACTTTAATTGTCTCTCCTGCTTCAATTCTTCTGATGGCTTTTAATTTTTCTTCAATAGGAACGACGATTCTTTTACGCTTGTTTTGCTCCATTATAATACGACAAACATAAATTCACACAAAGTAGTTCGTATTAAGTACACTTAACTACCAAAACTCTAACCAAATAAATTATGTGAGTATACTCGTATTTTTCCGTAGTAAGCACTATAACGCACTGCATTCACGCAAATTTACGTGCTGAAAGAGTCCAAAAACATAAATAGGGGAACCCCCCATATGGGCCAGGGGGATTTTAAATGGAAATATATACATACATATTTTAGAAGCTCGGTTAATACGCAGCATAGACTCACG
Source organism: Pachyrhynchus sulphureomaculatus (assembly GCA_019049505.1). NCBI lineage: Eukaryota > Metazoa > Arthropoda > Insecta > Coleoptera > Curculionidae > Pachyrhynchus > Pachyrhynchus sulphureomaculatus. The sequence goes on from CM032448.1 coordinate 44,063,184, forward strand.
TACCTCGGATAATTAGGTTCTTGGATTGGCTCGGTTTATCCGGAGCTCGGATAATCGCAACTCGGTTAATCGGGGTACTACTGTACTTAAATAATACAAAATTGGATAACTCTGGTTCATTTTGGACCATTTCTTAACCTCGCAAAAACTCCAATCACCTCCATATCGTAAAAAATGAGTCTGTTGATGCTATTTATCTTTAATTAGGACTCACGGTTAAAATAACCTTTAAAAAATCATCAGAATATCGTCTGGATACAGTAGATAAAAATTTAGAAACAATTTGGACCAAACCAAAACTCGCTAGCACTCTAGTTCAGCCAATAACGTAGAAAAATTGGAATTATGATTTTTCTGTTATTCATTTAGGACTGAGGACTAAAATACCTCTTTAAATTCATATGATATATCGATGGAAAACAAAATCGTATAACTCTGGCTCATCTTGAAAAAATTCAAAACCTGAGAAACCCCGAATTTCCGTCATATGGTGAAAAACACTGATCTATTTTGATTGATTAATTTTTAACTCAGACTCTCTTCTAAAATACCTCTTGGAATGTGATCAGGATATTTTCTGGATACAGTAGCGAATAATTTTAATTAATTAAAATTAATTTTAAATAAATTTAATTTTTCAATAGTTTTTATGCTGAAAATTAGTTTTGATAAAACATTCAAACATTGCAAAAAAGGAACATAATAGTATATTGCGGTATGACTGCTTATATATAGTCATGTAAAAAATTTTACTCGAAGCAAAGCCGCGGGCTACATTACATTATTATATACCCGTTCAGTTTAGAAACTACATTAGGTGACATATGTTTTTTTAAACTACTTCTGTTAAATTTTAATTTTACGATAAATAAATAATTGTAAAAAATTGAGTTAGAAATATAACAGTAAAATTTTTAATAAGCGGAAAAAAAGTTTAAAAAATTGAAAATCTTAAAACACGAAAAAAATATTGAAAAAGAAGTAGCTGTTGTATCCAAATATTCTGATCACATTGCAATAGGTATTTTAGCCTCTCTCTGAGTTAAAAATTAATAGAATAGACAGATCAGGGATTCCCAGGTTTTGAACTTTTTGAAAATGGGTCAAAGTTATACGATTTTGTATTTCATATAAATTTGAGGAGGTATTTCAGTTCTCAGTCCTAAATGAGTAACAGAAAAATCGATATTTCCAATTTTTCTACGTCATTGGCTAAACTAGAGTGCTGGCGGGATTTGGTTTTATCCAAATGATTTCTAAATGTTTATCTACTGTATCCAGACCATATCCTGATGATTTTTCGAAAGGCCTTTTAACCGTGAGTCATAATTAAAGATAAATAGCATCAACAGATCCATGTTTTTTACGATATGGAGGTGATTGGGGTTTTTGCGAGGTTAAAAAATGTTTCAAAATGGACCAGAATTATCCAATTTTGTATTATGTCAATATTGGGATCGATTTCTAAGAGTTTCTGTATAGCTAAGTCCTGAACAAAGTGTAATGAAATCAGTAATTCCATATTTCCAACTACATAGAGGAAATTTTGGTTCTGAAGGGTTCTGGCGATCTCTAGTATGACCCAAAATAGTACGTAAATGTCAGTCAGTGATAGCATCATTTAACAATATTCCATTATTATTTTAGAAATGCCGACATAAAACTCACAAGTAAAGTAAGTAACCTAGAATTAAAGAAATTGAGTTTTTTTACACTTTTTTACCGGATACATTGACATACACAATGACTCAATCGTCGTTTGTAAAAAGGCCATGTGATACAAAAACCTAAAATTGGCAACCATTGCAACCATCTGCATATATGCATATATATATATATATATATATATATATATATATATATATATATATAATCTATAATATATATATATATATATATATATATATATATATATATATATATATATATATGTACATATATATATATATATATATATATATATATATATATATATATATATATATATATATATATATATATATATAATCTATAATATAGATAAAATGCAACGTCTCTCTGTCGGTCTGTCCGTGACAATAATAGTGAATCAAGTCGGAAAAAGTTTGCCTCTGGTGCGTTCTTTTGGAATACACTGCCTAAACCATTAAATATGGAACAATATCATGTAGCAAAGAATATAATATATATAAAATGCAACGTCTCACTGTCTGTCTGCCTGTCCGTTAGTGCACTTATGACTTGAGAACCACTTATCGGATTTACATGTTTTTTTTTTTTTTCATACCTTTGTTCTCTGGCCAGATTATATATAATTTTCTATAATATATATAAAATGCAACGCCTCTCTGTCTGTCTGTCTATTTGTCCGTTAGTCCGCTTATTACTTGAGAGCCACTTATCCGATTTATGTGTTTTTTTTTAAACATACGTCTCTGGCCAGGTTATAGGATATATTTTATTACGTTAGGCAATATAAGGGATAAGCAGTGACAATAATAGTGAATCAACTCCACGCGAGCGGAGCCGTGGGCGCAGCTACTATTTTGTATAAAAGATATTTTCTGAATTTAATTAGCTCCTGTGTGTGACGATTATGTATATAGATGAAGCTGCATCTAAACGGTTAACATACGTATATCTTTTCTTGTGAATTAGTTCATTTGAAAAATGATCAGTTACTAATAATAGTTTAAAACAGAAAATGGTTTATCCCACATTAGTGTAAGAAATTGGCTTTCCCGTATGATTCCAGCATTTTCTTGGCTTCTATCTTGTCCGAACTATCCAAACCTTGTTTTGCAATTTATTGCGACAAACTTAACATATTCCATTTTCTTTTAATACTGAAACATCAATGTTTATATTGTTGGTGGAATAAAAAATTGAATAACAAGACCAGCGAGAGTGAGTAGCGTGTTCCAGTCTTAAACCACAGAGTCGGAAAACAAAAGAGAGGGGCAGAAAATCAAGTAGGGACACTTTTTTTAAAACACGAAATATTGGAACTGATATTTTGTCAATATTACACGAGAAGGAAAAATAATTTAGCTCATCTTAAATGTTGTCTAATAAGGACAAACTTAAATGCTTTTTAATTATTATAACGACATTACTTAACATGTCGATGACAACAAGAACTGTTTGTAATTTGGGAAAAAGATGTTGTTTTTGTATCCATGTAACCCTACGAGAATTTCGGGAAAGTAGATCTTGTCAGTGTCATTAACAAAAATCGGAACACTTTCCGATACGGTTGTTTATGTTTAGAGATACACTATAATAGGAAATAATCCGTACTTGAGCACTCTAATTACATATTTTATAGTAATTTGCTTTACCTGCTACTCCCATGACATGACCTTCACATAGAAAAACAAAACACTGATAAGGACTGATCTCATAGTCCAGACAGATTTCAAAATGGGATATAACAATTGCACGGGTTGGAATAGTAGACATTAGAGCATAAACTTCTGGCATATGTTCTCGCCTTAGGGCCTAAAATATATTAGAGATGAATAGAACCGATTATTGTAAGTCGTTTGTAAGACATCATTTAAACAATTTAAATTGCGTAAGCTATGACAAATGTTAAGCCTCATTTTATATTATATTCTCCAGAATCGTTTCATTGCTTAAATATGTAGTTTATCTGAGACACCTGAAACCATGCTATGGGCATTTAGAATTAAATTATATCATATTATTAAATATATATATATATATATATATATATATATATATATATATATATATATATATATATATATATATATATATATATATATATATGAAGAACTCCGAGACACAGATCTAAACGAAGACATTGAATCTGAAATAGAAAAGTTAAATGAAATATCAAGAGGGCTAAAGAATAAGTAACTAACTATGAAACAAAGGAAGGAATGAACGACACATGACATTCTAAGAATTATGGAGGAAAGACGGTTAAACAAAAACAGAGGTAACAAAAGAGAATATAGCAGACTATACACACAAATACGGAAAGAAATTCGAACAGCTAAAGATAGGTGGAATGATGAAAGATGTAAAGAGATCGAGGAGTTTCAGGGAAAGTATGATAGCTTTAATAATAACTATCGAAAAATCTAAGACTTAACTGGTGAACGGAGAACAAAATCAAATGGACATTTAATAGATCATCAAGAAAACGTTGTTATCGATAAAGAAGAGAAACTGAAGATATGGCAAGACTATATTACAGGGTTATTTTCTGATGCAAGACCAGATCAGCCACAATACTCAATAGACTTGTTTGGGCCTTGTATTACCACCGATGAAGTGCGCATTGCAATAAATCAACTAAAAAATGGAAAAGCCACTGGTCGCGATGAATTCCATGGGGAGTTTCTTAAGCTCTTAGATGAGAATGGGATTAAGTGGCTTACGGTGATCTACAATAAAATCTATGATTTAGGCAGAATACCAGAAAGCTGGTTAGAGCCTGAGTTTATTACGATCCCAAAAAATGCAGGTGCTAAAAAATGTGTAGATTATTGAACACCTAGCCTCATAAGCCATCTTTTAAGAACATTTCTGAAAATCATATACAGAAGAATATACAAGTTGTGTTAAGAAAACATGTCAACTATATAATTCGGTTTTCGTGATGCCATGGGAACCAGAGAGGCCTTGTTTTCTATGCAGGTTTTGATTCAGCGATGTAGAGACGTCAATTGTGACGTATATTTGTGCCTGATCGACTACAGAAAGGCCTTTGATAGAGTTCAACATCACAAAATGGTCGAAATTCTGAAAGACCTTGGGCTAGATGGAACGGATCTGCGGATTATTGGCAACCTCTGCTGGAACCAGATGGTCTCCACTACTGTTTAATATATACGCTGAGCAAATTTTCAGAGAGATACTAGAAAAGACTGATGAAGGAATACTGCTTTTCAGTACAAAAAAGGAAAAGTCACCTATCTGATTGACATAGCTGCCCCTAACGACACAAACATCCAAACGAAATACACAGAAAAAATCTCCAAATACACAGACCTTGCAACAGAAATAAAAAGGCTATGGAAACAAGAAAACGTCGTCATTGTCATATATATATATATATATATATATATATATATATATATATATATATATATATATATATATATATATATATATATATATGTATATATATATATATATATATATTATTATATGTATATATGAGTTAGCTTAGAGCGGCAGCAGTAGCTAGATCACAGTATCGAGTAGCAGCAGCAACGGGGGTACTTGAAAATGCCTAATGAGATTTTGGCGAAATGTCGTGCAAATTCATTGTTGGACGAACGGATTGAAACCCGAAATTTTAATGTATTATATATATATATATATATATATATATATATATATATATATATATATATATATATATATATATATATATATATATATATATATATATATAATATATATATATATATAAAACATCTGCGAAATTTCACACGGAATTCCATAAAAGAACAGGGGTATTATCGGATTAACACACAGGGAAATCTAAAAATCTAAAGGTGGAGCTGCTTATAGAGGGGGCGCAAATAAACAAACGTGAGAACGTCAAACGATAACTGAGGAGCAAAGTCCTTTGCACTGGAATTCTAAAAGCCCTTCTCAAGAAAGTGAATTAAAAATTGATAACTGAGTAGTGAAATTTTTCACAAAAAGAACCTTCGAATACGGTGGAACTCTAAAAATTTGCATAAAATGAAAAATCGATGATAGGTAGAGAGGTTTTTCATAAAAAAGTCCTTAATAAAAAAAAGTTCTAAGAGGAGCTATTTTTATATCCATAGAGGCATATGTCCTTCCTGATACATGTATACCTATGTTGTATTATTATTTGATTTGTGTCAATTGCACTGTAAATACAATTCCTATGTCTAGTGTTAAAAGAAAGACTTTAGTATACGTACCTGAACTGACAATTTTCCTAACAGCACACTTTTGTGGCACACATAAAGGTTATAAGGAAAAGTACTGTTTGATCGTTGACAAACTCTAAAAATAAATAGAAAAAGAACTATAAGCCCAGTTCTCGTTGAAATTGCGCCATCAGTGACCAACGTGAAACTAATGTTAGAATTGTGGGCGTGCAAAACGACTCCTTCGAGTAATGGAGTGTTTAATTAGTTCCATGTTACAAATTCTTTGCGTATAGTAAATCCCTTTTGGTATATTTTTATAATGAATTACGCTAAAAAAGTAGAATGTGACGACTAGAGCATTTATCTATTGTTTTCACTTGTACTTCTTAATTGGTTGGAACATTTTTGTTGTTAGGAAAAAAATTTGGATGTGATATATGAAATGGTTTTATCGTCAACATAAAGTATACAGATTATGATAACGATATAGGTCAAGTAAGAACGTGTCGCCTATTATCCATTAAGAAATCTATTTATTTTAAAAGTGCGATAGTAAAAGATTGCCATTAAAATGCTAATGATTCAATAGTTCATCCAGTCCCCATCAGCGTCGAGAATCGTCTCGCATCTTTGAGGCATACTTTCGACGAGATTTTCCACGTATTCTTGGGGCAAAGATTTTCAAATTGTCCGAATTTGCAGTGACAGCTGCTTCACTGTGCACTTCCCTTTACTACGAAGCTTCTGCTTGATGGATGACCACACGTTCTCCATTGAGTTTGCGTCGGGGATGGAAAATCTAGTGTGACGATACCGGATTCCTCTTTTCACTGGCTACAAGTTTTACTCCTCTTGAAGAATACACTCCTCATTTTCATAGACAAACCACCGTTTGGCAGTAGGTACTAATGCCTCCTTGTAAATCTGGAGCATTTTTCCATCATTCAAATTGAAGATAAAGATCAAGAGTCTCCCAAAAACTTTTTCCGAAAGACATCTCCAAACATGGATATTCACAGGATGTTTCACAGTGCGCTGAACCAATCGTTTAGTGGAAATTGACCAGGTTCATGGGGAGATAACAAAATGAAGCTTCATCGGAAAAAATTACATTGCTCCAGTCTCGATCTATATTTTCCTCTGCCCCCGCGAGTCGTTTCTCTTTATGTTTTTCGCTCAGCAATGATTTCTTCATTGTACTCCGCCACTTCAAATTGTTAACTCAGAGATTAGTGCGAATCGTTTTATACGATATATCTAAACCTTTCTGCTTAAATAAAATTTATGGAATTTGCGGTCGGTTCTAGGTGAAACATCTTAATATTTACAGTTCTTAAAAAATAAAATACAGTATAATTGTTTCACTGAATTTAGTCAGATCACTCTGACACTTGTTTTGATCTCGCGACCATTTTCGAAGACGTTTACGAGGCTGGTTTGAGAAGTCCGTGCAAAGTCCGACAGATGGCACCACCGGCGCGTATCGCGGTCATGTTTAGTTAGTAGCATCTCTTGAATGAACGCACACCAAGTTTCAGCCATATTGGTCTATTTCTTTGTGTTCGGCATTCGTGTGAATCAAGGAAGTCGAGTGATTTTCAAGAAATGGACGAAAAAGAATTTCGTGTGGTGATTAAACATTACTTTATGAAAGGCAAAACGCCTCAGGAGACTAAAGAGAAGCTTGATAAACATTATGGTGACTCTGCACCTTCGATTAGAACAGTTTATAAGTGGTTTCAAAATTTTCGGACTGGCCATATGGGCACAAGTGACGCTGAACGTTCTGGACGGCCTGTGGAGGTTACGACTCCAGAAATCATTGATCAAATCCATGATATGGTGATGGATGACAGAAGAGTTAAGGTGCGTGAGATTGCTAGTGCTGTGGGCATCTCGACTGAACGGGTACATAATATTTGCATAAACATTTGGACATGAGAAAGCTATCCGCAAGATGGGTGCCGCGATTGCTCACGCTTGACCAAAAACAGAATCGTGTGAAGTGTTGCAAGGATGGTTTGCAGCTGTTCCAGAAGAATCCGGAGGACTTTAAGCGTCGTTTCGTCACTGTGGATGAAACATGGATACATTACTATACTCCTGAGACCAAAACAACAATCTAAACAATGGGTTACCAAGGGGGAATCTGAACCAAAAAAGGCGAAGACCGTTCCTTCGGCCGGAAAGGTTATGGCGACTGTCTTTTGGATTCGCAAGGGATAATCCTCATCGTCTATCTGAAAAAGGGTAAAACTATTACAGGTGAATATTATTCATCGTTATTGGACCGTTTGAAAACCGAGCTGCAAGAAAAACGCCCGCGATTGGCCCACAAGAAAGTCCTTTTCCATCACGACAACGCACCAGCACACACCTCAGCAGTTGTGGTCGCAAAATTAATGGAAATAGGATTCCAACTCGTTTCACATCCCCCCTATTCTCCAGACTTGGCTCCCTCGGACTACTATTTGTTACCCAATTTGAAGAAATGGCTGGCGGGACAAAGATTTTATTCAAACGAGGAGGTGATTGCAGACACTAATGGATATTTTGCAGACTTGGACAAATCCTATTATTCGGAAGGGATCAACAAACTAGAACATCGTTGGACGAAGTGTATAAGCCTAAAAGGAGACTATGTCGAAAAATAAAAAAGGTTTACCCCAAACACATAAGTAGTTTTTATTTTTGCACGGACTTTTCAAACCAGCCTCGTACAATAAGACTAAACTTAAGTTCTAAAAGATATTACATTTGGATGGTTAATTGGTACTAAATTTAAATTAAGAGGTAATAAAATTGGGTTCATTACAGGTAGTCTATCTTAACACGGCGTAAAATATGGGGATATTTCCAAATTCTACTTGGGTGTTTGTTATTCTTAACTATATTATTTTTTGTGGCTTTTTTTTATTTAAGAATATATAAGTAATCCTTGTTTTCCTCTTTAAGGACTGTATAGTAACTTCATCCTCTTGTTCTTAAAAAGGTGATTATTGTCTATGCAGTGTTCAGCAAAGCCTGTTAATTTTTGTTTATTTAAAATTGAGTGACTGTGTTCTATTAATCATTGTTGTAGGCTCCGTCCCTTTTATCCCACATAGACAGCATCACAGTCATTACAATTAAGTTCATATATACCCGATTTTCCATATTTGTTAGATCTTTCTCTGTAAACTAGATATCGGGCTATATTAACACTTATACAGTTTATTTCTAACTCATTAAGGCTATTGTTGATTTTGTTAGTAATACCACCGACATAGTTGATAGCAAACCATTTTTAGTGTTCGGTACGGAACACTTATAAGATCACTTCGGTATCTGTCCGTCTGTCTGTCCGTCTGTCTGTCCGTCTGTGTGTCCGTCTGTGTGTCCGTCTGTGGGTCCGTCTGTCACACCCGATTTTCTCCGAAACTATTTTTCATAGAAAGTTGAAATTTGGTAATAATATAGGAATTGATGGCCTCATCAGAGCCATCTAGTTTTAAAAGTTAAATTCTGACTTAAGGGGTTAGTTTTGGGGGTTGAAATCGGAAGTGAAAAAGAAATTTTTTTACTAGGTAATCGAGTGTGGTGTCAAATGAAAGCTTGTGAAAATACGAATAAAAAATATATATAATGTAATACTTGCGCGCACTTTTCGTTGTATTATTTTTAAAAAATCGCGAAAAATCGCTGCCCACCTGCCTTATCTCAAAAAGTACTTATCAAAAAATTTTGAAAAAATTCTGGAATATTCTCCACGGGGTGTAAATTGAACGAAAATTATTATGAGTGCATTACCTGTAATAATTTATCTGGTATATAAAAAAAAAAAACAGAAATTTCAAGGTCATCAATTTTCAGTAAAGATTGGAAATGAACTTTGTTGAAAACTCATTTGGGGTGTGTTTTGTGAAGTCACTGATCATTTTGTACTTCCGTTACAACATTTTTTATTTTAAAAGCAATTAACGTAAGGAACACTAATTGCGGAAGTTCAACTTGCACTTGACCGGTTATTTTTTGTTTTCGTGTTTTACGTCTGGTGCGTAAAAAAGTTTAATTATATTTTTATGTTTTTTGTTTTTTTTTTTCAGTTTATCTATAATAATTGAATTATTTCCTTTGTTTTTGGCTGTTCTTTTGATTATGTTCAGTTCTTTTAGATAATTGTCCGTACTTAGTGGAATGTTAGTTAATCTATGTATAAGACTGTGGAAGGTTGGCATTTTGATCTGCCAGAATTGATTTGATTTAGCATGTATAATGGTGTCTGTTGTAGTTGGTTTTCGGAAAATATCAAACTCTATTATGTTCTCTACATTTGAAATTTTTAAGTCTAAAAAACTAAGTGATTTGTCTACTTCGATTTTTATTGTGAATTGGATGTTATGATTGATTTTATTTAAAGTTAATAAGGACTGTGACAATTGTCTATTGGTTTCTTTCCAAATGCAGAGAATATCGTCAACATATCTTGCCCAAAAATGGATATGTCTGGTTACATTACTATAGTTTTCATTTGAGAAAAGGCTTTTTTCAAAGTTAGCCATGAATGCTTCCGCCAGAAGGGGACTTAAAGGGCTTCCCATTGGTAGGCCACTGTTTTGTTCATATGTTTTATTGTTAAATTTAAAGTAATTTTGTTCTAGACAGACATATTGAATTTTGTTTAAATTACCTTTGTGAGGATTAGATAGATCACTATTATTTATAAGGGATTTTATATCAGTTTTACCTTTGTTATGGGTATTGATGTGAAAAGGCTTTTTTATGTCAAATGAGATAAACTTACAGTTCGTGGGTAAATTGAACGTGTTTAGTTTTCTGACTAATTCCAACGAATTTTTTACTGTATAAGGTGAAACGTAGTTAATGATGTTAGGTAGATTGGCAGTGAGTTGCTTTCTGTTTAATTGAAGATTTCGGGAAAACATTTTTTCGTCATTATCCGTCACTTTTTCTCTCAAACCACGTTTTGGTAGACCGACAACATTTTTTAACGAATACCCTCGACATCCCCATATACTCAGCAGCCGCTATAGCCTTCATTTTCGAATCGCGAAGCGGACTCATACTCGAAAGTGTACTATTTATTCATAAATAAGATTAGAAATTAATCTCTCTCCACAAAGTATTGTTTGGAGGGATGCCAAGAATAACCTTAAAGGAAAAAGGAATTTCGCTTACCAACTACAAGTTGTTGGCGACACGTTTTTACTTGACCGACTGTTTATGGAGACTTATTGAAAAGTTTCATAAACAGTCACAAATATGAGAAAAATGCTTCAAGTTTCTCCATACACTGATGTAATTACTTTCAGCACCACATTTACGTTAAATCGGTCCGGGAAATGTGTGAAGTTGTAATATGGTACAACTGACGCACAGTGGCGTAGCCAGATTCAATGTGAATACAAAGGACGTTCCTTTAAGCTACTAAAGGTAGAGTTGTTTATAGAAAGGGGCACCAATATACAACAAGGGGAGGCAAAGCTCCATGTTGAGAAAAAAAAACTGCCTTGTAATGGAACTCTAAAAGTAAAATAAGGCGAAATACGTTTTATTATCATATAATCCAAAATATACCAGGAGACTTAATAATGTATTTAATAAGGTAAACCCCACGTTAGTGGATCAGATGGTATCAGACAACTTGAAACATACCTTAAGAAATCCGAAGGATAGAATTCACGGACGTGAAAGAAGTGAAATATATGCGAGAAGCTGTAAGGATTGGGACAAGAAGTATGTTGTGCAAACTAAATAGTTGATTTAAACAAGATGTAAATAATGTTTGGTTTATTTGAGGTATTATAGACTAGAAAAATCAAGTATTGCCGAAAATACCCGTGAATATAATCATATAGTGACATCAAATAATTTAAGGTTTATCAGGAATGTATATGAAAGTAAATTATTAGAGGCATATGAAACTATGGAAATTATAAAACGTAAAAATAATCTAGATAAGAAAAATACCTTATTCCGCTCGAGCAAAACATAATTTTATTATAAATAATCTAGTTATAAATATTAGTTTGAGTTGTTGTTTTTTTGATCAACATAGGCGAAATCCAGAAGAATTACACCTATAGATTCTGTAACCTGCGGAATTTTCATATCAAAATTAAAGGATCTAAGAATTTTAAAGTTGGAATTAGATTTTTTATATTTTCCCATTGCGCACGTCCTGATTAACAGAAAACTGGACAGTAATAGACCTGAAGTGTTTGGACGATGAGGAGTTCCAGTCTGAACTTTCTTTTCTGGTTTCAATTCTTCAGTTATAAGTGTAATGGATCGGCGCACGAACCTAATTGTACGAATATCAACATAAATTGAGAACAATAGCAGCTAAAGTAAATAAACAAAAATGATTCTAAGTAATTAAAATTGGGAAGTTTTTGTTTACGAATATTATAAGAGTCTATAATGCTATTAATTATTAAGACTCACTAATTCATACCACATTATTAGTCAGGCGAATGAAGAACGGGCAAGGTGGTTTTTGCAAAAAGAACCTACAAGATGATCTAAATCCAATCTAAATGACAGTTATGTAGAAAAATAAAATGGAAAAAAACCAGAATACAAAAAAAAAGAATGAGTAGAAGTCCCAGAGACAGGTGACTGGCAGTAAGTAGAAACATGGAGAAACAGACCCCGAAAACTTTTAAGGTAGTTCACTCGTAAATCCACTTTTCTTAAGAATCTGATGAAATTGAAATATAATATTAATCTAAATGTTCATTTAATTAAAAAAAATCGGCCAACAAAATTTTTTTTGGCCGATTATGAAGCGAGATATTCATAATTAAACTGCACATAATTAACATGCAATAGGCCAATGAAATATAAAAAAAGGCATAGTTTCGTGTATATCTCAAGAAGTTTTTTTACGATTTTTTTAAAAAACTAATATTTGGTAAAAAAAAATTAGAAAAATTTTGAAGCAAAAATAATTTTTTTTATCGACTGGTAGAAAGATAAATATTGAACAGTTGATATTTTTTTCAAAATAATAACCGGTTAGTGAGGGACCAATCGCACAATTTGACAACGCTGTATGTCGTCATACTTTACGCGCCAACATTCAAACAGCATTTAAAGTGGTTAACTATTAAACATAAATTGATTTGTAGGTTAAATAATGTATTGAATGAAAACAATACATTTATCAGCTTTTTTTTAGTCATCAAATAAAAAGATTAAATATAATAATTAAAAATTTAAATTTATATCTTGATATTTATTATTTTTGTTCAGTATTTAAAAGATTTATATTTAAACAAAAATATATTTGTAGGTTCAATAATTTTTCAATTATATTTTACGTTCATATCTTTTATATAAATTCCATGATATTGGAGGTATATTCATTGAAGCCAGTAATGTGTTCGATGCAATGTACCTTCAAAAGTAACAAACAATTAAGTTTATAAAAATATATAAAAAATATATATATATATATATATATATATATATATATATATATATATATATATATATATATATATATATATATAAAATAATATATATAATATAAATAATAGTTGTTACTTCTAAAAAAAATTGAATAATTCACTAAATATATTTATATAAAAATAAATAAATATTTACCGAGAACAACTTTGGTGTTGACATCTGAATGTTTAACCTTATTATTTGTAATATGCATTTTACCAGTCGGTACTTTCGTTATAACACAACATTCATCACAAAAATATCTAATAATGAATTAAGACTTAAACGTTTCTCATGAGTTATCTTTTCTAGTGATAGGACTTTTTTTACACAGACAACACTTGAAATTTTTTCCTAACTCATCTAACTGAACGATCTGTCGACCACTACACAAATTAGGTTCTTCAGTTTTTAATTTTTTCGCTTCATTCATGGCCGAAATACTTTACGTTTATTGATGAGCTTTTCCTTTGCAAATTTGCCGTATGTCGTAATTGATTATAATCAAATGGCATTTTTTATTTATATTCTTTTATTATTTTAAAACAGGAGTAATATGGTCTAAAGAGTAACCATACACAAAGTATAACAAATATACCTATATAAACGTTACTTCTCTAGAGCATTGGGTGTAGGCATTGGCAGCGTTACCACATTTATTTTCATTAAAAGTGTGATTGTATTAGTGTGCCTGCATATAAAAGTTTCCATGTATCGCATACAGTCTCCGACCAAAATAAAAATACTTTGCCATTGGGTATTTTAAACTTTTTGTATTTTCTGTCGGACTATACTTTTGGCACCGATTATTAGGACTGAACTACCTTAAGCGACAACCTTACCATATAAAATAGGCGAAGGCGGTCATACTACAGGCAATTATACCTATACAAAGAAGGGGAATGAAGAAGAATACGTTTTAATTTCGAAATTTTCGTTACAATTACGATTTTTATCTTTCTTTTTACGACGCCGTCTCCTCACGAAGGTTGGCGATTCATGTAGCTAAACGAACTTTAGAAACTGTTGCCCAAAAAATATCACCCGAAGCACATCCAAACCACCTTCGCATGTCTGTCAGCTAAAAATTCTGTCGTATAATCTAGCAATTTGTATTTTGGGCCCCTCATAATATGTCCGATGTATTGGATTATTCTTATTTTTATGGTTCTTAGTAATTCCTTTGTTCAGTCCTTCTAGTACTTTAGTGTTTTTTATTTTCTGTACCCAGGAGAACGCCTCTACGGATCTACATTTCAAAAGCTTTCAGTCGTGTCTCTGAGCGAGGGTCAAGGGCCTAGGATGCACATCTATGCAAAAGTACGGAGAATATATACGTTCTCACTAATCTCATTCAGAGTTCGAGACTGACTTGTTCCATGGAAAGATTTGTTAATATTCATGTATGTTATTCGGGCATGTTCACTTCGGGAATATATTTCCTTTCTTGGAACCCACTTTTCATTTATATTGGTTTCCAAATATTTAAATATGGAGACCTGTTCTACAGGGTTGTCCTTGAATTCGAGGGATTCTGGTGGTAGATTTTTCTTTGTTATTACCATCCACTTGGTTTTTTTTTTATATTTATAGCTAATTCAAATCTTTCTCTGGCTGTTACGACTCGATCGATCAGTTGCAGGAGATTTTTGATATTATTTGCTAATAGAACAGTATCATCAGCATATTGTATGTTATCCAGTGTATTCTCATTATCTGTTATTCCTTCAATGGATTCATAGATAGCTTTACTAAACATAGCATCAGAGTAAAGATTTTTGTTTAAGTTGTCATTGATAGGTTAGCGTATAATTATTTCGCGTTGTAATCAATATTTATTGTGAAAAATAAAATATTATAATACGTTTAAAATATGTTTAATATATATTCTGGAACATATTCGCCATATATTTTAGCCCGGAGCATATTTGCTTGACATTCATTTGGTTCCACGGTAAAAAAAATGTTGATTCTTCTATTTTATCCATGCTTTGTCATCGCTCGCTAGCTGCTCCAAATCCTTACAGATGTTTGCAATCGGCTAGTTTTTTTAAAAAGCGATTAATATGATAATCTACGAGAGCTGCGATTTGGAAGGGGGGGGGAGTAGACCCCATTCCTTACTGACGATGGAAATGATAATGCGATGCCTGAGAGACGCGACTTGATATGATGGAAAATGGACCAGATGGTCGCTGTTGATGTTGAATAACCTTATGCCGTTTTTGCCCGGGTTTCGTCATTCCTAAAACTGATCGTTGGTATTCTATCAGTAGCAGTAGCCGTTAGAGATGATCGCCTAGTAAATGATTATTCCGCTTCTGCCCCAGCAATCGTACCATATTGCCTTTTTGCACGGAATCCCTTTTGAGATACTTTTCGGTGTTTATCTCGAAGAAATGCGTGGTTTTTCAATCATTTGCTTATTTTTCTGAAGAAGAACGGCGAATACTTACACAGCTTACCTTGTTGTTATCTGAGAGCTCATGTGGTACTAATCCGACTAGTCTCTACACCTTATTTGAGAAAGTGAAGAATTGTGAAATGGTCGACGTTAACGTCTTCGGATTAGTTTTTGTTGCAATCGGGTGCATAGATAAAGTGGAGCGGCATCTCCTTGTCCTCCAGATATCCCAGGCATGTTATGCTTTTCAACGTACAATGTTTCGTGAGAGTTTCGATAAGGGGTTCAGGATGTATCTACTTCTAACGAGCAACCATTCAAAGGCACGTTCTCCTAAGGCACGATACTAAGTTCTTTGCTTGTCTGCACTTTGGGCTCCGATACTACGCTCTCCCGAGCGCTGATCAGCTCATTCCTTGAGATCAGCTTCTACTTGTCTCTTAGTTACATTCAAAGAGGTTTTGGCTCCTCGGAAAGGAGTCATAGCTCCGACTCTAGCAAGTTCACCCTGTACCGCCCGAGGTACAAGTGCCCACAAAAACTCAAACTATTTCCTCTCAAATCATCCAGGATAACTCTGCACTTTGGTATCAGTGCCGAGTTCGTCCAGGGTTTGGCAATTGCCTTGAATGGCACTTGACTGTCAGAGCAGAAGTTTAGTACCCGCTCATGGCACGAAACCACCTCCTCGATGGTACATTTCATCAAAAATGCAAAAATCTTTGCTTGAAAAACTGTGGTGTACCTTTCCAAAGAGAAGCTCTTTCGTATATCTGTAGTTTCCAAATAAACACCTGAATCCACCACTTCAACTTCGGCCATTCAAGATCCATTAGTAAGGGACGCCAGATCACCTCGTGGGAAGTCCTGTTGTAAGGACAGCAGTTGTATCTTCTTCTCCACTTTTGGGGCGATTGTTGTGTGTTTTAAGTGGCCTGTACCATTCTAACATCCAGAATGACAAAAAAACGCCGGATAATTATACATAAACCACATAATACGTACCTAACAAAATGGTACATCCAACGTTCATTTCTTTCACTGCTTGGGACGCTGAAAATACAATAGTCCCGTTCGGGAAAACATTCGAAGACAGCTTCTAAAACCTAAAGCAAAATATAGCAAACTAAGGCAGGTAATAGTTTTTATTAAAAAATGACCAAAAAATATCCATAGGTCCATATTTACAACATTTTTAAGGGGTTACATACACCCCGAATTTTCAAAAATTTGATCTTTTTAAGGATTTTTATTCGCCATACTTTTAGGATTTATTCAAAAAAAAACAAAAAAAAAAATACCACTCCATTACAAAGTTATAGTATTAAATGTGACCTGGGGTCGGATTGGGACCGCTATCTGTTTTCAGACACTGTCGGCAATATTACTCAGTCAATTTTTAATATTTTTTAACTTAATAATTACTTTTCTACAAACTGTCGATAGGTTTTTTTAATTTTTCTAATCGCCAATTTTTTTATAAATACTTAAACATAAATTTTTTGGTCGAAAATTGCATACTAAAGTTTGAAACACTAATTTTTTTATTTTTGAAAAAAAAAACCCTTCGACAATTTTTAACTTAGCTTAAGTGTATTAAAAACAAGTGTAAAAATTGAAAAATTCAAAGTAAATCGAAAACTATTAGAAATAGGTATATGACATACTTAATAAAAGTTGGAGGGTTTCGTAAAATTTATCAGAAAAAATAATAATCTACAGAGTGTGCCATTTAAAAAATCTGAGATTTTTCAATTTAAAATAGTCGAAATGCATAAATTTGTTTTGAACACCCTGTAGCATCTAACTCAAATTTCTTTACATATATCTTTTTTTCATCTCTATAGAACGCTCGTGCCAATTATGAGTATTCCACCTTCAGAAACAATGACACTACTGGCAATTTTTTACAAAACTGAAAACTAGTATTTTTTTTGATATATTAGAAAAACTACTAGGTTTAGGTATATAACATTATTAATAAAAAAGTTATAATATCTTACGCAGAATTTAAAAATAAATTAGAAAATAGGATGTTCCATTTAAAAAAACATATGTTATATCGGCCACACTTTTTGAAGTATCCTGTATACTCAAAAATAATTTTAAGCTGTGCACCTTAACCACAGTAAACACACTATACAGTAGCGAAACTCAAGGATAATCGCATAGGAAAATCAGGTTCGCTTTCAGAAGGTCACGTGGCAATCCGCCATGTTAAAAGTGGACCAGCGCGAGATTTGAAATACAAATAAAGTTGTGCAAAGTTTTATCATTCAAAATCATAGATACAGAAATGTTTGAAAATTTTTGATTTGTTATTTAATACAGCATGAGTAATATAAAAATTAATGCAGCATGAGTAATATAAAAGAAAAAACAAAAAGAATGGAGCACTTTGTTAGAAAATAAATGAATACAGGTGAAAAACTTGATAGGAAGGTATTTGATGGAATTCTTCATATTCAACTTCAGTTTTTAATAACCTTATCCAAAAATTCAAAAGTCTATCGAAGTTAAACGTCACTGTTTGAGGTTAAAGTTTTATTTACACCATTTTTCAAGTAAATTTGTGATTAAAGATGTTTTTTAAGGACTAAATTAATTTAATTTTAATTGTCATTACTAAGATGTCAACATCTTCTAAAATAAGAGCATTTTTTTTCTAAGCAGTGTTGTGTTGTTTGGTGTGATAGATCTCTCGTTAATTAAAAAAACACTGTATCTACTTTTTTGGTACTTATTTTTTCTTAAACTACAAAACTATATTGTGTAACTTCGAGAAAGGTTAATATAATATTATTAATGAATTATGAACGTATATGTATAGACCTCTATTTTCTATGTGAATGATTCTTAGAGGTTCTATACCTTTTTGTGTTCTGTTATCTGTATTGCTTTTTGATAATGTAATTAACGCTTGCTTTTATTTACAATGAATTAATATTTAGATCAAAGAGTCAATACAGTAATTTCCTAATTATAGTTACATACAATACTTAGTTATGACCAAGCTGACTCAGTCAATTACAACTATATTGGGAATATGGAATCTTTGGCACAATGACACTACTCAGTATATATCACCACTACACCAAACACTTTATTTTTGCACTCGACGCGCGTTTCGCTAACCATATTAGCTTCATTAGGAGAAATGGAAATAGGATGATATATACTGAGTATTGTCAATTACAGTTTAAAAGGAAAATAACTATATAGTATAGGTATACAACAATAGAAATAAGTTCTTTATAGGAGGAATAATAATAACAGGTAACTAAATCTTCAAAATTTTAATAGTAACCATAATTACCATCAAAATGGACTTCGATTAGGTGTATTGTCCATTTAACGAACTTATTTTCAGAATATTTTACCCTCTGGCACATATCGTCTGACAAAATCATATTACAAAAATTTCTTTGGAATCACATTAAAATTTTTCTTATTTTAATAGCATATTTGCTTCAATAATCCATTTATATCAATTATTTCAATAATCCCATTCCCCAGTGGTTTTGTGATCTTAACACGACACTTAATATTTAAACTTTCAAACCCAGCTTATAAGAAAACAAAATATACTGTCTAAAATTTGAAAATAATAAATATGTTGTTATAGGTTCTGTATTCCTTACAATATATTCACAGAAACTTTTGAAAGATTGGCATGAAAAAGGAGCAATGTAATTTATAGAGAAAAATAGAAAAAAAAGTCACTTTCAGAGTATTAATTGTACTTGCAATTAAACAGTGTTAAATTTATCAGGTTTATTATTAGAAAAGGTGTGTCAAACAATTAATTCAGATGAAGTTATTGAAAACTAGAAGCCTCTTGAGAATACACCTTTTAGAAAAAAATAATATGTTTTATTTATAATTTATCAAATATAAATAGTTTTAAATAACTGAATACTAGTTTACATAAAAATAATCTTTCTAAAAACCAGAATTTGGAGGATTATTTATTAATCATAAAAAAATTACACAGGCACACAAAAAAAGTTTTTCACTACCGAACAGATCGCTATACCTATATGTATTTTTGGGCGCTGAAACCGAATCCGAGGTCAGAATTGAGCAATCACGTCAGGATTTTTAAATAACCAGCCGAACTAAGTTTAGAAATAAATTTCAAGCTTTAATGACCAAATCACTCTACCAATACGAACGTTTTATTAAATCAATCAAGATTCCCTGGAAGGTCGTCTCTTGAGCAAATACGCCTAAACAAAATGTACATTAGTAATGATAATATTGTTTCATGCATATGTATTTTTTCAAAAATGCATTTAAGATAGTGAAAAGTTGTCTTGTGAAAGCAAGCAATAGAGATTTATTAAAGTAATCAATAACTCCAACAACTTTAATCGCATACCATGATTTCTATGAAATCATTGTTTCGACTAAAAACAGAGGAACTGCAAAAAAAATCATTAAAGCAGCAACTTAAATGTTGACGGATAATACTGTTGATGATTACATGTGATGTAAATAAAGCATAAGTAAATTTAGTTATGATTTAGAATAATAGTCTTAGCGCGCCCTGATTGAGTTAGAAATTTCTTATTCGCAAATTTTAGAGCATAAACAAGTGTGACTCGAGCAAATATTTTGCGAAAATAATTATATGGAATATTGCAATTCTCAACGGCACAACAATAACCTCCTTTCCCCATGATTATATAAATTGTTTCTCAACCTTTTCGATTCTCTTCATTCTTCACATCAAGAAACGATGGACAATACATTTCCAAAGACACATTCCGAGATCGGATGTAAACACTGAGCGGCCATTTTGAAAAAGGACCCGTCGACGCACGCGCCGTCAAAATCTCGTCACCAAATTGGAGCTCAGTTTCGTTACTGTAGTATGTTTACTGTGCCTTAACATTCCCTAATCCTATTGTATTTCACATTTTTCCGTCCCAAACAAATGAGATAGTGAACTTTACTCTATCGTTGACTCGCCCTGTATTGAATTTTTAGCATATTGTGAGAGGCAAAAAAAAGGTGTGAATAACTTATCTGTGACGTATAATGAAACCATGGTACTGTACCATGACCTCTCGCTATACGCGAAATCTATGGAGTGATCTCATTTTGCATTTCTACGGCCAATAGAGGCAAAAATCACAAGATGGCAAAAATAGATCATGGTTACCATCTTTTGGAACTCTGAAGGGATTTTGTTACTCAACTTTAAAAACGAAAAACTACAATTATTGGGTGATATTATGCGTCACTAACACAGGTCAACATTTGATCTAAAAAAAAACACTCGGAGCGGTATGGTCCTTATGGAGTTTTTGGGGTCGCTGATTACGATGAGCGGGTTGGTTAACCTTCATCACATTAGATTCAAGGTCATTTAAAGGTCAAATAGAGAAAAAACCGTAGGAAAAATCTGAAAAATTTTATGCATATGTTCTTGAGGTCCCTGAGTCCGAATCCGTAGTTTGTTTGACCTTACGCCTTTTTCCAGAGGTCATTTGAAGGTCAAATACAGAAAAAGCCGTAGGAAAAATCTGAAAAAATTTATGCGTATGTTTTTGAGGTCCCTGAGTCCGAATCCGTAGTTTGTTTGACCTTATGCCTTTTCCCAGAGGTCATTTGAAGGTCAAATAGAGAAAAAATCGTGGAATAAATCTGAAAAAATTCATGTATATGTTTTTGAGGTCCCTGAGTCCGAACCCGTAGTTTGTTTGACTCAAGCCGCCTTTCAGAGGTCATTATAGGTCATTTCATCATCAGTTTATGTTTATTTGAAAAATATGTAAGGTCATTTTGCGTTGTTAAATTTAATTTTGTTTTTATCGTACACTTGCGAAGCATACAGAGGTTAATTTACGGTACATTTTTATTGATTATATCTTATACATATCATTTTACATTTACGTTAATACATCACAATCAAAAATGTCTTTTATGCTGCTCGGTCATTACAAGGGAATTAATATGTGAAATATAAGCTAAATAATGGCAGGTAGACTGATGCAAGCAAATGTTTTAATACTGTTTAAAGGTACTTATTAGTAAAACTTAAAATATTGTTTATATCAAAAATAGACTATACAAATATTTTGACTAGTTTTGTGACTGTGAAATAGACTTTTAAAATCTAAAAAAAAATTTGACCTAATTTTTGTACTCTCGATGTTCGTTCCATATATCTAGTAAATTTAAAGTCCAGCCCGACTGTGTTTCTTGAGGTATAAATGAAACATTGAGCGCTATGTTATGTTTAAAATTTTGTTTTATAACTCAATTCCCAATACATTTCAAATTAATAATTCTAATGTCGAACAACCTTGTTATCAAGTAACCCTTAATCTGTATACTTCAATACTTGTCGACAAAGAAACTCTAATACCCAATATCTTTGAACCCAATAACTTACTTGTACAATAATCCTCATATCTACTTATACTCTCATATTGTCTTATATATATATGCGTAAGTTAACTACTAAAAATGATTCGGCTCATACTTCGTAAAGAGTCTCGAGTGTCCAAGTAGATTTTCGAAATCGCGCAGTCAGTATTTAATATGAATTAAGCATAAGAGTTTGCTTCTTTTAGTATTTATCAAAGCATGTTTGAAGTACTACTCTAAACGAGAACGCTTTCGTTTCTCGTGAAATGATCTTTGATTTCAATAAGAACTGGTAAAGTCACAGATGTTACACGTGCATATGAAATAGAATTCTTATTCTTTCGGTTGTACCCTTTCAAGTTTGTTAAGCAGAAGTAACAGTCGGTGGTATGGTCTGTTGGGGGGGTCTCCATATCATTGGCCGAGAAAATACCTGGTTGTTAATTCTATATAGAACATTGCGGCATTTATGACATATAGATTTTGGTGTGTAAGAGTTATCCAATGAGCTTGTATCAATATGATAAATTTGGTGATATTTTACTTTTAACGAATCTGAAAACATGAATTTCTTTTGTGGAATATACTCCCCACAAATAACACAAAAATTGTCGAGTTTAATGGAACATGACGAATTTTTGTAGCATTTGACTCTACAGAGCCCAAGTTTCCCACCAATGTAGAGCTACGGTCGCATGATGACGACGCCTGCGGGCCCGCTTTCCCACCCTGACCAGTCGCCGATTCTGGGTTTCCGGGACCCTGTCTCGTAATTTTTTTAGGAGTAGTTGCCATGACGGCATAAACGCCGTAACCCAGGGACTTCGCCGGATAGTGAGACAACTCCGTTGCCCACCGTCTCCACGTGGAGGTGCCCTGGGTGCAACTACACCTTAATACTTGAGTTTAAAGCGAGACTGAGCTAAATTTATAAAAAAGAAGAGAATAAATAATTTCGCGAGGAATGAAAAAGCATTTTATTGTCAAACTAAAACTCCAAATATATATACAAAGAGACTTAAAATGACCACCGTATATCTTTTGAGCATAAGATCATGCAGGATTTGAACTGAATGATCTGAAAAAATAATAGATGAATTTTTTCAGATTTTTTCCACTATTTTTTCTCTATTTGACCTTTAAATGACCTCTGGGAAATGGCGTAAGGTCAAACAAACTACGGATTCGGACTCAGGGACCTCAAAAACATACGCATGAAATTTTTCAGATTTTTCCTACGGTTTTTTCTCTATTTGACCTTCAAATGACCTCTGGGAAAAGGCGTAAGGTCAAACAAACTATGGATTCAGACTCAGGGACCTCAAAAACATACGCATGAATTTTTTCAGATTTTTCTTACGGTTTTTTCTCTATTTGACCTTCAAATGACCTTGAATCTGATGTGATGAAGGTTAACCAACCCGCTCATCGTAATCAGCGACCCCAAAAACCCCATAAGGACCATACCGCTCCGAGTGTTTTTTTTAGATCAAATGTTGACCTGTGTAATCTACAAATTGAGAGATGTCATAAAAGATAAACGTCGCGGAAAGCTACGTCGGAGTGTGAGATTATTGCACGACCAGGGGCCAGTGGACACTGCAGTTGTTGTCAAGACT
This sequence comes from Pachyrhynchus sulphureomaculatus, assembly GCA_019049505.1. Classification (NCBI taxonomy): domain Eukaryota; kingdom Metazoa; phylum Arthropoda; class Insecta; order Coleoptera; family Curculionidae; genus Pachyrhynchus; species Pachyrhynchus sulphureomaculatus. Next base: position 44,086,910 of record CM032448.1, read on the forward strand.
ACCATTTGGCAACGTGGTTTTCAGGACTTAAATCGTACAGGCCAGATTTAGCCCTCAGCAACCACTTTTCATTATCTAAATTTAAATAATCTCATGAAAAGCATACAATGAAACAACTACTTTTTTTACTTACGTATTTAAGACTCGCTTCATGATCTGGGTGACAGGCAGCAACTTCTATACAAAACGCATTTCCTTTCCCAACAAATTTAGGTACATTGACTGGTTTGCTTTTTGTGGATACTAAAATATAGTTAATGTAGTTTGGTAAATGACATCATTTTATTCTCATTCCGTTCTTAGTTCTCGTTACTTGCGTTTGTACCCAAAAATTGGTCAGTCCCTTTTCTGATATGAAAAGTACGTATTATCCATTTGAATTGGGAATTTCGTATGTAAAGTATAGGTAAAATATCAGGAATTTTCACACCTAGAACACACGCTTGTACGAGGGTGCATCGAAGAGTCTTGTAAAAAATAAGGTAAATAACATTTTTTTGCAAAAACAAAAAATTTACTTCTGAACATAATCTCCATTGAGCTTAATACATTTGGTCCAGCGATATTCCAATTTTATTATTCTCTCAGAAACAAAAATTGTTTCGAACTGTGCCTAACACTCGTTTACAGAACAGATAATCTCTTTATTTGACGATAATTTCTTCAACCAAACCAAATCTTGAGGTTAGAAAACAAAAAAAAAAGTCTTACTTGGGCCAAATCTGGGGAATAGGAAGGGTGGGGAATTATTTGGAATCCTAGCTCGTGCAGTTATGCCACTGCAATAGCTGATGTGTGAGAAAACGTATTGTCCTGGTGAAGGAACACTTTTTGTGCGCTAATCTTGGTCGCTTCTGCTTTAACTCACTAAGCAAAAGGCAACGTTGGGCAATAAGAGCCAGTTACTGCTTTATCCGTTTTCAAATAGTCAATCATGCTGATATCACTTTTCCCGCTGATGATAATTTTAATAATCTTTTTCGGCCCCTTTCACATTATTCGACCCACTGTTTAGGCTGCCGGTTTATCTTCGGGGTATAATGGCGGATCTATGTTTCGATTCCAGCCACTAAATGACGCCAGAAGTCTTTCGGATTACGCTGCAACTTTTCCAAAGACAATTTTTAATCCTCGTGCGTTTTAGGTCTGGAGTCAACAAACGTGGCACTAGGGTAGCCAGATTGGAAGACCAAAATATCTGGACCAAATTGCAAAATGTCGGGATTTTGGGGTTGTTGTCGGGAGAAATAAATATTATAAATCAAAATGTTACTTTTTATTTTTAAAATCAATAGCCTACAAGAAGACTTAACATTATTGGCGCATAATTAATTTACACTTAATTTTTACGTTGTCACATGTATTTGGCATTGGATTTTACTGATTCTACCAATTTGGAACCTTTCAGAAACGATTTAAAATTCAAACAATTTACATCAAAGTACAGCCTTAACTCAGCTTTTATTAAATGAAAGGCCATACAATTTCTCTCTTTGGTATATAAATTATTTAGCAGCTAAACACCGTTGCACAATAAGCATTGCTTACAGGAATTGACAATACAAATGATATAATTTTTTTTAAAATTTTTGAGGTCGTTTTGGTCGCATTTTTTAAAAAAATATGCTCAAATTTTGTCATTTGACATGTCCTTGTCTTTTGGAAGATGTTCAAATATTTCTCGAAGACAGCAGTAATCGGTATATAAGACATCATTGTCAATATCATTTGAAATATTAAGCACGTTGGGCAATTTGGAGAGCTCTTCCCATGTAAATAAATTTGCACCTTTTAGAGACAGTACAGCGAGCTTCTTATACAACGAGTTCTCAGAAAAATCATAGCGATCTTGCAAGTATTTAATGGCTTCGACGCAAAAAAGGGTTTTCTCACTATCGGAAACATTCCTTAATAAGGTTCTATTTTTGCTTCCGAAGAATTTGTCATGCAACCTGTTTTTAAGGTGGCTCATTAGTTTTCTCATTACATTGTCAATTTCTATGACAGTGCATGCCTCATTTTCCAATGCTAAAATTGCTACTTGAAACTCCAGCATTACGTTGTGTACAAAGTACAAATAAGCTTCTGAAATCCCTTCCTGTTTACATTCGTTGACCCCTTCAATGTTATCAAAATGGGTTAGAGTTTTAGATACAAATTCCCATCTCCTTTTTACTTTCATTTTCTTCTTTCAACAAAAAATACTGCTTTACAGCAGGCTAGCAATGCAGTAAACGATCTAAAGCGGGCAAAAGAGATAGCCATCTTGTTGGGACATGGCGAAGAAGGTTTTTGTACTCGACACAATGTTTTTATAACGATGCTTTCGATATCTACTGACAAAACTTTAAGGGCGTATTTGACGCAATTGTTAATTACATGGCAGTTACAGTTTGCTGTAATCAGATAATAATAATAATAATAATAATAGCTTTTCCCATTAATAGGGTAAATTATTTAGACATTTACATATTCAATGACAGTCTGTAGTAATTGCTTCTTAGTACAACAGTATATATCACAAACACTACAAATACGATTAAAATTAGTACACATTACATGAATAGGTGAATTCAATAACAAATTAGTATTAGGTCTGTCACATCTAAAAAACATACTTGATCGTGAGTGTATCCGTGGCACATTGATGTTAATACGAGACAGTATATCCGTGCAATCAATCATATTGTGCAATACTTTATATAGTAATAATATTGAGGCACAAAAACTCTCCTGATTCCCAGGCTAAGAATATTTGTCTGTTCACACAAATAATCGCTGCTGATTCCCCGTTCAGGATACATTCCATTAATCTTAAACAACAGAAATTTCAGAAATCTCCTCTGCACTTTTTCAAGTGAAACTCTATGCACCTCGTACATTGGACTCCAGACAATACTTGCATATTCCAGTTTCGAGCGAATAAAGCAGAAATACAAAATCTTCGGTGATGCAATATTAGTGAAACCCCTACAATTCCTAATGATGAACCCGTAAGACTTCATTGCTTCAGAAACTTTCAATGCTATATGCTGAGTAAATGTTAGTTTTGCGTCAAAAACAACTCCCAAATCCTTAGCTGTGCTACACCTACTTAAATTATGGTCTTGAATTCTATATTGAAACTCTATTGACGCTACCCTCCTAGTATATGTTAGAACTTTGCATTTTTGAGCATTTAGATGTAGTTTGTTGTCACAACACCAAGAATGCACGAAATTCAACTGGCTTTGTAGATAGGAACAATCCTCAGTTTTTTCTATTGGCATAAACATTTTTAAATCATCAGCATAAATTAGCCTGTTACATTTTAAATCCTCGCAAAGGTCATTTACGAACATAATGAAGAGCAAGGGTCCCAAATTTGAACCTTGTGGAACGCCGGAGGTAGCCACAAATCTTTCTGATTTGAATCCGTTGTAGGCTACAAACTGAGTTCGATTAAACAAGTAAGATGATCGTTTGTCTCTTGTAATATTTGGATTACTGAATTGTTTACGCCATAATTTACGGAAGTGTTATCCGCGCTGTAAGCAGTTAACTGAGTCAATTTTAAATCATGGAACCATTGATTTTTTCCAAATATATCCTTGGACAATTCAAATGAATCATTATAAACATCCACCAGCTCTTTAGATATCCTTGTCTCTGTATTACGGCGTCTCCCCCGTTCGTTCCGTTCGACAGTGAAGGGAATGAACGTGAAAGCGCGCGGCAATTTCAAATTATTATTTTGTATCGAAACTTTACGAGAAGCTGTTTGTCGGGAGATTTTGTATTTTGTCGGAAGTCTGGACATCATATGAAATGTCGAGAGAATCCAGACGAATCCCGACCATCTGGCAACCGTACGTAGCCCCCATCACCCACTCAGCTTTTTATTTTTTTGAACTTCATGCAGGATATTATGAACTCGTACATATGAGATGCCTACCATGTCAGCAATCTCACGGAGCTTAAGGCGACGATCTGCCATCACGACAGCATGAATTTTATCGACCATTTCTTCAGAAGTACGGTCAGGTTTAAATTCATTTATTCAGTAATAATTCTTTTTAGTGTTTCGTACGGAACACTTATAAGATTACTTTGGTGTCTGTCTGTCACACCCGATTTTGTTCGAAACTATTTGATGTAGAAAGTTGAAATTGATGCCAAATCAGAGCTGTGTAGTTTTGAAAGTTAATTTTTGATTAAAGGGATTAGTTTTGGGGGTGAAATCGTAAGAGAAAAGTCATCGAGTGGGGTCTCAAATGCAAGCTTGTAAAAACACTAATAGCGCTAGTCTGACTTGCATTTGGCCATTTTTTTTATGGACTTAGCACACGCTGGTTTTGAATCGCTGTAGATTGTACTTGGTAGGAAACACTGGCTGGCCGTGGCTCGGTGGCGTAGTACTTTGCTAGTATGCAGAAGGTCGAGGGTTCAAACCCGCAGGTCGATATGTCTATTTATTAAATTATTTAAGTGTATTTGGCCTGGTCATGTATATAGGTAGTAGTTGTTTGCAAAAATGCAAATAACATCCGTGGCAGCACTACCGCGTTGTTTAAAACGTGCCGTGAAATATAAAAATGTATGTTTTTGGCACTTGGATAACGTTGACGGGTATTACGACATCCTCGCCGATATCCTTGGGATATGGAAAAAGGGTAAAATTCTTACTGAGGCGGGGAGGTCAGCGATTAAAAAAAAAGTCCTAGGCAAATTATTCCAAAGGGATGAGGTTCTCTTTATAAAAGACTACTTTAAAAAGACTACTCCCAGTTGACTGTTGTGTCTTTGGTCGCTTTGGGCGGCTTTCGCCGGCTGCTGTTCAAATAGTGGACTGCCGATTTGATTCCGGCATGTAGTGATGGATCCATGTTTCATCCATTATCACATATCACATGAAAAAATTCTCTTGATTGCGCTTAAATAGGTCCAAACAGCGTTGAGAATCATTAACACTTTGTTATTTTTGGTCCACTGTGAGCAAACGCGGTACCCATTTTGAACAGAGCTTCCTCATGCCGAAATGTTCATGCAAAATATGATCAACACATTCTTTTGATATCTTTAGGGTGTCAGCTATTTGACGCAATTTCACTTTACGGTCATCCAAAACTATTTTGTGGATTTTTTTATGTTTTCCGGTGTAACCACCTCATTTGGGCGTCCAGAGCGTTCAGCATCATTTGTGTCTGTACTAACGCGTTTAAATTCAGCATACCAGTAAATGATGAGCGATTTTCTAGGGGCAGAGTCCCGGTAACATTGACATTGCTTTGCTTGAACGGTATTTTTTTTTCCATCAAAAAAACACACGAAATTCGATTTTTTTCATTGTTTTGAAAATATCAAAAGAAGTGTTACTAAAACTACTAAACTACTGTAACTTAGTAAACTAATCGTCGAAATGTCATGAAATTTTGACAGGTCTCGTTTGAAGGTTGGTACTTCCTAAAAATCATATGGATTTTTTGAAAAGGGCGACATCTATGTGTCAGACCAAAAACTCCTGAGCCTACGTGTTAACTATTTTAGGAGCACACTTATTTTGATTTGGAACTTTCTGTCAAAAATATTACTTGTTCCACTCAGATCGTCTTTGTATATGAGAATACACATTCATCTCTTTTGTGTTCATTTAGAATTATACAATGCTGACATGTGCAAGGTTGTTACCCTTAAATTAGTTTATCTGCTAGTTCGTTGTGGCTATTACTTACTTAAACTTTTGGATAATTTTTCCATCATATCAACATAAGTTAGTCTTGGGTCTATTTCATACATTTTAACTTTTTCTATTTCCTTGAGGATTTCATAGCTGCCAATTGAAGTAGATGATGCTGCGACAGTCCTTCAAAAACATAAATTATATGTTATAAATACGGATAGCTATAAGGCAGACCAAATCGCAATGTATGAGATAAACTAACGTTAATAATGTCAGATTTGATTGGTACCAGAAACCAACAGCACCTGGTAGATATTTAAACTATTGGTCCAACTAACCATAAATTTAATACTGTGATAGCTATGAGAAATAGAATCACTAATATTAGCGATGATAGTTTTCTTCAAAAGAATTTAAATAAATTGTATTTCATTTTTTCGAATAACGGTTACCTTAAGCACATCTTGAAGAAACTATTCTTTAATTCTAATGTTTTATGATGATCCTATTGAAGACACCCCTAATGAGGTTAAATACAGGAAGTTGCCTTTCATAGCTAATCTTACAGATAGAATAGTTTCAATTTTCGAAGCTTACCCAGATTTAAAGATAGCTAAATACAACCTACTTAGCAATTCCAAGCTTTTTACTCATGTTAAACAAAAAGCACCCTTAATGTATTGCATCAGTACGGTCTATGCGTAATCCTATTTGGATTGCCGTTCCACTTACATAGGATAAACCTCCCAATGGTTAAAGCAAAGGATGGCACAACATAAAAGGGATTGCTTAAGGACGAAAAGATCTTGTGCTCTTGTAGACCACCAGTCAGGGGCAGGGCTTAAATTCGATTTCATTAACGTTGAAATATTAGCGCAAAAATCAAATTATTAAAAGCGTTTTGTTCCTTGAGATTAGTAATATACAGAGGGACAAACATTCCATCAACTATAGGACTGATACTAGTAAATTAAGTAATATATATTGTAACATTCTATCCTCCTAATTTAAGATTGTTGTTCATGATTGACATGTGTTTATAACATTTGTTTTAAATTTTTTACCACTGTAGTGAATATGAATCAACAGACTTATCTAGTAGTTGGTTTTTTAGTCCCGTGTCAGTGTTTGGTGAAGCGTCTTTGTTTCTTCTTTGTTTGGTTATGTATTTTGTATTAGAATATGTTAAGTTTAAGACCTTTTAACTCTAGTTGGTAAGTAATTTTATTTATATAGACGATGGTTTCGTTGGCTGATGTATGAATCTCTTTATAGTTGACTTCTGAAGAAGCCAAAAAATGGTCGGCGAAATATTGAGTATGAACAACAAATGAGTGTTTAAATAAAGCATAATAGACCGCTGTCCTGAAATTTCTTCCAAATAACTTTATCCCTGTCTTTTATGGAGCTCAGAATATCTTTTAATCACACATGAACGAACTACCCTGTAAATATCCTTACTCTGAAGTAATGTTTTTTTGTGTCTTCATCGTCTTCATCATATTCATCAAAAGTAAATATATCGGAATTTGTAAAAATCAAAGAATATTCACTCTCGCTCTCGTTAACGTCAACAAGGAAGTCATCTTCGTCTTCAAAATCAGAGGAAAACATTCCTCCTTTTGGAATCTTCTCGGCTTCTACATATTCAGTTATACTAAAAATATTAAAAAAAAGATTGGTAAAGGTATTTATCTAGTAGTACGCCTGTAAAGGTAAGTTGTAAAATTAATTCAGATTCCTCGACTCTAATAACCTTGCAAGGACGTTTAATACGAAATATTCGAAGTCATTCTTCTAACTCTCTATTGCAGCCGTCTTTATATGATTGATTAAGAATAAGCGTCAAGAATTAGAAGAAAATTGTCTTAATGTTTTTGAAACTAGACAAAATTTATTGAATCTCACCACTTGCATAGCCTTCCTGAAGCAAAAATTATAGTTTGGGCTCCTACTTTAAATATTATATGTGTATAGTAAAATCCCAAGATATAAGATCCTGCCTTTCTGCCTTTTCAATGGAGCAATAAACGACCCTATTAAGGTTTTGTGCATAGTTGCCAGGTATTATGATAAACGTATTTTTATTTTACCTGCTTTGTATACCACTCTCACTTGTACCTACAATTATATTGGATCTATTTTTACCTATATATTTACTACCTGGCAACCTGATTTGAAGCTCTTTAAGTATTTGATAATATAGGCCTAATGACCACAGGTTCCCATTAAGATTCGAAAGATACTTTTTAATATTTTTTATTTTTAGTTTTACTTACACCTTACAACGTAACGGTTCTATTTTAGTTATGTGGCATCCGTGGAAAAATTGTAATAGTGGCTATCGCAAGAGAAAACATTTATCACTTGACGCTAAACAAATAGTGAAAAATGTTTACGAGAGTTTGGTAAAAAGAAATTTGAATAAACAAAGTGCTTTGCAAGGAACCAGTGAACTAACAAAAACCCCAATTTCTACGATTAAGGGTATTGTAGGAAATCCATCCCTCAGGAACAGGAAAAAAAACTGAAAGATTTTCAAATGCATCATGTAAACCAGTGATTCCCAAAGTGGTTCGGGTGGACCCCCAGGGGTCCACGGGAGACTCGACGGTGGTCTACGTTGGCGTGAAAAAAAAATGGGGGTTCACAAGTTGTAAGTGGGGGTCCACGAAAATTTATCTGGTTTCGATAGTAAAGAACAAAAATGTTGGCTTGGCTTTACCTATCAATGTAGGCAGATAATACACTACTCAAAAAAATTAAGGGAGCAAAAAAAAATTCCAAATTTTTCGGTGATTTTTGACAGGCTGTATTTCGGTGAAAAATGGTCGTATTGCGACTTTAAAAAAAAGCATTTTGAAGCTTTAAGATTCTAATTTTCAGATTTTTTGCCTAAAATTTTTTAGGAGCTACGGTTCTCATGCAATCCTAACAGAGAGCGCGAAAAAATAATATTGCAAATATTTTGCTTTTTTTTTGGTCCACGGGCTTGAAAAAAAATTTTTCAGTTAGACCGGCATATGGATCAGATAGCCTGTTTATTTAGCATTAATGTCCTTGTTTTAAAACCTCCCTTAATTTTTTTGAGTAGTGTATTTTAAGAAGGTCAACGACTGTTACTTGAAAAACTTGCATATTCGATATTCAGTACAACGCGCATCGAGACTTGCAAAGCGCCGCCCGCCCGCCCGCAACGCAACCCGTTCAGACGTGCAAAGGGACGAAATACGACTTGTGCTGTGCTTGCAATCTTGCATGAACTTGTTTGATTTCTTCACCAATATAAATACGAATGCTAAGGACAAACGTTACTCATTTGTTTCCGGAATTTTGAAAAGAAAAGTGTGAGTGAATCGATGTCAGTGTTTGCCAGTGCCGGAAAAAGTAAGTACCTGCCTATTTGTTATTCATACTTTTATTTTATATATGTAATAATATTATATTTGTTATGTTTGCGTGTAGTAGGTACGTAATAAAAATTAAATACTGAACAGGGCCATTATTCGATACTTCTATAAAAGAACATAAAGCCGAGAAAGATTGAACTTTTAGTACTTTTTATTATAAAAGTATTTATTTACCCGACTGTGGTGATTCACTAAAGGAGAGATATATGATTGACCTGCATGTTTGTACATATTTCAGTGCCCTCGTAGTTGCTAATGCTAAATGACTAAAAATATTTTCATAAATTGTACGTGTCTTTATGTACAACTCGTAACGTACATCAAAGTAATAAATGAATCATTAAAATCGCGGAGTCTTGATGTCAAAATATTCTTTAAAAGTATTTTCTCTCGAATTTACAGAAATGTATCAAAATATAATTAATCAAAAAATATTTTATATTACATTAAAATAGGTTCAGCCGTTTTGTGAAAACCTCTATATGAGTCTTAGCAGTTTATTGCTTTTAATAATTAAAACCAGTTTTGCCGCCGGCATTTTGGTTGTTTTATTGCAATAATTAATTAATCCTATTTTATTCTGTGAAAATAGCCATATCCTATTAAAGTCGCCCTATGATTACTAAAACAAACATTTTTTCTTTACAGGTAGGTAACTGATACGAAACATGGCTGAATCTAAGAAGAAATGTCAGTGTTGATTATTTGAAATTTGGTTTTCTTCCATCAAAGGCAGACAAACGATTGCCCATATGCCTTTTATGCAACAAAGTTTTGAGCAATGACTCTATGAAACCATCGAAGCTCGAAGATCATCTAAAAAGGTGTCATCCTGATAAAATAAGTAAAGATTTAAAATATTTTCAAACATTGAAGGGAAATATGAAAAGAGACCGACCGTGCACAGTATGTTCACTTCAACGTCTCAAAGTAACGATGATGGCTTGCGGGCATCTTACAATATATCATTGCTTATAGCGAAATCTGGAGAACCGCACACCATCGGAGAACAGTTAATTTTACCCGCTGTTGAAGAGGTTTTAAAAACTGTTCTGCACAAACCTCCATTTGACGTACTCAAAAGAATTCCTTTAAGTAACAACACTTTACAAAGACGTATTGATGAAATGAGCTCTGATATTGAAAGCTTCTTGTGTAATTATCTGCAAACAACTCATTTTTCTATTCAACTGGACGAGTCAACTTTACCTGGTAAAGAAGCATTATTATTGGCATATGTTCGATTTGTTATGGACGAAAAAATCCATGAAGAGCTGCTATTCGCGAAAACTTTGGAGACGGACACTAAAACCGAATCAATATTTAATGTCCTGAGTGATTTTTTTTAAGGAAAAATCGATTTCATTTATAAACATTATTTTGGTGGCAGCCATCTTAAAAGAATTATACCAGGAGTAACTGCAATTCACTGTGTCATCCACCGACAACACCTGGTAGCGAAAAATTTGAGTGATAGATTGCACCAATCGCTTCAATTTGTGACTAAAGCAGTTAACAAAATAAGAAACAATGCGTTGAATACCCGTTTATTTGCACAATTGTACGACGAAAATGATGAAGACTTCCAACGATTGCTCTTACATACTGAAGTACGCTGGTTGTCGAAAGGGGCATGTTTAACAAGATTTAACTCACTTTTTGAATCAGTTTTAAAGTCTCTGGAAAGTAAAGATCCAGATTTAAAAGAAAAACCTGATCAAATTGAAAGCAGACTTGGCGTATTTGACAGATTTGTTTAAAAAATTTAATGAAATTAACTTGCAGTTACAAGGGGACAGCCTAAATTTAATAAAAACAAAGGTGTAATTTCGGCTTTTCTTGGAAAATTGAAGTTTATGAAGCAAAATATTAGTCGGCGCAAATTTTCCTAGTTTCCAAACTTGTCACAGGCAGAATATCTTGATGAGGATAGTCAGACATACGTTCAACATTTAAATGCGCTGCATGATGACTTCAAAAATAGATTTGAAGATATTCTGACGATGGAAATACCACCATGGATCATAAATCCATTTGATGAAACGGAAGTGGCGAATGTGGTATTACAAGAGGAGCTACTCGAGCTTAGCACCAATGAGGAGCTGAAGGTGAAATTTAAAAAGGCTATCAAACATTTGGCTGCAGGCAGAAATACCCGAAAAATATCCTGGACTGTGGGAAATTGCGAGAAAACTTTTGATAGCGTTTCCTTCGTCATACCTTGTCGAAAAAAGTTTTAGTGTCGTTACAAACCTATTAACAAAAAAAGGAGCAGATTGAACATCACAGAACGGGGAGATTTGTGGTTATTCCTTACAAAACTGAAGCCAAATATTGATAATTTGCTGTCAATCCATCAAGTACATCCCTCCCCATTAAAATTATGACTATTTTTTTTTAATTGTTGATTTGCATTGTTGAAGTTACGGTACGTTATTAATGTTTAATTTTAATTCTATTAAGTCTGTAATCATATTATTTTAATAAATAGAACACAAGAAAATATATTATTTTTCTCTTTATTTTTACCACTCCGAATTTAGGGTTGGAACTCAGCCACGACGAAAATTTCCATCGTTAGACCTAATCTTCACATTTTTGACGAGTTTTAGGAATATGGTAGAAATGTAGCAGCAGGGGGTCCACCGAAACCAGTAAAATTTTGAAAAGTGGTCTACGAGAAAAAAAAAGTTGGGGTACCTCTGATGTAAACGGTTGTGAAAAAGACGTCATCAGGAGAAAAATATATTCTATGTATGAGAGCAGTTGGTGCCGACACTAGACAAAATAAAATTAAAACTGGTGCAGGACGGGACCAATATACATTGTGGCCGATCAACCCTTCACAGAATTCTCTTAAGAACGGGATTCACGTTCCGAAAAATCAACAAAAGGCAAGTAGTGATGGAGTCACAAAGATTACGAATCTTGCGACATACTTATTTACGAGAAATTAAAAAGTAATTGATCAGAGAATTGGCCAATAATTTACCTTCACGAAACATGGTTCAATACCCAAGACACTGTGCAAAAAGGATGGGTCGACAGCAGTACAAAATGTCAGACTTGTCTACTATTATTTGGCCAAAACATAAAAAGATTCTAGTTTGGACTATCACGAAGACACGACCGCAGAGCTTTTTGAAAGTTGGTTTTAAAATTCCCTTTTGCCAAATGTTTCTCGAACAGAGTGTTATAGTTATGGACAATACAAGTTACCATAGCCGCCTACTAAATAAGGTTCCTTATGCAGCCAACATCAAATCGGAAATACAGGAATATATGTTAGAAAAGGACATTTATTTTTACTTTAGTTATAAAAAAAGTGATCTTTTGGAAGTTTTGACAGACTATAAATTGAAAAAGAAATATGTTTGTGATAGTATGGCTAAGAAAATGGGCGTTTTGCGGTTTCTTCCGTAGTATTGTGTGTTTAATCCAACTGAACATATTTGGCGTCAAGTTAAATCAAAAATAACGGCACAAAATGTTTCTCCTACTTTAAGCGTGTCAGTGTTTGAATTAGTAAAAAAAGTTACACACGTTGTTAAAGTTGAAGATTCATATATTTATGTAATAATATAAAACCACTAATAATTACCTTAGCTGATGACAGTGATAGTGAAACCGAATTAGGCTTAAGTTAAAATATATTTTTATTTATGCAATATGTCCCCTCTTGTAAACCCCATTCATTCAAACTGTATATTTGTACTCCTTATCCATTTGTTTTTACATGCATCTATAAATAAACATCTCCAAAAACACTTATAATTTTATTTATTTGCATTAATAAATAAAATTCTTAAGTTCATCTCTGCAACCTATTATCAACAAAATGTCAGAATTTTTATTTTGCCCACTTAAAACGGCAAAAATCAGGATCTTATATTTTTGGGACAGGCTAGATCGTGCACAAGTACCGACAGAAAGACAGATCGAAGGGAATGTTTGTCGTGATCCAAGGACTTTAAACCGTGAAAAAGTGCAAAAATGGAGAGCGATTTTTCCACGAATATATAACTATCCTTTAGCAAGGCAAAAAATATTTATCTTAACTTTCTTAGCATCTTTTGTAAGTCTGAGAATTTCTAACATTTTTCGTAGAGAAAGTCTTTCCGATAATCAGTACAATTCAGTAGTATAAAAACACAAATTTAAAAGTATATATATATATATATAAATATATATATATATATATATATATATATATATATATATATTATATATATATAACAAGGATTTTCTACAGCTGACGCTGTCTTCCTTCTCTCAGCCCTTGATTCCATCCGTTTCTATCTTCCCAGTCTCCGTCTGTTAGACCCCTGTCCTCCATAGCCTCGTCCACATCCTCTCTCCACGATCGTCTGGGTCTTCCTCTTTTTCTTCTCCCTATAGGGCTTCACTCCGTTATTTTCTTTATCCACCTATTATCTTCGCTTCGTCTTTATGTGTCCATACCATTTTAATCGTTTTCCTTCAATGGTGTTTATTGCATTCTCTTTGATGTTCATTCTGCTTCTTATTTCTTCATTTGTTATTCTCTCCATACGTGTCACTCTACAACATCTTCTCCAATACTCCATCTCTAGCGCGTTAATTTTAGATTTATTTTCTTTTGTTGATCGTCCATGTTTCTGACCCGTATGTCATTATGCTTTGTATTATTGATTTTGTATATGCGTGTTTTTGTTTCTTTTTGTAATGTGCGTGTCCCACAGGATCGAATTTAATTGTCTTATGCATGTTCGCGTTTGTCCTAATCTAGCTTTAATCTCTTCTTCTGATGTTGCGTTTTTTGAAATGATGGTTCCTAGATATTTAAATCTATCGGTTCCTTTGATTTTTGTTTCATTATCTACTTCTAGATTTTCCACGTTTCCCTCCTTTGTTAGATATTCCGTTTTATCAAAGTTTATTGCTAATCCTGCTTTAGTGTATTCTTCTTTCAGTTTTCTTACCATATAACTGAGGTCTTCCTCATCTTGCCCTATGATTACTTGGTCGTCTGCGAAACTTAGAGTATATAAGTAATCTTCTCGTATTGGGACTCCCATTCCACTACATTTTTGCTTCCATTTTTTTTGATGTTTGTTCGAAGTATATTTTGAATAGTGTTGGGGATGCAGAGCATCCTTGTAATAGGCCTTTTTGATGTTTGGAGTCTCTTCCCTATTTTATGTCCTCTTTTTATGTTCACTGTGTTGTTTTCGTAGAGAGCTTTTACTGCGTATATTAGTTCTTTGTCAATGCCTATTTCTTTCATTGCGTTCCATAACACAGCCCCACAAAAAAAAAAGTGGGGTATCCTTTGATGCGATATATCAGATCCGTAGTATTTTTGCCCGCTGATCACGAATTTGACGTCAGAATATCGCCATCACATCTCAATTTTTTTCTAACCTCAAAAAATAGGTAAAAATTAGTAAAAATTAAGAAAAATATACTCCTAAAAAATTGATTCAAGCTTTTTCATGAATCCAAAGATGTATTAATATGTATTCGGACACGCTAAGCTAATATTCATCGGTTGGATTGAGCCATACAGTTCTGTTTTCTTTTCTAACCTCAATAAATCAGACAGATATAGTGCTTCTCGAATGCAAAAACGAATTCAAATTAAAATTCAACCAATCCTTACCAAATTTGGCACACGGAGATTTTTTGGGTCGCAGATCACGGATCTGAGGTTGGATTTGCAAAATTCAAGATGGCAGATGTTTTCGCGCCATTTTGAACGCCGAGAAAATTCATCGGTCGATTTTTATTCTTTCTACCTGCATCCAGGGCACCTCCACGTGGTGACGGTGGCAACGGTGTTACTCCACTAGCCGGCAGAGTCCCTGGATAACGGCTTAGATGCCGTCATGGCAGGTAGAAGAAAGAGAATTACGATGCAGGGACTCGGAAACCCAGTATCGGCGGGTTGGTCAGGGTGGGAAAGTGGGCCCGCAGCCGTCGTCATCCAGCGACCGTAGCTCTTCATGTGTGGGTGACTTGGCTCATGTAGAGTATAATACTACAAGAAAACGGTCTCACGGTACAAGGACTTTTCATAAGTGCGATAAAAACAGTGATTCAATTTTGTTATATTTGCTGTCAACACGTATTGAGTAAAATGGGGTCACCGATAAACAGATAAGATTAAAACCTTATATATAGGATTGTTTTAACATTGAAATACAGCACCAGGATACAGATTGGGTTCCCCACATCATTTGCAGTTCTTGCAAAATAATGTTGTACATCAATAAGAAGGCGATTTAAATATTCCAGACCAGCAATATGGAATAGACCATAGAGTGAAAATGATTGCTACTTTTGTATGAATGTTGTATCTAGGCATAACCGAAAAAATAAAAGCACTATTACTTGTAACGATGTTTCGACAGTAACAAGACCAACTAAACTAATTCCGCCTCCTGAACCACTTGATGCTGATGTTATGGAAACAAATGATTTCACCTTATCAGTTCATGCCGAAAACATTGAGACTGTCGAAAAAGATTTAAACACTGTTACTAATGAATGTTCTAGTGACAACCTATCATATACTAGTGACACAGATAAAGAATTTCTACATACATACAACGTAAACCAGAACCAATACGCGTATCACAGTCAGAACTTAGTGATCTAGTCAGAGATTTAGGCTTATCCAAAGATGGTTCAGAGCATCTTGCTTCCTTTTTAAAGAAAAGACATTTACTTAAGCCAGAAGCTACGATTTCTTATTATAGAAACAGAGATGAAGAATTTCGAAAATATTTTCACAATGGACGAGGAATTGTCACTTTCATATTGTACCGATGTAAAAGGTCTAATGGATGAATTTCAAAATAACTCATACGATCCTGAAGAATGGAGACTGTTCATTGATTCTTCTAAACGGAGCATTAAGGCAGTTTTGCTGCATAATACCAACGTTTAACGCTCCCATTCCGATTGCTCATTCCACAGTTATGGAAGAGCAATATGAAAAAATGAAGCAGCTTTTGATAAAAATAAAATATGCTGATCATAATTGGAAAATTTGCGGAGATCTGAAAATTGTAACAATATTGCTTGGCCAACAGTCAGGGTTTTACACTTTATTCCCTGTTATAAATGTCTGTGGAATAGCAGACAGGGAACGTCATTATAAGAAAAAAATTTGGCCAACAAGAGAATCGTTCACTCCCTGGTGAAAATAATGTATTGTTTCCACCATTGGTAGATCCAGGAAAAGTTCTTATTCCTCCGCTTCACATTAAGCTTGGACTTATGAAGCAATTCACGAGAGCATTAGATACAAACGGCCCATGTTTCAAATATTTGCATAAAAAATTTCCGAAATTTTCTGAAGCTAAAATTAAGGCAGGCGTATTTGACGGGCCACAAATAAGAAAATTGTTTCAAGATTCATTATTTGTTACTAAAATGAATAAAGTTGAAAAAGCTGCTTGGCTTAGTTTTAAAGAAGTCGCAACAAACTTTTGGGAAATAATAAAAGTCCTAAGTACAAAGAAATAGTCGAGAAAATGGTAAAAAATTTTCAAACATTAGGTTGCTTAATGAATCTAAAATTACATTTCCTGGACTCCCACATCGATGATTTCCCAGATAATCTTGGTGACTACAGTGAGGAGCAAGGGGAACGTTTTCACCAAGATCTGAAAATCATAGAAAATCGGTATCAAGGACGATGGGATGACCATATGCTAGCGGACTATTGCTGGTCGCTAAAAAGAGAAACAAGTCCTCAAAAGCGTTTGGGCAGAAAGCCTTTGAATAGGTCATTCGCGGAAAAAAGAACAAGATACAGCCAAAAAAAGGAAAGTTAGGCGCGGGTCTAACCTTCGCAATTCTAGGGCTTAAGGGTCTACTATTTGAGAGTATATGGTTTAAAAGTCCTGGTTTTGAGTTTATTGGGTCTCATTTTTAAAGTTACAGGGTTATTGAGGTCTATTTTTTGAGGTTACAGGGTGTGGGAGTCTAAGGTTTCAGGGGTTTAGGGTTTAAGAGTATCAGGTTTGAGGATTCCGCAACTGTATACCAAATTTGGTAGGAATCGGTTGGTTTTCAAAATTTTCCGCCATCTTGGATCCGCCATTTTGAATTTTGCAAATCCGACCTCAGATTCATGATCAGCAACCCAAAAAACCCCCGTGTACCAAATTTGGTAAGAATCGGTTGAATTTTAATTTGAATTCGTTTTTGCATTCGAGAAGCACTATATCTGTCTGATTTATTGAGGTTAGAAAGAAAACAGAACTGTATGGCTTAATCCAACCGATGAATATTAGCTTAGCGTGTCCGAATACATATTAATACATCTTTGGATTCATGAAAAAGCTTGAATCAATTTTTTAGGAGTATTTTTTTCTTAATTTTTACTAATCTTTACCTATTTTTTGAGGTTAGAAAAAAATTGAGATGTGATGGCGATATTCTGACGTCAGATTCGTGATCAGCGGGCAAAAATACTACGGATCTGATATATCGCATCAAAAGTATACCCCACTTTTTTTTTGTGGGGCTGTGTAATCTTTGTCTTGGTACTGTGTCATAGGCCTTTCTTATGTCTATGAAGGCTAGATAAACTTCTCTATTCTTTGCCAGTTTTTTTCCATTGTTTGTTTTATAGTGTATATGTGGTCTATACATGATTTTCCGGCCGTAAAGCCTGCTTGGTCTTCTCCAATTTTTCCTTTTATATGTTCCTTCATGATATTTTTAATAATTTTTCCATACAAACGTCCCATACTCGATATTATGCTTAGGCCTCTATAGTTTGTGCATTTTCTGCGGTCTCCCTTTTTAAATATAGATACTATATAAGCTTTTGACCATTTCTCTGGTATTTTTTTCTCCATTTATCGCTCTGTGGAATATGTTTCTCAGCATTCGATGTAATTTATTAGACCCGTACTTAATTATTTCATTTACCACTCCCCCAGGCCCTGCAGATTTATTATTTTTGAGTGATTTTATTGTCTTCTTTACTTGCTCATAGCTTAGTTCTATCTCTTTTATTTCCTTATTCTGTTCTTCTTCAGGGTTCTCTTCTTGGAATTCTTGTCTATCTTCTGTTAGCAGCTTCTTATAATTTAAAAGTAATTTAAATTTAAAAGTATATTTTTATAAAATAAATTTAAATTTTCTTAATAGATACATGAGCGACATGAACAATATAACGAGCAAATTTGAATATCTCTATTGTTAAATTAGTTTTTTTATACAATTTTCCAATTACTTTGCCAGTTCAAGGCAGTATTGTAATCGTGAAAAAATCACCTTACAAGATCTATGCACTTTGCACTGCAGTTTCAGGACCTCTATATCCCAAAAATATAATTCCAAAATATTGTCGGTTTTAATCCAAATTTGGCACATATATCATACTTGAAATACGAAAGGAACCTACATTTTTAAGTTATGTATATCATATAATGTATCAGTATATTTGAGAGGAAGTGGGTGGAGGTCAACAAATTCTGATTAAATTTAATAGTATTATAAATATTCTCCCTAGTTTTTAGTTGCGCTAATAAGATTATTGAAAGTTGAAGTATTTAGAGTCAAATATTTCAGGGGTTGAAGATTAGTGAAATTACTTCGAACATGTCGTATTGTAGGGGTCTTAGAGTAAAGGAATCTAAAAATTTAGGTACTTTTCATTATTTTGAGTTTTTAACAGGAAATATGTTTAGAGAGAAATGCCAGGTTTTATATGTCACTATCTGTAAAGTCCTCGTTCAGCTTAATGTTCAAACATTAGTAGAATCAGTGCTTAATTCTACTCTAACTTGAGTTGTTTTTATGGACATAACACTTATGCTGCAGGGAAATCTCTAAAGCACGTGTACGGAGAAAGCAATTTTATGTTGGTCTTGATTCTCTGTAAATTGTACAGGGTGGGAAACATTCCCATATTACCGACAGCAGTGCAACTGGTCGGTAGTTGTTTCACAAGGTCTTCTTGCCTTTTTGGGTACCGTCAAAACTGTAGCACATCGCCAGCAGGAAGGATATGTTCTCTTTCTGTGGGATTGGTTGTACAGTCTACCAAACGAACCAAAGCATGCGAAAAAATAATGTCAACTTCGATGCCGGCCAAGATGACATCGGAAAACCTACTTTAGGATTATAGCCCAAATATTGAAGCTGTGTCCCGTCAACAATGGTCAAATTTATGTTTGACCATACTAGGGAATAGAGTGTCTTGGCATAACTATGTCGGGTTTTGTAGCGTTAAGTTTTTTAAAAAGAACTGCTGCTCGGTTTTTTTTTTTTTTTTTGGATTGGCATCCTTCTCTATAAGCCGCTTTGCCTATAGGGTACTTTTTTTTCCTTAAAGAAACGCCTTTCGTATCCACATGCCCCCCCCCCCCCCCCCCCCCCCCCGCACCCTCTGAACCTGGCTACACTATTGATTCTGCCCCAGTTAATTACAGTAATATGTTTCAACTTACTCAGCTGTTGATTGAATGACATCAACTTGACTTGTATATTCTAGATCAACCACGTCTCCCTCGCTTCGTTTTCTTAGTCCATTAAAAGGTGTCAATTCAAACTCTTCGTTTATAACATCATAGTTTACTGTTTCATTTAAGATCATTACTGCAACAGCAGACCCCTCGTACTCGGCTACGACTATTTGTCTTCCTAACATTATATATATATATATATATATATATATATATATATATATATATATATATATATATATATACGAGGCTGGTTTGAAAAGTCCGTGCAAAGTCCGAGGGATGGCACCACCGGCGCGTACCGAGGTCATGTTTAGTTAGTAGCATTTCTTGAATGAATGCACACCAAGTTTCAGCCATATTGGTCTATTTCTTTGTGTTTGGCATTCGTGTGAATCAAGGAAGTCGAGTAAGTTTCAAGAAATGGACGAAAAAGAATTTCGTGTGGTGATTAAACATTACTTTATGAAAGGCAAAACGCCTCAGGAGACTAAAGAGAAGCTTGATAAACATTATGGTGACTCTGCACCTTCGATTAGAACAGTTTATAAGTGGTTTCAAAATTGTCGGACTGGCCATATGGGCACAAGTGACGCTGAACGTTCTGGACGGCCTGTGGAGGTTACGACTCCAGAAATCATTGATCAAATCCATGATATGGTGATGGATGACAGAAGAGTTAAGGTGCGTGAGATTGCTAGTGCTGTGGACATCTCGACTGAACGGGTACATAATATTTTGCATAAACATTTGGACATGAGAAAGCTATCCGCAAGATGGGTGCCGCGATTGCTCACGCTTGACCAAAAACGGAATCGTGTGAAGTGTTTCAAGGATGGTTTGCAGCTGTCCCAGAAGAATCCAGAGGACTTTAAGCGTCGTTTCGTCACTGTGGATGAAACATGGATACATTACTATACTCCTGAGACCAAACAACAATCTAAACAATGGGTTACCAAGGGGGAATCTGCACCAAAAAAGGCGAAGACCGTTCCTTCTGCCGGAAAGGTTATGGCGACTGTCTTTTGGGATTCGCAAAGGATAATCCTCATCGACTATCTGGAAAAGGGTTTTTAAACTATTACAGGTGAATATTATTCATCGTTATTGGACCGTTTGAAAACCGAGCTGCAAGAAAAACGCCCGCGATTGGCCCACAAGAAAGTCCTTTTCCATCCCGACAACGCACCAGCACACATCTCTGCAGTTGTGGTCGCAAAATTAATGGAAATAGGATACTATTTGTTCCCCAATTTGAAGAAATGGCTGGCGGGACAAAGATTTTTTATTCAAACGAGGAGGTGATTGCAGACACTAATGGATATTTTGCAGACTTGGACAAATCCTATTATTCGGAAGGGATCAACAAACTAGAACATCGTTGGACGAAGTGTATAAGCCTAGAAGGAGACTATGTCGAAAAATAAAAAAGGTTTACCCCAAACACATAAGTAGTTTTTATTTTTGCACGGACTTTTCAAACCAGCCTCGTATATATATATATATATATATATATATATATATATATTATGTATATATATATATATATATATATATATATATATATATATATATATATATATATATATATATATATATTACAATAAAGGTTTTCACGGATGGTGGAAGGTAATGCACTAAAATTCCGGATTTCAATCCGTTCGCCTAACAATGAATTTGCACGACGTTTCGCCAAAATCTTCTTTGGCATTTTCAAGTGCTCCTGTTGCTGCTGCTGCTACTCGAGACTGTGGTCTCGTTGCTGCTGCTACTCAATACTGTGATCGTGTTGCTGCTGCCTCTCGAAACTAACTAAGAGGGGCAGCAACAAGATAACAGACATAAATAAATTACTCACTAAATTATCGTTAAACTATTTGGATTTTTTTCACTGCCATCTTCTATCGGCTTTGTATTGGATTTTGACTGAAATTTTGTTCGTTGTTAGTTAGTTTAGAAACTTCTCAATTTACTCTCGTAGATTCAAGTTGTTTATACATTTGGTAATGATAACCGAGCTTTACTGAAAAAATTTGAAAATCTTTTTCATCACCTGAAAACTATTACTTATATGAAACGTATAAAACAGCATATGTACTACATTGTTATGTTCTCTTCTCTTTTTAAATAAATTATCTATTATATAAGAACACCTATTATGCCCCTTGTGTATATTATTATTTTTGAAATTAAATTGAATGGATGTTAATATTGAGTTTGCATAAGGAACAAATATAAGAATATATGATAGCTCGTTATACTGGTAGAGATGTGGGAAAGAAGTAATTTTTGTACGCTTTTTGAAAATGACCTCAAACAAACTTATTCATTTTAGAAGTATAAAAATGAGATAGGAGTATTGAACCTGATACTCGATAGACAAAGACGGCAGATGATCTTCCTACCAAGAATGCAGACGTATTCAAGACAAATGAAATAATTATAACAAAGACCTGCGCTTACTACTGTTTTAGTTACACTGGTAAACTTAATATCGAATATGTAATAACAATCTGACATGTACACAGGAACAAATGTTAACAATTATTATATATATATTAGAAATAAAAAACGGTTTAGTAACATGATCTTACAATTTATAAAAATTAAATGTTATAGATATATCATTACAATATACCATTAATTTTATTGATAGGATTTGAAATTCGATTATAAAGAAAAACACGTTACCTTCACAAGGTTCATACATATACATAGGTGCAGCCGATATTGCGAACAGGGGCTAGTTTATTTTAGTATTAAAAAATTAACAACACTAAACATTGTCCAATAAACCTTCCCTTTTACAAAAGAACTTTTTTATTTTTAAATCAAGAGCGAATTGGGAGATTTCAATAATATGATTTAAATCGAACAAAACCTTTCACTGCATTAGTTAGATCAGAAATTATGGTTTTTGGTGTTAGACAGTGTCGAACTGGAGAAACTTTCTAAAGACTCATACGATGCCTCGAGTGATGTGAAAACGTGCATAAGTTAAAGTAAGTAATAATATTTTATATATATATATATATATATATATATATATATATATATATATATATATATATATATATATACACATTAAAACTGTTCAAAGTTCAATCCCATGTAAACTACATCATCTAGTATAAATGTTCATGAATTAAAGAGAATAATAAAACTAAACGAGATAAAGAGAGAAGGAGAGAAAGAGAGAGAAATGCGACAAAAATTAACCTAATTAACTAACTGGTTTAAAATACTTTTTATCCGCTTTCTAAATGTCTCAGGTTTAAGGGTTTTTAAAGCAACAGGTACGGTATTATAAAGTTTATAAAATATTGTAGAAAAAGCTTCTTTTAAAAAGAACCGTTCGGTGAAGTGGTGGAGATATAAGTCCACCAAATCTTAAACTCAACCTATGAACGTCGGTTCTATAAATAATTTTATTTGTATGTTGGGCAGTTATTAACAACAAAAACATGAAAAATTACCAAAGAATGTAGTCTACGTCTATTCTGCATATTCAACCACTTAGCATCCTCTAATTTGTGCGACACGGACTGAAATTTTCTTATACCATAAATGAAAACGTAAGCAGCTCCTTTGCACTTTTTCAATTCTATTCAAGTTTACTTTATCTAAACACGGTTCATACATAATATCATAATAATTAAAGTGACTTAAAACAAGGGAATCTGCCAATTTTACCTTCTTCCAAAAGTTGTCGATGTGAGTAAAACATTTTCAGTGACATATAGGCTCTTTGTATAATATGCCCTACGTGTTCTTTGAAACGCAAATCTGTATCTATTATAACACCTAATTTTTTTTTAACTATTTTGCAATTCCAAATGTTGACCAGCAATGTTTATACTGATATCACGCTGCAAACGGTCCCTATGTAGGAGTACAGCAGTTGAGTGTCATCGGCATAGAGATATGACTTGACATGCTTTAAACAAGAAATAAAATTATTCGTATAAATTGTAAGAAGTAAAGGTCCCAATATAGAGCCCTGTGGCACGCCACACTTAACCAATTCCCTCGATGACTGCCCCATGGACGTTTTCAACGTATTGGAGTCTGTTGCTCAAATAATTTCCCACAAAACCGACAGCACTATTCGAAAAACCAACAAAATTTAGAACAGCTAACTGTAAGTCATGGCATACCATATTAAACGCCTTGGAATAGTCCAAAAGCACCAATATCGACGATTTCCCCAATGTCCAACTTTCTGAAACCCGACTGATTCATGAGTTATTTTCTAAGAAAAATATTATTTGCTTATCCATTATTTTTTTCAAAATTTTTGAAAGACAAGGTAGGATACTTATAGGACGTAGTTCATTAAAAGATTTAATATCATTATTTTTTTGGTAAGGGTGTAACACGAGCTATTTTCCAGGTATCTGGAAATATCCCCTCCAAAATGCAACAATTCATTATATTAGTAAGGAAAGGTAAAATACTGGGACAACATAAGCACATTTCCAAACCTATAGAGTCCGAACCTGTAGCTAGTGATTTTATACTAAGTAATTGAGATTTTACTTCATCTGTAGTGACAGTAAAAAACTCAAATTTTTCTCCTATGTTTGTTTTCATATTATTTAAATAATATTCTATCAAATTTGGATCCGTCTGTCGGTCATTTCTTGAGAATTACAAAAAATGATCATTAATATCAGAAGGTCTATTTAAGACATCCGGAAGATGCTTAGCTGTAGGTTTATTCACAATATCCAAGTTTCACAGTCTTTTCCACAATATTCTGCTGTTACCGCGCAGAATTCTAAATATTTTCTTTTTTCAGTTCTTATAGCGATGTTAGTTTGATTGCGTAACTGTTTATAATAGTTCCAAGAAATTACGCCATCTTCATTTTTTTTTTAAGGGAAAGCCCTGTATATTATTTTATTTTTGAGTTCTACTAAAAATTCTAGATATTATTTGACTAACATATCATATGTCTAAATTGAACTATTTTGGAATTATTGTTTGAAATTTAAAATAAAAAGGAGACAAAAAAACTATTAATAAATACTCTAGGTTTATTTCTAAGGTAATAATTGCTCAAAATGTCTACCATTAACAGCGAGGCAATTACCCAATCTGTCATAAACAGCCTGAACAGAGTTTTGTAGAGAATCTGGGATGATCTGTGCTACTTCTTATTGAATATTCTTTATTGTAAATCTTCTACAGTTTCAGGTCAACTTTGATAAACTTTGGCTTTCAAATGATCTCATAAAAAAAAAATCGAGTGGCGTAAGGTCGGGACTCCTTGCAGGCCATTCTACAGCACCTCTTCCGCCTATCCATCGATTAGGAAAAATCGCATCTAAATATTAACGAACATTGAGTTCATAGTGAGAATCATTTTTGACGCGTTAAGTCGTTACTTGACAGTAAATGTTTGACACAAGCCAGCTTAATTTTTTTTTTTTAATTTGATCTTAATTTCAAATATCAATAATTCCAAAACAGTTCAGTTTAGACATATGGTATGTTAGACAAATAATATCTAGAATTTTTAGTAAGTCTCAAAAATAAAATAATATACAGGGATTTCCATATAAAAAAAATCCAGATGGCGTAATTTCTTCGAACTGACAATTCAAAACATTTTATTGTCAACGTCAACATGTGCGCCGTATAACACCCTATAATTTATTTAAACATTTTTTTGATACACTGATTAATAAATGATTTGGAATCATTGTTTCATATATATACATATATATATATATATATATATATATATATATATATATATATATATATTTATTTATATATATATATATATATATATATATATATATATATATAAATATATATATATGTATATATATATATATATATATATATATATATATATATATATATATAAATATATATATATATATATATATATATATATATATATATATATATATATATATATACATATATACATATATATATATATATATATATATATATATATATATATATATATATATATTATATATATATATATATATATATATATATATATATATATATATATATATATATATATATATATATATATATATATAAATATATATATATATATATATATATATATATATATATATATATATATATATATATATATATATATATATATATATATATATATATATATATATATATATATATATATATATATGTATATATATATATATGCGATTGATATGTATATATATATATATATATATATATATATATATATATATATATATATATATACAATATATATATATATATATATATATATATATATATATATATATATATATATATATATACATATATATATATATATATATATATTATATATATATATATATATATATATATATATATATATATATATATATATATATCGCGAATCGATCAAAGGTATATTAACATACTGACAAAAATCAATGAACAATCAAAACCGAAAGTCAGATTACACAAGGATGCCAAGAAAGTAAAAATAAAGAGAGTTGTTAGACAGGGTGATAACATATCATCCAAAATAGTCATCCTAGTACTAGAAGATATCTTTAAGGGCCTTCACTGGGAAAACAAAGGACTAACATATCCGGAGAGAGTCTCAACAACTTAAAATTTGCTGATGGCATCGCACTTCTACCGAAAAGCGAATTGAAAGAAATGGTCCAAGAATTACAGACTGAAGAAAGCAAAGCGGTTTAGAGATGAACATCACAAAAACGAAATTCATGACGAACGAGCAAACAACCATGGCCATATACTAGCAAAAAGTGGAAAGGGTGGATTCATATGTATATTTTGGGACTGGAAGTTACAATCGGCAAAGTGAATCAAGAACTGGAAGTCAGTCGAAGGATACGCCTGGGATGGGCGGCTTACGGTAAAATTAAACAAGTCTTTCAGTCCATACTGCCTTTAAAACTTAAAAGTAAAGTATATAACGAATGCATTCTACCAGTAACAACATATGGTAGCGAAACTTGGGTTCTGACCTGGAAAGAAAATGGCAGGTCGAGAAATTGAAGGGAAAATCCTAGGTATATCACTTAGGATCTGCAAACCAAACGATTGGATCAGGAAAAAAAAACAGGGGGTCCACGACATAACTGAAAGGATATCTTCTCTCAAGTGGAACTGGGCTGGCCATGTGACTAGAAATACTGATAACTGGAGCGGAAAAGTGACCAGAGAGAGACCACGGGAGGAAAAAAGAAGTACTGGCAGACCTCAAAAACGTTGGTATGACGATATTAAAAAATCAGCGGGGCTCAATTGGTTTCAAATTGATTAAAATAGGGATATATGGAAGCACATGAGAGAGGCCTGTATACAAAGGATAGAGAATGGCTAGAAGAAGAAGATATATATATATATATATATATATATATATATATATATATATATATATATATATATATATATACATGCTTCTTAACACTTAATGCATTTAAACTTATGCATGTTTCCACATCTACGTTGGGTAAATTCTATCAATGAGAAATCATGATTTTTGGAGTTAGAAAATACCAAATTAGGGACTTTTATACCATAATCAAATAATCAAATGATGCATCTTACGACATGTCTTTAGAAACAGAAAAAATGCCTGCAATTTGACATGGTCTAACCCCAAAAATCATAATTTCTGATTTACCCAATGCAATGAAAGCATTTCTTTGATATAAATCCTTTAATTAAAATGTAAGTAAAATTTAAAGTAAGTTTTTAATTTTTATTTCTCTTAATTAGCTTTTCGTTAAAAAAAGTGCTGCTGTTTCTTACAACATTATCTTTACAATGTTTATTAGATAATGTTCATCGTTGTTAAAGTTGAATACTATAATTAACGAGCTTTTGTTTGCAGTTTCTGCGTACTGATATATTAGGGTGACAAACCAAAAATTTTTATTTTGATTTTGTTTGGTCCTACTCCCACAAAATGTTCAGTTCTATGAATGAATGAAGCCCCCAAATTTATAGAAAAAAAACATTGATATTTAGAGGTCGCATTCATCGATTGAAAATATATTTTTTCTTCTCAATTCTTTTTTTTTCTTCTCAATCCTTTTTTCCGCTTCGACAGCCCCTCGTTAGACTTCTGATTTAAATTTAAGGATTACAAAGGTACTCCTTTGTACATTTTTTGATGCTGACTCTATTCTCGAGGTCCGTTTCGCCCTAAAATCCTTCAAATTTCCGCAATGCTCATGTTAAGTGCGCATTAAGGATGAAGAAATGCGTTTTCCTTTAAAAAAAGTTCCGCAAAATGTACGGGAAGCATTATAGATCAAGTTTTTTTGTTGCAAAATCATAGACATGATACAGATCTTTGAGAAATTTTTCATGGCGCACGAGTAATATGGTACAAACACAGCGAGAACGAAGCGCTTTGTTGGAAAAACGGTTGACACGCCTAAAAAAAATGTCAAAGAATATGTAAAAAAATAACAATCGTAATGTGGAAAATGTATTCTCTATAACGTTTTCAAGTGAAGCATGTTACTAGGAAAGTTTGACTCTTAACTGAATCATTTTTTCTCAGGTTGCCTTCTTTTCGAGTTTTTTTAGGAGTGTCAATCTTTTTTCCAAAAACGCGCTCCATTCTAGCTGTCTTTGTCCAAGATTACTCGTGCGCCATGAAAATTTCTCAGAGATTTGTGTCATATCTATGTTTTTGCATCATAAAACTTGATCTACAAAGCTTCCCGTAAATTTTGTGGAACTTTTTCGAAAGGAAAACGCATCTTTTCACCTTTAATGCGTACTTGACATGAGCATTGAGGAAAATTGAAAGTCTTTGGGGGGGGAAAACGGCCCTCGGGAATGGATTCAGCATCAAAAAATGTACAAGGAAACACCTTTACAATCCTTAAATTTAAATCAGAAGTCTAATAGGGGGTTGTTGAAGGGGGAAAAAAAAAAAGGGAAAAAAAAAAAAACGATTGAGAATCGATGGATGCGACCTCTAAATATTAATTTTTTTTTTAATGTTAGAGGCTTCAATATTTCGTAGGAATGTGGGGGTAGAACCAAAGAAAATCAAAAAAAAAATTTTTTTGGCTTCTCACCCTATCTAATACAATACTTTGGGTAGTATTGTTTATGATAGTTTAATAGAAATAATGAGTTTATTATGAAACTACGAGAGCAAATTGAGAAGTTTTTAAACTGATTAGCAACCAGTAAGATTTCAGTCAAAATCTAATACTAAGTCGATAGATGGCAGTGAAAGAAACAAAAAGCTAAATCTATCGACGAATTACTGGTTAGTTTGTTTATGCAGTCAGTCAAAATGACGGTTTTTTAAAAAACAAATAAATTATGGTATTGAGCAGTGACAAAATTCCTTCCTTAGAAGCAACTTCAATGGAAACTAGAGCTAGATTCAGAATATGACGATGCTGTTAATTCTATTACAACTGTGAAAACCAATGGTGTTGAGTTCAAATGTGAGAAAAAGAGTATACATGAAATACGCTTCCTAAATCTCTGCTACGTTTACGGTTGTATTGTAATTGCCTCTTCACCTAGACCTTGGTAAAAGCTCTCTGATATATAGCGAAACATGGCGTATCTCATTTTGGTGATTCATAGGTGGCACGGTTGTGCAATGGTGTTGAGTTAAAATGTGAGAAAAAGAGCATACGCGAAATACGCTTCTTAACTCTGCTACTGTTACGGTTGTATTATAATTACCTCATCACCTAGACTTTCTAAAGCTCTCTGATATGTAGCGAAACATGGCATATCTCATTTTGGTGAATGATAGGTGGCATGCCCAGGATGTGCAATGGTATTGAGTTAAAATGTGAGAAAAAGAGCATACGCGAAATACACTCCTTAACTCTGCTACGGTTACGGTTGTATTGTAATTGCCACTTCACCTAGATTTTCTAAAGCTTTCTGATATGTAGCGAAACATGGCATATCTCATTTTGGTGATTCATAAGTGGCACGCCCAGGTTGTGCAATGGTATTGAGTTAAAATATTAGAAAAAAAGCATACGCGAAATACACTCCTTAACTCTGCTACGGTTACGGTTGTATTGTAACTGCCTCTTCACCTAGACATTCTAAAGCTTTCTGATATGTAGCGAAACATGGTATATCTCATTTTGGTGATTCATAAGTGGCACGCCCAGGTTGTGCAATGGTGTTGAGTTAAAATGTGAGAAAAAGAGTATACGCGAAATTTGCTTCATAACTCTGCTACGATTACGGTTGTATTGTAATTGCTTCTTCACGTAGACTTTCTACAGCTTTCTGACATGTAGCTAAACATGGCATATCTCATTTTGGTGATTCATAAGTGGCACGCCCAGGTTGTGCAATGGTATTGAGTTAAAATATGAGAAAAAGAGCATACGCGAAATACACTCCTTAACTCTGCTACGGTTACGGTTATATGGTAATTGCCTCTTCACCTAGACTTTCTAAAGCTTTCTGATATGTAGCGAAACATGACATATCACATTTTGATATTCATAAGTGGCACGACCAGGTTGTGCAATGGTGTTGAGTTAAAATGTGAGAAAAAGAGCATACGCGAAATACGCTTCTTAACTCGGCCACGATTATGGTTGTATTGTAATTGCCTCTTCACCTAGACTTTCTAAAGCTTTCTGACATGTAGCGAAACATGGCATATCTCATTTTAGTGATTCATAAGTGGCACGCCCAGGTTGTGCAATGGTATTGAGTTAAAATATTAGAAAAAAAGCATACGCGAAATACACTCCTTAACTCTGCTACGGTTACGGTTGTATTGTAATTGCTTCTTCACCTAGACATTCTAAAGCTTTCTGATATGGAGCGAAACATGACATATCTCATTTTGATATTCATAAGTGGCACGACCAGGTTGTGCAATGGTGTTGAGTTAAAATGTGAGAAAAAGAGCATACGCGAAATACGCTTCTTAACTCGGCCACGATTATGGTTGTATTGTAATTGCCTCTTCACCTAGACTTTCTAAAGCTTTCTGACATGTAGCGAAACATGGCATATCTCATTTTAGTGATTCATAAGTGGCACGCCCAGGTTGTGCAATGGTATTGAGTTAAAATATTAGAAAAAAAGGCATACGCGAAATACACTCCTTAACTCTGCTACGGTTACGGTTGTATTGTAACTGTCTCTTCACTTAGACATTCTAAAGCTTTCTGATATGTAGCGAAACATGGTATATCTCATTTTGGTGATTCATAAGTGGCACTCCCAGGTTGTGCAATGGTGTTGAGTTAAAATGTGAGAAAAAGAGTATACGCGAAATTTGCTTCATAACTCTGCTACGATTACGGTTGTATTGTAATTGCTTCTTCACGTAGACTTTCTACAGCTTTCTGACATGTAGCTAAACATGGCATATCTCATTTTGGTGATTCATAAGTGGCACGCCCCAGGTTGTGCAATGGTATTGAGTTAAAATATGAGAAAAAGAGCATACGCGAAATACACTGCTTAACTCTGCTACGGTTACGGTTGTATGGTAATTGCCTCTTCACCTAGACTTTCTAAAGCTTTCTGATATGTAGCGAAACATGACATATCTCATTTTGATATTCATAAATGGCACGACCAGGTTGTGCAATGGTGTTGAGTTAAAATGTGAGAAAAAGAACATACGCGAAATACGCTTCTTAACTCGGCCACGATTATGGTTGTATTGTAATTGCCTCTTCACCTAGACTTTCTAAAGCTTTCTGACGTGTAGCGAAACATGGCATATCTCATTTTAGTGATTCATAAGTGGCACGCCCAGGTTGTGCAATGGTATTGAGTTAAAATATTAGAAAAAAAAGCATACGCGAAATACACTCCTTAACTCTGCTACGGTTTTACGGTTGTATTGTAATTGCCTCTTCACCTAGACATTCTAAAGCTTTCTGATATGTAGCGAAACATGACATATCTCATTTTGATATTCATAAGTGGCACGACCAGGTTGTGCAATGGTGTTGAGTTAAAATGTGAGAAAAAGAGCATACGCGAAATACGCTTCTTAACTCGGCCACGATTATGGTTGTATTGTAATTGCTTCTTCACCTAGATTTGCTAATAGCTTTCTGACATGTAGCGAAACATGGCATATCTCATTTTAGTGATTCATAAGTGGCACGTCCAGGTTGTGCAGTGGTATTGAGTTAAATAGGAGAAAAAAAAGCATACGCGAAAATACACTCCTTAACTCTGCTACGGTTACGGATGTATTGTAATTGCCTCTTCACCTAGACTTTCTAAAGCTTTCTGATATGTAGCGAAACATCTCATTATGGTGATTCATAAGTGGCACTCCCAGGCTGTGCAATGGTGTTGAGTTAAAAATGTGAGAAAAAGAGCATACGCGAAAACATACGCTTCTTAACTCTGCTATGGTTACGGTATTATAATTGCATCTTCACCTAGACTTTCTAAAGCTTTTTGATATGTAGTGAAACAATATCTTATTTTGGTAATCCATAGGTAACACACCCAGGTTGTACATTACTCTTCGACTCCCCTACTTTTAATGCAAAGGTAAAATCTTAGTAACGAACTTGGTCCGATAAGACATTACATAGCTTTTCTACGGAATAAGTATTATTTTGGACAAGGAACGTACTGTGCGACCAACAACCGTAACGACTGAGGAAGTGACCGATTATGTTCACCATATCGTGATGGAAGTCCAGTGATAAAGATAGACTTTTCACTTCTCATATGGACGAACACACTCAGAAAAACTGAGCTTGTATTGGGCGATGCGCTTGCTCATTGTTGCTGAAAAACAAAAGCGGTTGAACGTTTCGCAAAATGAAATTATTGACTTTGATGTTTTCTTACTGGTGACAAAACCTATATCTACCACTACACCCCGAACATTAAACAGCCGTCAAAGGCGTGGACTGCTAGCGACGAAGTTCTACAGCTAGTAAGGTGATGCCCATGGTTACTCTTGGATTCCCATCAGATAACTCGTATTAACCTCTTACGACGTTTGGATGAGAAAGTCAAAAAAAAAATGTCTGTATCTATTCGAAATAATGCACCAGTACACACATTAGCAGTCTCGACAGCGAAAGTATTATGAACTCAAGTACAAACTGATTCCTTATCCACCGTACTCTCCAGATTTGAATCTATTTGACTTTTTTTCTCAGTTTTGGAAAGTGGCTCTTTGGGTAAAAAAGTTATCGGATGGTAAACTTATATATGCTACTACTGACTATTTTTGTGGCTTAGATAAAAGCTACACAGTTATAAAAAGAAAAATCCTATCTTTTAAGTGAGAGTTGTGTGTTCTTAAGTTTTTTTTTATGCTGAAACGAAAAAAAATCATAAAAAAATACGTCCATCGTAAGATTTTTTGAGAAAAACACGCTTAAATTTGCCAGAAAACTATTGAATTAAAAAAATATATATATTTTTAATAATGTAAAACTGTATAATCATTAAAGTTATGGAATAAAACTATTATCATCTTTAAATATTCTGAATCTACATTTTTCAAAAAAACTTAAAAATATTAAGTTTTAGTGTTCATGTTTAACAAAAAATACGCATACACCACCTTTAACTAGCTACGTAGCAATATACTGTTTAAAATAAGTACGTGCAACCGCTAAATTAAAAAAACTGTTTTTAATTTTTATTAATATTGAACAAAAACTATTATTTCTAGTGTTTTTTTTGGAGTTCTTAATCCTGATTTGATATAAAAAAATAAAGTTCGTGTGTCGGTGGGACTCTCATATGTTAACAGATTACTGTTGGTCATCAAAACGGGAAGAAGAAAATAGATATCATAAAAGAAAATCAAACATTCGGTCATTTGAAGACAAATTGAAAAGATGAAAAAAGAAAAGAAAAAGTTATCCTAAATAAATAAAAAATTTCTAAAAAAAAAGAAAATTAAAAAACAGGAATTTATAAACGATATATTTAATTTTAATTTTATGTAAAAGTTAAAATAACTGGTAAATAAGTAAACAAATCATTCACACACTCACATACTCAAATACTCACACATTCACTCTACTCGCATATCATCATACTCACTCACTCACTCAATTACTTACTTACCAACCAACACACTCACTGGCTCGCTCATTCAATCACTCATTCACATTCCCTCATACTCATTCACTTACTTTCTACATTCACTTACTCACTCGCTTACTCACTTCCTCACTCGCTCGCTCACTCACTCACTACCTAATAAATGAATCTGTCCACAAAATAGACTTCTAACTGTCAATGGATATGTGTTACATTAGACTGCATTTTACGACCTTTTGTTCCTAAATAGTAAACGGATATTTTTTTGACACTAAACACTATTCCTCATGTTTTGATACGAAATTCGAATTTGAAACTTGAAAAACTAATAGAAATGATAGATTTTGTTTTAAAGAAAATTCTTGTTTAGCTGTTGCATTTATTTACTTAAAAAAGCATTTTTTACCAACCACATAACACCCTTCTGTGTTAAAAGTGAGTTTCTTGTTGAAACTGAACATAAAATTTTATTTTTTTATGTCAAGTCACGATTAAGAACTTCGAAAAATACTGAAAATAATAGTTTTGTTTAATATTAACAAAAATTAAAAACAATTTTTAGTGTTCCGTACGGAACACTTATAAGATGACTTCGATGTCTGTCCGTCTGTCGGTCTGTCTGATTTTTTCCGAAATTATTTGTCATAGAAAGTTGAAATTTGGTAATAATATAGGAATTGATGGCCTCATCACAGCCATGTTGTTTTGAAAGTTAAATTTTGACTTAAGGGGTTACTTTTGGGGGGTGAAATCGGAAGT